>OY757246.1:16796348-17407466 GCA_963583935.1 Diaperis boleti
CATGCCTCTTGGAAGAAACACAAAAATGATGCTGCAGAAAAAAATAGGGATTGATACAAAACATGTAAAAATAAGCAATCATTTATATCGTTCAAGTGCAGTATCAAATTTGGCAAAACAGGGAGTGAATGATATTCAGATTTTAGCAGGCCATAGCAGCATCAGTTATTTAAAACTTAATCATGAACATAACCAAGAAATGATTGGAAAGTTGCGCTGTGAAGAACAGCGTGTGTAATTCTCATTAATAAAATTTTGGATTGTTTATTAATTTTGTTGTTGGATATTTGCACATAGGTTCTTATACCCGGGTATTGCACATGTGCATGGATATTCAATGATATTCTCACTTGATTGGACAAATTTTAAATAATGCTGTCACTGGATTGGTTGAAATTTTCTGAGCGCAATAGTCATAATTTCCGAATATCCTTTAACTTTCCGTAATAAGCATGCCAATTCCAAAATGAAATGTAATCGAGCCTTTACTTTATCTTGTCAGAACATTACTAGTAGCATTGTTTACGTATATTATAATATAATATACTTAAACAATGCTAGTAGCTTTTACTAGTAATTTTCTTTGGATCATTCATTGTAATCATGTACTAACATCGCACCATGTCAACACTTTGGAATTATTTCTATCAATCTTTTTTAAAATTCATATTGGACCCAAGCTTTCGAACGCATTGCTTCTTGTTTGTATAACAATTTATACATTTCAATTCCGATGATACGCCCGATTTCGAGCATTTTCACTCCCTGTTCAGTTTGACCATCAAAACCCAAACCCAGAACCCATCATCATGTTTATTAGAAGAGGAAATATTGTAGTTCACTGACTTGATCTTACGACGCCTTTGAAAGAAACACATATTGAAAAGACGCAAAACTGACGTGCATAAGAAGAATCCACTAAAACGACATTAGGAGCGGCGTCCAGATGTGGCCGCCAGCAGTCGAGCCGCATCGAAATCCCACCTCAAATGGGTTTGTTATTGGCTTTAACTCAATATGGAACGAGCTGAATATTAATACCGTTGTAAACTCAATTTCCAAGAGTGTGGAACAAAAGAATATGCCAGTTTTGAGAAAATTAATATGAACCCATTTTTATCCTCATCAATCTTTCTACTACACATTTATCAATTATCTGTTTGGAAGGATAGTGTTCAGAATTTCGAAGTTCTAAAAAGTAAATTCATGATTGCGGGAACGGCACTAAGAAATCCAAATCCACTACCCAAACAGTAAATCTTTCCCTCATTATCATTTAACGACCTCTTGTGTAAATTTTTAATACTGGATTAGCATAACCCGATAAAATCTTGCCTTCCGATTTTCCCTGCCGGTTTTCACTAGGTGGAGCTCTAAATTACTTCCATTGGAATGTCCCCATTAAAAGGTCCTTCGGACCCACATATAAAATAATGTATTTCCCCAGACTCATACCCGAATTTAACGAGCTTTCAAAATCGATTTATGGCAAACCTGTCACCGCTCCTTCGATGTTTTCCTTCGTAATTAATTTACTTGGGACTGAATCAGCCATACCTAGGTTAGATGTTAGATGGGACGAATAAATCGGCACAGTTTGAGGTTAACATCTATCAATCGACGCAGAAGTTGATCCGGAAGCCAGCCGAGAGGCTATTGAAAATAACTCGCAAATTGCTGTCAGAAAAGTTTCGGTACAAAGACCTATTTAATGAAGTCAGCAAATTTATGTATTGTATAACAGCTATCGATTTACGATTAGTTAACTGGAAAGCTATTCCTTCTAAGCCTAATAAAATTACTCAATGCTGTTTCGGGCCATTTCCGATTTTAGGTTTTTTTTTTCCCGGTTTGCTCCCATTCGTAGGGGACAATAAGCCAACACAAATGTACCAAATTTCCTTTAATTTTAATAATGACTTAAATGTTAAAATATAACGTGCACGCACTATCCATTTTCTTTTATAAACAATTGTCAATGTCAAAATGCAATTGAAGAGCAGGCTGTATCATCTAAACATATGTCCTTTCGGACCGCGCTGTATAGCAGATACTATTGAGGTTATGTTCATAAATGTCAAAGTTGACGGTTTATCATGGTTGCATCGTGCATGTCACCATATTAAACGACGGAATAAATATCAGAATGTGAAATTCAATGTGACCAACCAAAAATTACTGTTGTGTATACCAACATGACCACATTTTGACAATTGTTTATAAAAAAATGGATAGTAAATAATAGGTATTTTCTTCAAACGTCAGAAAAACGTGACATTGTATACGTCAATAGGCAATGACAAATGGCCATTTTGTCTGCGGCTCAATTGAAAAAGCGTGTGCTTTGAAAAGTCATTTAATTATGTCATCGAGGTTAGTAAACTGTCAAATTTCAATTAATAATTAATTAATTAATAAAACAATCTACTATAGTTTGTCAATAAGCATAAAGGAGCCGATTAATATTCAATTATGAGAATCCTCTCACACTTAAAATGTCAACTTCTCAATAACAGGAACATGCAGCTAATTGTTCGTTCATGAGAGAACTGATTTCGCCAAGCTACGCAATAAAAATGAAAAAAGTTAAGACGAAAAGTCGATTGCTTTTCTTCATTATCAGCACATGAAATTACTAATGTTTCATTGAATTCTGTCTAGACAGTGCGGTCATTGTGGTCTGGTTATTATGTAAAATATTCATTCTTAACACAATTCGTCCAGCACGAATTTGGTAATCAATGGGACCGTAGATAACAAAAGTGTATTTTTTTATGAGAGTGTTAATAATTGCATCCGTATTCTCGCTTGGGGTAGTTCAAATATTACGTAAGCACTCTTGGTCGTGAAGAGGTTTCATTTTACATTACTTTCGACAATGGGGTGGGGGTAGACCAAAATTTTACGGAAGGTGACTTTTCTCTTGTTTGTTCCTTTGTTAATGTGATATTAGTCTTTAATTAAAATAATAATTCGATTTAATATGGCATTAATCTAACATTGGGGCATTTTGTTAATATGATTTTTCGTTTTTTCGTCAACTTGATATTTTGCCATTTCGTTTATTTAATTTTTTATGATATTTCTTTTAGAAATTTTTATATTGCATTAGTTTGAAACTATGATATTTCGTTAATTTATCGTTTTTTTATTGTTAAATTTATAGTTTATTAATTTGTTATTCGTGTTTTGTTGATGAACTACGATGAGAGTGGACCATCGAGAAGAAAGCGGCCCAGAATGTGACCCTTCCATTCACGACACCCTTCAGGTACCTACTAAGGAACCAGGAATAAGTCAAACCCTTTTTTTCTTTCATTTATGTGTTTTCTCATTTATTCGATGTCCCAAAAGAGGAATGTGGCGTTCTCGTAATGTCGGCACACATGACCTTCATTCGAGACGTCATCGTCAGTCCGAAAACAGCAAAACTGTAAAACGAGTCCTACCGGTGGCGTCAACAGTTGGCAAACAGGGCCTATCACTTTTGCCGCCAGTAACATCATTGCTGCCCTGGGGGCACCAGGCGACACCCCCTTGTATCACAGCCTTATCCGTCCATGCGGGGCTCTGGTCGGACGGACCTTATTTTCCCTAGCTGCTCGTAGGAACAATAGGGACAACAACAAGGAAAAAAAAAAGATAACTAATTGGACCAAGGGACTTCAAAGGCCGCTACTGGCCCGAAATCTCTGAAGGTCAATATTAGAGTCAACACAGTTGTTATTTGGGACTAAAAACCGTATGGTTCATGGCAGCACATGTGAATGCGGTGGGCGGGTGGACCGCGGCATCCACAACTGACCGACTGACTAATGGTATTGGAATGGCAACCATTTTTTGACTTAATATTGTTGCCTGTCTTTCGGGAGCTTCAAGGGCAAAGGTCCAGAAACTCACGAAACAAGGCAAGAACTGCATCGTTGCCAAAAGGCAGGTGATCGGGGAAAGTTTCCTGAAGGTTACTACCGCAAAGACATTGACGGAAGTAAAACAGCCAAAGAAAAGGCAAAGATCGGGAACCACCCCACCCACTGTCAAGCCGCAGGCAAAAAAGGCTAAAGTAGGGCAAATGTCCTACAACAAAGCCATGTCTGCGGTGAAGGTAGCGGTAGTGGAGGAAGGTTACCCCACGACTCAGAAGGCAAATGAAAGGCTTGAATATGTCCAAAAAGCCATCATGCGAGAGCTGGAAGAAGCGGATCCCGAAGGTCCACAGGTACGCTTTGAAAAGTGCAGCTTTAGGCCAGGGTACATTTTGATGACCTGCACCGACGAAGGCAGCTCGGGATGGCTGAAGAAAATCGTCCCCACCTTGAGACCTTGGGAGGGCGCTGTCTTTAAGACTCTGGTGGGAGGGAGATCCCAAAGCCGGTTTCATGCACAGTGTATGTGCCGGACGACCATGATGGCGAAAAACCCTCACAAAGCAGATTGTGGCCAGGCTGAGGGTTGGGAACCACGGTCTGAAGGCACATCTCTGGACGGTGTGGGGACAAACGGCGATGCCAAAAGGCCAGGTTAGGACATTTGCCATGGATGAAGAATCTCTTCAGCATATAAGGAAGGTCGAAATGGCCCCTTATTTTGACATGGGACGAATTAAGTTTCGTGTCAGGGAAGAGAAAAAGTCTGGGGATTAAGAGACGAGGAAGGCTGAAGCCATCCCAACGGCCTCCTCCTCTACCACAACAACCAAAAAAAGCCAGCCCGAAAAGAGGAGAACTAAAGAGCCCCCAGCGGGCAAAAAGTCTGTTGGAAAAGGCAAGAAGGGCACGGGAAGGAAAAAAAAACCAGAGGCCACTCCTACGCCAACCTCTCCTGTAGTAGATATAAGTCCACTACTTAGGCTCTCGAAAGCCTCGCAACAGGACTCTGTTCCAATGGTAACGGAAAAGGAAGAACAAAAGGAAGGGCCAAAGAGTCCTCCAAAATCCCCTCAATCATAGTGAGGGGATCAGGGTTCTACAGGCGAACCTCCACCACACAAAGGCTGCATCAGCCGTAGTGTGTAGGGGGTTCGACAAGGGGGACATCCATCTAGCCCTCCTTCAGGAACCTTGGATAAATGCCGGAGTCGTTCGCGACTTACGGCCTCAACGAAGTAAGCTGCTATACTACACCAAGGCCCTAAGACCGCGAGTATGTATAGTATATAGTAATAAGGTTAGCTGCACGCTAATTCAGGAGCTCTGCTCCGATGACTAACGGCAACTACGGAGGAAGGAGCAAGGACCTGGGTGGTGTGCTCCGTCTACTTTCGCGGCAAAGAAAAAGAATGTCCGCTGCAGTTCATGAGGGAAGTCATCACCTACTGCGGAATAAGGACTCTCCGGCTGGTGATTGGGTGCGATGCAAACGCTCACTACACAGTGTGGGGAAGCAAAGACGTCAACAATAGAGTTCTTATTAGACTTCATTTTAGGGGAAGGGTTACAATTTGCCAATATAGGTAAGGAACCCACCTTTGTTACTGCAGTAAGACACGAAGTATTAGACCTAACGCTGTGTAGTAACAAAGCACACAGCAACATAACCAAATGGCATGTATCAGAAGAGCCAACGTGTTCGGATCATAGGCACATAAGATTCTAACTTGTATCACCACCATTGACGGTGGAAAAATTCCGGAATCCTAGAGAGACGGACTGGCAAGCATATGTTAAATCCCTCAGGAAATCTCTCGAAAGGCCAGAAATTGCCATCAAGGAAGGCCTTGATCTTGCTGTGGAGCAGATGAACGAGGCCATAAAAAGCGCTTATCAGGACAACTGTAAAGAAGCATAGGGAAAATACAGTCTGGTGGAATAATCATCTAGAACGACTAAGAGTCCAGGTGAGAAGGCTATTCAATAAAGCCAAGGTTAACCACGACTGGAATACATACAAAATAACACTGACGCAGTATAACAAAGAGATCCGAAAAGTCAAAAGGGACTCGTGGAGGAGGTTCTGTCAAGAGTTAGAAGAAACTCCTGCAGTACCCAGAATCCACAAAGTTCTGGCTAAGGAGGGCGCAGCGAGCAGGGTAGGCTTCATAAAGAAAGCCGATGGAACCTACACAGAGACGGCAGAAGAAATTCTGAGAGAACTAACCGAAGCCCACTTTCCGGGCTCATCGATTTTGTCAACTACGGAAGGACCTATCCAGTCTGAGGAGGAACCGAAAAGGCCTAAGAAAACAGACTGGAAACTTGCCACCCAAGTTGTAAAACCAGACATAATCAGATTGGCTCTGGACAAATTTAAGCCATTCAAATCCCCAAAGGTGGGCGGGATCTGTCCAGTACTACTTCAAAGGGGCAAGGACGTTTTAATCTCACATATGTGCAAAATCTACAGGGCTAGTATAGCCTGGGTTTATGTGCCAAAAGAGTGGCGCGTGGTGAAAGTTGTATATTTACCAAAGGCAGGTAGATTACTAGAACATACACCAAAGTCATTCAGACCCATTAGCCTATCCGCTTTTCAACTGAAGACGTTGGAAAGACTCGTGGATAGGTACAGAGAGACAACGTATTTATCAGAAAGCCATTGAGCGAACGTCAGTACGCGTACCAGCCGGGAAATTCCACGGACTTGGCGCTGGACGACCTCAACAGGTTATTATCCAAATCATTGGAAGACAAGGAAATGGCTTTAGCCACTTTCCTGGATATAGAGGGAGCATTTAACAACACCTCCACTGTGTCCATAGTGAATGCTCTTAAAGACAGAGGAATTCCAGAACTAGTGTGTAGATGGATAAATGATGAGCTAAGAGATAGGACAGTGGTGTCCCAGCTTCGCACGGCTACCATAGCGGCACAAACGGGGAGAGGCTGCCCGCAGGGAGGAGTGTTATCACCGCTATTATGGGCAGTGTTGGTTGACGACCTAATCTGCAAACTAGTACAAGAGGGCTATCAATGCCTCGGATATGCAGACGACCTGGTATTTGTAGTCCGGGGAAAGTTTCCAGGGGTTATAACAGAGCGAACACAAAAGGCGCTTAATATGGTGGACAAGTGGTGCAAGGAGGAAGGGCTGTTGGTCAACCCCCACAGTTGTACCATTTACAAGAAAAAGGGCACTAGATACCCTAGGGCCACTAGAACTAGGGAATGTGCAGATTCTACTTGCCACGGAGGTAAAATATCTCGGAGTCATTTTTGACCAAAAGCTCACGTGGAACCAACAAATAAAAAAATTACGCATAAGGCTCGCATCGCCTTGGGAAGGTGGAGGCAGCTATGCGGAAAGAACTGGGGTATGAGTCCAAAAATGATTCTGTGGCTGTACACAAGGTTGGTGAGACTCATGTTAACCTATGGATCAGTGGTGTGGTAGACAAAGACGCTGCAAGTAGACGGGATAAGGCTATTAAGCGGCGTGCAAAGGCTTGCATGTCTGAGCGCCACGGGAGCCATGAGAACCGCTCCTACAGCATTAGAAGTCCTGATGGACCTGCCACCACTACACAACCACATTCAGGGAGAAGCTAAGGTCGTCATGTACAGACTAAAGCAGGGGCAAAAACCCATCAGTCAGAGGCACGGTGAGGCACACCTAAAACTCTGGGATAGGCAAGAGAGGGATACCGTTCTCGGGATGCCCAGTGATGCAATGACTCCACGTTTCAACTTCGAAAGAAATTTCAAAGTCATTATAGTCAAGGCTGAACTGGTTTGGTACACCTATGGGACTGGAGCCGGGATCTACGGGGAAAAATCTAAGGAGAAGATCCAGATATCCCTAGGTCAATTCGCAACGATTTTCCAAGCGGAGATAGTGGCAATTGACCACTGTATGAAGGAGTTATCAAGGAATGCCGTGCAAGGCAACACGATCGCCATATACTCTGACAGCCAAGCGGCATTAAAAGCAATCCATTCCTTCCAGATAAACTCACGGCTGGTATGGGATTGCATACGCTCTCTAAAAGAAGTGGGCAGTAGGAATAGATTATTCCTTGCCTGGGTACCTGGACACGCGGGTTTCAAGGGTAATAGAATGGCGGACGAGCTCGCTAGGGCAGGCTCGATAAGCCCCCTAATTGGTCCGAAACCCTTTTGTGGCATAAACAGAAGTACGGTCAGGACTACAATAAACAGGTGGATCCGTACAAAAACTCAGGAATGGTGGGAGAACACACCAGGACAGAGACAGGCAAAATGCTTCCTTAAAGGGAGAAAACCTGAACTAACAGCAGACCTCCTAAGTCACGACCGTAGGAGAGTGAGAATAATAGTTGGATTGCTCACAGGGCACTGCCGACTCAATAGGCATCTGAGACAGCTAGGTTTGGCAGAAGAAGACCTGTGCAGATTTTGCCAGGAAGAAGAGGAAACAGCCCAACATGTACTCTGTCACTGTGAGGGCCTGTGTAGGGTAAGATTTCAAATACTCGGCGAGGAAAAACCAAGTGCAGAGGAATACATGCGGGGATCGCTGTCCAGGCTCTGGAGTCTAATCAAAAAGACGATGTTCTCTGAAGACATGGAGGATCAGAAGACCGCCTCCAAAACCCAATCTAATCTAATCTAACATCATTGCTGGCCGGCGAAAAATATAGAGGTTAAGAGGTCACATGACTTAAAACCTCAGACAAACAGCGCAACACATGGCGCCATTTCCATTCCGTCTACCGTCCTGAAGAGACGCTGGAAATGTGTTTCGAGTTCTCATCAATCTCTATTTGGTAAAAGCCAGATTTCAGTTCCAACGTAGTTATTGGCTATTGGTTTGGTTAATTTGGACATGGATCATGGGCAGGGGATGTCTCTCCTTATCTACCTGTTTATTATTGTCACGGTAGTTAATACACAGTCTTAATTCGCCGAACTAGCACAATGGGACTGGCATATTCCGATTGATTTTTGCCAATAATGCAAATTGTTGTTAGAAACTATACAGGGGTTTGTAAAAAAATTTATCATTGGTATTTCATCCATCTTTTTGAGTTTATAAATTCAATTTTATGTTCCAAAAAGTGTATAAAATTAATAGGTAGCATGACCTCCAATTTAGTTTGAAATTTTAAATTTAATAGAAACATGTATATTGTCGCTTCGAAAATGAGCCACAAACGTCCTCTGACATACAAGGGGCTTGCAAACTGGCAAACAACGTTTCTAACTTCAAATATCTCAGCGAGGAAGAGTCCGACGAGGAAGTAAAGGAAGTGATTGAACGTGATGTATCAGGAGATGAATCTAGATATTGCAAATTTAATTATTACTAAGTAAACTATTTTGAAGATTTCGATTTTGAAAAAACTCTACCAGCATATTTCCTTGAGCCTCACCCTGGACCAAGCACATCAACAACACCTGCTGAAAAGTCATAAGTTGACTCCAAAAGAGAAAATTAGATGGAGCAGAGGATTAACATTTCCCACTCTGAACATCAGATGGTAAAATATAACCAAAACCCTCATAAATAAAAATGTTTATTTTAATATTCTATTTTTTCATTATCCATATACTCACTGTGTCGTCAATTGACAACATGTCACAACCCCCGAAGGGGGTAAAATATCGCCTCGCAAGTTGCATCAAAAAATCATAAATAAATCAAATAAAACATTAGGTGTGCAAAATTTCAAAATTTTAATTGAACCAGAAAAAAAAAGTGACTGAAAGGGTTAAAAAAAACTAAAACTACGTAATTGCGCGGAATGGGACCACGCGACGTGTAACAATCCCAAGTTCAAACCAATCCAATCACAATAATAGCGATATGCTCCAACTTTTTTTATCATCAAAATGGCACCGACTTTGAGCTCTGGCTTCAGTCTATTTGATAACTGCTGTAAAAACGTAAGTGTCATGGACCGCAAGGTGGGTGGGTTTACCGAGCCGTACGTTCGATCCTTTATGTGCGGTAAGGCTGCGATATTCAGATTGATTAAATGGGGTGGAGGGTTATTTATTTAAATTATGCCTACTTGAAGACTCCCAAGACAATCAGATAATTATGTTAATAAATAATAATCGTTTGTAATAAATTTTTACTGGAGCATAGGTATGTCATATTCTGAAGATGTCTGTCTAATTCTTTAGATATAAAATTCTACTTTGCAAATAACGAAAAACAAGTCTCTATCGTTTTGAAACACTTGATTGATATTATGTTTGTCTTCGTATCTCCCCCTCTTGCATTTTGATGCTTAACTCTTGCCGCAGTTAAAGATGAAATATTTACCTGTTGCACACTTCATTTCTGCAACAGAGCACTAAATCAATTTCATGTATCCTTACGGCAATATACTTTTAACAATTCCATCATCTGATCTTTATAAGTAGATATAAATTATTTTTATAGAGAAGACTAACATTGTCGCGGATGCAAGATGCAAGTCATACTAACATCACAGTAAGACAGTGGAACAAGCTTTCAACTCTCGCGTTTGATGGATAGACCTCCTGAGATTCCGGTGGATTTCGGTTAACCAATTCATACAACATAAATTATAGTGGCGGTGAAAACTATTCGTGCACAAGACAAATTGCACTTAGAACTTAAAATCCTGCTGTTAAAAGCAATTACCACTTCTGTAAGAGACTAATGACCAGATAAACGAGTAATCAGACTGTAAGTTAGTAGCGTCGACGCTAATTAATGTGTATTGGTCATTTATATTAGTCTTCGACACTAATTAAATCCTATCCTATTTAACAGACAAATAGAGTATTATCTTCGAATGGGGATTTCCATAATCAACACTAGTGTTCTACTGTCTTTGACCATGAAAGAAATATAATTTAAAACGCCGTTTAATTCCGTAATAAGTCTTCTTGAAGATTTGAATGAGCAAAAATATGAACAAACACTCACTCAATAGCGAAGTAAATAAATAGAGACGTAAATAAAAACCGACAATATGAATCAATATTTAATTACGTGAAGTGGTAGGTTTTGACGGAATTTTTTGTATTCAAGCTCCCAAGTTGTTAGAACACATTTTTTAAATTGATTCGTTCCGATCATAACAGGGAGAAGTCCCTCAACGTCCTGAAGGTTAACTGGGGCGAATAAATCACCAGAGTTTTAAGCTAATGTCGTTGAAGAACCGGAATTACAACTGGAAAATTGATGGCGGCCAAGCAACTCGCACGATCAATCAAATTTTTCCTAATTTGATCATCTGGAAAAACTTTATAATAGATCGGGAACAGAGTAAGTTTTCGGTGTAAATTTAATAGCAAACTGCATTCATTATAGTGGAATGAAATTTAATTTGAGGAGAAACGAGTTCTGCGCTCTTTCGGTCACGGGTTGGTTGCACACGAAAAATAAGTCGTTAAGTTGCTGTTTCTCGTAAGCGTGGGATTACAACTTTGGCGCCTGCAACTCGAATAACAATTCTTCATGAAAACAGGGCAAAGTAAAAATCGCATTTATGAAAGTTTATGCACCAGTAAAACATGCCAATGAAGAGATGCATTATTATTATTACAACTTCCTCCATAGAAACCAGGCATTTCGCAAATTGTTTGGGCAGCGTTTTCTACTCGCAAGTGCCAACTAGTAGCATAGACTAATTGTTTCATATGGCCCCACACAAAAAAAAAAACGTATAGTTTTAAATCTGGGGAGCCACGGCACAGGTCCACTACGTCCAATCCAATTACTTGGATAACCACTCCCCCAACAATAGCAGAGTGATGTGGAGGAGCTCCACGATTCCCACCCAACCATTAAACAAAAACTGCTTTTGAAATTGATATTCTTGGATTGCGTGCGGATTTTCAATGCCACAAATGCACTTGCATCATTACCTCGAGCTAAACGTAAAAGCTGATATTGTCTTGAAATAAAATTCGACGACTGATAACATTGATAGTAGACTGAAAATCGGACAAAAAGCGAACTTACGATCAACAAAAAAATATCGTACGGTTTGACGAAATTTTCAAAGTATTCGTGCACTCACACGGTTGAACTTCGGACGCTGAAATATTCGTGAGACACCATGAATATGTATATATTTTTAAATCGTAAGCTATAAAGTATTTTTCCACGAGCCTTGTTATAGAAGTACATGTACAAACAAAATATGTATAACTAGTCATAAATGAAAGCATTATTTACGTTGCCACATACGTTGTGGTCCTGATTAATGAGCTGGAAAAGGGTGAGTCATAAATTATACAAACTATCCACATTTATCACTGTATTATTGAATTTTCCTAATGCAGTCCGTGTCAGTTTAAACATTTATAAACTTCATTTTAACGTTGACAAAATTAAAAAGGTCAATATTGGGCACAAAGTAAATCACGAAAAAGTCTTCTACCTGTTATTGCATTATATCAGCTTGAGTGAAAACTAAATTTACGGCTGTTAATAGTACAGGAGAAATATTTGATAATTGTTTCTAGAGAAACACAAACAAAATTGATTTATGAATTGTCTAAAAATTATGCTAAACAAATCGCTTTTTACTGAACGATATTCGGCCGATACGCAAATAACAGACGCGATTGATTATAAAATCTTGTCTGTTATTTGCCACTTATCAGCCTCATGACGTTTGTAGAAATGTATTCGTTCGCAAGTGGAATATGAAGTCTTTTATGAAACGAACCAATATAAAACAAAACGCTTTTCTTTTTTCATCATTACAGAAAAGTAAAAATAGATATTTGGAGAATTACAATTTAATAATAATAATAATAATAAGTCTTTATTAAGTCCTTAAAATACAAATACATGTAAGGGACGTGTCACAATTTATAATAAGAAATCACAGAATAAAGATTTAAAATTTTACATATACACAAAATAAAAGGAAGTAAAATCCTTATTTGAGTCTAGTCATGCATTCAAAGAAGTCCATTGTATTATAAAGACATAATTTTGTCAATAAGGTTTTTATTTTTTTCTTGAAAATATTGAAATCCATATTTTTAAACTCAGTCGGTAAAACATTATAGTAACTAACACCTATATCACAGTTTTTCTTTAGTTTGACGTAAGGTTTTATTAGGTTATTTTTATTCCGCGTATTCCAATTATGTACGGTAGAGTGGGACGCATAGTTTTGTATATTTTCTTTGACAAGTAAAAGGTTTTGAAAAATAATGACCCCATATAATGTCAAGATGTTATACTTTGCAAAGAGTTGTCTGCAACTTGTGCGAGAATCGGACTTAGAGATGGCTCTTATTGCTGATTTTTGTAGTATAAAAACTTTTTGCAAGTTATAACCGGCTGCATCTCCCCATGAAGTTGTGCAGTATGTGAGATGAGAATGGAAGAGCCCAAAGTAAGTGGTAAGAGCAGCCATTTCGCCAATAAACAACCTAACCTTCCTAATGGCATAAACTGCACACGATAATTTTCCACACAGCAAGTTAATATGTGTTGTCCAATTTAAACTTGGGTCTAAAGTGATGCCTAAGAATTTTACATCACAATTGGTTTCAGAAGTCGTAGTTTGAAAATTCATCACAAACGATTTGTCCCGATTGAGAATCAGTTTGTTTGTTGTGAACCAGTTTTTAGCATGTTCGAATACAGATGATACACTTTCATCAAGCTCTTGTTTTGTCTCGGCAGAGATGCTAAATGTTGTATCATCTGCATACATTAATGTTAAAGAGTTTTTAATGAGGATGTTTTGTGGCAGATCGTTAATATACACTAAAAATAAGACGGGCCCTAGAATTGATCCCTGAGGCACTCCTCTTTTTAATAGTCGTTATCCGAATAAGTACAGTTATCATATATACATATATTAGTAATCTATATATTAATACTCAAACATATAACACACTAGCAAAACGCCCGGCGTTGCCCGGGTTAGACCACCAATAGTTGCTGTAAAGCTTAGACAAAAAGGGTCCCCTTGGGACAGAGGGGCGTAGCTACCATTAGGGTCCCCTTTGAGTTAGGTTAGAATAGCCACCATCATGTAAAAAGTAGTCTATGTCCCAGTAAACACATGCACGTTGTTTTAACGTGGAAAAGCCGTGTATGTGGTTGATAACACGTTTATGGTTGAAAATATCACGTTATATTTTGGTAATACCTTCAACGTTATTTCAACGTATTTTATATAACTTAAATTCAACGTTGATTTCAATAAAATATTGACTACGTATCAATAAATTACGACAAATCAACGTTAAAAAATTACGTTATTTTTAAATATTATATATGGCGCAATAAAGACGTTTAATCAATAGTGTTAATCAACGAAAGGTACATAATGTTGATAAAATATAAGTTATTTTCCACGTGCAGTTCTGACGTTTGTTTCTCGTGAAATTTTTACATTAAATACACGTGTTTTTCTAGTGTCATATAGGCGTGTTTGTCGTCGTTTATTTTTCGTGAAATTCTTACATTAAGTACACGTGTTTTTCTAATCAAATAAAAAATAAAAATACCTAAGGAGTGAAAGAGTTCCAGCAGAATATAAAAAATCATCATCATGGTGTAGCCCTATAGGTTTTTGGGTTTAAAAGGAGGTTTTTCAATTTAATTCCCTTATTTTTTTTATTATTGTATTTTACTTTACTTTTTTTATAAAAAATTATGTTAAAAAATATATTTATTATTTAAATCATAACTCAAATCAAATTATATAAAATAGAAAAAAACTAATGGCGGTGAAGTCTTTTTTTTGCGTATTGACCAGAAGGAGCTCCCCGTGATTCCGACCTTCACGAGGTTCCTTGCTGGTCAGGTCCTGTTCGTACATCATAGCTACTCCTCAAAACCATGAGGTCAGTAGCTATGAATCCCGTAAATCATGTGCCCTGAGCAGACGCAACGACCCCAAGATGACCGCCTTCTGCATTCCAGCCGCAAGGTTCTCTGCCGGTTTACGGCAGGCAGGAATGATTTTCAGATTGGAGACGAGCGAGTCCTTGATGCCTCCCATGCACCCAATTACCAAAACGACGAGCTTCACTGAGTAACTTGAGTACAGCCTCCTAAGTTCAAAGAGCAGGTCTTGATATTTTGTCCGCTTTTCCTCCTCCTTGACGCATATGTTATTTTCAGCAGGAGCCGAAAATTCAATAACAAACATCTGCTTGGAGGAGTGGTCCAATAGAACCACATCAGGCTTGTTCGCTGTTATCTGCCTGACGGTGGAGAACGAGAAGTTCCAATAGATTCGGCACCTTTCGTTCTCCACAACGGACTCAATATCGTTCGGGACATAGGGCAGCACTGGTGTCTGGTCTATCGCATAATGGTGTCTTAAATGAAAGTATAACACTCTCAATGCCGCATTGTGGCGATGGATATAGGCCGAAGCTGCATACACCGGGCATGCCGCCAATATATGCATTGCTGTTTCAGGGGCCCTGTGGCAAGCCCTACAGCTCACATTCGGCACTTCTATACCCATCACGCGGCTGCGATAGACCAAGGTGTTAATTACACCATCTTGCGTAGCGCAAATGAATCCCTCAGTCTCAGACTTCAGTCCACTTGATCTGAGAAAGGCAAATGTATGCCTTTTGGATAAGCCAAGGTTTTCAATGTTCTTGAAGAAAACACTATGCATTGACTTATCCATATGCCTTCTCATGAGCATATCTTGCTCAGAGATTCTGACGTGGGCTGTAAGACGGAGCAAATTGAGCTCGGTAATAGAATGTGGCCGAGCTCGCTCAACGTCAAAGTCAAGACCGAGTTCATCTGCTGCTCTTTGTGCCGCCCTAAACAAAAATGCCCCGACTCCCCGCCTCTCGTGATCCCTGACAAGAAGCAACAAGGGATCCAAACTTTGGATGATCTTACAGGCTATACCCAAGATTACCCTGTTATGAAGACACTCCAAACTCAAAAGTCCTCGGCCTCCCTGGTTTCGTGGAAGATATAACCTCGGAACGGACGATTTTGGATTCAAACTGCGCTGTAGATGCATCATTTTTCGAGTATCCCGATCAATCTGCTTCAACTCATCTACTAACCATTTAACTGCTCCAAATGAGTAGAGCAGGATCGGAACAGCAAGCATATTTGTGGCAAAAATCTTGTTCTTCCCCGAAAGCTCTGACGACCAGATTCGTCGGAGTAGATTTTTGTACTTGCCGCAGAGAGACTTTTTACCTGGTGTGACGCTTGGATGTGGCACTGCTCCACACCCAAGTACTTGTAAGTCTCTCCGGCGTTCAGATGTCTCAGAACGCTTCCGTCAATGAGTTTAGCATCTTCATCGAAATACTCGCATCGTCCTCTTTTGAGATGAACCTGAGCACATTTGTCCCAACCCAATTCCATGCCAATAGCATCTGTGTACTCCTGCACTATGCGCAATGACTGCGTCAGTTCTTGCTTTCCGGAAGCATACACTTTTAAATCATCCATGTAAAACAAGTGCGTGATCTTATGCTTCCGGTTACCGGGTGTACCACAGCTATAACCCTTTGCACTGCGCAAGGCTACGGACAGCGGCAACAGTGAGATGCAAAACAGAAGAGGACTCAAGGAATCTTCCTGGAATACTCCTCTTCTGAATGATATCAACTCTGTCTGAACTCGGTCCCGTCGGTATGTTATCGAGAACCGAGTCTTCCAGAGTGACATCAGTTGTTTGATGCATCTCACCAGTGTATCGGGTATCGCAAGACATTCGAGCAAGTGAATAATTAGCTCGTGAGATGTCGTGTGTCGAATGCCTTACGATAATCGATCCAAGCCATAGATAGGTTGCGCTTATATTGGACGGCATCCTGCGTGACGCACCTATCGATCAGCAGGTTTTCCTTGCAGCCGTCCACGCCCCTTTTACAGCCTCGCTGTTCGAAAATTTTTGAATACACCGGGTTAATGGCGTGGAATATTCGGTAGTACAGGAGTCTGGTGAAAATCTTGTAGCACGCATTTAGGCAAGTTATTGGCCGGTAGTTCTGAGGCTGAGATAAATCACCCATTTTAGGTAGTAAAACGGTTCGCCCCTCGACAATCCACTCCGGAATGGGCCGCTCACCATTAAGCCAGGAATTAAATACCCTGGCCAGACGCTTGTGCGTGCTTCGGAATTTCTTCCACCAAAAGGTATTAATTCCGTCCGGGCCTGGTGCGGCAAAATTTTTGATTCCCTTAAGAGTCTCGCCAATTTCTTCCGAGGTTATCGGATTGCACACCACTGGTCTTAATTGAGATCTTCTTACGAAGTTCTCAAATTGTGCAAGGGCTGGAGTGTCTTCACGCAACGGTTTCGATCCCTCGTATATTTCCCTCCAGAAGACTTCGACATCCCGCACCGCCGGCAATTTCTCTGGGATAGAGTTTGCCCGCTGGAAGAGCCTCGAAGGATTTGTCTTGAACTTGTTGTTCTCAACCAACCTTCGCCTACTCCTTACCAGCAAGCACCGCTGCATTCAGTGTATGTATGATGGGTCCGGCGAAAAAGACGCGCGATGCGCCGGATTTTTGGTGTGAAAGGTTTCATCTCTTTGATGAATTCCATCACACACTGAATTCGAGAAATATCCTGCCTAGTGGTTTCTATCTTCTTGTCTATCTTTTCAAGGCGACATTCGAATTTCCTCTCAGCCTCAGTGCTCTCACCACGTGGGGCCGAAGAAGAAAGCCTCGTCGCCTCTCGATAGACCATTTCGTTCAGGAGCAGGATGTCTGGATTCTCAGGGAGGTTCCTATCGAGTGATTCGTCCGCTGCAACTACGTCGTTAGCTTTGGGTGGTGGAATTTTGTGGAGAGACTTTCTGTTCGGAGGCATCTCCAAAATTACCGGAACAGCGTGGCGTATCTCCGGCTCGTCCGGCTGTACCTCCACCAACTGCTCCGGTGCTCTCTCGTATTGAATGCGACGAAGATACTCACCCCACAGAGCATGCATCCTTGCCATGTAACCCCTTCGCCGCGGCTCGCTCGTCTCGTAGCAGTCGAGCAAGTCATTTCCTAGAGTGTTGGTCCACTCAAAGCGTCCATGGGCATTCCCAGAGTCGTCAACGGGTGAATCGTTCTCCGAGACCCCACCACCTTCACCTTGATCCCTATCCGACTGGGACCGGTCGTGGGGGTCTTTCCCTGCTGAGTTAGGAACAACAGTTTAGGGTTCCAATTGGTTATTAGCCAAAAGGAACCCCGGCCGGTATTGAGGTCAAGGTGGCTTGACCTCCCAGGTGCGCCAAGAGCTACCGGTCCGATTTGGACCTTTAGCTCGGCAAGGTGGTGGCGCTACTCACCAGGACCAAAGATGTTATGTGGCCTACCTGCCTGTCTAAATTATGTGAAGTCTAGATTATTCTTCTTGACTATTATTTCTCATAAAATTTTAACATTAAATACACGTGTTTTTTTAGTCATCTATACTACAAATAAAAACGCATTTGAGGCGTGTTTTGGCGCTGTTTACTTTTCGCGAAATTTTCACGTTAAGTATGCGTGTTTTTCTAGACAAATAAACACTAGAAAAAACGTATTCCACATCATATTATTAGGCGTGTTTTGTGGTCAAGTTTATAAGTCACTAAGGGGTTTCAAAGATAAAAATGATTATTTTAAAATACATAGGTAATGTATAATAATCCTACTTAATTTATATTTTTTATTTGAATTACGATTAAAATCAAATATAGAAGCATAGAAAGGAATTAATGTGGGTAAATTATAAGTAATTTTTGACGTTCAGTTCTGACATTAATTTCTCGTGAAATTTTACTTTAAATTCATGTGTTTATATAGTCAGATAATTATATAGTACATTTACAGATTCTATATGGGCGGTTTTTGGGCCAAGTTTAGAAGCCACTGTAAATTGTTTGTTGCGGGTTATAAAACATAATATCTACATTTTTTATTTGAATCACCATTTTAAATAAAATAGAATGTTTATAGAATTTAAAAGTAGAAACAATAGAAATATTTAGTAAGGCTAGCATTTCTTTCATAATTTTTACGAAACATGGTAACAACTAAGTTTGCTCTTGTAAACATTTGGCACTCCAAATTTTACCCAATCAACCTTGAAAGTTTGACGTTGTAGTGAACACTATGTGAACACTATTAAAACTGCCTCTTAAGCTCTTATGGAGGTACACAAAGGTTTGTGATCAGTAAAAACAGTAAATTTGTGGCCTTCAATCCAGTAACGAAATTTTTTAATAGAAAAATAAATGGCCAATAATTCTTTACCAAACACGCTATATTTTTGCTCAGTGGAAGTCAACTTTTTACTACAAAATGCTAATGGTTCCCAAATTCCATTATGAAACTGTTGTAAAACGCCCGCTACACAATTCGAAGACGCATCGCAAGCAATAGACAAAGGTGCACCTAATCTAGGATGAGCTAAGTACGCAACATTGGCTAAAGCTTTTTTAGCTCTTGTAAAAGCCTCTAATCCTACACCGTCCAAATAAACTGGTTGTGAAGTGGACTTGCCGGGAATAACTAAGTTATGTAAGGGAGCTAACAGTGCAGCGCAATGAGGAATGAATCTATGATAATACGAGACTAAACCGATAAAATTTCTCAACTGTTTCTGCGTTTGTGGGAGAGGAAAGTTTAAAATGTCTTCAACTTTAGACGGTTGAGGAGAAACACCTACGCTAGAAACATGGTGCCCTAAGAAGTCTAATTCTTTAACAGCAAATACACATTTGTCAATATTTAATAATAAACCGTGAACATTTAAACGTTCAAATACTTGTTTAACATGATGGTAGTGTTCGCGTTCGTTATTACTAAAGATCAAAATGTCATCAAGATAAAAGTAAACAAAGCACAACCCTTGCAACACCTCCTGAATAAATCTCGACCACGAAGCAGGAGCATTCCTCAGACCAAATTTCAGTCGACGATACATGTAAGCTCCTACGGGCGTGGTGATGGTCGTTTTCTGCATATCCTCCTCAGAAATGGGAATCTGAAAATACGCTTTTTTAAGATCCAATTTTGAAAAAAATGTACAGCCAGCTATTTTGTGATTGAAATTTTGAATAAAAGGAATTGGATACGTATCAGGAATGGTAACGGCATTGAGAGCTCTGTAGTCACCGCACATCCTATATGTTCCATCTGGTTTCAAGACCATGTGGATGGGGGAAGACCATGGTCCCTCTGCAGGTACTATGATCCCGCTGGCTAATAATTCTTGAATATGTTTCTGTAAAAACGAAAATTGTGCAGCATTTACTTTGTGACATTTTGATGAAATTGGAGGACCAGTGGTGTTGATTTTATGAATTGTGTCGTGTTGAATTGGAACACTTACATCAAAATCACGTAATAAATTTGAAAATTGTTTTAATAATTTTTTATAACAATCTTTACGGTGGTTATGATTATAATTTAAAGAATCTATTGTAGAAGTTTTAGAATTTGTAATTTTTGAAGAGTTAACTGTAGATTTGAAAGGGCGCAAGGAATGATTCGCGGTTGACACTTGTTTTTGTGATTGAAGTATTTTTGTATTTGTAATTTGTCTATTATTATGATAAAGTACTCCATTTCTGCAATCAACATTAATATCATAATAAAATAAAAAATCTAATCCTAAAATTGGAACGCTAACGTTTGCAACTAAAAAATCCCAAGTAAAATTGTTTTGAGAAAAGTCAAATTTAAGATCAAGTCTATGTTGACCTAGAACTGGTATCAAATTATTGTTTGCAGAAAGTAATGGTTGACATTTTTTATGCGATTGTGGAGGAAAAAATTGATGAGGTAAAATACTATGAGTAGCACCAGTGTCTACCACAAAAGAAATATCATTGATATTATCATAAATATGAACCAAATTTCCCCGATAATGTTTAGTTTGTTGTACGTGGGGAACATTATTATACAACAAACGCGAACCTAGTTTTTTTGGAAACGAACAAGGATAAGCACATTTAAACGCGTTGTTACCAAACTTTTTATGATAATAACAAAGTTGTGTTGAAGGTGCCTGATGATTTGTAGAAAAATTGTTGGACCTGTTGAGAATAGGTCGTTTATTTACTTGTGTAACTTGTCTAAATTGACAAATATTATCTTGTGAAGCAGTTATTTGTTCCACATTACAATTATTACTATTAATTGAAGCAGGGTTTGCTTTCGAAATGTTATCTAACTTAATAGCCAATTCTCTAAGGTCTATATCAGGGGACATTAATGACGCATAAATAGATAAATTTGAAGGAAGTTTTGAAAGAAATGTTTCTCTAATGAAAGAATCCGGAAGATTCATTTGAAAGGTTAACGAAACAATTTTCTCTAACATATCAGAACAACTTCCTTGAAAAGAAAGTTCATGATATAAAAATTTAACTTTATCGGTATAAGATAATGAAAATTGGGACTCTATTTCGGCCTTTAGAGCATCGTAAGGAGCTCTTGCCGGACGATTGAAAATGATATGTTCGCACTTGGATCTAACGTCATCCGGTAGACGTGCTACTAAAATATCAAATTTGAGAGCCTGATTAAGGTTGTTTATATTTACATTGGTGAAAAATCTGTCGACTAAATTAAAATACATCCGTAAATTGTTCGGAGTGAAATTCGGAAATTCATATCTGAAAGTTTCCATGTTTGAATGTGATGAGTGTAATAATAAATAAAAAAATAAATAGTAAAATAACTTAGCTTATTAATGCAGGAAGTAGAGGTTCCGGAAATCACCAGTAATAGAGTTTCACCACTTCTGCTAGTATCCAGACGTTCGGGGTCACCAAAAATGTAGTGAACACTATGTGAACACTATTAAAACTGCCTCTTAAGCTCGGAATAAATAGTTTATTCAAGTTTTGTGTTGACAGTTTTAAAATTGTAAAATATTGTTATTGTTGTTACTATAGTTATTGACATTACTAGATTTACTACAACGTTTTCTCGTGGTTGAAATGTTTTAGGATCATCTCGCCCGCCTAGTTCGCAATAGAGATGAACAATCGCTCTTTGAGAATTCATATAATTATTCAAAAACAAAACAATTGTCTGGATCACTTTTGGTGGTAGATAGCTACTTTTAATCAGTTTTCCGATTCACTCATCACCCTGATGATGCCAACATTGTTGGCGAAACGTGCGTCGGTATTTATAATAAAAATTGTTTTTGGTGTTTTAGGGAAAACTGATTAAAAGTAGTCATATAATTATTATTAAATTAAAATTTAAAAATAAAATTGACATTCCCCATTCTATTATAGTGTTAATGTTATAAAAAATTGCAAAAGCTCTTTAACCCAACGGCAAAGAAATAATTCAATGTAGGTAGCTATATTTACTTACGTAGATGGGTACTTACAAATATTAATTTCAATGTGTTTGTTAAATATTGAAAACAAAAATTAAGATCTTTAATTATAACGGTTAATCAACGAAATTAATAAATATTGGTAATATCTGGTAATGTGAAACGCTGTGAAGTAAGTGAAGGCGTCAAAAGACCAGCGAAAAGATTAAAAATAAAACAACGAATCTCTTTTGAGAGTGTCTTTGACCGGAGAAGAGTTTAGTGTTGGTCAGGGAATGAATAGTTTTTAAAAACGAAATTGAAAGCAGGTATAATAGGGGCTGGATTTTTGAGAAGAACGGATATTGGTTTATGATGGGGGCTGAAGGTTGAGGAACCGACGACGCGAGCGTAATTTTATTGTCGAAAATAAATAATAACCAAACGTATAAATCAGTACTATCATTGAATATCAATACTCTAGTCAGAGTAGTTAGAGTATTGATATTCAATGGTACTATCAATGAAAATTTCTGCCTTATCGAATTTGTTTTGGCGACAAACAAACATGCTGCTTCCAAGACACAAAAATGTACGTGATTTACATCCATCCAAACTTTCTCATTTATAATAATAGTAGTAAGATTGGTACACTTTTAAGCTATTTTCACTCAACACACCTAAACAATATATCTGTTACCGCTAATATCCGAAAGCAGGTAATACGCATAATAACTGAGCATTTTAGGAAATACGCATAATCACTAAAACTGTCAGTTATTATGAGCACATCAGGAATTATCCATAAATACTAAAGTCGTCAGTGCTTATGCATAATAACTAAGCATATAAGGAATTATCCGTAATATCAGGGACACTTCGTTAATATTGATAATAACTAAAAATTGAACAGAAATTATGTTACCGCAATTATATGTGCGATCTCAATTTGGGCACTGTTGGAGTTTGAACTCCTTGCATGTTAATTATGTTCCAAATGTAACAACCTCCATTAGAAAAGCCGCTGCAATTGCTTCTGATACTATGCACGGTTACCAAAGATGCAACTGTACTAAATTTTCCAAAAGCAGTACTTGCCGTTGTCAAAAATAACAGACTAGAAGTATCTAGTAACTGCCACCAAAGCTCTTCTTGCTCGAATAAATAAATTTTAGTATGCCTATCTGTTTTGTATTTGTGTCATCAAAGATATTTTTGTTCAAAATAAATAGTTTTTAGTACCTACATAAGACCAAACTTATATATTTCTTGTATTTTACCTATATTACCGCTAAATATGCATAATGAGTGAAAATTAAATCGTTGTTATCCCTACTAACTACAAAGTGGTATAAGAAATATGCATAATGACTAAAATGTTTTAGGTATTATGCATAATTTCTGATGTCTGAAGTATGCGTAATGAGGTAATATACAAAATTTTGAAACTTTTTTTATAAATGAAACTGCTTAAAATAGAGGACTCCTATTTTTTCTTTTTGCTTAAATCATTACCGTTTCCATGAAATAAATTAATAGCATATTACATTATAAATGCGGTAGGTTCAATTTTACATCACGAAGTTTTAATATTGAAACACGACGCGCAGCAGAGTGTTTTAATAAAACTGAGTGATGTAAAGTACCTACCACACACATAATGTATACAACTTTTTAGCCGATGACGAAGTTTTCCACTCGGCGCCCCCATTTAACAAAAATTATCGTTGCACCGAAGTTACATTCACATTATTGACATAAAGATAGGTGCTGGATAGTGTGACGGACGCGGATTTTGCCCAAAAGGATACGGGAGCTGTAGGAATGCATAAATAGCATAAACAGGGCACAATTCCTAAAAATATGGGAAAGGTTATGTTTTTCGAGTGTTTTGTTGCCTTACCTTAACTTTTTCATTATCTTATTCTTGACGTGTTTTACTTTTAGTTCAATGACTTCACCCATTTTGCCATATTATTGTATTTTATGAGAGTAATAATCGCAATAAATTAACATTTTTAAATTGAGTGACATTGTAAATTGACAAGGTAAATAGGCAACTGAGATGCTTACTATTTATACCACGAGATGGTGCGCCTTCAAGTGTCTTTAAATTGGTCATTATTATATCTTAGAAACTTATTCAAAGACAGTTAAGTGCGGTATCTTCTTTCAAAATATACGACCAATATTTATCATAAAGGATCTATTTTTGCGCGTTTCTTAAAGAAGAAAATTTTGGACTCTTTTACCGCTTAAAGGCGGTAGGTGACAGCTTCAATGTGTAAAAAATGGGTTACCATGGCTGTCTAAAATGTGGTAGAACGTAGTTTACAACTGTCAAGGCTAAAAAAACTATTTCGCGGGCGAATAACTACGTCACTAGTTTCCGAGCATAGAGGGAGTAAGAGCGAAAAGGAAAGAATTGCTAATAAAATGAGTGAGAGTGAGAAATGGAAAAGCGTAGGTCCTCACTTAATTCATATGCCGGCCACTAATGACGTATTTTAAACTAGTACAGTTCTCTCATAAAAAATTAAACGAATTTCAATTCAATTTTTTTTGTATTTTCAGTAAGTATAATTTCACTATAATAGCGCTAAACCATACACTTTTCAATGAAGTTTATGATTATTGTATTTTCCAAAAACTTTAATGATTGTGGTCGGCGAATACTTTTATGTTTAGTGTTGGATTCTTGGTGTTTCACCTCAGAAGTACAGATCAGGGGGAGAAAAATTAAGTAGAAAATTACCGAGGGATAACTCTCCTAAACACAGGGTACAAGTTGTATGCATCAATTATGAATGAAATGATGAGCAGAGAGATAGAGGAAAAGGGAGCATTACCAGACAGCCAAGCAGGATTTAGAGAGGGGAGGGGAACTATGGATAATGTATACATCCTGGACCACTTGACGAAGAGTGAGTTAAAGAAGAAAGGGGGGAGGGTGTATGCATTATTCGTAGACTTCAAGGCGGCTTTTGACAAGGTGGACAGAGAGAGGATGTTTGAGTGCCTGAGGGAGAAAGGGGTAAATGAATGGCTGGTAAGAAAGGTGGAGGAGATATATGAGAAGACAAAAAGTAAAGTGAAGGTATGGGACAGGGAAAGTGAATGGTTTGTGACAACAAAGGGAGTGAGGCAAGGTTGCCCGCTCAGCCCCTTGTTGTTCACGATGTATGTGGCAGATATGGACGGAATGTTAGAGAGAGCACAAGCGGGGGGGTGTGTGGTAGGTAGAAAAAAAGTGTGGAGCCTGGCGTTTGCGGATGATGTGGTAATGGTGGCAAAGAGTGAAAGAAAAATGAAGGAAATGATAAAGAGTTTAGAAAAATATGTGAAGAAGGAAAGACTAGAAGAGAAAGAGGAAGAACGAAGAGAGTGATTGGAGGTGAGAGGGAGAAGTAATAGAACAAGTAAAAGAATTCAAATACTTGGGGTATGTATTCAATGAAAGAGCCACAGATAAGGCACATATTAGACAGCTGGCAAGAAAAGCGAACAAGGTCATAGGATGTGTATGGGGAATAGGAGAGAGAAGGTGGGGAGGCGATTTTAAGAGGAGAATAATGATGTTTGAAAGTCTTATTGAAAGCGTGTTGTTGTACGGAGCAGAGGTCTGGGGATGGAAAGAACAAGAGGAGATAGAGAGGGTGCAAGAGAAATATCTGAGGTGGGTGCTAGGGGTGGAGAGAGAAACGCCAGGGTACATAGTGAGAGAAGAATGCAAGAGGAATAGGTTGAGAGTGAAAGCGGGAAAAAGAGCGGTCAAGTTCGAAGACAGGATGGAAGGGAGGAAAGAATGTAGGATACTAAAGGAGTGCTGGAGAGAAAAAAAGAAGAATTTAGAGGAGAATGATAGGGAGAATTACTACAGGAGGAATGGATATGCAAGCAAAGAAATAGGGAGACTGAGAAAAAGAGGCGTGTGGATGAATGTAGAACTAAGTGAAAGAGATAAGGATACGGATAGACAAGAGAGGAGAGAAAGAATTAGAGAATCCAGATACAACGGGAAGTACGGAAGATGCATGATCGAGGAAGTACTTGGGGACGGAGAGCGAGAAAGAAAGAAAGATGATGGCGAGGTTTAGGTGCGGAAATGAAGAGAGAGAATATAGGTATTGGGCAAAAGATGGAGGAAGAATGTGTATGAGGAAAGAGAGACGATTGAGCACATGTGGAACGAGTGCAGTGAGATGAAACAAAGAGAGAGGAAAGAAAGAGAGGAAATACTGAATGTAGATGGAAGGGAAATTAAATGGATGAAAGAGGTATGGAAGAGAAGGGAGAAGAGAGGAAAGGAAAGGGGAGGGGAGAAGAAATAGAGAATTTTATTTAGTTTTCTTTTTATTATTATAATTGTTAAGTTTACTTGTATATGTATAGGAATCAGAAAGCCCGTAGGGCAAATAAAGACTTATCTATCCAAAAACTTTATTTTTTAGTATACCACCTCATTTCTAAAATGCTCAGTTATTATGCGTAATTCCTAAAATGCTCAGTTATTATGCGTATTAACTGCTTTCGGATATTAGCGGTAACATGTACCTGTAAATGTGTGTTTAAAAAGACTACACGGATACGTGTCTGTGTGTGTGGGTTACGCGGTGTTGAACTTCTACGAATATACATTTCACTCGAATTTCGAGTGACGGGCGATCACTAGTAATACAATTAATAGGTAGATTAGTAAAGCCTTTACTTTTACAACATGAGATAAGTAAAAGTTCTTTAAATTTTCACGTAGTTGTTGCCTTTTAAAGTACATAAATATTTAAGTTAACAAAGCTTCTTTACCGGTAAAACGAAAAGCCAACTTCACACCTTTTAATCCAATAAAACCTCTCTTTAAAATGTTTACTCATTTATTTACCACGTCAGTTTCTTGTCTGCTTAAAGCCTCAAAAGCTTTAATTGGTTGCTTCTTCAAAAGCTTTTCATGTATATTTTTTATTTCGCAGGTAACAACGTTTAGGTTTAATTAACAAAAAGCCATATTTCAGGTAAGAATTATAGACTTCACTTAAAAACTTTTCCGAGCATCAACGCTCCACATTTCAATCTGCGTTTTAAAAGGCAAATCCGACCTCGAATCCCCCCGTTTTCTCATTACAAGTGTCACTAGTCTTCCTAAGTTTATCCAAGAGCGAAGTTTGTTAAGTCAGCGTCTCCCATATGGTTACTTTGAATTAAACTTTTCACCTAATCAACAGGTGTTTCTCTACTTGAAATAAATTAGCATTTTTACTCTGGAAAAGTCCGTTAATTAGCGAAGACCGAGTTTGGAGATGATGGGATTCGCCTCTCTGGACCGGTGTATTTGTAATTAACATTTTACCCTCCTCAAGTGGTTTACTTAACCTATGACAATAAGCTGTCTTACGAGCTACACCTACAATGCAAATTTCTATTTACTTAAAGGGTCTGGTGGGGGAATATTTTACGGAAATGGTGGTGGTTACACTGACACAACTAACAACGCTGGTTCTATTGTCTGACGTCATATATTCCACCTTTAGATTTTTCTAGAATACCCCGACATTTCAGCTCGCATTTGTTGAGGCACCTCACCCTCTACGTCCAGTTAATTAAAACTAATCATTTGTTATCCACTACGAATGGGCTGTTTTGATTTCATCATTGTTTTTCCTTTCTGTATTAATGTTCGGATATTAAATTGTTCGGCTTTCAGGTGGAAATTGTAAAGCACTCGTTGTAAATCATCTCTCGTGTTGGCAAGAAATATGACATCGCCTGCAGAACAAATTATTCACACCTATTTGAGTATAACTCAATATTTAGTTTGGATGCAGGCAATTTATTATTTTTAATTAAGACTGTACCTGGTTTTAGTTTCAAAGGTCGTTTAATTAATTTGTTAATGTATTTTTATTTGGTAAAATATTTCTAGTTTAATTCTCAGCCTGGTTAATATATTTCTTTGAATTAAAATCAGTTATGTTATCTATTCATACATTTTATTTACTATCTTAAGTTTCTGCTCGTGCCTCATTTCGCACCAGAGAAGATCGAGTTGCAAATTTGCTAGAACCCATTCGGAATAGAAGCGGAAAATTGGAGCAAAGTTATATTATCTGACCAGTTCAGGTTTATTTTATACTAGACGAGCAACTGAAGGGTCTATTCAATTTAATTCTGGGCCTTAAACGCTTTATACATAATACTATAAAATGCGCTAGTATATAGGTAGGAAAACTTAGCCCAAAATTTAATTTACAATTTAAGTCTTGTTTTGAAGCAGAACTTTTCTGTAAAAATAAATTTCCATTTTAACACAATTTGCACCTACACACTAATTGTTTCATTTGTTACAACAATATAGAACATTTATTATAAACCGAATTCTACAGTTCAAGATTATGGGTTAATTTTTGTACATTTTTAAATGTCAGTACATTTTTTAACTTACATAATATGTGAGTAAATATGTTAGGGGCTAAATTAATATTTTAGGTTGTTACCATTGATTTTTTTAGATTACTGAAATTAAATCCTTTAAAGATCTCATTAATTTGCTTAATAACTTTTTGGAACAATTTTTATTTATTACTAGCTGACCCGGCGAACTTTGTACCGCCTCAGAATCAATAAATGTTTTGGCAACTTATTAGCTGAATTAAATTCATTTTTTTTTTATAAAAGGATAATGCACAAAACGCCATCTACAGCCATTACCGGAACCAGCAGACAACGCCATGTTAATTTTTGTTTCTGTCATGTATCGAAGATGGCGTTATATACGGATTCCATACAAAATGTCTGAGAATTTTTTTTTCTTTCAGTTTTCTAATGTTTTAATAGTTATTCGCCCTCGAAAAAAGTCAGTCAATCCATTCTCGAGATATCATAAAAAAATGTGTGTGGAGTCCACGCGCAACAGAAGTGAAACTTTGTAGTTTACTCCTTAAAAATCGATTTTCATTTTTAAACCCCGGTAAGACAACTTTTGGTGGCCGGCGTTATTTGTTACTATTGCCCTGTACCAGGAGGGTTTTGTTATTGTCGTTGCTCTATACTTAGGTCCCCGCCCCTATAATTCTTCCGATGTTTTAATAGTAATTCTGCTATTCGGGGCGTAGGAAAATCCAACAAATTAAATATCATAACAATCGGTCGAGCCGCTCTTGTGTTATAAACCCCAGGGAGCCCCCTGAGCCCCCTGTCCATGTTTTAATAGTTATTCTGCTATTCGGGGTGGAGACCAATCCAACAAATCGAAGATCATAAAAATCGGTGCAGCCGTTCTTGAGATATAAACCCAAGGGTTCCCCC
This sequence comes from Diaperis boleti, assembly GCA_963583935.1. Classification (NCBI taxonomy): domain Eukaryota; kingdom Metazoa; phylum Arthropoda; class Insecta; order Coleoptera; family Tenebrionidae; genus Diaperis; species Diaperis boleti. The sequence continues at coordinate 16,825,783 of OY757246.1, forward strand.
TGAGCCCCCTGACCATGTTTCAATAGTTATTCTGCTATTCGGGGCGGAGACAAATCCAACAAATCAAATATAAAAACCCTTCTTGAGTCATAAACCCAAGGGGCCCCTCTGGGCCTCCATGTCCATGTAAAAAATGCTTTACGACCTATTCCCATACCTACCAAATCAACAAAAAAAAATTCATAAGAATCGGTCTACCCAAAAAATCGGTCCAGCTCAAGGGGCTCCCCTGGGCCCCCATGTCCATGTAAAAAATAGTTTACGACCTATTCCTATACCTATCAAATATACAAAAAAATCATAAGAATCGGTCTACCCGAAAAATCGGCCCAGCCCAAGGGGCCCCCTTGGGCCCCCATGTCGATGCGAAAAATAGCTTACCACCTATTTTTCATACATGCCAAATATACAAAAAAAAATCATAAGAATCGGTCGACCCGAAAAATCGGTTCAGCTCAAGGGGCCCCTCTGGGCCCCCATGTCCATGTGAAAAATAGTTTTAAACCATCCCTGGATTATGTCAAACAAAACAAGACAAAAATTATCCAAATCGGTAAAGCCGTTTTTTAGTTTTAGCGTGACATACGAACGGCGATTCATTTTTATATACAGTGTGGAAATTAAGTAACGCATAAATTCAGTAATTCCATTGATATTAACTTTTTGGAAAAAAATCTTGAAAGGGTATAGCGATTTTAACTTCAGCAAATGGTCAGTTTCTTATGTGATTTGTTTTTTATGTTATGTCATCGACTTTTTTTTTAAATGACAACCTATATTTTTTATTATTGATTTTGGTAGTACTTTTTATTCCGTTTCCAACCGTATAAAATTTTCAATATGTTATATTTGAAAAAAAAAATCGAGAAAAACAGTCTTAAAGTTCAAATATTAAAAATTCCTTAAATTGGGAAAATTTATCAAGTTGACGATGTAAAAACAAAAAAATTGGTTACGGCTATCAGAATTACACAATTTGTAAATGTCACAATAAAATAAGTGTTATTATTCTGCTTTTTCTAAATTAAAAAAATTATTTTATTAATATAAATGGTACATACAATTGAGCGAAAAACAGAGAATCGAAGTGTTGATCATGATTGGTTATGGCGACAGAGCTAGAACACATCAAGTGTGTCAACTTTTTAGAGAAAAATACCCGGATCAGTCCATAAATCAATCAACAATTAGTAGGATTAGAAAAAAAAATCTGGAACATGGCGTTGTAAAAAATCATCCAAAAACTCAACGTCCGGCGAGATTAAATGAAGATGCACAACTTGATGTGCTACTAGAAATTGAAAACAATCCACATGCAACTAGTAGAAGCATTGCTTTGGACCACAATATAAGCCACACTTCAGTTCTAAAACTTTTGAAAGTTCAAAAATTATCATTCAAAAATAATACCATTTGGTTACAACAAGATGGCGCTCCGCCTCATTACGCAATTGATGTGCGACGCTACTTGGATCAAGTTCTCCCAGGAAGATGGATTGGGAGAAATGGTCCGATGGAATGGCCGGCTAGGTCTCCTGATCTAACGCCATTAGACTTCTTTTTATGGGGGTACTTAAAAAGTAAAGTGTACAACAATCGATGATTTAGATGATCTCAGGCAAAGAATTCAACATGAGATTAGGTTAATATCGCCTCAAACTATGCAGAATGTGAGAAATTAATTTTATAATCGTCTTGGGTATATTGTCAGATGGTACTGGGTCGTCAATTTGAACATTCAGTGTAAATGTAATTTAACAATTGTTATTGCTGTGCTTATTTTTGTGTTTTATGGTATTGCTAGTTTTTTTCTGGTTAATCAATTTAGTTTCTTTTTATTATAATGTTTGTCTCACGAAGCTATCGCTGTTACTAACTTTGAATTGAGCAAATAATAAATTTCTAGTCCGATTTTTCAACTATTTTTATAATTTCAAAATAAAAACGAATGTGTCGTCGATAACTTTCCGTCAAACTTAGGTGGATACATTCTTTTTCCAAATTTACTGAATTTTCAATATTTGAACTTTAAGACTGTTTTTCTCGATTTTTTTCAAATATAACATATTGAAAATTTTATACGCTTAAAAACGGAATAAAAAGTACTACCAAAATCAATAATAAAAAATATAGGTTGTCATTTAAAAAAAAAGTCGATGACGTCATAACATAAAAACCAAATGACATAAGAAACTGACAATAGGCTGAAAATATTTGCTGAAGTTAAAATCGCTATACCCCTTCAAGATTTTTTCCAAAAAATTAATATCAACGGAATTACTGAATTTATGCGTTACTTAGTTTCCACACTGTATATAGATAACATACCTAAATAACATAATTGGGAATTTTTGGTTACTATTTTAATAAATTTTACAGCTTCTTAAAGTTTACACGATTCGCAAGAAGTTTATTTTTACCTTTCAACTTATAATAAACGAATATAGCAAAATTTCTGGCAATCAATTTAGATTCAAAATTCTTTTGCCAACTTATTAGCTACAAGGCAGATATACATATATATTCAGGATAATCACAGTTACAACAGTATTCCTACACCTAAACACTTCTACATCTCTGCCTCTCATGCTCTTCTCGACAATTATTTCAGATATTCATTTCCAAAACATCGTGATTGATGTCATGCTCCCGATGTGTACAGAATACTCCAGACGATGACGTCAGACCATCTCGAGTATAGTGCAGCAGTGAGTCATTGATGACGTCATTTACACGTCCGTTACACTGCTCCCTCCTTGAAGATGTTTCGTCCCGAAACTTCACATTCTAGCGATGTCTACGTCTTGGTCCACATGTTGATCTTTGAAAGGGAAGAGTTCCTTCGACATGCTCCTGACTGTTCTCCAACCCAAACAGTCCAATTCACAGGCGATCTTCAGGATTGCCAATTTCCTAATATCCTGAGACAAGACAGTCCCATTCAACTAACATAAGGTACTATACCAAGCGCTTTGGTAGGTGACCTCCTCGTAACCACTTCTATTTGGTTCCTGTCTGCCATTAGAAAAACGCTTTCCACTTGCGGTCTTTACATCTTCGATAGGTAGACTCTTTCATAATGGCACCATTTTCCTAGCTCGCTAGAACATTATTTATTTTTTCTACTTTGGGTTCGTACTGAAGCTATTACGATACGCTTTTGCGTGTCATAATAGACAAAAGCGGTGTTCTAATAATTCTACTAGAAATAGTATAATTTATTTTTTTAATATTGGCAATCCCAGGGCAATCCTAACCTATACTTCGCTGTCAAATCCAAGTGGCTATCAATGTGTTGGCACTTGTTTGGAGGGTGGCTTTACGTGCATTTGCAGCACGCGATTTTGTTGAGGGCCAACACACAGTTGTTTGTGCGGCGGGATTTGATTCTAAACATTTTGTGGATGGGGAGCTTGAGATAATTATACAAGGGAGAGGATATCGCATTCGTCGGTGTCAAGGTGCACACCGCGGATCACAAAGGAAAAGAACGGGCCTGTGCGAGTTGTTTGGGGGCGTTTGTTATAGAGGTTATTGTGAGGTTAGGGGCTTCAGTCATCCCTGACATTTTTGGTGGTTATTCGAGATGGGTTACAATTGTCTACCACGTTTTTAATACATATCAAAAGCATAAACAAAAATACGAATATTGACGTTTCAATTTTTTTTTTCTTTTCTTCATAGCCGCCGCTAATGCACCTTGCAAATGTGGCCAACCGCCGCGAAATTCCCTAGATAGTTAAATTTGATTATTTTGTCTCAAAAGTTGCAAAGTAGAAAAAATCTGTATTATAACTCGTTTATAAGGCATTTTGTAGCACTTACTCATTTAGGGCACTCCTCGCTACGCTCATCGTGGCTTAAACCCCTGCGTGCGACAAAATGCTTCCTATAAAACTCGTATCATAATAATATACTATTATATCACTTAATGGAATATTTTAGAACGACGGCGACGGCGATTCCCTCTCTTGGTTAATGGACTAATGTTGCTTACGACGATTTTTTCGAATGGACTGTGTTGACGTATAGGTGCCCCTCGATATTTTGTTACAGCGCAAGTTACACACTTCTTGCTCCACTTCTCAGTATCTTTCAATTCTCCAAGGAAAACTTCTCTCGCAGCTTCCCAAATGTCGTCGACACTTTCGAGGGACTCCGCAATGGAGTGCCTTAAGTGCTTCCGGAATTGGAAAAATGGGAGCCATCAGCTGCTCACTTTCAAAGTGACCCATACGCTTCACAAGTGTAGACTCCCAATTGGCCCGGCAGGATGTTACTTTTGATCAGTACCGTGCAAGTTGCACTCACGTCCGTCTTCGGTCTTCATTGTTCCATCTGAGCAGCATTCACATGTTCGGGTGGTTCTTCGGATCTTTCCACATACTGGAAATATATGTGCCACCAAAGGGTATGAGGTATGAGAATAGGTCGTAAAGTATTTTTACATGGACATGGGGGCCCAGGGGGCCCCCTAGGCCTGGACCGATTTTTATGATCTTTGATTTGCTGGATTTGTCTCCGCCCCGAATAGCAGAATATCTATTAAAACATGGACATGGGGCCCCCTTGGGATTCATGGGAGGCCCTTGGGTTAGACCGATTTTAATGATCTCTGATTTGTTGGATTTGTCTCCGCCCCGAATAGCAGAATAACTATTAAAACATTGACATGGGGGCCCAGGAGGGCCCCTGTGTTATTGATTCTGAGGGGGTACAAAGTTCGCCGGATCAGCTAGTTTATTTATATAATTATTATGTACAATTTATTTTCGACATCTCATATTACAACATTTCCATTATTTACATTAGTATTATTTATTTAGACATGGCGTGGCACTCCGGAGCAATAAAGGCAACTGTCGGACAAGAGTGATCCAATAAATATATTGGCTGCATCCTTCTGGGCGGCTCCATCAATGACATCATCGAGCTCTCAATATATGTGGAATCTTCTCGACAATGATTTCAGATTTCCCTTTCTAGAATAACATGGATGACGTCATGCTTCCAATGTGTATGGAATACTCCAGCTGATGACGTTAGACCATCACGAGCATGTTTCTGAAAATAGAAAGGATTTGTCAAAATTATAATATACAAGCTGCAGATATCTAAAAAAACAAACTAAACTTATTTACTTAATACGGCTGCGAATATTATTATTTGTGCTGTAAGAAAATAATATGCCATCAAACCTAACAGCATTACTAAAAAATCTGTCTTTTACAATAAATGTTCAAAATGTTGACCATTAATTTCTTGACAAAAATTAATTCTATTAACAAATCTCCTCATCTAGGTTTGTTCCTGGTCTTACACAGCTTTTCCAAATTATGACAGAAGAAATGTACCTGCCGTAGCAACCTGGTTCCAGCAAGATGGAGCTCCACCCAATTTTAGTCAACAAGTCCGACGTCACTTAAATGAGGTGTGTCCTGGCAGGTGGATCGGAAGGAGAGGGGAAATTGAATGGCCGGCCAGATCTGCCTCCTGATTTGTCACCTCTCGATTTTTTTTTTGTGGGGTCATGTAAAAAGTAGAGATTATGCCAGAAGACCACTTGATTTTGAAGATTTAAAGCAACGAAGAAGAGAAGAGATTGCTAGCATCACTTCCAACATGTTACGCAATGTGTTACAAAGTTTTGTTAATAGAATAAATTTTTGTCAAGAAATTAATGGTCAACATTATGAACATTTATTGTAAAAGACAGATTTTTTATTAATACTGTTAGGTTTGATGGCATATTATTTTCTTACAGCACAAATAATAATATTTGCAGCCGTGAGTTTAATTATAATATTAATTTATAAAAAAAATATTTGCAGACAAATTCCAAAAAGTAATATTATTATAGCACATCGTTAAATTCAGAAAAAATGATTTTTCCAAAAAGGTTATTCACCCTATGTTGCTATTTAAAAAAATATAAGTTGGTTTTGTATCTCGAAAACAAATGACCAAAATTACACCAAGTAGATATTATAGACCCCTATATACCTGCAAAATTTGGTTTAGATGGGGCTAAGAGTTTTTAAATATTCAGGTGTTTCCATACTTTTGCGCTACCCTGTATGTATATATAAACGATGACATTAGTAAAATACACAGAACTATAAAGAAGTTAATCAAAGGAGAAAAAAAAGACAGAGTTATAGAAAAAAAATATGAAATTCAGAAATTGGATCATTGAAATAGAAAAAACATTTTGCACAAGGATTTAAAAAGTACTGACGGATACTGAAAGATGAAAACGATGTACTTAATAATAAAGGGATATAGAAATTAAAATACACAATAAAGAAACTGAAGAATAGAGCACACTCTAAAGAAGAAGCACTCATTAAGGGAATATATAAGTATATAAAAGAAGTAGGAAATTAAGCAAAGCAGTACCACAGGATAAAAAGAAAACTAAATTGTCATCAGGATAGAATAAGAAAATAAATACATCAAGAGGCACTGGAACTAAGTATGAGTATGAGTTGAGAAATGTAAATACCTACATATGTGCAAATAACAAAGCCTATGAGACAATAAATACAAAATTTGAAATCTGGAGATCTACAAACTGATTGGTGATAATTTCCCTGGAATTTCAAGATTAAACGTGTCTAAAACGGGAATAGAGCGACTTAAAAAAAAACAACAACAGGAAATAAAGTCTTCACTGTCTTTGTCTTGGCAACACAATACCACTTTGCCTTGTGATTCCTCCTTTGGCGTTTTTGATGGGATGTAGAGAGAAAGAGTTTTCGATGTGATGGGAAGATACAAGAAGGTCCTTTTTAACCAGATTTCCAGAAAGCGTAAAGGACACGATGAGACGAGAAGAGATAACGCGTGATGTTCTGTATAATAGTAGAGACTCTCTTTGATATTCAATCCGTAGAAGGAACAATATCCTTCAAGAACAGTAGCCCAACAGAAAATGCGTTACCAGGCAAGTTAAATTGGGAATAACTCGTCAGGATATGGAAACGCGGTGAGGAAATTATTTTAAAAAGTCTTGGAACGCACATCCCATCTTAAAATGTGCTAACACAAATAAAATTTAATGCAGCAAAAGGAAAAACCGTCTTTCTGTTCAGAATGATAAGAAGAGGTGTGATGTACGAACATTACGAGTTAAGGCTAAAGTATTGAAAATTTGATGCTCCACCATGATCCAGAATTAATTACGTCTGGTATGGGCAGACACTGTATCTGTAATAACCATAAACAAGGAATAATAATAATATTGGGAGAAAATAGCATTGCAGATGAATGTGGAATAGAGAAAAGTGAAGGAGAGTAGCGACTAAATCTTTTTTATTGCTTATATTGCCTTTTTAGATCTCGTTTTTTGTGCAGGTAGTAGAAGCTGTTGAACTTTCTAAACGGGTTATTATCCTTATTGGATGATTTGTTGAAGAATGTTTAATTGTAAAACGAGGAAAGTTATAAGCATAAAATATCACTGGAGTTCAAAACTCATAATGTTTGCAAATGAATGCAAATTACGTTCGAGTCCTGGCAGTTTCCACTAAAAAATTGTACAGCACAAATTTCTCTAATTTGTGCAAGATCAAAAGGTTCTATGCAATAGAATAACTTTTAGGTTCAGTAGTAGAGGCTGAAATCAAATCATCAATAATTTAATTACAACTTGTCTCTGATGTTTATTTATCACGTCAGTTTGTCAGAGCACCAAAAGATTTCGTAATTGGGAGATTCTTTAAGCTTTGCGTCATGTTTTGCTGTATCTGTCAGGTAACGCCCTTTATGTTTTTAATTAATAAAACCATCATTCACAAGAGGGGAATTCCACTCACAAAAAGCTCCTGCTCTGAATCAAGTCCAGGATGCAAATCCCACTTCATGCTTCCTTCATTCAACTCATTTCCCCAAGCTCGAAAGAGTAAGAGATGTAAACAAGAATTTCCATCAAAAACAACATGATTGTATCACACATATACTTCCATTGACTTACGTGAAACTAGACCTAATCAACAGGTGTTCTTTCTATAATCAATTAGCATTTTCACGCAAAAAACTATTAGTTAATGACGACCAAATTAGATATGATGATAATTAGTACTTTAACCCTTCTCAAGTGGTTTGTTTAAGACCATCTCTTAACCTATGACAATAATCGATGGAAGAGGTGCAGAATGATACATCCTAGGTCAAGATAAGTTTTGTGAATGAAAGCGCTGGCGTCGCTCTGTCTGCTATGAAAGCTGGAGCGTTCAGTACACGCGTCGGTTTCGAACGGAAATCTTGAAACTGTTGCGCTGGACCCCAAAGCTCGCGCAAACTATTAAACAATTCCAAAAAAAAATAAACATTGTGCACAAAGATGAGGACCTGAAGGTATGTTAAAAAAATCAAAAGTTGTCTAAAGAAATCTAATTTTACTTAAAAAAAAACTCCTTTTGAGGAATGACATATGTCAACCATCAAATCACCACCTCGACTCTTTCTTACAACTTTGCCCCTTAAATAAACTCCAATTTAAACTTTATCGCTACGAAAAACTATTTCTCTCGGTGAAAACTTGTAACTTTTACAAATTTATCCCGTTTAATTTTCGAACCAATTAGAAGTCGGGAAATTAATTTCCTGAAGAATTTTCCATCTTTTCCGGAGCTTTTGTGCAAAGTCGTCAATTTATTCTCCTACGTTTTAAATCGACTCGTGTTTCAAAAGCACAGTCCTTGGAGACATTTTGCTGTGGGTAAGTGCACAATTCCATTCAGTTTTTTTTTTTTCCATTTGACTGCATCTGCATCGGTATTAATGGCAATTCTTTGTCGTCTGTGCAAACAACGCAAAATTTGCATTTTCCTTTGCGCGATGTTGGAGAAAATTCGCTGGGGGAGAGGCGCGTCGGAAAAGTGTTAATTTTTTATGGCGAAACTGAGCGTTTTATTAGGAAAAATTAAGCGCAAACAAACTTTTAAATTTTATAAGGGGTAAATTGGAGTTCTTAAGTCGGAAATTAACTAACTCGTTAAGATTGCAAAGTTTTATTAATAAAGTGCTAGAGAACAAACTTTATCGTGTAAAAGTGTATAAGAGGAGAATTTTTGTATTGGATGCTGGGTTTTGATGATGGATGGTGAATTTTTTGTTGAGTTTCATTAAAATATTTCTTATGAGGCTGATGATACGTATTTTTGTTTTGTGAAAAAAAAAATCAAAATAATTCCCTAAAACCTTTTGCGACATCGAAAAGATAAATACTTATAGAATTAAAAAGTTGTGTGAACTAAATACCAAACAAATAATACACATTTCAAAATTCGATTAAGATTCCACTTAATAAATTTCCAATATTTATTTTACTTCCCTTAAATTGAAAATTACTTCCCCATTTATTCGGCAAACCAAAATTTCAGGATATTAAATGATAAATTTGTTGTCGATTTTTTTAGTATTGAGTGTCATCGACTCATTATTTCTACTGTTTAAAATATTTATTGATGGCGCAATCACATTTACAGATCTATTTTGTGTCTTTATTTACTACAACGTAAGACCACGAATCACAACTGATAGTATAATTTAACATATCCACAGACAATACCAGGATTTAGGTGTTGACATGAATAGCTGTAGGGGTTGGCAAGTCACATTTCTAGTTACATTTGCATGCTTATATTGCCGGATTGCCGCTATAAATTTGACTGCAAACCCATCAATTAGCAATTCCTGTTTCCTGAAGTCATGACTCTACTGATATTCTAACAATAATCAATAATTAATTTTCAAAATGTACAGTTATGTTCAAAAAAGTGTTGTACAAGGATTGTTGCATAGCAATGATCTTAATGCCAAGAGTGCTCTATCTAAAAGAATATTTTCAAAATTACAGAACAAAAACATTTAATTAAAAATGAAATACATGACATTTATAAACTTTTAACACAACTTAAAACAATCTTTTAGTTAATATTTGGTCATAGCCCCATTTCTTTCAAAAATTTCTTGCAATCTATGAGGTATTGACGGATATAGATTTGTTGTGAAATTAATTTCATTTAACAACTCGTTTCTCTTTTTTTGTGGTCGGAAATTTTGGTAATTCATTTTGTTAACCATTAATCCCCACACATTTTCAATAATGTTTATATCTGGACTTTTAGAAGACCAAACCAGTACCTCAATATTATTATCAACAAAAAATTGATTAATTAGGCCTGTGGTATGAATAGGGCAGTTATCATGCTGAAATATAATTATTTTCGAAAAAGTGTTGTCTTACTGACGGATTTTCTACAATATTTCGAGATGTTATGGCATTAAGTCTCTCTTCAATATCCTAACACATCCCAAGTCCGTGGATACTTATCCATGCTCAACAATTTATAAAAAATCTTCCTGTTCTATCGCCGGTGATAACATATTGCTCATCAAATATTTTGTATAAGAAAGGGTTAAAAAGGGTGGATGCGTCGCTTAAATTTTTTTTTAAATTCGGCCTGCCTTAGAGGGGCATTTTTTTTTCATCAATACAATCTTACAATTTAAGAGAAAAAGACACTCGGAAGTCTACAAAGGAAGATTGAAGAAAGAGTGAAAAATGGTAGATTCACCACTTGAAAAAAAAAAGTAAAAATTCAGCCTTTCTTTGAGGACTGAAATTTGTCGAATTTAGGCATCGTTTTTGTCATTACAATGTCACATTTGAACAGATGTAGACACCCGGAAGTTTATAGGAAAATATTTCAGAAATGGTGGATGCGTCGCTTAAAAAAAATGTAAAAAATTCAGCCCTGTCCACTGTTCTCATCGACCGACTAATTGGATTAGAATTAACAACCATTTATCGATTTTTTTGTTACCTTTAAAAACTAGAACTCACTCGTATTCAATCCAATTTCAAAATTCCTATGTCAAGAAATGGTCGTCATTCCAATACCATTAGTCAATCGGTCAGTTGTAGATGCGTCGAATTCGTGTGAATCTCAATTTGGATTTATTCTCATTACTGGTATAGGTTTCTGTGTGACTAAAAAGCGTATGGTTCTGGCACTGTTTGTGAGTGCGGTGGGCGGGTGGGCCGTCCTGTCCACTGTATTATAGGCTCAAGAGATATATCGTACGGAGGTGGAGTTTCGAGGGACATAAAAAACTTGTCGAACGTGTGCAGGTGTAAGATGCTGTACAGGCCCGTCTTCGATTTTTTGTTTTATTACAATTTTGATCGAATATGCAGTTTTACACCTACACTTTAAGTTAAGTATCGCCCAAATTAAGACTTAATAAAACAAAGTTCGATGGCACTGCATAAATCGAAAGTGTTATTAGTAGAATCGAGCATGTCTTTTAACGAAACCTTAAATTCTGTAGTTCGTCTCTGTCGACCCAATTCTGACACGCGACGAAACCGGTGCGGCTACCTTTGAGCAACTTTTTTACTTACCTCGAAACTCCACCTTCGTACGATATATCTCTTGAGTTAACAATACTCATCGACCGACTAAATGGCTGTGAAATTTGAGATTTTTTTTCATCATTACAATCTCACAATTGAAGAGAAAACGACACTGGAAAATCTATAGAGGAAGATTGAAGAAAGAGTGAAAAATGGTAGATGCGCCACTTGAAAAAAAAATCTAAAAATTCAGCCTCTTTTTGAGGGCTGAAATTTGTCGAATTTGGGCATCGTTTTCGTCATTACAATGTCACATTTAAACAGATATAGACACCCGGATGTCTATAGGAGAATATTTCAGAAAGGGTAAAAAATGGTGGATGCGTCGCTTAAAAAAAATTGTAAAAAATTCAGCCTGTCTTTGAGGGTGGATTCTGTGAAATTTGGGAATTTTTTTCATCATTACAATCTCACAATTGAAGAAAAAAGTCACTCGGAAGTCTATAGAGGAAGATTGAAGAAAGGGTGAAAAATGGTAGATGCGCCACTTGTAAAAATTCAGCCTTTCTTTGAGAGCTGAAATTTATCGAATTTGGGCATCGTGTTCGTCATTACAATGTCACATTTGATCAGATATAGACACCCGGATGTCTATAGGAGAATATTTCAGAAAGGCTGAAAAATGGTGGATGCGTCTTTTAAAAAAAAATCTAAAAAATTCTGCCTGCCTTTGAGGGTGTATTCTGTAAAATTTGGGCAATTTTTTCATCATTACAATCTCACAATTGTAGAGAAAAAGACACTTGGAAGTCTATAGAGGAAGATTGAAGAAAGGGTGAAAAATGGTAAATGCACCACTTGAAAAAAAAAATTGAAAATTCAGCCTTTCTATGAGGGCTGAAATTTGTCGAATTTGGGCATCGTTTTTGTCATTACAATGTCACATTTGAACAGATATAGACACCCGGAAGTCTATAGGAGAATATTTCAAAAAAGGTGAAAAATGGTGGATGCGTCGTTTCAAAAAAATTGTAAAATGTAAAATGGTCGTCATTCCAATACCATTAGTCAATCGGTCAGTTGTAGATGCGGCGGCTAACCCGCCCACCGCATTCTCATGTGGTGCCAAGAACCATATGGTTTTTAGTCACAAAAGAACAACTATAAAATACAAGAAACAGGATGTGGATACAATAGGAAAATGGTTGTCATTCCGAACCAGTTTGTCAACCATTCATAAAAAATGTCAATTTGAGTATATATTTTCGTGTAAATCTCAATTTGGATTTATTCTCATTACTGGTATAGGTTTCTTTGTGACTAAAAAGCGTATGATGGTTCTGGCACCGTTTGTGGGGGCGGTGGGCGGGTGGGCCGCCCTGTCCACTGTACTCATCGACCGACTAAATGGCTGTAAAATTTGGGATTTTTTTTCATCATTACAATCTCACAATTGAAGAGAAAAAGACACTCGGATGTCTATAGAGGAAGATGGAAGAAAGTTTGAAAAATGGTAGATGCGCCACTTGAAAAAAAAACAGTAAAAATTCAGCCTTTCTTTGGGGTCGAATTTGGGCATCTTTTTCGTCATTAGAATGTCACATTTGAACAGATATAGACACCCGGAAGTCCATAGGAGAATATTTCAGTAAGGCTAAAAAATGGTGGATGCGTCTTTTAAAAAAAAATTGTAAAAAATTCAGCCTGCCTTTGAGGGTGTACTCTGTGAAATTTGGGAATTTTTTTCATCATTACAATCTCACAATTGAAGAAAAAAGTAACTAGGAAGTCTATAGAGGAAGATTGAAGAAAGGGTGAAAAATGGTAGATGCGCCACTTGAAAAAAAATTGTAAAAATTCAGCCTTTCTTTGAGGGCTGAAATTTATCGAATTTGGGCATCGTGTTCGTCATTACAATGTCACATTTGATCAGATATAGACACCCGGATGTCTATAGGAGAATATTTCAGAAAGGCTGAAAAATGGTGGATGCGTCTTTAAAAAAAAATTCTAAAAAATTCTGCCTGCCTTTGAGGGTGTATTCTGTAAAATTTTGGCAATTTTTTCATCATTACAATCTCACAATTGTAGAGAAAAAGACACTTGAAAGTCTATAGAGGAAGATTGAAGAAAGGGTGAAAAATGGTAAATGCACCACTTGAAAAAAAAAATTTGAAAATTCAGCCTTTCTTTGAGGGCTGAAATTTGTCGAATTTGGGCATCGTTTTCGTCATTACAATGTCACATTTGAACAGATATAGACACCCGGAAGTCTATAGGAGAATATTTCAGAAAGGGTAAACAATGGTGGATGCGTCGTTTTAAAAAATTGTAAAAAATTCAGCCTGCCTTTGAGGGTGTATTCTGTGAAATTTGGGAATTTTTTTCATCATTACAATCTCACAATTGAAGAAAAAAGTAACTCGGAAGTCTATAGAGGAAGATTGAAGAAAGGGTGAAAAATGGTAGATGCGCCACTTGAAAAAAAATTGTAAAAATTCAGCCTTTCTTTGAGGGCTGAAATTTGTCGAATTTGGGCATCGTTTTCGTCATTAAAATGTCACATTTGAACACAGATATACACACATGGAAGTTTATAGGAGAATATTTCAGAAAGGCTAAAAAATGGTGGATGCGTCTTTTAAAAAAAATTGTAAAAAATTCAGCCTGCTTTGAGGGTGTACTCTGTGAAATTTGGGAATTTTTTTCATCATTACAATCTCACAATTGAAGAAAAAAGTCACTCGGAAGTTTATAGAGGAAGATTGAAGAAAGGGTGAAAAATGGTAGATGCGCCACTTGAAAAAAATTGTAAAAATTCAGCCTTTCTTTGAGGGCTGAAATTTATCGAATTTGGGCATCGTGTTCGTCATTACAATGTCACATTTGAACAGATATAGACACCCGGAAGTCCATAGGAGAATATTTCAGTAAGGCTAAAAAATGGTGGATGCGTCTTTTAAAAAAAAAAATTGTAAAAAATTCAGCCTGCCTTTGAGGGTGTACTCTGTGAAATTTGGGAATTTTTTTCATCATTACAATCTCACAATTAAAGAAAAAAGTAACTCGGAAGTCTATAGAGGAAGATTGAAGAAAGGGTGAAAAATGGTAGATGCGCCACTTGAAAAAAATTGTACAAATTCAGCCTTTCTTTGAGGGCTGAAATTTATCGAATTTGGGCATCGTGTTCGTCATTACAATGTCACATTTGATCAGATATAGACACCCGGATGTCTATAGGAGAATATTTCAGAAAGGCTAAAAAATGGTGGATGCGTCTTTTAAAAAAAATTGTAAAAAATTCAGCCTGCTTTGAGGGTGTACTCTGTGAAATTTGGGAATTTTTTCATCATTACAATCTCACAATTGAAGAAAAAAGTCACTCGGAAGTCTATAGAGGAAGATTGAAGAAAGGGTGAAAAATGGTAGATGCGCCACTTGAAAAAATTTGTAAAAATTCAGCCTTTCTTTGAGGGCTGAAATTTATCGAATTTGGGCATCGTGTTCGTCATTAAAATGTCACATTTGATCAGATATAGACACCCGGATGTCTATAGGAGAATATTTCAGAAAGGCTGAAAAATGGTGGATGCGTCTTTTAAAAAAAAATCTAAAAAATTCTGCCTGCCTTTGAGGGTGTATTCTGTAAAATTTGGGCAATTTTTTCATCATTACAATCTCACAATTGTAGAGAAAAAGACACTTGGAAGTCTATAGAGGAAGATTGAAGAAAGGGTGAAAAATGGTAAATGCACCACTTGAAAAAAAAAATTGAAAATTCAGCCTTTCTATGAGGGCTGAAATTTGTAGAATTTGGGCATCGTTTTCGTCATTACAATGTCACATTTGAACAGATATAGACACCCGGAAGTCTATAGGAGAATATTTCAAAAAAGGTGAAAAATGGTGGATGCGTCGTTTCAAAAAAATTGTAAAATGTAAAATGGTCGTCATTCCAATACCATTAGTCAATCGGTCAGCTGTAGATGCGGCGGCTAACCCGCCCACCGCATTCTCATGTGGTGCCAAGAACCATATGGTTTTTAGTCACAAAAGAACAACTATAAAATACAAGAAACAGGATGTGGATACAATAGGAAAATGGTTGTCATTCCGAACCAGTTTGTCAACCATTCATAAAAAATGTCAATTTGAGTATATATTTTTATATTTCATCATTACAATCTCACAATTGAAGAGAAAGAGACACTCGGAAGTCTAGAGAGGGATATTGAAGAAAGAGTGAAAAATGGTAGATGCGCCACTTGAAAAAAGAAATTTAAAAATTCAGCCTTTCTTTGAGGGCTGAAATTTGTCGAATTTGGGCATCGTTTTCGTCATTAAAATGTCACGTTTGAACAGATATAGACACCCGGATGTCTATAGGAGAATATTTCAGAAAGGGTGAAAAAAAAGAAAGGATGTGCAGATTGTCCAGAGAAGGATAGATAATGAAAGAAGGTGAGGAGCTCAAAGAGGTCTCTTAGGAAAAGAAGGGAAGGACTAAGCTAGATGAAAGGAGTATTAAACAGAAGAAAGAACACAGAAAAGAAGACAGAAGAAACAGAAAAAAAATTAAAATTATTTAGCTATTGTTATTGTTTGATGTTAGTTTTATTTATTTAATTCTGTGGGAAAAATTTAATCCTTTTCAAAGCCGGACGGCAAGAAAAGAAGTCTTATTGTTTTCATTCACTTCGTCATTAGGTCGTAAATTATTTCCAGCCAATGTCATTATTAACATCCTTGTATTGCATCTTTGCACTTATCTTCCTAATTGAATTAAGTTGGGCGTCGTAGAGAAAGTTTTGCACCCACAAGTTTCGGCTGTTAGTCAATCGCTTCACTTTGCAAACATCAACTTTGTGCCACTTTGTGGTAATCAAAAACAAGAGCTATAAAATCTTTATTACTGAATTTTAATGATCTACTGCTCATTAAAATGTGATGAAATTCAAAAACGGAAACGGCATTTTTTGTACACTGAATATATTTTAGGAATTTTGTTTTTTTAACAACTCAATAAGCAGTAAATACTATTTAATTTATGGCTTACAAAAAAGTCCTTCTAATTTAGATTACATATCCCCTCCCTCGAACAAGGGTTGATAAATACATCCATATAATACGAATAAGTTTAGAAGTAAAATTAGCATTATTATTGTTCTCCCCTTTTTCCAAACTACAAAACGACAACTCTACTCGTTTTCTATTGACGGTAAGAGTAACATATCAAGGCGAAATTTTTAGATTGGTTTCATTTTAAGATAAACTATTTACAGAATTTTTTATACGTCGGTATATATGTGAATCTCCCAACTTCGGTATCTGCCATCGAACACTCACGCTGTTCGCTCGAGATTATTGATTGATTTTCTGGATATAGAGGCAATTGAAATAGCTACGTACAAAAACTGTAAATATGTTAGCATAAAATGAACACTTTACGATGCTATTCCACGACGAAAATCTCACGGATAGCTGAATCACCGAAATTTTCAAGTACCGAATAATGAAGACATTGCTGCACCATCTTTGTAAATTCCTAGGATCCGGAAGCAAACTGCATACTTAGCAGCCATAAAAAGGCAAGAAAGCTTATTGTTCTTTTACGATAACAACAATTCCTGTCGCCGTGACGTCTTTTTCAACAGTTCTTGTTAAATATGATTTTAATCAGAGCGACGAAACGACGTTTAATTTCCTTGGAGGAAACGTGCAGAATTTATTTATAGAACTATCTTCTGTTTATTGGTCATGTGGTCAAATTTGTACTGAAGTTGATACTCATTTTTAAAACTCATAATTAGTTTAAAAAAAATCACCTATCTACGTTTTACCGATTATTTTACATGAGTACATTAAGGAAGATGTATAATAATTCTAAAAATCACCTAATGGGGTTTCCTTGTTTTCCAGGCCGTCTTTCAGTGATGCTAACACATCCACGAGCCCGCAAATGCTCTGCTTTTAGACCCAAAATATTACACAAAATCCAGGGGATTTATACTCTTTAATTTTCTGTCAAGCAGGTTCTTCGTTATGTAGTTCCTTCCTCCTGTAATTTGTGTGTTTTTGATCTCGGCCATGGAGTCTCTGTGCAGGCTTACTTTTTTAATTTAAAAAGAACGCTGATGATAAAAGCTAATTCAAATAAAATACCTCAAAACAACGAAATATATGAATCACTCAAGGAGTATTCAGTAATAATATCACAAGAGCATAGAAAATATCGATTAAACTTCCGAGTCATAAGAGGTATTTCGCGGAATAGGTCGAATGACGAGGATAGTTTAATTAGATTATTTTGAACGCTCGAGTGGTATTCATTACCATTATATAACGAAAAAATGGGAAATTCTGACGTTTATTAACAATCATAAAAAAATCGTTTCTATGTTCATTGTTGGACCAGCCGAAACACCGAAATGAATATACCCCGTCGTCTAGGGGATACTCGCTTATATACATCGTAACTATGAAAAATCTGTAATTGCTATTGGCTCAATTTATTTTGTGTTATATAATCATAGAAATACTACCATTCATAAAAAGAACAATTGAGAAATCGAACGTCTTAGAGCCAAGGTTTTACAGTAATCAAGAAAGAATCTCATTTCTGTATCGACTGTCATCCTAACCTCTCTTTCTTCTTACTACTTTATTTGTTGAACCAAGAGTTTCGTCGACGAGAAGATGGAGAAATAACAATGTCTTGAATTAAGGTAAAGTGAGAAGAAATACAAGTGGAAATAGAATAATAGAGCAGGAATGAAAAGCCAGTATAAGTTAGACTAATGAAATTCTACAGTAAAAGAAACTGTAAACTGCCATCTACCAACCATTTGAAACATAGCAGCACGTGTGTAAATACTTTGTGTTGTCTGTCCAATGGTATCTGGGGTAATATTCCTCATTTCTATTCGAAGATCGTCAAAATTGTTCGGTCTATTAAAACAGACCCTAGATTTGAAATACTGCCACAAAAAAATCAAGGGGGTTAAGTTTGGTGAACGAGCCGGCCATTCAAACGGTCCAGGTCGCCTTGCCATCTTCCCTCGAAAATGTTGTCAAGAAACGCTCTGACTTCCAAACCAGAATGCGGAGGTGATCCATCTTGTTGGAACCATAATAATAAAAATTTTATTTACCCTACGGGCTTTCCGATTCCTGTGTTTACATAACATAACGCATATTCTACTTTATATTTTGTACCAATTTCAGAACAACGTTTTTTTATTTCTTCTCCCTTTCTCCTTCTACTCTTTCATACCCCTTTCATCCATTTTGTTTCCCTTCCATCTGCATTAAGTATTTCCTTGCTCTCTTTTCTCTCATCTCACTACACTCATTCCACATAATTATGTTCAATAATCTCCCTCTCCTCACAGCATATTCTACACCTTCTTCCATCCTCTTCAAAGTAATTCTCCCTCCCTTCGTTTCTGTACCTAAACCTCAAACATACATCTCTCGTACTTCCAGTTGTACCTGAATTCTCTGATTTTTTCCCTTCTTCCTTGTCCCTTTCGCTCAGTTCTACATTCCTCTGGTAATATTTCTCCCTCTCGTTTTCCCCTGCGTTTTTCTTCTTTTCTCTTCAACGCTCATTCAGTATCCTGTATTCTCTTCTTCTTTCCATCCTGTGGTCGAACTTGGCTGCTCTTTTCCCCACATTCACTCTCAACCTATTCCTTTTGCATTCTTTTCTCAGTATGTACCCTGGGGATTTTGTATCCACCCCTAGCACCCACCTTAGATAGTTGAACAGTCTCTATCTCCTCTTGTTTTGTCTATCTCCAAACCTCTGCTCCGTACATCAACATGCAACAATAAGACTTTCAAACACCATCATTCCCTTTCTCTCTCCTATTCCCTATACACATTCCAGCAAATTATTTCCGTTTCTTGTGAACTCCCTGATATGTGCTTTATCCGTGCCTCTTTCATTAAACATATAGCCAAAGTACTTAAATTCTTTTATTTGATCTATTTCCTCTCCCTTCCACCTTCATTTCTCCTCTTTCTCTTGTTAAACACCAAGGTTTTGGTTCTTTCCACATTCACTTCTAACTCTTTCTTCCTAACGTATTTTATTACGTCCTTACTCAATTCTTTCATCTCTCTTTCACTCTTTGCCACCATCATCACAACACTCGAACATACTCTCTCTGTCCACCTTGTCGAAAGCCGACTTCAAGTCTAAGATTGATGCATACACAGTCTCCTCTTTTTTCTTTAATTCGCTCTTTGTCAAATGGTCCAAAAACTATTCATTATCTACAGTTCTTGGTTCTTCCATGGTTCTTGCTTGGCTATCTGGTAATACTCACTTCTTCTGCCACTTCTTCTCGCTACCTGTATCTTATATTCTTTCCAGTTTTCCTATTCTCTTAGCTTCTTTATTGTTTCTTTTTTCCGTTCTTCACATTCTTTGTACCACGGTTCATTTTTATTTATTGCTCCTCTACCTCCTATTGTTGTTTCTCTTTTTGTTGCTGTTTCTTCTAAATATCTCTTTCGATTCCGTCTCTGTCTTCCCTACTTTTTGTTTTTCGAATCTTGCTTTATTTAGCCTGCTTTTGTACTCTTCCACTCCTTTTTTTCCCATATTTTAATCATCACCTTCTTCTGCTTTTGCTTTGTTCTTTCATCTCCTCTTTTCTCTTGTTTCCCTCTTCCCTTAGTTATGTCTACAGGCAAATGTTCTGATTCTATTCTTTCCCGTCTTCTGAATTTTTCTACTTCTTCCCATGCTTCTGTTTACTATTTGTAAGGTGTTGATTTTCTTTTTTCATCCCCTCTCTCTATTATTCCCCCTGGCGCTCTTTTTTCCTTTTGTCCTCTTTTTGCCTCTTGACATTCCTACTTCAATTCTTTTGGTAGCAGCTTTTCTGTTTTTTTTTTCCCAGCTTTGTTCTGTCTTTTTTCGTTTGCCGCGGTAACCGGTTTCTCCTCCCCCCCTTTCTTCTTCTTCTAGTCTCTAGTCTCTCTCTCGTTTCATTCCATGTCCACTGACACCCGTTTATCGTTAATTTACTGTTTCCAGTTCTTACTTCTTTCCCGTGACACAATGGGTCCGCGGTGTGGTCTAAGTGTCGGTGGGTATCTACTTCTTTCCCGGCTCCCCGTTTTTCCTCCTTCGCTATGCCTCTTCATTTTTTTCTGTAACTCTCGTTCTTGCTTTGTGAGGTCTATGAATACACTGGTCTGCAATGAAATCCTCCTTCGAATAAAAATGTGATAAATATGAAGAGTTCAACGTGCTGAATATACATCTGCTTTTATTTTTTTTCGATCACGTATAAATTTTTTTTAAATGTTTTATCGTTAGACACTGTCAGAATTTTCAAATTTTCGCTTGTGTAAACACTCTCTGTCATGAAATAATGAAAATGACAGATAAACGTCACACTATTTTTATGGATTTTAAGCAATTTAAAGGCTTTCCGGGGTGGTGTCGAACGATAAAACGTCGTATTACACTCGTTCCTGTGTAGATTGAACGCTGAAGAAGAGCAGTTGAATTTGTATACACCTGATGATGATTTGTAATCTAATGGATTACAAATCTTCTTGTGAGTCATTCTACATAGGTCAGACAGGTCGCAAAATATCAGACCGTATTAAAGAACATTTCAGGCACTTCTATAACAACACAGATCTTGATCCTCTATCATCAACACCTTCTTCTTTCGCCAATCATATATTAATAACGAAACATAGTTTTTCACCATCAAATTCCAAATTGATTCATAAATGCAATAAAGGCCGGCAATTAGATTTTCTTGAGACTTTGGAAACAAGGAAAGCCTTGAAACTGGAAAACAGATCTTGTTTAAATGAACAGAATAACTTCAATAATCCCATTATTAATTCACTATTTTAATTTTTCACCACTCAAACAAACTTACCAGATTCTCTTTGATCCATTTTTAATTTTTACATTTTATAAAATGTTTTTAGGAAATCTTTAAAAAATCATGTAACCCTTTGAAAACGTCAAATTTAATTCAAAATTACGTCAACGTCATAATTTTTTATATTCTTCAAGGTTAAGAACCCCTCTTGTAATTCATCAATTGTATCATTAATCTCTTGTTAAATTAGGGCTGATGATGGCAGAAGTGTTCTGCCGAAACATGTTCCATTAGTAATTTTACAGTTATTAAAGTTTGTGGAGTTCGACTTAGATATATTTAAATTTACTCCACCTGGATTTAAGAACATTCTTCTGGTTTAATAGTCTTTTTGTTAATGTTGTCAATTTGTTAGCCCTACTTTGAAATTTAGGGTTTTTTTTTATTTTTTCTCATGGATTGCTTTTGTCAACTTTGTTTTCTTTGCATTTCTCTATTTTTTCCTTAAATTCCGATAAAATTAAACAGAACTGTTAATTTTTTGAAATTTTACTATTTTGAACTTGGGCGCCGTTTATTTATTTTTTCCCTATTTATTTTCCTATTAAGTATTTATTTATCGTTGAAATCAGAAAAAAAAACTCTAGACGAATGTAAAATATAAAACATAGGTTGCACATTAAAAAAATATATTGATGACGTCATAACTGTCAAAAAAACCAATGGAAAAAACTTGGTATACGTTTCTCGGATGCGCTATAATTAACCCTACCATATGCTTTTTAAGTTTTATTTCTAGTGCAGATACTAACGGATTTACTGAATTTATTCCTTACTTAATTTCCACACTGTATACAAATCTCGTGTCACGGTGTTTAGAACTCCTCCGAAACGGCTCGACCGATTTTTATGAATTTTTTTTGTATATTTGGTAGGTATGAGAATAGGTGGTAAACTATTTTTCACATGGAGATGGGGGCCCAGAAGGACGCCTTGGGCTGGACCAATTTTTCGGCTCGACCGATTTTTATGATTTTTTTTTATATTTAGTAGGTATGAGAATAGGTGGTAAAATATTTTTCACATGGACATGGGGGCCCCCTTGGGCTGGACCGATTTTTATGATCTTTGATTTGTTGGATTTATCTCCGCCCCGAATAGCAGAATAATTATTAAAAAATGGATAGGGGGGCTAATGCCAGTAGATGGCGTTGTGGGCAGTATTATTATATAAAAAAAAATGAATTTAATTCAGGTAATAAGTTAACACAACATTTATTGATTGTGAGGCGGTACAAAGTTCGCCGGGTCAGCTAGTACATGTATCTCTCTCTCTCTCTCTCTGTCTCCCTCTCACTACCCGTTCCTCTACCCCTCCAATCTCTTCACTTTCTCCTTAAATTCTTCTCTTTACCTTTTAATTTATTGGTTATCTCTTCTTATATCCTTCATATGTTCTTTTAGTTACCTTTTTATGTCTTCCAACTCCAAGAGAATCTGTCACAGTTATGATAATTAACAACAACACTGAACACTTTGTTGAAGTTTGACACTGTGCCGTTTTTTGTGGAATATATTATGTGCATGAGGATGAGAAAATCCAAATGTCAATCGACGATGGTGTTCAATAATGACGAAATTAATTGAAAGAAAGAGTTACTTGGAAGACCTCCTTCTGCTCAGGAATGATTTTTGGACTTATGTTAATAAAACTACTTTCATCACAAAATATTGAACTGCTGAACTGTACTGTTGAACTCCACGCATCAGTATTCTGTTCGATTGTTGAAATGGGTTCTTAAAAGTAATGCAAATCTACTAAAAAGTTACTGTAGCAGAAGTGGAGGTGTACATAGTTTTGAAATCGGCAGTTCAATGATTTTCACTATTAAAATAGAAACGGCTACAAACAGTGCTATAAATATAGAATATGCTTGAGAATGCAATCAGAAATGCAAAAAAATTCATGAGGAACATGCTATTGTGTTCAGTGGTAGGATAAACATTTGAATATACTTATTACAATACGCAAAGTAACTGTTGCTTACAAATTTTCTTAAAACTAATCAGAATGAAGGCGTTTATGGCCCGCTGCGTGATATTGGAGAGCAATAGATATATAATATGCCCGTGGTACATACAACATTTTATGTCCGATCGAAGTTTCAAATTATAAATTGTTATTAATAATGTTTCATCTCCGGCTCTCGCCTCGACTAGAAAGTCGATACTGGGGGAGACATGGCCCAGATGGGCCAACTTGAGGCCTGAAGCGTCCTAGCTTTTTTCGATGATATCACACAATGGACGCACGGTGTCGTCTAAGTGACAGTGAGGGGAGCCAATTCCGTCACACCCCTCTACACCTTATCTATAGAATTTGTATTTTTTATTGATATTTTCGTAAAGCGGTCTCTATAAAAACTTTTACGGCCCTAGGGTGCTAACATACTAAATTAGGCTCTAAAAATTGGTTTATAAATAGACAATAAAAGCCAAACCGGACATAAAAATAATATAATACATAGAATACCTAATTGCAATTTAATAATTTTAATTAATATAGTAAGTATCAAAATGAAAAAAAAAAAAAATTACTTTGCGTTGGTTAATTTTAGTCCCTCATGATTGTTTGACAATGTTTTAAATGTCAATGTCAAGCAATGTCGCTTCAAAAATGTCTTTTCAATATTCTTTGTTGTTGAAATAAAGTCGGTTAAAAATACAACTGTTGGACAGAACGTCGTATATCACATGTGACCGAAATGCTATTGTAAGCGCGTGCTATCGCACAAGTGATTCAAAAATCTCATTCGCAGACAATGAAGCAATTCTGTCACTTGTAATATAATCTACTATTTATATGATATGTTGACAGTGACTTGGGTTATTCGAATTTAAGACGCGCCTGAAGCTTTAATGTTTTGTTTTGTTTTTTAAAGACCATTTGAGACCAAGTTAATTTGTGAAGGCCTGAGAATAGAAAAACATCTGAATACGAAATTGGTTTTGCGTCGCAAAAACCTGTCTGTCTTCATCGATGAACTTCGATACACATGTGACACAGCTTTTTAAAGTTTTATTCTTTTCAATGCGTCTTAGTGTTAGATTTGTTTTTCATTGTGTCTTAGTGTTTTTCTTGCGTGTTAAGTGTCCACATTCGATTATTTATTGACGTGATAGTGTTATTTTATTCATTATATTCATCCAAGTAGTATCTGTTAAAATAATACCTTAAGCTGCTCCTGCTTTCCGACACGAGCGAAAAATCAATTATTGGATTACCTAGGCAAACTGGTCTTCACTGGTCGTTTGGGGCAACCATACATTCTAAATTTATTTTGCTGTATAAAAATTTTACGTGTAAAACTAAAGACATTTTACATAAAAACGATAAAAACAACTGGAAAGAACTTCATAACCGCAAGTCTATAAATTTTCTTACCCAACATGCTACTATTGTATGCACTCAACTCTGGCGTGCTATTATGAGAAATACAATTATTCACCCTGTCCCATGTTACAATCTCTACTAGTATGGCAGTCGTAAGTGACGCAGAAACTTTGCACTCATCAAATGAATATCGTAGAAGCAAGTTTACAATGATCTACAGCTAAAGCCGGATGAGCTGTTGGTACTCAAGACCTAAATCGTCTACTGACTTGGGAAATGACACATGTGAACTATTTACTTGACCTTGGGCAATTTCAGACAAAGCAGTCATAATTTGTTAGGATTTGTTTTGCAATCTTTGCTATAATAAAGTGACAGCCAATATTTTGATGATATTTAACCTGTCACGGTGTATTGTTCGGCCGCGTTCGATTTTTGTAAGAGAGGCATTCATCTTGTGGAAACCATCCGTAAATTACTGTCCTATGTAAACATGTTTACGTCACAGTGCGCGATACTGTGGATTACAAACAGTCGGGGAGCTATAAATACTTGGCACTTAAGAGAAATCTAAATAAATTTTCATACCGATTTTCCCGCCGCTGATTAAATTACGGTGTAATCCAGAAACAAAGGCCGAAATTTTATTTAAAACTCCCACAAATGGCTAACGCGCAAACTGTATGAACTTCACTTTTTCTGTCCTCGATTACCATCATTCGGTTGGTTTTCATCTCGGTTTTGCCCCAACAATGCTAATCTTCGCTTTCAGATGACGAAAATAGGCATCGCCGTGAGTAATTCCGTCTCTCGTCATTGATTTGAACACTCGACAAACTCCTTCATCTTAGCAACCCCGTCGCGCCTCGGGCATTAAACTTAATTAAATCCTTTCTCTTTCAAAATGAATTTCTACAATAACACAGCATCCCTGCAAAAAATCCGGCACGGGACCAATTCGACCGATCGTGGGCACAGAACTAATTGCTTCGAAATTCATTACGACTTTAATTCACAATTAGAAGCCAATTAATTAAGCGAAATTCTAGAAGGGGTGGAAAATGACATTATCGATGTCCCGAGGGGCGCATCGAAATGAGGTCATTGACTGCAGGTATTTTTCACTTTTACTTTAGAAACTTAAATGGCTTCTTTCAAATTTGTAAGTAGGCCAAGTGTAAATGTGTGGGACTTTGTCGTCCCGCGGGATCCATCAAAAGAAAGAAATTATGTGTAATTTCACAAGATTCGGAAGGAAATGACCATTGTGTTTAGAAATTCGGCAAAAAGGAAGCATTCAGTCGTAAAACCGCTTTGTTGACAACGATAAAATGAATTCCACGATTATTGGAAAAAGTCGTAGAGACAATCATTTCAGAGAAACTTAATTTGGGGACATGAGGGGGTTGATAGAAAAATAAGATTGTATACATTCTGCAAGAACAGCAAAAAGCTAAAGCAATGTTAGGGCAATTGGCGAATCGGAAAAAAAGCGACGCCATTCCAGCCGTTTTCATACTAAACTTTGTAGTAACAATCACAAAGTTCTTTTTAATTAACTCGTGCGCTAGGACTAATTAAATTTGTCCGGCGCTTCCACCATATTTTGGACCGAACTACCAGTAAAAATGAGCTTTTATGCGCAATTTCGTCAAAGTAGGCCAATCTGTTAAAATCGATTTTGAAAATTTTACGTTTGGGGTTCCTACTTACAATAATATTAAAATTTGTGCATAAGTTAAGAAATGTATTTTTTTTTTCACGTAGTAGGTAAATATGATTGAAACGATAGCGGATTTCCTAAAATAAATTAAATTTAAATTAAATTGGTGTAAGGAAAAACGAGTGAAAAAGATCAATGAGGAAGTGTGGCTGGGATATTTTCAGCTAAAATCCAAAGCTCATAAGAGTTCTACATTGTGGAGCATGCTGAGAACAACATTATCCGTAAAGAAAAATCGATATAATGAAGTTTGTAAGTTTAATAGCTTTTACAAAACGAAAGTCAATGGGACATTATTCCAAGACATCCAGTATTTTTACAAAATTATAATTACACAAATTCCTAAGAGAAGCTGACGATAGAAGCCACCTACTTAACGACATTTAAATTTGAAATTAATAAAAAGTTATTGGTGTTAGTGGAGCGTGTCGACGAAAAGAACTTTTCTTCAAGTTCAAAACATCAAAGACATGGGGTCATTTATTTTGATTGATATTCCCACGCCAAAGACCAACATGCGAAGAGAATTTATTATTTCCGGTGGGGATATAGAAAATGTGGATCTGCTTGAAATATTTCGGAAGTATACTTCTCTTCGTCCCTCACCAATTGGAACTTTGAGATTTTTCTTGGGATATCGAAGCGGAATATGTACGCGACGACCTGTTAGAATAAATGGTATTGAAGTTTTTGAAGTTACCGAATCCTTCCAATTGCTTTAGAAGAACTGGCTGATGCACGACCAGACATCACCACTCCTAAGCGGCATGGTGGACGGAAATCCTCAAATGTAACGGAAGGGTATATTGAGAACTCAGTTGGATATAAATTTCAAGTAGCAACGAAAATATTGGGCAATTAAGTAGAAGTTAACGTAAATTTCCACTTCCGCAAAGACCTGTTGTGGAATTTCATTCATGAATTGTGCAATTTGACTTACAACTTTTAGTGTTAAAATATTATTTTCGCACTTTTCCTACTAACTCAAATTAGTATTGAAATGTTAAAGTTTCCCAAACTCTAGTAGAAAAAATGATTGGAATAAAAAATTCCTTTTGAAACGCATGTTAACCGCGCAATGTTTTATAACAACCTAGCTGACCCGTCGAACTTTGTACCGCCTCAGAATCAATAAATGTTGTGGCAACTTATTAGCCGAATTAAATTCATTTTTTTTATAAAAGGATAATGCCCACAACGCCATCTACTGGCATTACCGGAACCAGCATACAACGCCATGTTTATTTTTGTTTCTGTCATGTATCAAAGATGGCGCTATATGCGGATTCTATACAAAATGTATGAGAAAAATTTTTTTGTTAATGTTTCTGATGTTTTAATAGTTATTTGCCCTCGAAAAAAGTCAGTCAATCCATTCTCGAGATATCATCAAAAAATTTGTGTGTGGAGCCCACGCGCAACAGAAGTGAAACTTTGGAGTTTACTCTTTAAAAATCGATTTTCATTTTTAAAGCCCGGACAAATTTTGGTGGCCGGCGTTATTTCTTATTGTTGCTCTGTACCAGGGGGGCTTTGTTATTGTCGTTGTCCTGTACTTAGCTCCCCGCCCCCTGTAATTTTTCCGATGTTTTAATAGTAATTCTGCTATTCGGGGCGTAGGCAAATCCAACAAATGAAAGTTTATAAATATCGATCGAGCCGCTCTTGAGTTATAAACCCAATGCAGCCCCCTGAGCCCGCTGTCCATGTTATAATAGTTATTCTGCTAATCGGGGCAGAGACCAATCCAACAAATCGAAGATCATAAAAATAGGTACAGCCGTTCTTCAGTTATAAACCCAAGGGGGCCCCTGGGCCCCCAGGTCCATGTTTTAATAATATTCTGCTATTCGGGGCGGAGACAACTCCAACAAATCGAAGATCATAAAAATCGATCCAGCCGTTCTTGAGATATAGACCCAAAGGTTCCCCCTGAGCCCCCTGTCCATGGTTCAACAGATATTCTGCTATTGGGGGCGGAGACAAATCCAACAAATCAAATATCATAAAAGAACTTATTAAGTCGGTTGAGCCAAAAAATCGGTCCAACCCAAGGGTCCCACTGGGCCCCCATGTCTATGTGAAAAATACTTTACGACCTGTTCCCATACCTATCAAATATACAAAAAAAAATCATAAGAATCGGTCGACCCGAAAAATCGGTCCAGCCCAAGGGGGCACCCTGGGCCCCCATGTCTATTTGAAAAATAGTTTACTACCAATTCCCATACCTACCAAATATATAAAAAAAAACACAAAAATCAGTCGACCCGACAAATCGGTGCAGCCCAAGGGGGCCCTCTGGGCCACCATGTCTATGTGAAAAATTGTTTACCACCTATTCTCATACCTACCAAATATACAAAAAAAAAAATTCATAAAAATCGGTCCAGCCCAAAGGGGCCCCCTGCGCCCCCATGTCTATGTGAAAAATAGCTTACCATCTATTCTCATACCTACCAAATATACAAAAAAAAATTTCATAAGAATCGGTCGACCCGAAAAATATATCCAGCCTAAGGGCCCCCCCTGGGCCCCCATGTCTATGTGGAAAATAGCTTACCACTTATTCTCATACCTACCAAATATACAAAAAAAAAATCATAAGAATCGGTCGACCCAAAAAATCGGTCGAGCCTAAGGGGCCCCCTGGGCCCCCATGTCGATAAAAAGTATCCTATGTCCTGCTCCTGGTTCTAAGCTACCTCCCCACCAATTTTCAGCCAAATCGGTTCAGCCGTTCTTGAGTTATAAATAGTTTCTTTTATATATATAGACTAGCTGACCCGGCGAACTTTGCACCGCCTCAGAATCAATAAATGTTGTGTTAACTTATTAGCTGAATCAAATTCAGTTTTCAAAGCATATAGAATGCACACAACGCCATCTACTGGCATTACCGGAACCATCATACAACGCCAATAATAGTTATTCGCCCTTGAAAAAAGTCAGTCAATCGGTGTACCATGCTCCCCGTAATGTATTAATAGTTATTCTACTATTCGGAGCGGAGACAAATCCACCAAATCAAAGATAATAAAAAACGGTCAAGCCGTTCTTGAGTAATAAATCCAAGGGGGCCCTTGGCCCCCATGTCCATTTGAAGAATACTTTACCACCTATTCTCATACCCACCAGATATACCAAAAAAAAAATAAAAATTGGTCCAATCGTTCTCGAGTAATAAATAAAACATAAAACATAGGATTGAGAGATTTAGAAGTTGAGAGTTTGATATCACAACTGTAGGATTAAGAAATTGCGAAAGTGAGAAATTGAAAAATTAAGAAATTGAGGACTTGACAGATTGAGAGATTGAGAGTTCGAGATATTGAGAAATTGGGAAATCGAGCAATTGAGAAATTGAGGGATGGAGAGATGGTGAGATTGAGAAATTGAGAAACAGAAAAACTAAGAAATTGAGAAATTAAGAAATTGAGTTTGACAGTCTTATTGAGGAAATTGAGGGATTGACAAACAGGATTTGAGATTGAGAAATAGGAAAATTGAGAATTGAAAGATTGAAACACTGAGAAATTGTAGGATTGAGAAGTTGAAAAATTCTATAATTGTATAACTGAGAAATTGAAAAATTAAGAAATCGATGGGTTGGGGTATTGGGAGATTTAGAGGTTGAGAGATTTAGAGTTTGAGAAATTATTGAATTGGAAGTTTCAGAAATTAAAGATTTGAGGGATTGAGATATTGAGAAACTGAAAGATTGAGAAATTGTAGGTTTGAGAAATTAAGAAACTGAGAAATTGAAAAATTGTAAAATAGAGAAATTAGTAGGATTGAGAAATTGAGAAACTGAGGAATTTAAAAATTTTATAAAATTGTATAATTGAGAAATTAGGAAATCGAGAGATTTAGAGATTGAGAAACTGATAAATTTGAAACAATGAGAAATTGAGAAAGGAAAAATTAGAACAGAAATTGAGAAACTCAAAAATTAATAAATTTTTATTGAATAAAGATTGAGAAATTACAGAATTGAGGGATTGAGAAATTGGGAAACTAAGAAATTGAAAAATAAATTGTAGAGAATTGAGATATTGAGAAATTAAGAAATTGAGAAATCGAGGGTTTTAGGTATTGGGAAATTGAGAGGTTGGAAGATTTAGAGATTGGGAAATTTAGAGTTTCAGAGATTGAGACACTGATAAATTGAAACAATGAGAAATTAAAGAACAGAAATGAATAAACTGAGAAATTAAGAAATTGTATGAGAATGAGAGAGTTGTTGAATTGAGTAATTGAAAATTTAAGAAATTGAGGAATTGACAGATTGAGAGATTGAGAGCTCGAGATATTGAAAAATTCGGAAATCTCGCAATTGAGAAATTGAGAGATTGACAGTTTGAGAAATTGGCAAAATGTGAAATTGAGAAATCACAACTGTAGGATTAAGAAATTGTAGGACTGAGAAATTGAGAAATTAAGAGATTGAAAAATTGAGAAACTGAATAATTGAAAAATTCAGAAACGCAGAAATTCGGGGAACGAAAGTGAAAAACTGAAAAATTATTGAAAAATTGAGAAATTATAGGACTGTGAAACAAATAAGAAATCGAGGGTTTGAGAGATAACACACATAAGTATGTGATAGATTGAGAAACTGAGAAATTGAAAAATTGAGGAATAGATAAATTGAAACAATGAGAAATTGGGAATTGAAAAACAGATACAGAAATTAATAAATTAAGAAATTGGGGAAATGGCCGAGTTGTAGAATTGAGTAATTGAAAATTTAAGAAATTGAGGAGCGAAAGGTTGAGAGAATAACGCACATAGGATTTGAGAGATTGAGGAACTGAGAAATTGGGAAATTAAGAAATCGAAAGTTTGAGAGATTGAGAGATTAATACACATAGTATGTGAGAAATTGAGAAACTGAGAAATTGAAAAATTGAGAAAATTGAGGAATAGGTAAATTGAAACAATGAGAAATTGGGAATTGAAAAACACATACAGAAATTGATAAATTAAGAAATTGGGAAAAAAGCCGAGTTGTAGAATTCAGTAATTGAAAATTTAAGAAATTGAGGAGCGATAGGTTGAGAGATTAACGCACATAGAATTTGAGAGATGGAGGAACTGAGAAATTGCTAAATTAAGAAATTGAGGAATTGACAGATTGAGAGATTGAGAGTTTGAGATATTGAGAAATTGGGAAATTGAGCAACTGAGAAATTGAGAGAGTTACAGTTTGAGAAATTGGAAAAATGAAAAATTGAGAAATTATTTTGTAAAATTGAGAAATTAAGAAATGGGGGTATTGAGGGAATGGAGATTTAGAGATTGAGAATTTGATTACCACAACTGTAGGATTGGAAATTCTAGGACTGAGAAATTGAAAAATTGAGGAATTGACAGAGATTGAGAGTTCGATATGTTGAGAAATTGAGACATTGAGAGATCGACAAACATACAATTTGAAAAATTGAGAAACTGAAAAATTCGGAAATTCTTGAATTGCAAGCTTGAGAAATTAAGGAATTGAGGGATTGACATATTGAGAAATTGTAGGTTTGAAAAATTGAGAAACGGAGAAATAGGGATTGAAGTATTGGGAGATTGAGATGTTGAGAGGTTGAGAGATTTAGAGTTTGAGAAATTGAAATTGAAATTGATTATCATTTTTAAAGCCCGGTACGACAAATTTTGGTGGCCGGCGTTATTTGTTATTGTTGCCCTGTACCAAGCTACCCGTAACGTTTTAATAGTTATTCTGCTATTCGGAGCGGAGACAAATCCAACAAATCAAAGATCATAAAAATCGGTCCAGCCGTCTTTGAGTTATAAAGCCAAGGGGGCCCCCTAAGCCCCCTTTTCCGTGTTTTAATAGTTGTTCTGCTATTCGGGGCGGAGACAAGTCCAAAAAATCAATAACCATGAAAATTGGTCCAGGCGTTCTCGAGTAATAAACCCAAGAGCCCCCCTGGGCCCCCATGTCCAATAAAAAGTATCCTATGTCCGTCTCCTGGCTCTAAGCTATATCCTCACCAATGTTCAGCCAAATCGGTTCAGCCGTTCTTGAGTTATAAATAGTGTAACTAACACGACTTTCTTTTATATAATAGATTTGTCTTATGACAACAAAGAAGTAGTGAAGACTCCTGCAAAGTTCTTCTTTTAGAAGTTGAATGAAATGTTTGTTGTTATTTCAAATGAATAATTCAAGTAATGTGGTGAATCTTTAGAAAGAGTACTGTGAAGTGATTGTATTCTTCTTTCAATAATGAAATATGCAGGCATAATACAGTGTAGCGTTGACGGGGTTCCATTTATTTATTTATTTGAACACTATGTACAATTTATTTATACTTCTAATATTACACTATTTACATTATTTACACTATTTACAATTTACACATCACGCGGCACTCTAGATAGATGAAGGTGACTGTCCGACTGATCTTCGACTTCGATGCGATTGGTTCGGCTGACTGACTGATGCGACTATACTGACTCACTGACTGGTTTTCGCTGGAACGTCCTCTAATAAATATACCGGCGCCTAAATCTTTCGAGGCGCCTCCAGATAGTTCCACGGCGCTCTCGTTGTGTGCCGGATATTCTAAAAGATGATGTCATACTCGAGTACAGCAATGAGTCATCTCGGGTCCTCGTCCTTAGTTTTTTGCTTCAGAGGTTTTCAGACTGTTAGGTTAGAAGGTTTTCAGAAACCTGAAAATGACCTGAACCTGAAGTAAATTACGGTTGACAGTGCAATAAGACGAGTAAACTCAATCGATTTTGCGAAGGGATACTAACTTTACAAGACATTTTTGTAACTGTTAAACAGTGATTTTTGAATTGGCATAATCGATTAAACTTTTCAAACCATAAATTTAAAAAGCTGAGAAAATGAAATCTTGAAAAACCGCAAATCTGAGAAACTGAAAATAATTGAATTCGAATAAAAAATTAAAAAAAAAATCAAAAAAAAATCTTGTCAAATGGAATCATGTCTTTATTCAGATATCTCTTAATCAGAGTACACATACATCTATAGTTAGGATTTTTCTTGTACTTGACTGCTGGAGTTTTGGTCACCAGTGGTCGCATCGTTCAGTGCACCTAATTTCCTAAAGTGCACTTATGGCCTACTCGAAAAACATTTTTATTTGAACACACGGTATAATTCATGGATTATATTTATATTATACAATTCAATCCTTAGGGGGGCGTCTAGCAAACCCCGCTGAGATCTTGCCAGTGTCATGTTGAAATATGTAGTCATTTGCGCGATTTTTGTTTGCGCCACCTATCAACCGGTAGTGTGACTTCTTTTATGAGGGAACAGGTAACTCTACTATTCTGATACTACGTTGCGTCCAAGGGTATTTAATATTGCGTACTAACTCTAGACAGTATACAGAGTACTTTATTATGGAGTACCGCAGTGGAAAATTATATAGTTGGTGGAAACGATATTTCAGACTCACTCCAAATAAGCCGATTGCCAGATTCAATGGGCCAATCCATAAATATTATATATGTATACAGGTGTCCCAACTAAAATTTGTACTACCCAAAAATTCCAATTTCGAAAGACTCAGAAGAAAACGCTGCACTGCTTTCAGGTTTTTATATTTTACAGGATGCCCATTTTATCTGTTCACGCCTGAATATTCAGAAGTAGGCAACATATTAAACATTTCATCAAACAATAAAGTTTTTTAAGGATTTACATTTCATATTCGATTAAAAGATTGTTTTGAATTGACGTTTAATTTTAGACCCACTATGATCCTTCATTTAAAAAATAAATAGTTAACGCAAAGTGATCTCTAAAGAGTTTAATATGTTGCCTATATCTAAATCTTCAGGCGGGAACAAATAAAATGGGCACCCTGTATAGTATCTGTATTTAATACCATTAAATGTCAAAACGCAAAGACTTTGCTTGAATATCAGATAGGATCATTTCGTTTCAGTTGGATGAATAAGTGCAATATTTGCACTTGTTGTGCAGTAACAGTGTGCATCAAATATTCAAATATTTATTTTTATGATGTCATTTCTTGGAATAAAGTGTTGAAGGTCCAAAATGTTCGCATCGCATTATTTTTTGTTCCCTAGAAAAA
Organism: Diaperis boleti; assembly: GCA_963583935.1. Taxonomy (NCBI): domain Eukaryota; kingdom Metazoa; phylum Arthropoda; class Insecta; order Coleoptera; family Tenebrionidae; genus Diaperis; species Diaperis boleti. The sequence continues at coordinate 16,860,218 of OY757246.1, forward strand.
TTGACTATTACTATTAATTTTGGAAAGATTATTTCTCAGTAATTAATATTTTATTTTCACAACTTTTCTATTATATATACTTGGTCTTTTTAGCCTGATTTATAATCATTTTCTGGGTCAATTTCTTTTGCCGTCAATTTCTAAAACTAAAATTTACGTCCATATTGTACATATTCATGCAGAGAATGCCCTCAACCGTGCTTCATTTTAATTAAATGAGAGACGATATCGGAAACTAATAAACTCTCTCATCAGAGATAATGAACAATGGAAATAATTTCTCCCTAACTGAAATTACGGAATTGTTGAACCCGCAATTACGAAAAATGCAAACTTAATAATTTTAGCGAGTGAAGGTTAACAAACTCCAGCTATTCATTCCGTGGAAATTTTATGCATAAAAAGTTTGGACATTGCTTTTGAAAAGGTCGACGAAATAGATATTGCATTCACCAGAACAGTCAAAGCGCTTCTTGTTCAAATATGAAAATGGCGCTTAATCGTTTTCTGTCGATTGTAGTGGATTATCATGGCTTTTAATGTAAAGTAAATATAAATAAATGATTAGATGTTATGGTGAAAGCAGGGATAATTTCATTCTATTCAAGCTATCGAGTGGAAGAAAACACCTATTCAAATACATAATATACCAAAGCAAATACAATATTAAAGGGCAATATATAACCAATAATGTTGCCTTCTAGGTTCAATCATTTACAATATCTTTCAGTAACGTTCAACCAAAGTATTTCTCTATAACTAGTTGATTTATAAATTATATATTTTAAAAACAATTACAAATTTTAATGAAAACAATTTATCAGGAAACTGATGAGACTTATTTGAATCCTCCAGTTTATTTCAAGCGTTGGTGAAAGCGAAAGTTCCAAATGTTTGATGCATCTGCCCGGAACAGTTTCCATGGGATTTGAGCCAATCAATTATTTATGCGCTGTAACTCGTCCAATTTCATCTTGAGTCATTTTAAAAATTCCTTCGAACAGCAAATTTCAGGTAAAATACATAAGGTCGCTAATTACATTACTGAAATGTTTATTAAAGGCCCGCTCACACTCTATAGTACATTCGGCTTTAATAAGAACGATGGTCATTAATAACGATTCGTCATAGACGAAACCCCAGGTGAACCTAGTGTAATTAAGTCGTGACTATTGTTTGTAAAAACATCTATTATTTCCATCACGGAATCTGCCGTTGGAATAAAACAGACAGTGGTAAAAATTAAACGCTCATGATTCTTCTAGTTTTGAAGAAAATATCATTTTATTAATGATTCGTCACGCTTTACATTAAAAAAGTTTTAAGATTCCGAACATCAAAAATGATTATTAGTTATTACAGTATGCCAAGATCCGAATAATAATATCAACGATTGCATAGTTTTAGTGCTCAGAATTTCCATATGCAAAACCGACCACTCGTTCTTTTGAAGTTTCTGTTAAGAAGTGTTAAAATTAATAAAGAAAATATTGAATCTTCTACTTGCAATTAGATATAATTATCAGCCTGTGCACGGTCTATAGAACAAATTAAATAATAATAGTCGTAACTAGTTTTGCCTATAACTAATTTACATAGCAATCATTACCTCCAACACAGCAAAAGAAGCCCGTAGTCTGGAAAATCTGTTGTTAATTGGCAAAACTGTCCTATTTGTTCAACTTATATATTATCAAGTTATTACAAATTCATCTTCAACACTACCAAATAATATAATTATTTCTTTGAACAAATAAGTTCTAATTAGAGAATTTGTTCGTTTTGAATAATATATTTTTACTTTATCAGACAGGGCTTTTCAATCGAAACGAGCCACTCTCAATAAATTTTGAAGAAAAGAGATTTGAGCAAAATCTAAAAACCGGTCAATTTTAACCTGGATGTTTTGATGCAATAGTAGGCACACTTGGTGCAACGCCATACCCCTGACAGAAGTGACCCCTATTTCTTAAATAGGGAATAGGGGTTGAGTAACGTCGTTTGAAAGGTCTTAATTGTCTTTTCAACCACATAATTATTTTTTAAATCACATAGTCTATAAGTTGCAAGCTTTTTATCGTTACATAATTGCAAGCATGCCTAAATACAAAAATATCCGTTAAAAAAAAGTGTTTTTTAATTACCTAACTTATAAACTATGTAGTTAAAAAAATAATTATTTGGTTGAAAATACAATTAAAAGATCTTTCCAACGACATGTTACTCAACCCCTATTCCCTATTTAAAAATAGAGGTCGCTTCTGTCAGAGGTATGACGTTGCACCAAGCGTGCCTACTATTGCATCAAAGTATATCCCCCTCGAGGTTAAAACTGACCGGTTTTTAGATTTTGCTCAAATCTCTTTACCTAAAACGTTATTGAGGGTGGCTCGTTTCGATTGAAACTAAGCTAGAACCATTGTCACGTTTAAATATTGCTGATATGTACCAGTAGTTTCGGGAAATTGAGCGGTTTTTAAATTGATCCACAGGCATATATATTGGCAGTTTAACTCTGACAGGAACTACTGCACAGGATTAACACACTTCAATTAAGTGCAAGAACGGTAGATTATCTTGACGGCAACTAGAGTGCTCTTGAACCGTCAATGGCAAAAAAGAAAACTGAACTGTTAAAAGCACCTTAAGCTTCACGTTAAGCGGTCAAATTCATCAGGTCGTAGGTGGATGAATTTAGCGATTTAATCAAGAATTTTTGAGTTAAAAATCATTCCACATACAAATAAAACATTGCATTAACACATTTGCCAATAAGCAGAATTTATCAAGACAAATTGAATTAGAACATTGAAACAAATGCCAACGAAATATTAAAATATGTAAATGACAGTTTTTCAAGAAGTTAGAATTACAGATTTACACGCAAGATATCGAATAACAAATCTCTACAGTACCTATGTATATACTGGGTTATTCACGAAACAGTATGACCCTGAAGAAATTTTCGATGCAACCAACATTGCATTTGCACAGGTAGCATGGATAAAAAAAAACAATTTCTTTGAAAACTAAAACATAGTGTGCATATTAATTTATTAGATGATAATTTATTACATACTGTCGGTGTCAACCAGTGTCAACTATTTTGACCTTATGGTTGTTTTGTTTCGAGAAAACCGACATGCTTTTAATTTATGGCGAATGCAGATAAAACGCTTCTCTTGCTGCTAGGGTTTATGCAGAGCGTTACCCTGAAAGAAGAGGACCAACAGATAAAATTTTCAAAAAATTATAGGCACAGTTGAGACTGAATTGGTCTCCAGTTACTACGCCTAGGGAAAGGACTGCGACTGGGGAACATAATGAAGTAGCCGTTTTAGAGATGGTGACAGAAGATCCCCAGATTGACCAGAAAGAAGTGACACGAATGGTTGAGATAAGCCAGGCATCAGTATGCCGAATTTTGAGGGCCAATAAATTTCATCCTCACCACATCAACTTGGTTTAAGAACTAAAAGTGACCGATTCTCCCAAAAGATTGGCATAATTGTCATTAGTATGCTCAAGATAATCCACGTTGGATTCGAAAAGGCCACTTACAAAATATTATTTCCGTTAACGTCTTTTGCGGAATTTTAGAGGTGAAATGTCCTTACAAGTGGAGAAACACCACGTCCGTGAGCAAGAATCTCAAAAAATAAAAAAGGACATTATAGAATTTCATGATGAAAACATGAATCAAGATCATGATTACTATCACCAAATTCAAGGGCAATTGCACTTTACAGCCAGAAATAAGGCTTTTCCGATGATCTGAACACCAGCAGACATAATTTTTTTCAAAAGTAAAGAGCAACAAATCGACTATTTCACGTCGTCAGGGGTGTTCAAAAAATTTATATCTTCTGAACCCAACATCTGCCCACAATAAAACTCATGACCAATAAAGAAGAAGTCATAAGCTACATTTTGGGTAACATTTGAAGCAAATAAAAGCAGTCATAAGATGCAAAATAATAATTTTTCGAATGTGTTAGTTTTTGAAGAATTTTTTTTTTTAATCTATGTAACCTGTGCAAATGCAATGTTGGTTGCATCGAAAATTTCGGTAGGCTCGTATTGTTTCGTGAATAACGGTGTATAAGTATAAGGAGGTGCTCAGACGAAGGTATGCGAACATCAATATCATAAATGAATTAAGGAGAGATTCTTAGATTAGCGACCGAAACGAGAACACGTGGAGAGAAGCACCGAGGAGAAAATTGACGAAATTAAAATAAATCAAACGTGGAAACAGCAAAGAAAGGAAGAGAAGATAGGGGTTGAGGAGTGAAGAAATATACGAAGGAAAAGACGGCAACCAACAATACACGGCACAGTGTAGAGGGTTACAAAAAGGAATGACACAAGGTTAAGAAAAAGGAGGTATTATTCAAGAAGAAGATAAAGAGGCAACTAAAATAAAAAGAGACCTAAAAGAAAGTCCAGAAGCATGCTAAAAAAGCTAAAACTGAAAAATAGAAATGTATCGGGGATAAGAAAAAGGGAGAAGATTTTTGAAGTAGATATATAGGCTATTTTTTTATTATTTGTCCACTCATGTGGCAACCTCGATCGAAAATACAAGTGGCAACAGTGTAAACAAAAATTAGGTTAGACACTCAAAAATTGTAATAAATTTAAAAATTAATTATTATTCAATCTACTAATACTAATAAAGTGTAGCAACAACAAATGCAACATAAAGTGTGCAGTGCTTTATACTATTTTGCCAAATAATTGGAGTGTACTTAGATATTGCCTCTGTCCACAAGTTAATTGTTAGTTCCCTATAATTTGTTGTTAAATTAATGTGATTATTATATTTTTTGCAAAAATCCCAAGCCAGTTCGATGGGGTTATACTGACAATGATAGGGAAGGAGCCGCAAAACATCAATACCGTGACTGCGACAAATTGTATCTATTTCATATTTTGCGGTGATATTTGTGAGTGCCGGTTCTATCAATGCCCATAACTGTTTTTTTGTAAAACCAACATCAAAAGGTTGTTATGTTTGTTTAAGTAATCCTGTCAAGCTGACGTGATAATAAAAAATGTCATCTAATGTCATCCAAGTTATTACCAACACAATTTTTTATTTACTTCAATATAGGGTTTTTTGTTTTAACAAACATAATGCAACAGGTGGTGGACAAATAATAAAAAAAAGCCTTTATAAGCGAACTGAATGGTTAAAAATGTGGGTAGATGAAAAGGAATCGAAGAGGATATAAAATAGAATGCTGACAGACTATGGAGATGTCAAGCAGCAGAAAGAAAAAATAAGAAATAAAAAGCAAAATTACAGGAGCAAGAAAAGAAATTGAAGAAAAAACAATGACGAAACAAGAACTGCAGGGGACTGAAATAACAGAGAGGAATCTGAAACAAGGAACAAAAAAAGTTCAAACAGTCACAATATACAGTAAAGAGAAGAGCAAAATAATATAGAAGTGATGTTCACATAGAGAATGGAAGTAGAAGTAGGCGAAAGAATGGACAGAAACCGATGGTGAGACAAAGAATGCAAAGAAATGAAAAGACTCCCTAGTAAGCAAATGAGGAAATCGAGAAATGATATGTGACGCTTTCTACGGTCCGGTTGCCTAGAGCGGCAGTTTTTTATGTGGTATGATCCACGGGACCACGGTTAGCTAAATCGGAGTACGGTATGCCAGAAAGCAGCTGTCTAGTTTGGCGATAGGGGAGTAAAACAAATGCGGTGACGGTGGTCGAACTTCATTTACAATATATACAGGGGTCCGGAAGAGATCTGTCCGGCTACCTTGCATCGGAAGTCGATCGTCAACCGGTGTGCCAGTTGGACCCCAGTTTGGATTACCTTCCCCACACGGCCCATAGGAAATAAGTCGGCTAGGGTGCAGCTAACACGCGACCCCTCCTGGACAAAGTCGACACCTAAAGTACCTAGACGGATCCCGTCTTGTTGGTGCACAACTACTGTGTTCCTACTGAGCGGATCTTCTTTTATAGAAACGCTGGAGGAGCGACGGTGACGTTGGCTGATGCGCGCGCGGCCTGTTGCAATGCAGTCGAGCGAGAGTCTTGTAATAACCCCCCTTTATATTACCGCCACATCAAATGAAATGTCAATGACGTCAACCAACGTCAAATTTGAAAATTTGAAACAAACTGCGAACTTTAAAAGGTTGGCCAGTGATCGTCAGACAATGAAGGAAAAAGCGGAACCCTACGTTGGGTATATTTTGTTTTGTTTTTTGACAAGACAAAGCAATGGCGGAACATTCAAACTTACCCAAACGAAACAAACCCTAGGTTCTTTGGATACATGGCAAGAGCTAATAAAGAGGGAACGTAAATTTATAACACAAAAATTATAGTTTTAAATGTGTATTGGTTTGAATAACTTTTTCTGTTTTCAAGTTTCCTGTTTTTCTTTAAGGCTTATCCTAGTTAGCAGAACCTATCTCGGGGACTCAGTACTTGGGAAGCAAACAATTTATTAGTAGCCCGAACACAATACTGCAAACTCCAACCTAGTTTTGGCTCAGATGTTAGCAGTAACTCCCTTTCTGGGTACCACAGCAGACCAAGAGACAAGCTCCCGGGTACACGTTAGCCAAAGTAGGGCCACATTAATAACATAATTTCCCAATCAGCAGCCTGCAACGCGAACCATGAACTGAATGCTATTTTGTCCAAGTTAACACAGACAAAATAGCTTTTAAATTACCGCAAGCTGCTGTCGACCACATACAGAAAAACAGGTACTTATTTAAAGTTGCAATCTAGTCATGCAACTTTCTGAAATTGACAACAATATCTAAAAACAAATTTACACAAACGACTTTAACAAGTTATTCGCGGTACCTGGGACTGCAGAGAAAGAAGGGCTGAGGGCAATTTAAACGAAATTTCTGGGTTCACGCGAGGTCCACTGAATAATTCGAGTAACAATAGTGAACAAAGGCTGGCGATTCGTATCCATCTTGGCGGCTTTTATGACGTTGGAAAAATGGCCGACTAACGGTAAAAATTGAAATGGTTTTATCTAATAATTTCTGGTATGCACTTGGAACAAACGCCGGTCAATTTCATGGCATCTTCTTACGGTTGAGTCGGAAGAAACATATAGAGCAAACGGTTACCTTATTTTCAGGAATACAACAACTTCACTTGGCTTGAGTGGAAATTTACCGGACGCGAACTAAACTAACTAGACAAAAGCAGGAATCTGCGCAAGATGGGTCTCACTTTCGGGATCGAACGAACACGTACAACTTTTAAACAAAAGCAAGCTCAACGGTGGAAAATTACTAGGTTTTACAGAAATAGCAAATTTGCGGAACAAAACAACGCGGTGGACTGCAACGGAAGATGAACACCGAATGGCCGCTACTTCGTAGCGTCGTCTTCCCGGGTCCAGCGGACGCTGCCCCACCTCTCCCTAGCGTATCTCTGTCGGTAACGGCTAAACTTCCGGACCCCTTGGGGGTGAACGGGTTACAGACCTTTTAGGTGGTGTTAGTTGAAACTGGATATCTTAGTCTTATCACTGCACTCTCTTCCCAGCGAGCGCCAACGCAGCGGATCCGGTATGGCGGCCTCCGGAGCGCACTTCTTTACTGATGAATATGATGTAAGAACCATCCCGGTACGCCAATGGCGGAGGCTAAGGGTGGTCGTAGCCATAGTTCCATTCACAGCGCTCTATTTTCCTGATTAGGGGGGTGAAGAATTATTGCGCTACGATACTGGCAAAAAATTCTTCTAGACGAGTTAAAGGTTTTAATTTCGGCGTAGTGAGACGGCGCCGGCGGGCCACTCATTCGCGGAGAATGTCGCTTGAGAGTGTTGAACCTCGCTGACGGTACTTGGATCGCGGAAAATTTTGGTAACTTCGTTACAAGGAAAGGAATAGAGGTAAACGAAATCGAGGAAATCTGCCTAGAAACGGAGAACAAAGTAAAAGTTTATGGGAGAATGAGCGAAATATTCTGGACGACGAAAGGGGTACGACAAGGATACCAACTCATCCCCTATTTAATACACTAATAAGACCAGCGCAGGCATCGAAAGTGCACTCGCTGGCGTCAATAGCGAATGATAAAATGCTTAGGAAGCTAGAATTAAACGTGGAGAAAACAAAAATTATAATTTTTTAGAAAGGCGACAGAAAAAAGAAAGAGGAATGGAAGTGGGAAGAAGAAGAGATAAAGAATGAGAAGGTGGAAAAAGCATTAAAAGAAAGAAGCAAGTACGCAGGAGAAGAAACAGCGAGGCAAAGAAACAAATCTACTGTAAGAAGTAGTACACTAATTATTACAGAGGACCTGCCGGCAAACCTGAAAAGGTAGATTGAGAGGGACAATAAGAGAGTAATCGCAAGGTTTAGATGTGGGAATGAAGAAAGGGAAAACAACTACTGGAATGAAAAAGAGAGACGGAAAAGTGTGCATATTGTGCAGAAGAAGAGCAGAAACGATAGAGCACATGTTGATGGCATGAGATGAGAGAAAAGGATGAAGACTGGCTGTTAGGAGAAAAAGGAATAGGACGAAGTTGAATCAAAGGACTGTTAAATAGAAGAAAGAACACAGTGCAAAAGACAAAAGAAACAGAAAGAAATTAAAATTAATTTAGCTATTGTTATTGTTTTAAGTTATTTTTATCTACATATCTATATCTATATTTATATTCTATATCTATATCTAATATATAAAATTCTCGTGTCACAGTGTTTGTAATTAAACTCCTCCGAAATGGCTCGACCAATTTTCGTGAATCTTTGTGTGCATATCGGTTGGGCGTGCGAATCAGACAACATCTATTTTTCATCCCCCTAAATGTTAAGGGGTGTCCACCCCAAATATATATATTTTTTTTGATATATTTTTTTAATTATGTGGCATTAAAAAATACATTTATTTTATGTTTATTACTCGAAAACGGCTGGACCAATTTTCATGGTTTTTGATTTGTTGGATTTGTCTCCGCCCCGAATAGCAGAATATCTATTAAAACATGGACATGGGGGCCCATGTGTGACATGTGTTATTGATTCTAAGGCGATACAAAGTTCGCCGAGTCAGCTAGTCTATATATATATAAAAATGCCGCCGTTCGCATGTCACGCTAAAACTAAAAAACGGCTTTACCGATTTGAATAATTTTTGTTTTGTTTTGATCGACATAATCCAAGGATGGTTTAAAACTATTTTTCACATGGACATAATTTGATTTATTAGATTTGTCTCCGCCCCGAATAGCAGAATAACTATTGAAACATGGACAGGGGGCGCAAGGGGCTCCCTTGGGTTTATAACTCAATAACGGCTCGACCGATTTTTATGATATTTAATTTGTTGGATTTGCCTACAAATAGCAGAATTAATATTAAAACATCGGAAAAATTACAGGTGGCGGGTAGCTAAGTACAGGGCAACGACAATAACAAAGCCCCCCTGGTACAGGGCAACAATAACAAATACCGCCGGCCACCAAAATTTGTCTTACCGGGGTTTAAAAATGAAAATGGTTTTTTAAGGAGTAACCTCCAAAGTTTCACTTCTGTTGCGTGTGGACTCCACACACATTTTTTTATGATATCTCGAGAATGGATTGACTGACTTTTTTCGAGGACGAATAACTATTAAAACATCAGAAAAATAAAAGAAAAAAATTTTCTCAAACATTTTGTATGGAATCCGTATATAAGGCCATCCTTGATACATGACAGAAACAAAAATGAACATGGCGTTGTATGGTGGTTCCGGTAATGCCAGTAGATGGCGTTGTGTGCATTATCCTTTTATAAAAAAAATAATTTAATTCAGCTAATAAGTTGACACAACATTTATTGATTCTGAGGCGGTACAAAGTTCGTCGGGTCAGCTAGTTTACTAATATTTATTATTGTACGGGAAAAAATTTAATCCATTTCAAAGTCGGAAGGCATCAAGAAAATCTTATTATAATGTAAATGAATTAAGACCGCAAATACAAATTAGAAGCACATTCGGAGGAATTATAGGTGAAAAATACAATAGAGATAAAGAGAAGAAGAATAAAATAAGAAAGCAAATATGAATTCTATGAAAATGTAGATGAGATGTTCAAAAATGTTAAAAAGATAACCAAAAGGAATACAATAAGAAAGTGACTCTACTGAATAACGCTATCGCTGTCCATTTTTCAAATTACAAATTTGAAATATATTAAGCAAATCTTAAAGAAACTATTTTCTTAATTTTTGTTACGAGCTATATGATATAAGTCATAATTTGAAACATCTTGTACAAGTATTGCAAAGAGATTACAGTTAACTTAGTTACGTGTGCTTACCCTATCTGCCCTTCAGTATCTATGACACCATTTAGAAAACAGTTTCTTTGATGGCAAAAAATTTATTATGTCATATAAAAGCACAGCAAAGGTACATAGGAGTGTTACAGAGTAATTATCCCCCTAACGGTCTTAACTAGTTTAATAGTTTACCAGACAGCCAGACTAGCCGAGTAAATTACCTTGTTTGTCCCTAACTAAATTACCCATTCTTGTTTCCTATTATCTTACCATATGACGAGGTGTCAGATTTCAACCGTCTTTTCAAATTCCTCTTAATTTCTTAAACACAACTGGAAATCTCCCGCAAAAAATCTATTCTTCATTTGAAGACGTGGTCTCCCAACCAGTAATTTCCAACGAAAGTGAAAATATTCGCCTCCGGATATTAATCAGCGGTGAATGCCGCCCTTGTACACATTCCCAACATAATTCCCCCCTGATGCTGGTAAATTGCTTATTTTTTCAAAACACCTGTTTCAGGACGCCATGTGACGATGGCCGAGGTCAATACTACCCTTACCTGGAACATATCGACGCCCGAAACAACGCCAAGAACCGGAAGTGTGCCGCAATGGTACGAAACTGGACGCATCACGATACCGCTTTATGCAGTCATCTTCATGTTGGCGGTCGTCGGAAACACCCTCGTTATTCTCACCTTGGTAAGATCAGAAATGTGTGGGCAGCTTTGGTTTCAAATGGCTATGGTAGTTACCGCTTAACAATACAGAGTGTTTATCTTAAGTGGAAGGAGAATTTAATGCAAAGTGTAACGAGAGGTTTGCGTGTAATAGATCCTCATCTTTGGATAATATTAGAGTATAAGTATTCAATACACTAGTCTACATAAAATACTATTCAACAAAAAATTGTATGATTACAAATTTGTACCAATTTATTGCTCACTGCGTAAAGTATAAAGTGTCTTGCAATTTATACTGGTTACATTCACACAATACTGTGAATTTAATTAAATTAATGTGCACATGGGTAATTATCAATTTTACCAAACAAAAATGTTCACTTCTAAAAGAAAAATTTTATCAAATTTATTTAAAATATCGTGCGTTCTAACTCCTCTTTGTTTCATTAATTGTGCTGCAGAGCATTACTAATAAGTAACCAAAGATTCTTTAAGGGTAAATTCGGTTCTTTGCTTGCGATTTTCTACATAAAGGGTTGATGGCTACGGTCATCTAACCTTTAATTTAAAACATGAAGCCGCTACCCTACATTTAAAAGCACACAAAAAAAGTTTGAATTAACGCATACATTGGATTCAAATTTAAGAACGGGTAAAAATCAACAAACGGTATTTCAGGTAGGTAAATGTAAAAAGCGAATGGTCAATAAAATAATGATTAAATTTTTTTGTAAAAGAACATTTAACACATATTGAAAAAAAATTTGGTTATTAGGTTAACTTGCATAATTCAGTGTTGCATATTTCATATGTCAAAAGTAAAGAGACTTAAATCTTTTTTTTTATCCATTTTCAAAGAAGAACGCTTGTTGGGTATTTTAACATATAAAATGCTCTCGAAACACTTTGATATAATCTTTTTCAAAATCAAAATTGCATTCTACCTTGAAGACCTCGCTTCAAAACGTGTTTACCTTTTTGGGTGAATTTTCTTTGGTATTAAAAACCTTGTACCAAAATTCTCGAAGAGAAATCCTCATTTAAAAATGATTCGGTTGTCCCCGATGTAAATTTACACCAAACAAACATAACCTTGCATTTACAAATGCCATTCAGCCAACTTAAAAGCAAAAATATTACTGAATCTAATACCAACTGAAATATCAATTAATTGGATCGTAAAAATTAGCCATACCTAATAAAAAACACTTTTATTTCATGACAAACATGATTTTTATGGATTATGTCCTCACAACAGCGAATAATAACACGATTTTATGTAATTTATCATTCAACACATTGCGAGCAGGTTATATGAAAACAATATCGGTAAAATACCATCCTGGGAATTGCCTTCGACCACACCAATGCATACAAATTTAAAACACATGGTACTGAAGCAATTTCAAAATTACTTTTGTTGCATCTGTAAAACTTTATGTTTATCGTAGATTATCGGTTTTAAATTTGATTCAGTTGCAGCAAGTAAACAGCTGCGGATGATGGAGTGACCGAAAGTTAGAACTTCGTCGTCATTTTAGTTTTCCGTCAATGCACACAAAAGTTGCAGAGTTCTTGCTAACAACTCAACTTTTTAGTTTAAAAATAATAGATTCAGTAAAGAGTAAAAACTGGTAGCTATCGTTCATTGATTGACAAATGCTCTTCATATAACATATAATCTTTGTAAAACGTTGGATGGGTTTTTGGTTCAACCAGAACATTAGTCGACCTAAAAAATATTTCTCTTCTGTAGATTGATTATTCAAATATTCCCAATGGCAATGCTTCATTATTTTGCAGATAATGCGTGGTCATATTTTGCCGTCGAGGCTTCCATTCCTGTTATCAATAAACGTAGACAGAAATTTTATTTTTTAACGTCTATAAATATAGTTCCCTGATGGATACAGGATAGGTGAACATGATTTGTGGTCAGTTTTGGACGTAAAACTATCGCAGATCGAACAATTTTGGTGCGGAACTATGTCGCGTTGATATCAAATCAATGTTTATGGCAAATTTTAAATTATTCATATAACGTCCTTCATTAACAATACACGGGATTCAACGGAGCAGGAATAAAGGAAAAAAAATTAAAAGAAACGTACAAGTAAACAAGTTACAAGAAACATTCAAATACCACAAACAAGAATGTATACTTCTGGGGAGATTTCAACGGGAGAATCGGAGAGGAGGAGGAGGAGGAGGAAAAAAGGAGATCACAAGACAAGATAGAAAATGCGGAGGGAAAGAATATTCAGAGAAGAGGAAAGAATAGAGTCAGGCCAATAGAAATAAGAGGAGAAGAAAGAACAGAGGAAAAACAGAAGAAGGTAATGATAAAATATAGGACAAAGAAGAAGTACAAGAGAAGACTAGACAAGGCAAGATTCCAAGAACAATGAGTTGGGAAATTGGAGAAAGAATTGAAAAAAATATTAGAAGAAGCAGCAACCAAAAGAGAAATAACAATAAGAGGTAGAGGAGGAAAAAAGAAAAATGAATGGTGGGACAAAGAATGTGAACAACGGAAAAAGGAAACAATAAAGAAGCTAAGAAAATAGAAAAAACGAAAGCAAACTAACAACGAAAGAAGATGAGACCAATGTAGAGAGAAGAAGAGGCAGAAGAAAGAGAGGGAAGAGGGAGAGATAAAAACTATAAGAACAGAAAGGAGATGTGGAACTATATTAATATAGAGAGAAAAAAAGAAACAGTGACTAAGTATATAACTTAAAATTTAAATATATCTAAGTCGAACTCCACAAACTTTAATAAGTGTTAAATTACAAATAAATTAAATTCCATTTGTAATTTAACATTTATTAAAGTTTGTGGAGTTCGACTTAGATATATTTAAATTTTAATATAAATTTACTCCACTTGGATTTATCGACATTCTTCTGGTTTAAGTATATATAAATCTTTATTTGCCCTACGGGCTTTCTGATTCCTATACATATACAAGTAAACATATAAAAAAAAACTAAATAAAATTATCTATTTCTTCTTCCTTCTCCCTCCTCGTCCATACCTCTTTCATCCATTTAATTTTCTTTCCATCTACATACAGTATTTCCTCTCTTTCTTTCCTCTCTCTTTGTTTCATCTCACTGCACTCGTTCCACATATGCTCAATCGTCTCTCTTTCCTCATAGCACATTCTACACATTCTTCCTCCATCTTCTGCCCAATACCTATTTTCCCTCTCTTCATTTCCGCACCTAAACCTCGCCATCATCTTTCTTTCTTTCTCGCTGTCCCTCCCCAAATACTTCGGTACTTCCTCGATCATGCATCTTCCGTACTTCCCGTTGTATCTGGATTCTCTAATTCTTTCTCTGCTCTCTTGTCTATCCGTATCCTTATCTCTTTCACTTAGTTCTACATTCATCCACACGCCTCTTTCTCTCAGTCTCTCTATTTCTTTGCTTGCATACCCATTCCTCCTGTAGTAATTCTCCCTCTCATTCTCCTCTGAATTCTTCTTCTTTTCTCTCCAGCACTCCTTTAGTATCCTACATTCTTTCCTCCCTTCCATCCTGTCTTCGAACTTGACCGCTCTTTTTCCCGCTTTCACTCTCAACCTATTCCTCTTGCATTCTTCTCTCACTATGTACCCTGGCGTTTCTCTCTCCACCCCTAGCACCCACCTCAGATATTTCTCTTGCACCCTCTCTCATCACCTCTTGTTCTTTCCACCCCCAGACCTCTGCTCCGTACAACAACACGCTTTCAATAAGACTTTCAAACATCATCATTCTCCTCTTAAGATCGCCTCCCCACCTTCTCTCTCCTATTCCCCATCTGTGGCTCTTTCATTGAACACATACCCCAAGTATTTGAATTCTTTTACTTGTTCTATTACTTCTCCCTCCCACCTCCAATCACTCTCTTCGTTCTTCCTCTTTCTCTTATTGAACACCAGCATTTTTGTTTACTCTACATTCACTTCTAGTCTTTTCTTCTTCACATATTTTCCCAAACTCTTTATCATTTCCTTAATTTCTCTTTCACTCTTTGCTACCATTACCACATCATCCGCAGACGCCAGGCCCCACACTTTTTTTCTACCTACCACACAGCCCCCCGCTTGTGCTCTCTCTAACATTCCGTCCATATCTGACACATACATCGTGAACAACAAGGGGTTGAGCGGGCCACCTTGCCTCACTCCCTTTGTTGTCACAAACCATTCACTTTCCCTCTCCCCTACCTTCACTTTACTTTTTGTCTTCTCATATATCTCCTCAACCTTTCTTACCAGCCATTCATTTACCACTTTCTCCCTCAGGCACTCAAACATCCTCTCTCTGTCCACCTTGTCAAAAGCCGCCTTGAAGTCTACGAATAATGCATACACCCTCCCCCCTTTCTTCTTTAACTCACTCTTCGTCAAATGGTCCAGGATGTATACATTATCCATAGTTCCCCCCGTCTCTAAATCCTGCTTGGCTGTCTGGCAATGCTCCCTTTTCCTCTATCTCTCTGCTCATCCTTTCATTCAGAATTGATGCATACAACTTGTACCCTGTGTTTAGGAGAGTTATCCCTCGGTAAATTTCTACTTTATTTTTCTCCCCTTTTTTGTAAATGGGGTAAATTACCCCCTCTCTCCACCCTACCGGGAATCCTTCTCCTCTCCACACCCCATTCATTACCTCCACCAGCTTCTCTAGCACCCTTCTCGTCCCATACATCCACGACTCATTCTGTATTCTATCCCTCCCTGGTGCCTTCCCTTTCCTCAGTTTCTTCACATGCTTCTCCACCTCTTCCATTGTAATTTCTTCTCCTTCAGGTTCTACTCGGTTTCTCTTCGTCTCTATTTCCGTTTTCTTTTTTTTCTTTTCTCCCTCTAGCAGCCTCATGAAGTACTCCTCCCACTCATTCATCGTTATCTCCTCTCTCCCTTTTTCTTTTTTCTTTCTCTCTCTATTAATATAGTTCTATACCTCCTTTTCTGTTCTTATTGCTTTTATCTCTTCCTCCTCTCTCTCCTTCTTCTGCCTCTTCTTCTCCCTACATGTCTCTCTGTATCTTCTTTTCGCTTCTAAAAAGCCACTTCTGTTCCCTTTAGTCTTTCTCCACTTTCTTAGTTCTTTTATTGCTTCCTTTTTCGTTGCTCACATTCTTTGTCCCACCATTTATTCTTTCTTTTTGTTTCTCCACCTCTTACTGTTATTTTTCTTTTTGTCGCTGCTTTTTCCAATATTTCTACCAATTCTTTCTCCATTTTCCCTACTTCTTGTTCTTTAAATCTTGCTTTTTCCAGTCTTCTCTTATACTCTTCCACCCCTTGCTCGTCCTATACTTTACTTATCACCTTCCGCATTTCCTCTATTTTTTCTTCTCCTCCTCTCTTCTCTCTCCTCCTTCCTATACTTATCTCCATAGGCAGATGGTCTGACTCTACTCTTGCCTCTATTCTAAATTCTTCGACTTCTTCTTATGCTTCTTTGTTTACTATTCCGTAGTCTCTCCTCTACCGCCTATGTAGGTCCATTCTCCTTCTTCGTCCCCTTGTTTTTTTCCATTCAGCACTTCCCATCCTTTTTCTTCTATCCATTCCATCAACTTCTTCCCTTCCGCGTTTTCTTTCTTGTCTTTGGATTTTCTTTTTCCCTCTCCTCTCTCTTCTTCCCAATCCCTGTCTCCTCTTTCCCCAATTCTCCCGTTAAAATCCCCTCCCAGAAGCAGACATTCTTCCCTGTTGTCTTTTAATGTTTCTTCTATCTTGCTTATTGTTTCTTTCATCTCTTTGCTGTACACTGTCACTATTTTCCACCATTTACTGTCTATTTTAACGTTTTTCACCATGTGACCTTCCTCTTCTCCCTTTTTTTAGTATTCTCTTTTATTCATTTTTTTACCCCTGTTATTATTCCCCCTGCTGCTCTTCCTTTTATGTTTCCCCTTCTCGCCCCTTGCCATTCCCACTTGAACTCCTTTGGCAACAGTTTTTCTATTTTTTTTCCCAGCTTTGTTGTTCTTCCTCTTTCTTCTTTCTTCGATTTCCATTCTCTCTTCCAGCTTTTCCACTCTCTCCTTCCACCAGTCTCTCTCTCCTTCCCATCTCTTCTCCTTCTCTTTAAATTCTTCTCTCTGCCTCTCTATCTCTCTCTTGAGTTCCTTGTTTTCTCGTCTTATTTTTCTCCATCTCTGTGTCCGTTTCCTTCTCTTTCTCTGATGTCTTCTGTGTTTTCTTTACTCCAGGAGACCTCGCCGTCTTTTTACTTTTTTGAAAAAAATTCTCTTCCTCCTCTTCTTGTTTTTCTGTTCTACCCTCCCCTTTTTTCTTTCTTTTCCTTTCCTCCAGGTAAGAGTCTGAGCGAGCGGTTTCTATCGTCTTTGTTTATCCGCTTCCTGTGGCGCCCCCTAGATGTCGTTATCTTCCGGCTTCGCCGATTTATTCTTTTTCCTGACTATATCTCCTCTTCCCTGCCCAATTCTTTCTTCCTACCTTTCTCTAATATCCTTCTCGCTTTTCTCAATATTTTCTCTATTTTTTTTCTTTATAACACCTTCTATTTCTCTATTTTCGCTACTTAACCTCTCTACCATGTGTTTACCTTCAGCTCGGTAATACAGGAATCTTCTGGTTTAAGTATATAACGATGAACGAGTGGGAGGAATACTTCATGAGCCTGCTGGATGGGGAAAAAGAAAAGAAAAAACATAATAGAGATTAAAAAGAAGAAGGAGAAAAACGTACGCTGGAATAGGTGGAGAGGCAAGGAAAGAATCTGAGGCCGGGGAAGAATGGAGTAAAGAACGAATCGTGGATGTATGGGACGAGAAGAGTGCTAGACAAATTAATATGGCAAGTGTCGCTGTGACTATGACCGGCAATTCCCTAACCCCCTAACACATAATCTATCTATCTTTTGGCAAAGAGTGAAAGAGATTTGAAAGAGATTATAAAGAGCCTAGTAACATTCGTGAAAAAGAAAAAGTTATAAGTGAATTTGGCAAAATAAAAAATGTTGGTGTTTAACAAGAAAAAGAGGAGAAATGAAGAGAGAAAAAATAAGAGAAAATTAAAGGTTTTTTCACTACTAGCTTTAGAAAACATCACTATAAAATATATCGTGTTTGATACTTGATTTTCTGCACCTGGCCTAATAATGGATTTTTCTCTCCTACTAGTGGATAATAAAAGCAATTGACAATGTTCGCATGGCTACTGCCGTAGTTGATGTGTTGACTTGACATTTGCTGTAATTTTTTATACACTATTAATGATAGCTGATACCTTAACGATGTAGAACTGGGAAGCTGGAATTTTTTGCGAAATTTTCGTAACATCGCAACAAAAAAATAAAATGACAGGTATTGATTTAATTTCATATGTTACTTGTCTTTCATATATATCTTAGTTAAATTCATTCCGACCTTTCGCATTATCCTGATTATCATCTGAAAAAAATTTAAACAAATATGCTAGTAGTGAAAAAAGAGGTGAGTGCTAGTGGTGGATAGAGAAACGTCAAGGTACATAGTGAGAGAAGAATGCAAAAAGAACACAGCGGTCAAGTTCGAAGGCAGGATGGAAGAAAGGATATAATGCAGTATACTGAAGTGCGGAAATGAAGAAAAAGGAAGGTATAGAATAGAAGAATGTAAGAAAGTGTAGAACATATTATGTGGAATGAGTGTAGTGAAATGAGAGAAATAGGGAGAAAGGCAAGTCAGGAAATACTGAATGTAGATAGATGGGAAATAAAATGGATTGAAGAGGAGGTAGAAGGCAGAAGAGGAGAGGGGAGGGGAAAAGTAATGAAAACGCGCTGTTTTGAAATTAAAACAGAATGACAGCTATCTATGTGTTATGTTATGTAAGCACAAGCATCGGAAAGCCCGTGGGGCAGCTAAAGATTTATATATTCATATAACGTCCTTAAACCAAATTAAAGTAATTGGCTAGTCCCTCGAGTAATGAACTGCATAATACCGCCGCATATTATAATTCCCACCGTACAACTCTACTAAAACTGTTGATAAGGTTTGCTTGCAATTTCCTGCGATACAAATTAGACGAAATTGTGTTATCATTCGTTACTACAATCATGTAACTTGTATTTAGGTAAATTCAAGCTGTGATGCATTCTGGAAATTCTGTTCAATGTAGTAACTGAAAATTATACACTTACATAATTCAAGTAATAAGTGAAAACGATGTAAATTACTAAATGAAAAATAGACTTCGTCAATGGTATTATTATAAACCCGTCTGTCCCAGCTTTAGTACATAATGATGTTTACCTTTAGTTGATTATTATGCAAACTCTAGTGGGGAGGCGGCTTCATTATCGGTGCGAGGCAACCACAAAACACCATTAGTAGTCCATGCGGGAAGCCTTGCAGTTCCTGAACACGGAAGTTCGAGGGAGAATAATAGTCACCGTCAAAAAACTGATGTTTGTGCTATACTAGTACATTTTGTAGTTTTTCGCATTTCACAATTTTCGAAGAGATAATTGTAGTTTGTTTGGTTAGGAGCAAAACAGAGGCTTTCCGTGGTAAATACAGACATGCCACGAAAAGCCACTTTTCTCCGAATAAAACATGCCATTTTTTCTTTAAACGCCGAAAATCGTCCACGAAATACAAATTTAACAGTTTGCCAACCTGAATGACATAATTAAACGACCTGAAAACTTTTCAATTGAGCGGCAGACAAAATGGCCATTTGTCATTGACTATTGACGTATAAATGTCACGTTTTTCTGACGTTTTAAGAAAAAATACATTTTATAAGGGTAAAAAATAAACAATAAATTTAAGGATGAAAAATTAAAATATAGAAAGCGCACGAAAATATTGTATAAAAATTTTCGTACTCGGTATGGTAAATATTATTCAAATGCGTTTAGGGGACTCGAGCTTTGAGGTAAAAGTCTTACAACACTCCACTCTAATAATTCATTTTCTATTTTGAGCTCAAGAAGATTACTGAAAATGTCGATAATAATTATTAAAGAAATAATCTTATTTTTTAAATAGTTACCGTAACACTGAACAAATTGTGTCTTTATTGACGATAAAATTAGTCCATGTCGGAATATAAATTGCTGTCATTTTGTGTTTAACGTTCCATATGTGTGCCAGTTTAGAGGCAATTCGTAAAAATCTAAATTTAATGGAGGTCATTTAACTGCTTTTAATTACGAACAGTTAAAAAAAATCAATTTCGTAGATTCAATATTTCAATTCCTCTATATCTTTACCTATCAATTTCTCGATTATGCGGGTCCTAGATTTTCCTATTTCTCAACCTATTAATTCATTTCTCAAATTCTCAGTTTCTCAATATCTAAATTCCCAAATTTTTCATTTTCTCAAGTTCTAGTTTCTCAATTTTTTAAGTCCTTAACTTGTGATGCGCTGTCTCAATTTTTGGTTGCAATTTTCAATTTTAATTCTGCAGTTCCTTAATTCCCCAATGTCTCAATTTTTAACCTTCAATTTTTCAGTTTAACTCGTGCAGTTTTTCGGTTTCCGAAATTCTTAACGTCTCAATTACTCAGGTCCTCAATCTCTCAATTGCGTAGTTTTAATTTTTTAGTTTTATTTTTGCAGTCTTTGCGTTCCTCGATTTCTTCACTTCTCAATTTTTCGAATTCTAGATTATCCTATTTTTCAACCTATTAATTAATCTCTCAAATTGTCAGTTTCTCAATTTCTCAATTCCCCAATTTCTCATTTTCTCGAGTTCTATATTTTCTTATTTCTCAACTCTTCAATTTTCCAATTTCAAAAATTCTTGATTCAAATTTTCCAATTTCCTAATTTTTAAATTCCATAACTTGTGATTCGTTCAGTACCTCAATTTCAATTTTCCAATTACTCAATTTCTCAATTTTTTAATTCCTTAACTTGTGATGCGCTGTCTCAATTTTCAATTTTTGGTTGCAACTTTTCAATTTAAATTCTTCAGTTTTTTAGTTTCTCAATCTCTCAATTTTTAAACTTCAATTTTTCAGTTTAACTCGTGCAGTTTTTCGGTTTCCGAACTTCTTAACGTCTCAGTTTCTCAGGTCGTCAATCTCTCAATTCCGTAGTTTTACTTCTCAATTTTTCGAGTTCTAGATTATCCTATTTTTCAACCTATTAATTAATTTCTCAAATTCTCAGTTTCTCAATTTCTAAATTTCTCAATTCCCCAATTTCTCATTTACTCGAGTTCTACATTTTCATATTTCACTTCAATTTTCCAATATTCCAAATTCTCAATTTCAATTTTCCAAATTTTCAATTTTTAATTCCTTATCTTGTGATGCGCTGTCTCAATTTTTGGTTGGAACTTTTCAATTTTAATTCTGCAGTTTCTCAGTTTCTCAATGTCTCAACTTTTAAGCTTCAATTTTTCAGTTTAACTTTTGCAGTTTTTCGGATTCCCAAATTCTTAACTTCTCAATTTCTCAGTTTCTCAATCTCTCAATTAAGTAGTTTTATTTTTGCAGTCTTTCAGTTTCTCGATTTCTTCACTTCCCAATTTTTCGAGTTCTAGATTTTCATATTTCTCAACCCTTCAATTTTCCAATTTCTCAATTGTTTAATTCCTTAACTTGTAATTCGCTCAGTACCTCAATTTTTGATTTCTCAATTCAAATTTTCCAATGACTCAGTTTCTCAATTTTTTGATTCCTTAACTTGTGATGCGCTGTCTCAATTTTTGGTTGCAAATTTTCAATTTTTATTCAGCAGTTTCTTAGTTTCTCAATTTTTAAACTTTAATTTTTCAGTTTAACTTGTGCACTTTTTTGGTATCCGAAATTCTTAACATCTCAATTTCTCAGTTCCTCAATCTCTCAATTCCGTAGTTTTATTTTTTCAGTCTTTCAGTTCTAACAAATTTCTCAAATTCTCATTTTCTCAATTCCTCAATTTTTCATTTTCTCGTTTTCTAAATTTTTATATTTCTCAACCCTTCAATTTTCCAATTTCCCAAATTCTCAATTTCAATTTTCCAAATTCTCAATTTTTTTAATTCCTTAACTTGTGATTCGATCAGTACCTCAATTTTTGGTTTCTCAATTAAAAATTTCCAATCACTCAGTTTCTCAATTTTTTTGATTTCTTTCTTTCTACTTTTCATTTTTAATTATGCATATTCTTCAATCTTTTAGTTTAATTTTTGCAGTTTATCGGTTTACCAAATTCTTAACTTCTCATTTTCTCAGTTCCTCAATCTCTCAATTCCGTAGTTTAAATTTTTCAGTTTTATTTTTGCAGTCTTTCAGTTTCTCGATTTTTTCATTTCTCAATTGTTCGAGTTATATATTTTCCTATTTTTCAACCTATTAATTAATTTCTCAAATTCTCAGTTTCCCTATTTCTCAATTCCCCAATTTCTCATTTTCTTAAGCTCTAGATTTTCGTATTTCTCAACCCTTCAATTTTCCATTTTCCCAAATTCTCAATTTCAATTTTCCAAATTCCCAATTTTTTAATTACTTAACTTGTGATTCGCTCAGTACCTCAATTTCAATTTTCCAATTACTCAATTCCTCAATTTTTTAATTTCTTAACTTGTGATGCGCTTTCTCAATTTTTGGTTGCAACTTTTCATTTTTAATTATGCATATTCTTCAATCTTTTAGTTTAATTTTTGCAGTTTATCGGTTTACCAAATTCTTAACTTCTCATTTTCTCAGTTCCTCAATCTCTCAATTCCGTAGCTTCAATTTTTCAGTTTTATTTTAGCAGTCTTTCAGTTTCTCGATTTTTTCATTTCTCAATTGTTCGAGTTCTATATTTTCCTATTTTTCATCCTATTAATTAATTTCTCAAATTCTCTGTTTCCCTATTTCTCAATTCCCCAATTTCTCATTTTCTTAAGCTCTAGATTTTCATATTTCTCAACCCTTCAATTTTCCATTTTCCCAAATTCTCAATTTCAATTTTCCCAATTCCCAATTTTTTAATTCCTTAACTTGTGATTCGCTCAGTACCTCAATTTCAATTTTCCAATTACTCAATTTCTCAATTTTTTAATTTCTTAACTTGTGATGCGCTGTCTCAATTTTTGGTTGCAAATTTTCAATTTTAATTATGCATATTCTTCAATCTTTTAGTTTAATTTTTGCACTTTATCGGTTTACCAAATTTTTAACTTCTCATTTTCTCAGTTCCTCAATCTCTCAATTCCGTAGTTTCAATTTTTCAGTTTTATTTTAGCAGTCTTTCAGTTTCTCGATTTCTTCATTTCTCAATTGTTCCAGTTCTATATTTTCCTATTTTTCAACCTATTAATTAATTTCTCAAATTCTCAGTTTCCCTATTTCTCAATTCCCCAATTTCTAATTTTCTTAAGCTCTAGATTTTCATATTTCTCAACCCTTCAATTTTCCATTTTCCCAAATTCTCAATTTCAATTTTCCAAATTCCCAATTTTTTAATTCCTTAACTTGTGATTCGCTCAGTACCTCAATTTCAATTTTCCAATTACTCAATTTCTCAATTTTTTAATTTCTTAACTTGTGATGCGCTGTCTCAATTTTTGGTTGCAACTTTTCAATTTTAATTATGCACATTCTTCAATCTTTTAGTTTAATTTTTGCAGTTTATCGGTTTACCAAATTCTTAACTTCTCATTTTCTCAGTTTCTCAATCTCTCAATTCCGTAGTTTCAATTTTTCAGTTTTATTTTTGCAGTCTTTCAGTTTCTCGATTTTTTCATTTCTCAATTGTTCGAGTTCTATATTTTCCTATTTTTCAACCTATTAATTAATTTCTCAAATTATCAGTTTTCCTATTTCTCAATTCCCCAATTTCTCATTTTCTTAAGCTCTAGATTTTCATATTTCTCAACCCTTCAATTTTCCATTTTCCCAAATTCTCAATTTCAATTTCCCAAATTCCCAATTTTTTAATTCCTTAACTTGTGAATCGCTCAGTACCTCAATTTCAATTTTCCAATTACTCAATTTCTCAATTTTTTAATTTCTTAACTTGTGATGCGCTGTCTCAATTTTTGGTTGCAACTTTTCAATTTTAATTATGCATATTCTTCAATCTTTTAGTTTAATTTTTGCAGTTTATCGGTTTACCAAATTCTTAACTTCTCATTTTCTCAGTTCCTCAATCTCTCAATTCCGTAGTTTCAATTTTTCAGTTTTATTTTAGCAGTCTTTCAGTTTGTCGATTTTTTCATTTCTCAATTGTTCGAGTTCTATATTTTCCTATTTTTCAACCTATTAATTAATTTCTCAAATTCTCAGTTTCCCTATTTCTCAATTCCCCAATTTCTCATTTTCTTAAGTTCTAGATTTTCATAATTCTCAACCCTTCAATTTTCCATTTTCCCAAATTCTCAATTTCAATTTTCCGAATTCCCAATTTTTTAATTCCTTATCTTGTGATTCGCTCAGTACCTCAATTTCAATTTTCCAATTACTCAATGTCTCAATTTTTTAATTTCTAGACTTGTGATGCGCTGTCTCAATTTTTGGTTGCAACTTTTCAATTTTAATTATGCATATTTTTCAATCTTTTAGTTTAATTTTTGCAGTTTATCGGTTTACCAAATTCTTAACTTCTCATTTTCTCAGTTCCTCAATCTCTCAATTCCGTAGTTTCAATTTCTCAGTTTTATTTTTGCAGTCTTTCAGTTTCTCGATTTTTTCATTTCTCAATTGTTCGAGTTTTATATTTTCCTATTTTTCAACCTATTAATTAATTTCTCAAATTCTCAGTTTCCCTATTTCTCAATTTCCCAATTTCTCATTTTCTTAAGCTCTAGATTTTCATATTTCTCAACCCTTCAATTTTCCATTTTCCCAAATTCTCAATTTCAATTTTCCGAATTCCCAATTTTTTAATTCCTTAACTTGTGATTCGCTCAGTACCTCAATTTCAATTTTCCAATTACTCAATTTCTCAATTTTTTAATTTCTTAACTTGTGATGAGTTGTCTCAATTTTTGGTTGCAACTTTTCAATTTTAATTATGCATATTCTTCAATCTTTTAGTTTAATTTTTGCAGTTTATCGGTTTACCAAATTCTTAACTTCTCATTTTCTCAGTTTCTCAATCTCTCAATTCCGTAGTTTCAATTTTTCAGTTTTATTTTTGCAGTCTTTCAGTTTCTCGATTTTTTCATTTCTCAATTGTTCGAGTTCTATATTTTCCTATTTTTCAACCTATTAATTAATTTCTCAAATTCTCAGTTTCCCTATTTCTCAATTTCCCAATTTCTCATTTTCTTAAGCTCTAGATTTTCATATTTCTCAACCCTTCAATTTTCCATTTTTCCAAATTCTCAATTTCAATTTTCCAAATTCCCAATTTTTCAATTCCTTAACTTGTGATTCGCTCAGTACCTCAATTTCAATTTTCCAATTAGTCAATTTCTCAATTTTTTAATTTCTTAACTTGTGATGCGCTGTCTCAATTTTTGGTTGCAACTTTTCATTTTTAATTATGCTTATTCTTCAATCTTTTAGTTTAATTTTTGCAGTTTATCGGTTTACCAAATTCTTAACTTCTCATTTTCTCAGTTTCTCAATCTCTCAATTCCGTAGTTTCAATTTTTCAGTTTTATTTTTGCAGTTTTTAAGTTTCTCGATTTCTTCATTTCTCAAATTTTCGAGTTATAGATTTTCCTTTTTTTCAACCTATTAATTAATTTCTAAAATTCTCAGTTTCTCAATGTCTCAATTTTTCAGTTTAACTTTTGCAGTTTTTAGGTTTGCCAAAAATTTTCACTTTCTCGATCTTTCAATTCCGTAGTTTCAATTTTTCAGTTTCTCGATTTCGTCACTTCTCAATTCTTCGGATCCTACATTTTCCTATTTCTCAACTTTTTAAGTATCCAATTACTCAATTTCTCATTCTCAGTTTAAATTTCTCAATTTTTCAATTGCTTAACTTCTGATTCGCTGTGTCTCAATTTTTAGTTTCAATTTCTCAATTTTGAATTTGCAATTTCTTAGTATCATAATGTCTCGGT
Organism: Diaperis boleti; assembly: GCA_963583935.1. NCBI lineage: Eukaryota > Metazoa > Arthropoda > Insecta > Coleoptera > Tenebrionidae > Diaperis > Diaperis boleti. The sequence continues at coordinate 16,886,152 of OY757246.1, forward strand.
TTCTCGGTTCCAATCATTCAGTTTTACTTTTGCAGTTTTTCAGTTTCTCAATTTCTTAACTTTTCAATTTTCAGTATCCCAGTTGCTCAATTTTTCGAGTCCTACATTTTCCTATTTATTTTAATAATTCAATTTCTCAGCTCCTAAATTTCTCAGTCTCAATTTCTCAAAAATTTTTTAGTTTCTTAACTTCTGATTCGCTGTCCCAATTTTTGGTTTCAACTTTTACTTTTGCAGTTTTTGAATTTGTAAATTTCGCAATTCCTCAATTGCACAATTTCTCGAATTCTAGATTTTCCTATTTTTAACCGTTTAATTTCCAAATTTCCCAAATTCTCTTTTTCAATTCAATTTTAATTTGCAGTTTCTTAGTTTCTCAATATTTTGACTTCTCAATTTCGTAGTTTTAATTTTTCAGTTTCATTTTTGCTGTTTTTCTGTTCCTCGATTTCTTGGCTTTTCAGTTCGTCAGTATCTCAATTTCTCAATTTATCGCGTCCTAGATTTCCTATTTCTCAAGCATTAAATTTTCTAATTTCCCAAATTCTCAGGTTTTCAATTCCTTAACGCCTGATTCACTGTCTCAAGTTTAATTTTGCAATTTTTGAGTCTTACTTTTATGTTTTTGAGTTCCTCAGTTTCTCAATTTCACAATTTCTCGAGTTCTAAATTTTACTATTCCCCAGCAGTTTAATTTGCCAATTCTAAGTTTCAATTTTTGACTGTTTGCTTTTCAAGTTTCCCAAATTCTGCTTCAATTTCTTCATTTTCCTCTATGGAATAAATTTTTGATATTGAAATTCAGGGAAATTGAGCTGATGATGATGCACGTTAAAGGATTAAATTTAGTAAAAGTAATCCTCAGACGAGCACTGTCGGCAACCGAGTTTCAGGATGGTAGTAAAATATTTTGTATATAAAATATTCTCTAATCAATAATCGATTTTGTCAGCTCTAACAGCCGCTCATTGTTACCATTTCCTGTAGACAAGATTCTTGAGAACGACTTTATTCGGATCAGAAAAGAATTCCTGTAAATTTACTACAAAATATCTTTTCTCTAAATAATTGGCAAAAATTCTCCACCATTCTCTACATGATATGACAGAGAACTACTATACATTTAGGATCAACGTGCTAAACTCACTAATTCGTTTGCATATTTTTCGCCGTAAACCAGTGTTATTTTTCACGGCTGCGAAAAAGGTAATCTAAAACTTCAGCTATAATTCCGCTTTACAAATGCATAATTGCATTAGCGTCCGTTTGCTGCAACTTCTCGTCGAGTTAAATTCCACTCTCTAACAAAGAACGTAATTAGAATTACAATCCTAAAAAAATACATATGGGATTCGCTGTTCACGAGGATACGCGGTTTTTTTAAATTTTTACCAAATGAAACTGTGGATGTATTTTTAATGAAAAAAAGTCAGATAAATCGTTTGATTGACGATAAAAATAGATGGAAATTTGAAATTTGTGGGGTTGCTATTTTTATCCAGGTCGATGTAACAAATTTTGCGGAGTGTTTGGTTTTCTGCATGAAAAAATCAACAGAAGTAATTGAAATGTTGAGTGAGCAAATTCCAATAACAGTAAGTAATTATTTATTAAAAAACATAATTTTCAAGCCTCAAATACCTGAGAAGCAAGACATCACAATTGTGATTCGATGATTCATTACCTCCATTATGTTTGCTTATGAAAAGGATAAAAACAAGCGGTTTGAGAGCATTGACACCACAACAATAAATCAAACAAACCGATGCGAAAATGGCCCCGGGAAAACGCACAAATAACGGAGGAAAATTATATTCGTACTGTCATGTAAAATCCCACCATATTCCGCACGATAAACGGAGAAGCAACCCCAAATTATGAACGTTATAAAGCACCCAAATAATTCAAATATACGCTCCAAACACCTTCAAGCACACATAAAACCGGCGGTGTGCATTAATATTTTTTGCTGAAGATGGGTTTCGGATAATTACCGCACTTAAATTCTCATCCGAACTGATGCTCAGACATATAAATTGTAGAATACAAACATGGACAGCATAGAGGTATTTGCTACCTTTGAACGATTTTTTTACACGTATTTAACAGTTATCTAAGATATCCAAAGTTAGAAAATACAATTTTCCTCATACGGAGAAAGCCCTTTCTTTAGCCAAGAAAAGCCCAAGATCCAATCAACCCGGATTCAATTAGGCAAACGAGGGCGCGGCAGTAACGATAATAACAAAATCCTAAAACTAATTGGACATTTTTGTCTCGCAGGAATTAATTAAAATTATGTGTGTGCGCAGGTGAAGAACCAAAGGATGCGGACGATAACGAATTTGTTCCTGCTGAACCTGGCCGTATCGGATCTCCTGCTGGGAGTCCTCTGCATACCATTCACGTTGATAGGGACTCTATTGAGACACTTCGTATTTGGTGAAGTCATGTGTAAACTGCTGCCCTTCCTCCAAGGTAAGTTACATCCGGTTTTCCAGCCGGACCGAAAAGAGTCGCCGTGAATGCAGATAGCATGTGTGATTTACAGACGGTGTTATTATTACGGGCATAATGGGAATGTTGCGGGTTCTGATAGGAATGATTTATTCAGGGGCTGTTTAGTACCGCGGCATGAATCGGAAAATATAAACACAATTGGATAATGCGAGAACACATTCGGAAGAATAAATAATAGAAAAGTTGAGCAATCTATAGTTTTTCTTTTGATAGTTTTATAAAAGCGGAACAATTCAAATGTAGAATTTCATAACAATATAAAGCTAGACAAATACCTAAAGACGTTTCTTGGTTGTTAATTTGAAATATAATAAAACATAATATTATATTAGTGTTTTATTCAAGCTTTAAAGAATTTTTGTGTCTTTATATTCCATTGTCAATTAATTTTGTGATCGCCGTCACTCGAAATCTTAGTGGAATAAATATATGTAGAAGTTCCGTAACTCACACACACACATACTGGGTGTAGAATACATACAAATAGAACTCGTCAAAATAAACATTTTTTTTCGCAAACGCTCCCCTACGGAGTTAAAATTAAGAATAGTTTGACCCTAAAACCAATACCCGCCTATGGATCGACGTGCATTGATTGTCAGGAAGGCACAAAAACTTTACCCCATAAACGAATTGAAATAAAAACTAAACCAGAAGAATATCGATGAATCAAAGTGGAGTAAATTTAAATTAATTATTTAAATAAAAACTGTTTAAATGGAAACATGTACTCACCTACCATAATACGCATAATGTTGAAATAGGTTCGTATGTAATAATAATCTCTATCTTTGATCAGGGATAATCCCTGTTGTACCTGCGATAAACGATAAATGTTGACACACCGACAGTTCGAATACACTTCGAAGCACTTAAAAATTTCAGGTTCAATTTCCAAAACTCGATTATATCTGGGACGTCCATAATAAAAATCTACAAATTGATCAAGGTCACAGAAAATTCCTACAGCGATGAGTGGGCAGAATTAAAATAAGAACAACTAAAGATAGAAAATAAATGTGTGCTTGGTGCTTTCATTCTATGACGCTTTTTAAATATTCGGTTTTACATTATTTCGTTCTTTCATTCTTTCCTATTCATCTCTTTGTCCTTTCGACTTGCTTTTCGTCCTTTCACCTTTTCGTTCCTTTATCCTTTACCCTTTTGTGCATTGGTGCTTTTGCCCTTTCATTCATTGTACTTTTTTTTTTAATTTTTGTGTCAATTCGCCGCTTCATACTTTTATTCTTTTGTCATTTCATATTTCTTTTTTCAACCTTTTATACTTTAGTCTTTTAATTTTTTTGTTATCTCAGTTTCTTCAAGCCCTCAGGTGTCCTAAGTCCACAGGTTACTCAAGTTCTCAGATTTCTCTAGTTCTCAAGTTAGATCTCTCTAGTTCTCAGGTTCTTAGGTTCTTCAAGTTCTCATGTTCCATAAGATCTCAGGTTCTCCAAAATTTCAAGTTGCTCCGGTTCTCAAGTAATGTTTCTCAAGGTCTAAGGTCTTTCTATAAAATCTCAGGTTACTCCAGTTCTCAAATTCTCTGGTTGTCCAGGACATCAGGTTCGTTATGTTCTCAAGTTAGATTTCTCAGGTTTTTCGATTCTTCAAGTTCTTAAGTTCTTTAAGATTTTAGATTCCTCAAATCGTCAGATTAATCCTTCAGTTCTCAGAAAATGCTACTCTAGATCTAAGGTGTACCAAATTCTCAGTGCTCAAATTAGAATTTTTTATTCTCAGGTGCTCCAAAAATTCAAATGCTCAGCTTACTCAAGATTCCTAGGATATCACGTTTTACATGATCTCAGATTAATTTCAATTTTCTCTACTCTCAAAATAGGTTCTTCAAATTCTCCGGTGTGCAGAGTTTCTCAATGTCTTCAAATCCCTACCTTTTCATGGTTTCAAATTTCCTAAGTTTGCAGGTTCCCACATTTCAAATTCCTCAAGTACCAACGCTCCTCAAAGTTATATGACGATGAAGTTGACAATTCTACAAAATAGCGAAATGCGAGTGTGGGTATTGCGAAACAAAACAAGAAAATTGTCCCTACGATGGATAGCGAGAGATGAAACAAAAGAAAAAAGAAACGCGACAGCAACAAACGAAACACAAAAAGAAAGATCTCAAACCCACAAGTTTGTTAAATTTCTCAAGTTCCAAGACTTCTAATGTTCCTCATCTCCCAGATTCTTCAATTTCTTCGAGCCCTCAGGTTTCTCAAGTTCTCAAGTTAGATCTCTCGAGTTTTTAGGTTCTTAGGTTCCTCAAGTTCTCATGTTCCATAAGATCTCAGGTTCTCCAAAGTTTCAAGTTGTTCCAGTTCTCAAGTAATGTTTCTCAAGGTCTAAGGTCTTTCCATAAAATCTCAAGTTCCTCCAGTTCTCAAATTTCACAGGTTTTCCAGGATATCAGGTCCTTCAAATTCTCAGGTTCGTTATGTTCTCAAGTTAGATTTTCCAGGTTTTTCGATTCTTCAAGTTCTTAACTTCTTTAAGATTTCAGGTTCCTCAAATCGTCAGGTTTAATCCTTCAGTTCTCAGGAAATGCTACTCTAGATCGAAGGTGTACCAAATTCTCAGTGCTCAAGTTAGATTTTGTTATTCTCAGCTGCTCCAAAAATTCAAATGCTCAGCTTACTCAAGATTTCAAGATTCCTAGGATCTCACGTTTTGCACGATGTCAGAATCATTTCAATTTTCTCTACTCTCAAAATAGGTTCTTCAAATTCTCCGTGTGCAGAGTTTCTCAATATCTTCAAATCTCTACCTTTTCATGGTCTCATGTTTCTTAAGTTTGCAGGTTCCCACATTTCAAAATTTTTCTCTTCTTGGAGCCTTTCTTATATCGGGTATCCCAACTAAAATTTGTACCCCCCAACAATTCCAATTTCGAAAGACTCAGAAGAAAACGCTCGAACAGGTGAATTTTGTTATCAAGGGGGACCTAATTGTACCAAACTTTCAAGTCTTAGATCTCACCCCTTGAGCCAAGGGAGTCACCCCCTTAAAAAAATTTAAATGGCATGGGGGGTCGTGCGATACATCATTTTAAAGCTTATTCAATTCTCTATCCAAGCCTACATTTATCGATTACTTTCTACAAAAGAAAGCATGAATTCGATTTTTTCCAAATCTACATAAAATACTCAACTAAAATTTTTACCCCCAACAGTTCCAGTTTCGAAAGAATCAGAAGAAAACGCTCGAACAGCTCAATTTTGTTATCAAGGGGGACCAAATTGTATCAAACTTTCAACTTCTAGATCTCACCCCTTTAGCTAGGGGAGCCACCCCCTTAAAAAATTTAAATAGCATGAGGGGTCGTGTGATACATCATTTTAAAGCTTATTCAATTCTCTATCCAGATCTATTTTTATCGATTTGTTTCTCTCAAATTAAAACACCAAAGAATTATTAAACTTTAATAATGTATAAATTTACAAAATGATCTGCTTATTGGAGTATTATTTTAATGATAAATAATAATAACTAAATACCAGTTCATGTTTTATTCAATTAGTTAACTGCTAAATAAAATATTTTGCACAATAAATGATGCAATAATCCCGTTCTGAATGTATAATTTTAACAATAACAAACAACGGGATGTGAATTTCCATTAATAAACAGAATTAACAATGCGAACTATTTGTAATTAACAACAGCAACGTCATCGCCTCTTTATGACCTTTAAAGTTTAAAAATGAAAGGGACACAATTGCCATTACCATAACAAGATTTACACTTATAAATTTGCATCGACATCGCCGCCGCTTTGACGTTTCATTTAGGCAAAGTAATAGGGGTGAAATGTTCATCCTTCGTAATTAATTCGCAACTGTATGTAGATGAATTATTCCGTCCAACCCCATCGTCGGGATTTGATAGATAATCCAGTAAAAACCGCCCTATAATTCAGCCATTACGTGGAGTAATGCAGCCGATTTGTTTCCTCATGGGTTCCGCTTTCCTTTCGTCAAAATCTGACCTCTTGCAATCCATTTCCAGTTGTAATTAAATTTTTTCGTCTCGACTTTATTAACGTCAACCACCGAAGTTTTTTTTGAGTTTAAACGGCAATTAGTTGGAACAATATCCAATCCTTGCTTTCCGCTGATTAGACACCGAAATCGAGCGTCGTCGCGACGTCTAATAGACTGACCTTCGTCACGACGCCCTGAAGATGAAAACGGACCCGCACAACCCTTATTCTCCTTGGTCTTGATCAGTTTTATTGTGGCTATCAGCAAACTATAAATTCGATGCTTTACGGCTTATCGAGGCTTTCAGCTTCGGTGCCAATTCCAAATAAAAAAGGTTATTAAGGTTGATTTCTGGATAACAACCAAGAGCAAAGAAAGATATTGCTCTTTATTATAAAGTTTTAAATTGAAAAAATCGTAACAATGTTAATTTTTTCGAACTTCTCAAAGTTAAATCATTCTGAAACACACAAGTGCAACCCTTACAGTTCTTTTCTTGAAATCCACGCCGACACCCTCTCCACTTACGTTGATTTTCCGCTTTTTAACCTTCTTCAATCATTTCCCCAAGTTTACAAAGTGGAGAAGTTTGTAGACACATCCTACGGATTCAGCTTTATTATGCGACTATACTTACGGCGGTGAATTACTTATGGCGGTGAATAAGTTTACACTTTTTGATGCATCTAGCATGAGAATTTTATATCACTAGACATATTGAAATACCCATTCAACAAAAAATGGCATAAATTTAATTGGCAAACAGTGTGGTAAAATTGGTGGAGGCGCCGGGATGGTTTACTTATAATTTGGCCAAGAGCATTGTACTCTACTCTGAAATTGGATATGACGACAGTTCTGTCTGTAACACACACACGTTCACACTGAAAGCTATTTGAATATAATCTTAATTTGCCACTTCCAAATTAGGGTTCCTATATATGTACCCTAAAGTAAAGTAGTCTATTAATTGAAATGGTACCAGCAAATGAGTAATTTTGCTTGATAATTCAAACCCCAAAAACTATCATTTGTTGTAAATTTATAGTTGCATAACAAAAGGATGTCTGACTTTGAATCCTGTTTGATTTTAAAAAATCATCGTTTAAGTAATGCAAAGGTACGATTGCTAAATTTAACCTTAGTAAGGTAGTTTTTCCCTAACGTTAATATCTTATTTATTGTCTTATTTGAATTATCGCAGACCTACGTCCTTCGTGGCCCAGGTTAACGTACAAGTCGAACTAACACGTTATACAAAATACTTAACTCATTAAAGTTTGATAACTTTAATGGTGGCGTTGGCATACGTCTTGCAAAAGCTCCTTAATTTGCTTTATGTAATTACTATGAAATATCATTAGAGAGATCTAAACGTAAAGAAATGTAATCATTACAAGTTTTGGACTACTAGTATCACATGATCATCTTGACTAATATCTAATTTAATTAATAATAGAATTTTTTAATTCTTAAATTAAATCATAAATGTTAAGTCTTAAATATAAATCCAGCATTAAATGTAGAAGAAAGGTAGAACGTAAAATCTGAAACTCAGATTCCAAAAACGGTTTATTCTTAGACTAATTTGTCTGAAACTTGACCTTTTAAAATTTTGTATTACAATTTAGCAAGCTCGGAGATTTAAAACTTAATAACTAAAATTGTTTAATCATATAAACTCAAATCTCGCAACATCCCAGTTTAAAATCCTTTGTATTTTGGATCCTCGTAGTATTGAAAAGTGGAAATCTCCGAAACGGATTTTGTTAAATCTTAAATGGCATCTGAACGCATTGTGACGTTCTGGAAGAAACGCGGCGTGATGATCGCGAACTCACGACCCAAAAGGTTCTGGGTTATAATTCTACAGCAAACATTCTCGAAGTCGCATTCCTACAAATACGACGCGAAATTGGAGTCTGGGGTGCTCAATAACACTTCAGAACTTTTCCCCTGTGCCTCATAGTTTTTGAATTATACATAGATTAAACTGTAAAATGAAAATTCTTTATTAAATTTGTTAAGTAACAAAGAATTACCTTTGGGTCAACATTAATACAGGCATTTCATTGGTCAATTTCATCGACTAACTGCTCGCAAGAATGCCATGTTGTTGAGCCCGATATAATATACACAGCCTTTTCCTTGCACTTAACCATGTATAGTCGCAGCTAACTAGCTTAATTAGCTGCCGTGCAACTATCGGCCTGAATGATATTCAGCTATTCAATCAAACAGCTAGGCAAATGACTTGGATCGATAACGTTTAACTACTGGCCTAGTCTTATTTGGTCTGACTTTCGATTCGAGTTTCACGTACAGGGAAATAAGACCTTCTTGGAGTATTTTTCTTTAAGGGGTCGAGCGCTAAGCTCGAGGCACCAATTTCAATGATCCACGGAGAAAACAAATTTTCACCGACGGCAACTTCCGTGGATCATTGAAATTGGTGCCTCGCGCTATTAAATTAAATTCTGTTATGAAGATGTCACTTGTCACATTCATTTGTCACTAGTGTCACTTAGTCCTCTAACATTAGATTTTTTATGTTTTTTGTCACATGGTCACCCTAAGCCTAAGCATCAGCCAGCCACTTTATTAAATGTTGTATTAGACGCTACAGCTGAACATCATTCAGGCCACTAGTTGAACGGAGTCGTTTAGTAAAAAAGATAGGCTGTTAATTGAGCGGCTAATAAAGCTAGTTGGCTGCGACATATATAATGTAATCTTCTCTACAAATCGTTAGAACGTACACTAACATGATGTTGTGGAGTCCATCCAAATTGCAATAAAAAGCTCAACACCCTGCTATTCCTATCACCAACAGGCTTAACAATGACCGTCTATGAATATATGAATATTGTAGCGTTTCTGGGTTACATTTATTTATTTATTTGAACATTATGTACAAATTATTTATACTCCTAATATTACACTATTTTACATTATTTACACAATTTACTACTTCACCGGCACGTCTCATATTAATTATTTACACATCACGCGGCACTCCGGATAGAAAAAAGCAACTGTCCGACTCGACCCACTGATCTTCGATCATACGACTGGTTCGACTGGCTAGACTCCGTTGGCTGGTTTCCGCTGGAACGTCCTCTAATAAATATATCGACGCCTAAATCCTTTTATTATTTTGGACATTTTCTCGTTTTTTAAATTGTAATTGTTTTAAGACACGGATTATGTTCAGAATAGGAATATTTAGGACGCAGGGCTGAAGAAGGCCGTAACGGCCGAAACCGGTACCCATTAGAATAAAAAATTTAGGAGTGAGCGTTTATTTCCAAAATAATATTAAACCTCCAGTGGGGAATAAAATACAATAAATCCTTTTAGGCGCCCCCAGAGAGTTCCAGGGATGACATCATCGCATTCTCAATCTGTACCGAATATTCCAAAAGATGGTGTCATACTACCTCGAGTACGTTGTAGTATAAATCCAGCACATTCTAGTAAATGATGACGCCGCTACAGCGATGAGTCCTCTCGGGTCCACGTCCGTTACAATATATACACATTGTTGCGATTGTGGGTTCCATTTATTCATTTAAACACTATCTACAATATTTACATTATTCAATATGTACAAACTGCCACTGATCTTCGACTACGACTGTGACTGATGTAACTGGTGCGACTCTTGGCCGATACGATTAACTACCCTCCCGCTGGAACGTCCACCAATAAATATACCGGCGCCTAAATCCTTCTAGTCACCTAGATACTTCCATTGATGACATCATAAACACGGAATAGTCCAGACGATCTCGAACACGCCGCCGCAATGAGTCACCCTCACGTCCGTTACAATATTATATCAGATATATGTTTATCCATAATATCAAAATTTTGAATATTATTATACTTTGTAACCTTATATACTCGGAAATTTCTAGATTTTTTAAATTTGAAATTTAGAAATTACGTTTTTGGATTTTTTAAACCCCTACAATTACATACAACATATTGAACATTACAAATTTTAGGAGTCTTATCATATCAAAATTTTTCAACTTTTTGAAAGTCTAAGATTATAAAGCCTGAACATAGAATATTGTGTTATTATAATTTTAGATTCATGTTAACCCAGAACTTACATTTCACAATCTTTGAACAATAGAATAAACCTTTAGGGGGTGTCCATTAATTACAAATGTCACGTGGGGGAGACGGGGGGGTTTGGGCAAAAATCACGTAATTTTTTTCCCACAAGAAACAGTGTAAAATTGCGAGAAAACGGTTAAAACATATTTCTCCATAAAACATGACTAAATAAACACAATAATATTTTTCTTCAAACGTCAGAAAAACGTGACATTGTATACGTCAATAGGTAAAGACAAATGTCCATTTCTCTGCCTAGACAAACAAAGTATTTTGTCTGCCGCCCAATTGACCAAACTTGGTGCCTAGGCAGACAAAGTGTTCTGTCTGCCAACCAATTGATCATTTTTGCTGCGTAGACAAAATATTTTGTCTGCAGCTCAATTTACCAATCGTGTGCTTTCGGGAAGTTGTCAGATTTGTATTTCGTCGGCGATTTTTGGCGTTTGGAGAAAAAATTGCATTTTATATTCGGAGAAAAGTGACTTTAAGCAACTGGAAAGCAATTAAAATGTCTTGAAGAAACTTGAATCGGTTTCGAAAAGACTTGAAATGTATTGACGCGAATTGAAGAACCTTAAAGAGAATTGAAGAAACTTGAATCGGTTTTGAAAAGACTTGGTATGCCTTAAAACGACTGCAAATGCTTAAAGCGACTTAAAACGACATGAAAGGACTTTGAAGCGACTTGAAATGTCTTGAAGAGCCTTGAAGCGACCTGGAAGATTTGAAATATGTTGAAGGATTGGAAGCATTGACTTGAAAAGACTTGAAGCAACCTGGGAAGACTTCAGATATCTTAAAGGGACTGGAAGCCACTTGAAAAGACTTGAGATACCTTGAAGCGACTTGAAAGGATTGCAATATCTTGAAACGACTTGAAAGGCCTGAAGCGAATTGAAAAGACTTGAGAAGTTTTGAAAGGACTTGAGGTGACTTGAAATGTTTTGAAGAGTCTTGAAACGACTTAAAAAGAGTTGAAGCAACTTTGGGAAACTTGAAACGACTGGAAAGGACTTGAAGCGAATTGAAAAGACTTGAAATATTTTGAAGAGACTTTAGGCGATATAAGTCTTAAGGATCAGTCATAAGATCAGGATATAAGTCTTTAGGGAAATATCGCGGCACGATGCCGGGCGATAAACATAAGCCGACTGGAGCTCCCAGTTCAAATAGTGAAAAGTACTGTAAAAAGTGCAAAAAACAAGTTACAAATGTGTCCATGCAGTGTATTAAGTGCTACGTAATCTATCATAAAAGTTGTGCACTTGCCTTGGATGACAATAAGAAGAAATTTAACTTTATAAGTGAATCTGAAATGATCTGTATTAATCATGGAAGTGATGATAACGACTTGCAACCTACTAGCTCACCTACTTCGAATGAAAACGTAATTACTGCAATGACAGCCGAAATTGCAAATCTCAAGAAAGTAAATGAAATTCAAGCAAGGGAAATTCAAGAGCTCAAAGAAGAAATTAGGATTAGAAGTGTACGGAATAATCAGCACGGCGATGGCCATGAAACTATTTCTTGTGAAACGTTCAAAAAAGAGATAATCGACCTTATCAACGACTTTAAGAAAGAAGTAAATAAACAGCTGATTCCCTTGATTAATTATTGCAAACAAACAAAGGAATCTGTCCCATCTCCTTCATATAGCAACAAAAATGGGAAGTCGTTAACAAATACAGTTAATACAGTTAATAACGTCATTGCTGAGTCTAACGCGAAGAATGAAGAAGCCCACAAACTTCTTCATGACAAACAACTAGAGATCATGAACGATATAATTAATTTGGACAAGCAGGAAACACAGGACTTTGAAACCACACCACCAATGGATGGTGTGTTTAAAACTGTAATTTACAAAAATCGCAAGAATATAAAATCTCGAGGTAGTCAAGCCTACGGCCCAGTAGACACCCGCAAAGAAGATTTCAAGTTCAAATCGGGCGCATCCAAGTCAAAACCAATTGTTGGTACCGGTAGTTCTTCAAGTAAAAATCTCATCAGCGTTCCAAAGCCTCTTACAAGAAATTATCACATCAGCCGTCTACATCCCGATACTACAACTGATGATATTATTCAGCATCTTACAGCTATCACCAGCCGTGTCAGCTGCCAAAAACTACAATCGAAAAAACCTGAAGTGTACTCGTCCTTTAAAATAACTGTTCCCTCGATGTTAGAAGGAAAAGTTTTGGACCCTACAACATGGCCAGAAGGAGTGACAATAAATCATTTTTTTCAGAAACGTACAACACTGAACGCACCACCCTAGGGTTAAGGCAAGAGCGACCTAATTTTTTAGTGGGTCACGTAAACGCAAGATCTTTGTGTAACAAGTTCCCTGAATTTCAGAGTTTTGTTCTTCAGAACAAATTCTCAGTTATTACTGTCAGCGAAACATGGCTCCAAGAAGAAATGCCCGATGAACATTTTAATATCCCAGGTTACCAGCTTGTACGTAAGGACAAGACCTCTCGTGGAGGTGGTGTGGCTGCGTACATTCGTGAAGGCTTGAAGTATGAAATTTTAGAATTTCCGGTTGTTGAAATGGTTGATTTTGTCATGGTTCAGATCAAAATTGGTTCGAAGTACTTTGTGCTAGGAGTATTCTATAGACCTCCAAATAGCAATTATAAAAATATATCATTTATTTCTGACATTATTCACTCTCTGTCAGTGAGCGGCTTTAATAACTTCATCTTGTTAGGAGATTTTAATATAAATATGTTAACCGCCAATCTGGCCAGTGACTACCTTAACTCGATTTTATTTGAACTAGACTGTAAACAACTAATTAAAAATCCTACTAGGGTCACTAATGATCATGTATCCCTTCTTGATTTAATAATCACTAACTCCAACTTGCCTATTGTTAATTCATGGGTTTCAGAATTTACTTTTTCAGATCACAATTGTGTTAACTGTGTAATTGATTTTCATGTAGATGTCCAGTGTTCTGTCAAGAAAATTGTACGCTCTTTTAAACATTTTGACATAGAAAAATTCAGTTGCGACGCTGGAAATGTTGACTGGAATCGTATATATAAAATTGAAGACATAAATGAAAAGGTGAGTTATTTCAATGCCTCGTTAACAAAATTATTTGACGTTCACGCGCCCTTGGTTACTACCAGGGGGCAAGCTAAACTCAAAAGTCAGCCGTGGTTTACTGACACCCTTAAACGTTTAAAGTCTTTAAAACAAAAAGCATGGAATCGTTATTGTCATTCTGGACTTGAAACTCACAGGAGATACTACTGTGAACTTAGAAATATCTATAACGTTGCTCTCAAACAAGAGAAAAAACATTTTTTGCAATCTAAGTTTAATCCTCATTCTAAAACCGATGCGAAAAAACTTTGGTCAGATTTAAAATCCTGGAATATTATTGACTCCAAATCAAATGATGCACTACCAAATGAGCTTTGCGATGCTAACTTAGTAAATAACTATTTTATGGATTCCATCCCCAGAGTTTCATCTACCCCAAATTTTAAGCAATTTCTCCAAATTGCCAATTTTTCACGTGATAATAAGTTTCGTTACACACCTGTAGATGTTGACACTGTTAAAGAGTTCATTCTTAAATTAAAACCCTCTATTGAAGGAATCGATGGAATTTCTGGACGAATGCTACAGCAAGCTCTACATTTTGTATGTGCTCCCCTCACTCATTTAATCAATATCTGTTTCGAATATGGCTATGTACCATCTCTTTGGAAAATTTCATCCGTTACGCCAATTCCAAAAAACACAAAAGTTTCTGGCCTAAGTGACTTGAGACCTATTAGTATTCAATCTGTTTGTCTACTAATTGCTGAGTCGATAATTTATAAACAATTAAATCAATATGTGTGTGGCTATAATATACTGCCCCCCATACAGTCCGGCTTCCGCAAAGGTTATAGCACAACATCTGCCCTAGTCTCTATAACAAATGACATCCTTCGGAACATGGATCTAGGTAACATTACATCTTTAACCCTGCTGGACCTATCTAAGGCTTTTGATTCAATCGACATTCACTGTTTGTTAGAAAAACTTAGTTACTACGGTATATGTGACTCTACTTACAAATGGTTTCAAAATTACTTACTTAATCGTAAACAAGTCTGCCGTATTAACTCCACTACATCTAGGCTAGTGTCTAATCTGCGTGACGTCAAGAGTGGTGTCCCGCAGGGTTCTGTTCTCGGACCCCTCTTATTCTCAATATTTATAGCCGATATCCAGTTTGTTCCAAAAAATTGCAAGTTGCACTTGTTCGCTGATGATATTCAACTTTACTACAGTTTTAGGCCGCATGATAACCTGCGAGCTCAGCAAGTAATTAACGATGATCTTAACAAAATCTTTAAATGGACCCTTAGCAACTCGCTAATAATAAATACCAAAAAAACCAAAAACATCGTGCTTGGCACAGCAAACAATTTGATAAATCTGGATCACTCACTATGTATCAACAATGACGTAATTGTCAGCGAACAGGCAGTTAGGAATCTTGGAGTAACTTTTGATAGCCGTTTAAATTTTTCGACTCATGTATCGAATCTCTGCAGACAAGGTTTTCTTAAACTCAAGCGATTATATCCTTTAAAAACGTTCCTAAATCAAGACATAAAGTTATTGCTGATCAACTCTTTGGTATTGTCAACGTTCAATTATTGTGATCAGGTGTACGGACCCTGTCTATCTAATGAGGATAAACTTAAGTTGCAAAAAATCCAAAACATGTGTATAAGGTTCGTTACATTCATACCTCGATTTGACCACGTAACCCCTTATTTAAGGTCTCTAAACCAACTAAAATTAAATGAACGTCGTTTTGTCCACTATGTTGGATTTGTGAAAAGAATAATCAATAATCAATTTCCTGACTATTTGTTTACTGAGCTAATTAAGCGCTCTGATGCACATCCAAAAATATTGAGACACGTAGATCATCAATTTACGATCCCTCTGCATAAAACAGCTGCATTCCAGTCATCATTTTCATACATTGTTCCTTATATTCTAAATCGTCTCTCGGTCAGTCTGGACCTTTCTAGCACTACAATAAAAAATCAGTTGAAGACTGATATATTGAACAATGTACCCTTCAAAGTCGATATAAACAAATTTTAAATTTTTTACTTGTGTTATGTATTATGTAGGTATCATTGTTTTATTATGTGTACTAATTCTTATTTTTATTCTTATTAGGTTAGAGTTTTTATAAATCAGTTTTCTGTACTTTTAACCTTTTGTATGTGTACTGCACTACAATAAACGCTATTATTATTATTATTATTATTATTATTATATGAAATATCTTGAAAAGTCTTAAAGCGACTTGAAGAAACTTGAAGCGATTTGAAAGGACTTGAAATGTCTTGAAGCGACCTGAAATATTTAAAAAGGACTTGAAGTGATTTGAAAAGATTTAGAGCGAATTGAAACGACATGAAATGTTTTGAAGAGGCTTGGTGCGACTTGGGGCGATTTGAAAGGAAATGAAGAAACTTGAAAAGACTTGAAATGCCTAGAAAAATCTTAAAACGAGGGAAGACTTCAAATATTTTGAAGGGACTGGAAACGACTTGAAAAGACTTGAAATGTATTGAAGTGTCTTGAAGTGACCCGGAAAGATTCGATATATCTTGAAGGGATTGGAAGTGACTTGAAAAGACTTGAAATGTCTGGAAAATACTTGAGTCTTGGAGCGATCTGGGAACGATTCAAATAATATCTTGAAAGGACTGGAACCCACTTGAAAAGACTTGAAATACCTTGAAGCAACTCGAATGGACTTGAGGCGACTTGAAATATTTGAAGAAATACTTGAAGAGTCTTGGAGCGATCTGGGAAGATTTCAAATAATATCTTAAAGGGAGTGGAATCGACTTGAAAAAATTTAAAATGTCCTGAACCAACTTGAGGAAACTTGAAACGAAATGAAGGAATATTTTGAAACAACTTGAAATGACTTGAAACAACATGAAAAGTTTCGAATGGACTTGAGGTGACTTAAAATGTTTGAAGAAATACTTGAAGAGTCTTGGAGCGATCTGAGAAGATTTCAAATGATATCTTAAAGGGACTAGAAGCCACATGAAAAGACTTGAAATACCTTGAAGCGACTTGAAAGGATTGAAATATCTTGAAACGACTTGAAGCGAATTGAAAAAACTTGAAATGTTTTGAGAGGACTTGAGGTAACTTGAAATGTTTTGAAAGCAATAAAAGCGACCTGAACAGTCTTTAAATGTCTTGAAGAGTCTTGAAACGATTTGAAAAGAGATGAAGCGACTTTTAAAAACTTGAAACAACTGGAAAGGACTTGAAATGTTTTGAAACGACTTGAAATATGTTAAAAAGACTTGAAGCGATTTGAAAAGATTTAGAACAAATTGAAACGACATGAAATGTTTTGAAGAGACTTTGGGGCGACTTAAAAAGTTTTGAAAGGAATTGAAGCGACTTGAAAAGACTTGAAATGCCTTGAAGAGTCTTGAAGTGACCTGGGAAGATTTGATATATCTTGAAGGGATTGGAAACGACTTGAAAAGCCTTGAAATGTCTGGAAAATACCTGAAGAGTCTTTGAGCGATCTGGGAACACTTCAAATAATATCTTGAAAGAACTGGAAGCCACTTGAAAATACTTAAAATACCTTGAAGCGACTTTAAAGGATTTAAAAAGTCTTGAAACGACTTGAAGCGAATTGAAAAGAGAAAAGAGATGTTTTGAAAGGAGTTGAGGTGACTTGAAATGTTTTGAGGGAAATTGAAGCAACTTAAAAAGTCTTGAAATGTCTTGAAACGACATGGGAAGACTTTAAATATTTTGAAGGGTACATTGAGGTTAGTTAACTGTCAGATTTGTATTTCGTGGTCGATTTTTGGCGTTTGAAGAAAAAATTGCATGTTCTATTCGGAGAAAAGCGAGTTGAAGCAATTTGAAAGCACTTGAAATGTCTTGAAGCAACTTGAAGAAACTTTAATCGGTTTCGAAAAGACTTGGAATGCCTTGAAACGACTTCAAATACTTGAAACGACATGAAAGGACTTTGAAGCGACTTGAAATGTCTTGAAGAGTCTTGAAACGACCTGGGAAGATTTGAAATATGTTGAAGGATTGGATGCATTGGAAGCGACTTGGAAAAACTCGAAGCAACCTGGGAAGACTTCAAATATCTTGAAGAGACTGTAAGCGACTTGAAAAAACTTAAAATGTCCTGAACCAAGTTGAGGAAACTTGAAACGAAATAGAGGAATATTTTGAACTACTTGAAAGACTTGAAGTGACTTGAAACGACATGAAAAGTTTCGAATGGAATTGAGGCGACTTGAAATGTTTGAAGGAATACTTGAACAGTTTTGGAGCAATCTGGGAACACTTCAAATAATATCTTGAAAGGACTGGAAACCAATTGAAAAGACTTGAAATACTTGAAAGGATTTAAACGTCTTGAACCGACTTGAAATACCTTGAAGCAAATTGAAAACACTTGAGATGTTTTGAAAGGACTTGAAATGTTTTGAAACGACTTGAAAGACTTGAAGCCAATTGAAAAGACTTGAAATATTTTGAAGGGACTTTAGGCGATATGAAATAGTTTGAAAGGTCTTGAAGCGACTTGAAGAAACTTGAAACGATTTGAAAGGACTTGAAATGTTTTGAAGCAACCTGAAATATGTTAAAAGGACTTGAAACGATTTGGAGCGAATTGAAACGACATGAAATGTTTTGAGACTTGGGACGACTTAAAAAGTTTTGAAAGGAATTGAGGAGACTTGAAAAGACTTGAAAAGACTTGAAAAATCTTAAAGCTACCTGAGAAGACTTCAACTATTTTTAAGGGACTGGAAGGGACTTGAAAAGACCTGAAGAGTCTTGAAGCGACCTGGGAAGATTTGAAATGTTTTGAATGGAATTGAAACTACTTGAAAAGACTTGAAATGTCTTGAAGTGACCTGAGAAGATTTGATATATCTTGAAGTGATTGGAAACGATTTGAAAAGACTTGAAATGTCTGAAAAATAATTGAAGAGTCTTGGAGCGATCTGGGAACACTTCAAATAATATCCTAAAAGAACTGGAAGTCACCTGAAAAAACTTGAAATACCTTGAAGCGACTTGAAAGGATTTAAAAAGTCTTGAAACGACTTGAAAGACTTGAAGCGAATTGAAAAGACTGAAATATTTTGAAGGGACTTTAGGCGATATGAAATAATTTGTAAGGTCTTGAAGCGACTTAAAGAAACTTGAAGCAATTTGAAAGGACTTGAAATGCCTTGAAGCGACCCGAAATATGTAAAAAGGACATGAAGCGATTTAGGTAGAATTGAAACGACATAAAATGTTTTGAAACTTGGGACGACTTAAAAAGTTTTGAAAGGAATTGAAGAGACTTGAAAAGACTTGAAATGCCTTGAAAGATCTTAAAGCAACCTGAGAAGACTGCAAATATTTTGAAGGTACTGGAAGGGACTTGAAAAGACTAGAAGAGTCTTGAAGCGACCTGGGAAAATTTGAAATGTTTTGAAGGGACTTGAGGCGACTTGAAGTATTTTGAAAAGACCTGAAGCGACTTGAAGAAACTTGAAGCGATTTGAAATGATTTGAAATGTCGTGACGCGACGTGAAATATTCGCGTTCGCATAACGGCCCTCGGCCGTCAGACCTACAGACTTCCCATGAAAAGTCCCACTTTTACTCCTAATAAAACAAACTACTATCGGTTATGCGAACGCCACCAAGAATCGAAAAATCGCCAAAATCGACACACGTAATTAATGGACGCTCCCTTACTTTTTAATATAATAAATTTTTGAATTTGAAACCTTAGAATTTGTAAATCATTGATGTATTCTTCAAAATGTTTTAAATTTTTATTAAAAGACTGTCTGGATTTTTGAAAATTGGAATTTATACTTAAGTTAATACAACTCGAAAGATTCAAATTTAAAATTCAAAATCTTGAAATATTCACTCTTTTTTTTTCACTCTATTTTCTAGAGGTTTCTCCTGCCTTTAATGTTTTTATCTTAGCTGCTCTTATTAAATTTTCTGATCTAGAATCTTGAAGTATCAAAATTGTAAAATTTGTGGATCTCAAAACTTTGGACCCTGAAACTATGAAAATTTAATTTTAAAGATTAAAGTTGATCTAAAATATTTGAAATGTTGACATGTTAAAGTACTAATCATTTTGTAATCTTAGAATTTTGTCACTTGGAATTTATTCTTCTTCTTGTCCAGTGATATATTTTCTACAATTTTTCGTAGCTCTGACTAACTTTTTAAGTTAGTAAATTTTAATTTATTAATATTAATTATATTATAGAGGTGTATATTAATAGCATTGATGGTAGTAATGTTTCCTTGACAATATCCTGGACTCAATTTAATTTCATTCTAGAAAACCGACATAATTTGTATACGTTTGAGTCGACGCAATTAGCACCCCCCGTTTCGGCTTTCTCAGACTAAATAAACTCAAGTTTCACAGTGCAAAAAACAGATTAGACTTTTTAACAAGCGCTGAACACGAACCCAACCGCTTTATCAAAAAGGATGCTATTTAATTAGAACCGGAATGAAACAACTCCAGAATTTAGCGGGCTCCATAAAAGTGTAGATAACGTCGCGGTTAATAGCCGTGAAGTTTAAAAAAGCTGTGCACTTTAAAGACTTCTTGCTCAACTTAGCTCTGAATTAGAGTGTTATTATTTACGATAGAATGAAAATTGAGGTGAACCAGCGTCGGCGAGTTTTTATTTGTCGTCGAGTGTTCCTGACGCTCCAAGGACGAAGGACAATCACTGAAAATCTAAACAAACAACGTCGGCGCATCTTCCTCTAATTCCTGTGAGGAGAAACATGATACGTGCTAGGACTTTCAAAGAGTAAGGAGTTAACACGAACAATGGGCCATTATTTGTGGAATTGAAAGCCGGCTGAAAAATCAACTTTTTTAATATCGTGGGATTTATGGGAAATTATTATGTCTGGTAGACGATTTTTACATTTTGCAGTGTACCATCTGCTGGCGCAAAACTCCAATGAAACTACAGGAGTCGTGACAAATGGGATTTTGCTGCAGGTAAAGTGAGAGCAATTTTTCGGGTATTTAGCATTGTGTACACATAGAATGCAAGTTCGGATGAAGTTGTGATAAATGGATTTTTCGGGCGCAGGTAAAGAAAGCTTTTTGGGCATTTCGGAGATGATAAGCGTTCCGGGTTTTATGCCCGAGACACTTTTCTGCGACGATCATTTTCTGTCTACTGTTCGGACTTTTTGCGCTTCTTCGGAAGTTGCTTTTTTAGAACCGTCGGCAACTGCTGAAGCTACGTTCTCATAACAATGCAGGAGACTTAATGACAACATTTTTCAATTAGTTTCGCAATCCTACCGCCGGAAGTATCACACAAGGGCATTTCGTGTCGGCGTTAAAATCTGAATACCAGGCACACAGTTAAAAGTTCTTTGTTTGGAAAGGTGAGGTTATAGTAACAGAAAACTGCGAAATCGGAAATTATTATTACAACAAAAAGTAAGGAGGAAACTGTACAAATTCACAGTGACGCCTATTGAATGCAGATATATTTATTTTTCAGAAATAGTAAGGTCGAAATCGAACAACACCTTTTCAACTCATTGAAAAACGTGAAGGAGTATCAATACCTAGTATTACGCATGAGAGACAAAGTTGAAGAAAATTTTTAGGGGTGATAGTATTCGACCAAACCACACGAGCGGGGTCAATAATGTATTGGAAGAAGCAAATGTGTCAAGACTGGACAGAGCAGGAAGCTCGCCGGATATGAATCCAAACGAGTACGTGTGGAATACGGTTACTAGAGCAATATTAAGAAGACAAACCCCACGAATAACCCTCCAGAGAATGAAGAAGAATGCGACAATTTTCACAAGAAAAAGTCTTTAGCAATTATTTTCTTTATCACTGTTGTTCAAATTGCTACTCCGTAAAAGCCATTTTGACTCTTAAAGTTGCTACGTTTAGGGCATTATGCTAATTGCATTATTTTGAAGTAAATTATATTTTGGGTCCCAATTCTTTCTTTTTTAATTATTTCTTCCATTATTACGCTTAAACACACAAACAAAATGTATGGAAAGCATCACAATAGAGTAACGAATTTAATCGACATTTTTTACTACATAATTGCAGAAAATATAAGGGGTCCAAGAGTTTTGAAGCTGTGTTTTGGTGGATTCTCTGAGCGCTGAAGAAATGTGCAAGAAAAAATATTTCTGTACTTTTATTTCATTTATAAATACTATTACATCAGTTGTTTGTGTTAAATTGTTAAAGTGTTCGAAATTAAAAACAATTTTATTTTTAAATCAAAAGCCTTATATTCATATTCATATTTTTCAGATAGCAATAATGAGATCAAAATGAAATATTCATAACGCAGAATCAAAATTCGTGTTGACCAGTGTAGCCATAAAGAACCTCCGCAAATTATTATATTTCATGTAATTCGAAACCTAAATGGTTAATGTATTGGCTGATAACTGAAGGGACTGCGGAATTTCTAGCTAATCTGCAAGCTCTCCAATACCGCAGACTGTTACTTTGGTTAAACCGCAAATTGGATACTACATTTTCGATTATCCCCAAATATATGTTGCACCAGAAAATCTGCTCTTAATGACGTAAAGATCTTACACTAAAACGGCAATGTTTTCCAAGACCACTTCACTTTAACATTTATACAATTACGCCCTTCAAAGTCAAAAACAACAATTCAAGGTGTTGGAGATTATTTGATAGCAACAACAAAAAATTGAATCTAAATTGTTGAGAGGACTTAACTTGATGTACGGAAAAATACAAAAGAAACATTTGCACAAATTTAAAAAACCCAAAACTAAGTGCATAAGAAAAAAAATAACTCTTTCTTAGGAACCATAGCGGAAAATAAATTTTTCTAGTCACAAATAAAATTGAAAGTATAATTATAGACTTTTTCGGAACACTATGTACAATTCATTTTAGATTTTTTATATTACAATTCATTGGAACTCCCCTAACTCGAACGGCCAAAATCCCCCAAAAATATTGAAGTTACCGAAACAAAATAAATTAAAATATAATTTAAACAAGGTATATTTTATGTGACATATTAAACGTATAACGCAGTAAAAAATCGGCCAATATTTATTTAACACCACATATTTTTTATTTTATTTTATTTCATTTTTAATATTTGTTGTTATAGCGGCCATAGTTGTCCGCACTCGGTAAAATTTTAAGTGTCCACCTATTACGGTTCAAAAGATACAGTCCTGTGACAGATGGACGGACAGACGGACGGACACCGGGTCCCGTTGGCATCTTAAAAACAACAAATATGTAACCAAAACAACAAAAAAATTAAATGCTTTATGCATTTATGAAATTTCGCCAAAATATGTAATTATATTTTTGTTCTTAACTGTTTCCCGATTATGTTTTATATTAAAACAATTCTTCCATACTGGCAAAATCGTTGATAGAAGTATTTTTTACTACACTAGTAATACACTAGAATACTAACTTGCCGGTATGAAGTATTCTGCGGTGACCATTATACAAGGTCTTCAACCATGCAGCAGGCTTTGAACGTCAAAATTTTGTTTTCCACAGGCAACACGATGTATGAATCATTTATGAAGACCCGATATAAATAATTATTTGCACAACCCTGATGTCTAACAACGAATGAAGATGAATGATGAAGATGACGTCATCTGTTTTTGAACTTTGACACCGTCGTCAATTTTTTTAAATGGCAAACCCCAACTTTTTTTGGGTTTTAGATGCACTTTTCAATTCTCTATTCAAATGACAAATGACTAAACTGCCTCGTCTATTTATTTACACATCACGTGGCACTCCAGAGATAAAAGCCACTGTTCGGCTCGACTCACTGATCTTTAACTCTATCTGTGACTGATGCGACTGGCTCTCGATTTTTCTACCGATGACATCATTGAGTTCCTAGGTACAGACGAAATCATCACGATGATTATTTTATAGTTCCATCTCCAGAACGTCATTATGCTCTCGATTGGCCCTTTCGAGTTGCAGCAGAATACCACTCTCTTTTTCCCCATGAAACGGAGGACCCCTTATAACACTTTTTTGACAGTTCTCCCACAAACAGTCGCATTTTACCCTGAGACAAGAGAGTCTCTTCAACTCCCAAGCGTTTTGGTAGGTGGCCTTCCTGTACACGCACTTCTTTGTAACCACTTCTTCTTGGATCCCGTCGGGTGTCTGCAAGGAGGAGTACACTTTCAACAGCGGTCTGTACCTCCTAGTATTCCAGATTGCACATTTTCAAGCCCAGAAAACAAATCTCAATTTTTTTCATATTTCGTGAACGAGGTGAATAACTATTAAAACATCGGAAAAATTAACGAAAAAAAATTTCACATACATTTTGTATGGAATCCGTATATGGCGCCATCTCTGATACATACATGGCGTTGTACGCTGGTTCCGGTAATACCAGTATATGGCATTATACGCATTATCCTTTAAAAAAAACTGAATTTAATTCAGCTAATAAGTTAACACAACATTTGTTGATTATGAGGCGGTACAAAGTTCGCCGGGGCAGCTAGTATTTCA
The DNA here is from genome assembly GCA_963583935.1 of Diaperis boleti. Lineage (NCBI taxonomy): Eukaryota > Metazoa > Arthropoda > Insecta > Coleoptera > Tenebrionidae > Diaperis > Diaperis boleti. The sequence goes on from OY757246.1 coordinate 16,910,434, forward strand.
GATAAAAATACAGCAGATATTTCTTTGTATAAGCGGTACATAAGCGAGATGATCAGATCAGAAGATACATATTATTTATGAGAATCTCGAGACTCCACTCGGGCGAAAGAATTGATGTGATCTCTTACATGTTGCATCTGTTTTTCAGAAGTTGCATTATGCGTTGTGAATCCGCTCTTTTATCGTGTCCAACAGAAATGCCAGTTTCGCGAATAGATTGAATGCATTTTTCCACCACTCGATGCGATCTAGCAAAGGTGGCACAAAAAAACTTTATCCACATCCAATGTTTTTCCTTTACTGTGCTTCTTAGATCCGAGAAAACGTCCTGTTATTTTTACTCTTTCCGGGGACATTTTCTTAAATGTAATTTTTGTAAAAATACTACATTTGGATTCTACAGTTTAAGCAATCAGCTGCTGATTTCGTTTTCTGCAACCTCTTTCCCAGAACGATTCACGTTTTTTTTTTTTTCAGTAAGTCTTACCTAACTCTTCGAGATTTGATCTTTTCCAAAAAACTGATATTATTTAATTTGTTATTTGTTTGATACTGGATCTTTACTAGAGCTGCTTTCCACAACTGCTCTTGTTTAAGTTTAAGACTAGAATGCAATCTACCATCGTCTGGGGCTGGGTTTAGAGACAAGAAGATAAATTAAAAACCACAGCTAGAGTCCTCAATAAATGTTGCAGCTGTAACGAATTTGTGCATGTAATACAAGCTGTTACACCGGATTGCTGGTACCACAATATTGCCGTCTAATAAAATCACTAGTTTATTGTGTTAAACGCAAACTGTCATTGTAATGAATCAGGTAGCAAAATTGTAGCTACTCAGGTGGAGAATCCCGATCAAGTGTCAGCTAAATTAAACCACACCATCATATTTGTCATTCACTTCGATATTAAATTCAAAACTAAAAGCCCAGCTATTATTAAATTACTTTACTTCATGAAGTTCAAACCACAAAGTTTCGATCATAAAATGGAAATCTTGAAGTAAAGAAATGAAAATTGTCAATTTTTGAGATGATTACACCCTTTTTCCCCACAGTTCAAATTACGAGTACTTTCAGGATTTGTTTAGAACATTAAAATAATTGTTTCAGAAAGAATCAGCCTTGTTTGAAATTTTATGAAGTTATGACCTTTTCTTTAATTTTCCTGGGCCTATTACTGAAAATTTAATATTATACAAACAAAACTCCATCTTCCTTTCACATTGTCTCTTATGTCTCAGTTCTTCTTGGCTTTTTATATTATAATTAGGTACAATACATTTTTACCGTTATTTTTTAGCGATGGATTTTGTTTGCCAAAAATTAATGTTTTATGTAGTACTGCATCAACTAAACAATTCTTGATTGCTTTTCGTGAGTTCTTGATGTGTAACAGAACCCCTCACCGCCCGCGCTCTCTTCACCCATGTGTGTGCGAGGACGAGCTTTCCGTAATTTCCGAAACTTTTACTTATCCGATTTCAAAAATTCTTTCACCAGCATTTATAATAGACCTTCAAGGTGGACATGGGCTATACATTATGACGTTAAAATAAAAGGGCTTTTCGTGGAGATCACTTTTTCAATGTAAATAGACGAAAAAACGTTTGAGCGACGAACGCTGCCTTAACGATAAGAGATATACGAATGCTTTCTATAAAAAAGTTGTAGAGCTTAAGAAAGCCTATAAAAAAGTCCGCGACGACATATACCTATATTAAAATTTAAATATATTTAAGTCGAACTCCACAAACTTTTAAAAAGGACTGATGATGGCAGTAGTGTTCTGCCGAAACATGTTCCATTTGTAATTTTGCGCTTACTAAAGTTTATTAGAGTTCGGACTAGGTAAGAACGTAAGAAAGTGCTCTCTTGCAGACCGCGGACAAAGTTTATAAACAGCGCCGTAAAAAACTAAAAACCAGAAAACCTAGAAACCTGAAACCCCAGAACTCCTGAATTTACAGTTTGAATCCTAGAAATCCTGAATTTGAATCTTTGAAATTCAGAATTTCGATCATTTCGATAATTTCAAACGTCAAACTTCTAAATTCCTGAATTCTCAAAAAAAAATTAAATCTTGAATTCCTGCATTTACAAATTTTGAATTATGAAAATCTGATTCCTGAATTCGGAAATACAGTAAATTTTTAATTGTGGAAATTCAGAATTTGGAAACTTTTCAGGATATCATATTTTTACCTTTTGATTTCCCAGGTTTTCAGATTCTCTGGTTCTCAGGTCTCAGATTTTTAAGTTCTCTTTCTTTTAGGTTTTCAGAATCTCAAATTATTGCGTGTTCAGGTTTCTATATTTTCAGGTTATGGGGTCTACATCATATTATTTTCAGATTCTTGACTCCCAGGTCCCTAGTATCTCAAAGTTTTACGTTTTCAAATTGTCAGGTTTTCAGGTTCTGATGTTTTTGAATTCCTGAAATCTCAGATTTTCCGGTTTTCGGAATACCACAACAACAGTTTGTCATGAGTACTTGGATCTGGGAATTTTTAACCTTTGAAATCCTGAATTGTAAATTTATAAATGTTGAATCGTAAGAATCGTGAATCATGAATTTATCAAACAAAAATTTAAATGACTAAAGGTTTGTAATTGCCCAAGGTTTGCAGGGCACTTTCTTAAAATGTTTGAATAAAAAAAAACTACCGGCACTAGAAACCTAAAAACCTGAAAACCTAGAAACCTGAAAACACAAAAACCTGAACTTAGAAACTTGAAAAACTAGAAACCTGAAATCTTAAAAGCTTGAAAACCCAGAACTTCTGAATTTACAGTTTAAATCCTAGAAATCCTGAATTTGAATCTTTGAAATTCAGAATTCCGATAATTTCAAACGTCAAACTTCTAAATTAATGAATTCTCAAAAAATTGATGAAATCTTGAATTCCTGCATTTACAAATTTTGAATTATGAAAATCTGATTCCTGAATTCGGAAATACAGTAAATTTTTAATTGTGGAAATTCAGAATCTGGAAACTTTTCAGGATATCATATTTTTACCTTGTGATTTCCCAGGTTTTCAGATTCCCTGGTTCTCAGGTCTCAGATTTTCAAGTTCTCTTTCTTTTAGGCTTTCAGAATCTCAAATTATTGCGTGTTTAGGTTTTTAGATTTTCAGGTTATGGGGTTTTCATACATCATATTATTTTCAGATTCTTGACTACCAGGTCGCTAGTATCTCAAAGTTTTACGTTTTCAAATTGTCAGGTTTTCAGGTTCTGATGTTTTTAAATTTCTGAAATATCAGTTTTTCCGGTTTTCGTAATACCACAACAACGGTTTGCCATGAGTACTTGGATCTGGGAATTTGTAATCTTTGAAATCCTAAATTGGGAATTTACAAATGTTGGATCGTAGGAATCGTGAATCATGAATTTAACAAACAAAAATTTAAATGACTAGGTTTGTAATTGCCCAAGGTTTGCAGGGCACTTTCTTAACAAGGTTTAAATAAAAAAATCCCTACCGGCACTAAAAACCTAAAAACCTAGAAAACTAAAAACCTGAAAACCTAGATACCTGAAAACACAAAAACCTAAACTTATACACCCGAAAAACTAGAAACCTGAAATCTTAGAAGCTTGAAAACTCAGAACTTCTGAATTTACAGTTTAAATCCTATAAATCCTGAATTCAGAATTTCGATAATTTCAAACATCAAATTTCTAAATTCCTAAATTCTCAAAAAATTGATGAAATCTTGAATTCCTGCATTTACAAATTTTGAATTATGAAAATCTGATTCCTGAATTCGGAAATACTGTAAATTTTTAATAGTGGAAATTCTGAATTTGGAAACTTTTCAGGATATCATATTTTTACCTTTTGATTTCCCAGGTTTTCAGATTCTGTGGTTCTCAGGTCTCAGATTTTTAAGTTCTCTTTCTTTTAGGTTTTCAGAATCTCAAATTATTGCGTGTTCAGGTTTATAGATTTTCAGGTTATGAGGTTATCATACATCATATTATTTTCATTTTCTTGACTCCCAGGTCCCTAGTATCACAAAGTTTTACGTTTTCAAATTGTCAGGTTTTCAGGTTCTGATGTTTTTAAATTCCTGAAATCTCGGATTTTCCGGTTTTCGGAATACCACAACAGTTTGTCATGAGTACTTGGATCTGGGAATTTTTAACCTTTGAAATCCCGAATTGTAAATTTATAAATGTTGAATCGTAGGAATCGTGAATCATGAATTTATCAAACAAAAATTTAAATGTCTAAAGGTTTGTAATTGCCCAAGGTTTACAGGGCACTTTCTTAAAAGGTTTGAATAAAAAAAAAACTACCGGCATTAGAAACCTAAAAACCTGAAAACCTAGAAACCTGAAAACACAAAAAACTTGAATTTAGAAACCCGAAAAACTAGAAACCTGAAATCTTAGAAGCTTGAAAACCCAGAACTTCTGAATTTACAGTTTAAATCCTAGAAATCCTGAATTTGAATCTTTGAAATTCAGAATTCCGATAATTTCAAACGTCAAACTTTTAAATTAATGAATTCTCAAAAAATTGATGAAATCTTGAATTCCTGCATTTACAAATTTTGAATTATGAAAATCTGATTCCTGAATTCGGAAATACAGTAAATTTTTAATTGTGGAAATTCAGAATCTGGAAACTTTTCAGGATATCATATTTTTACCTTGTGATTTCCCAGGTTTTCAGATTCCCTGGTTCTCAGGTCTCAGATTTTCAAGTTCTCTTTCTTTTAGGCTTTCAGAATCTCAAATTATTGCGTGTTTAGGTTTTTAGATTTTCAGGTTATGGGGTTCTCATACATCATATTATTTTCAGATTCTTGACTACCAGGTCGCTAGTATCTCAAAGTTTTACGTTTTCAAATTGTCAGGTTTTCAGGTTCTGATGTTTTTAAATTTCTGAAACATCAGTTTTTCCGGTTTTCGTAATACCACAACAACGGTTTGCCATGAGTACTTGGATCTGGGAATTTGTAATCTTTGAAATCCTAAATTGGGAATTTACAAATGTTGGATCGTAGGAATCGTGAATCATGAATTTAACAAACAAAAATTTAAATGACTAGGTTTGTAATTGCCCAAGGTTTGCAGGGCACTTTCTTAACAAGGTTTAAATTAAAAAAATCCCTACCGGCACTAAAAACCTAAAAACCTAGAAAACTAAAAACCTGAAAACCTAGAAACCTGAAAACACAAAAACCTGACCTTAGAAACCCGAAAAACTAGAAACCTGAACTCTTAGAAGCTTGAAAACCCAGAACTTCTGAATTTACAGTTTGAATCCTATAAATCCTGAATTCAGAATTTCGATAATTTCAAACATCAAACTTCTAAATTCCTGAATTCTCAAAAAATTGATGAAATCTTGAATTCCTGCATTTACAAATTTTGAATTATGAAATTTAAATTGAGTCCCAGGTTCCTAATATCTCAAAGTTCTGATGTTTTTAAATTCCTGAAATCTCAGATTTTCCGGTTTTCGGAATACCACAACAACAGTTCGTCATGAGTACTTGGATCTTGGAATTTTTAACCTTTGAAATCCTGAATTGGGAATTTACAAATTTACAAGATTTGAATTGTTGTAATTCCTAATTTGGAAAATTTGAATTTTTGGAGCCGAATTTGGAAATTAAGAATAATAAAAAAAGCCTGAATCTGTAAATTGAATATTCTGAATTAAAAAAATTTTAATCGTTGAAATGTTGAATTCGTTACCTAGAAACCTGAAAACCTATATATTAGAAAAAACAAAAACCTGAACTGAACATAGAAACCTGAAAACTTTGATTTGAAAAACTAGAAATTTTGAATTTACAGTTTGAATCCTAGAAATTCTGAATTTGAATCTTTGAAAATCAGAATTTCCATGATTTCAAACGTTAAACTTCTATATTCCTGAATTCTCAAAAAATTGATGAATTCCTGAATTTAAATAATTTTGAATTATGAAAATCTGATTCCTGAATTCGGAAATACTAAATCTTCGTTGTAAAAAGGTAAAAAAAGAATAGTTATATTTCTTTGAAACAAAGTTGGCGACTAAAGCGAACATTTCAAGAATTGAATCGTAGGCTGGGTAATTTGTTTTTCGCACCAAGGGGCGAAAGGTAAATTTTGGTAATGAGGTAGCCCACTTGTAACCGGTGATGAAAAAATATATTAAATTTATTTGTCTTGTATTTATATTTTCTATAATGTATATTATTATTATAATAGGAATAATAAGAAAAAGTAAATTGTTTTATTAGGAGCAAAAGTGAGGCTTCTCGTGGCAATTCTGTAGGTTTGACAAATACAGACGAGCCACGGTAAGCCACTTTTCTCTGAATAAAACATGCAATTTCTTCTTGAAACGCCAAAAATCTGACAAGTTCTTTGATTTGATAAAAATTGACTGACCACCAGCGGCGCATAAAGTAATTTCAAGGTTACTTTATGACGACTTAGTGTGACATGGCAGAGAAATGGTCATTTGTCATAACCCACTGACGTATACAATGACACGTTTTTCTGACGTTTGAAGAAAAAAATATATTTATTTTATTAACGAAACTTGTTTTTATTTTACTCCATATATTTTTTTTACATTAATAATTATTATTAATTCTTTCTATAACCATCAATTTCGATGTTTCTGACGGCTTTTTTTTAATACATAAATCAGTTATAATGTTTGTTAATTAATTCCTTTTTTGTAATGTTTCTGAAATGGTTAATTGTAATTGTAATTAAGTATTTAAAAAATTATTAATAGGTAAAAACACCACGGATGTTAATACAAAAATATTGCAAAACGTCTCAAGAAATAGGTTTTTCTTAAGAGCTTGAAGTATTTATTATTACCTGATGGTTCGTCATTGAGTTTAATAACAGTACAAAGATTAAAGCGATATGGGCATCCAAACCGCATGCAGGAAATAAGGGAAGTAAAAAAGATGGAAATTATCTGAAAATAAAATGAAAGACTATAACCAACTGAGAAGACAAAGTAAGCAGTTAAAAACAGGTGATTCACACGATATCATAATTATTATACTAAAATTTAGAAAACGAAAATCAAAATTATAGAAAATGTTAGTTATTATCATGTGATTATGAAATCAATAAAATAAAACTATGATCATTTCCTGTAAAAAGAAAAAACTAAAATATCTACACTCCGATTTTGTCAGCATTTAGAAATCCCCAATAAAAAATATACATATAGCAGGAATAAACTGTCTTGGGACTTTTACAAACCCTCTAAATCAATTGTAATTATTACAACTTCTGTTCTTAAACTGTGATATTAAGGAGACAGATGAGTACAGTAACTCAGTCTGTCAATCACACCAAAGGCAAAGATCATCTTACTAAAAAAAAGGCGAGGATGTGAGTGGCAGTTTATTTTTGGAAAAACTCTTTCTGATTAGATAACTACAAAGCACTTATTTTTTAACCATGAATTGATGTGAAACTATCAGGAAACCTTGTGTCCCCAATTTAAATTTTAAATAATGTACGCCGCTGTAATGAAATTGTCTTTTTACTTACCGTTCATTGTGCAATTTCACAGACAATTGTGCTTACCACAATAATAAATTAGTTTGTATGTAATGGGATAAATTCATTTGTTTTCTATATGACACATCTGCTAAAGTTAAACAATCTGATCACATTCTTTTATTCGACAAACTATACTGCTCCGTTGCAAAAATTTCCCTTCTCATTATCAAGTGCGTCTAAAGTAATCCACCTGATGTGCTTCTTATGAATTGAGGCACATATATCAACGTTGGAAGTTTGTAACTTTAATGTCGCAAAACATTGTAATAAAGTGGCTTTAGTTTTAGAATTACGATGAAGAGAGCTTTAGAATGATTTATAGTCGGAGCCCTATACCATAACAAGCAGTTATGTACACAGAACAACGCTTACTATAATTATAATGAGATAAATTATACGAATTTAACAAATTTATTCCAGCTTTGACAAGCTGACAAGGATTCCTGAAATAACAAGCAGCACTAAAAAAAATCACAATTCTGCCTGCAAATAAAATAAATAGCGAAAAGAAACAATTTATTTCCATTACCAGGTTTCGATATATTTCCAACCAATCCTTTTGCCGCCTGCCAGGTAACTGAATCTATTTTACAGATGTCACTGAAATATGTCCCAGAACTTTTACGCATAAGTTGTCGAACATTTTTCACAAGCCCGTTTCACGCATCATTACGAAATTTTGTAAGTCTCGTTTTCCTGTTGTTTTTTCCCATTTTAACTACTTTGCGGAAAGTAGCAAAATAGGTACGTCACAACTGCTCACAAATTAAAAAATAAAGTTTATAAGAGTTGGGCGAAGTTAGGGTCTCACATAGACAGTGAAATTTATCTCAAAACTGAAAGCTTTTATTTTTGAAACTCGCTTGTACTCAATTAGCGCTATAGTGCTACACTGATTTATGATTAGGTTCTATATTAAGTTTTTAAAATTGATGTGATATTTTTACTGTTGTGCTTTATTAAACATAGAATTCGACCTGCGTTTGTATTAATTCATACATTTGCACTCATCGCCACACTCAGCAAATCGTTACCAACAAGCCGTTAGACATGATAATGAGGCAATGCCATAACAATAAAAACTGTACCAGACACTTGTGCCAGCACCATCTGGCTTTTCCCTTTCTACAATAATTGCAATTTTATTCGCACAATATCATCCCTTGCACTCATCTCATACGTTTGAACCCTCTAAACCGTCTAAATCCATAACTCTGTCTTGTTATAACCCTCTGGAAGTTTTTCGAGCGGCCGGCCTATTGTTCCGAATTATGGCTAACGGTCGTACAAAAGCCACAAAACGGATTTAAGACGTTCCTAATTTGGCTCGCAACTTTCCAATTGTGGACCCCCATTCCCGTTTTTTCGAATTCCAGACAGTACGTTTTTGCGCGCCGTTCTGCGATATTGAAACTGAACTTTCGTCTTGGAACATGTGGTTTCGTTTTCAGTTTTAGATATTAAAACATTTGTCGAACCGGCACGAAGCGACAGTTACTCACGACGACTTTCCCGGCGCATTCACCATTCTTATATTCGTGTACTGAAGGCGTAAGTCTGCTTACCTTAGGATTTATGTTCGATCACGGTCCAGACGATGAGCTAATTGCTTAAACCGACAATTTATTTTTTTGGGGGAATTATCCCGATTAGGTGGAAACGCGAGAAGAGCAATTTCGACTCAATCGGAATATAATAGCCCATTAATCACGGCTATACGATTGTTAAGTAAGATTAAGCACGTGAGTTTTGGAATAAATTTCGGAGTTTAATTGAAGGCAACACGCACGCACTTTGATTTACAACATTTTCGAGGCGAGAAGGCGCAGCATGTTGAACCATAAAAAGCCCATCGTTTAAATATTCAATTAAAAAGTAATCGCATATTATTATTTACTACGTTCTGGGTTGGGTAAGAGTAAATTTTCCAATAAGTTAAATTTTAGCAAACATAAACTCTAAAAACGATTTGGTCTAACAAGTGTGTGTTACAACAGCACGAAATTAAATTCTGACACCATAATGGTATCACAAGATTTATCATACGTGAGCAACTTTCTGACAGCATATTATATGAATTACGATTATATAAAGGGGTCTGACAAATGTATTTTCTTAATAATTCATTATATGATATGTTTATACTTATTTCCATGGTTGTTAAATAATAATTCTTCTGTGAACTTTTCAAATACAGTCGTAAAAAAGGGTTTCCTATAGAGAGAACGGATATTGGGCTCGCTTTTATCTTGTGTGGCTATTTGTTAGTAAGCTGCGGCTGCGAATACTTGTATCACTACAAAAATTTTTAAATTTATTTGTTCGTAGTTATACATGTATTTCTAGAAATACATATGCAGTGTTGATAACGTTTCGTACAAAATTTATAATTCCGTTAATTGTAGAATTTGAGGCCCGTTGGAGAAACTGGAAGGTAGAGAACTTGAACAAATAGAAAATTATACCCGAGAAACTAGAAACCTGAAAATACCTACTTAGGATATTAGAATCTGAGAAATTGAAGAAGAGTTGCTAAACTAAATACCTGAAAATTGAAACAGTAAGATTAGCCGCACACAAAAAGATCAACCCAGTTACTACGAGAGAATTTTAGGATTGAAACTCTAGAATTTGTCAGTACTCACATTCAATGCCTTTCAAGATGCTTCAGAATTCTTCAAGATTTCTCAAGACATCGATTATTTCTTAATCCAAGCAAAAGGATTTCTCATGGACCCAGCAGGATGGTTAGGGCTTAGAAGTACTCTTGAGTTCTTAAGCTTTATCAAAATTCTTTACTACTCGGGAACTTTTCAAAATATCTCAAAATTTAGGTAATCTTCGAAATTTGTTATAATTACGTGACTTCAGGACTACAAATAGCATTCCTTATGTTTTAAGACTTTTAAGGCCCTTTCACTGCTTCTAATGATAAATAGAAATAAATTGTCTTTGGCATTTTTTTCACTACACTTTTAAGAACTTTCAAGGCTTTTCAGAAATCTTCAGAATCGTTGAGAGTTCCTCAGTATTTGTTAAAGCTTTTCACAGCACTTCACAAGTTTTTTTAGCAATGCTCAGGATTTTAACTTGTTCTTCATAATGTTTCAGGAATCTTTCAAAATTCTCATAACTCTGGAATTCTTCAGTAGTCACCAAGAGTCTTCAGGATTTTTCAAATGACTGGGGATGCTTTGGGATGCTTTAGGATTTTTCAAGATTTCACAGAATACCTCAGAGGTTTTTTTTATAATTTTTCATTACTCTTAAGTTTGTACTGGGATTGTTCATGCTTTTTCAAGATGTTTTAAAATTTTTATGATAACTCTTCAGGACGTAAAAGAATCAAAATAATAATTTCAAGATAGTTTACGACCTTTTAGATCCGCTCAGAAATCCTAAATTTTTTAGAATTCTTTAGGAATGTAGTCACGAGTCGTCAGAAGACTTTTAGGATACTTCAGAACTCTCAGTTATTTTTCTGAGTACCTCAAATACCTTTCCGAATTCTGTAGAATGAATCGGGGTCGATTATTCAATATTCTTCAGAATTCTTTATAATGATAAATTGAAATAAATTCTTGACTATCTAGATTCTTTTTATATATTAGTACACTTGGGGTCTCTGGAGAGCTTTTAAGACCTTCTAATGCTTTTGAGAAGCCTTCAGAATTGTTAAAAGCTCCTATGTATTTGATAAAGCTTTTCACAGCACTTCAGGAGTTTTTAACAATGCTCAGGATTTTAACTTGTTCTTTGTGATGTTTCAGGAATCTTTCAAAATTCTCGTAACTCGTGAATTCTTCAGTAGTCACCAGGAGTCTTCAGGATTTTTTTTTATGACTGGGGATGCTTTGGGATGCTTTAGGATTTTTCAAGATTTCACAGTATACCTCAGAGGATTTTTTATGATTTTTCAGGTTTTTCAAGAGCTAAATTCTTTAGGCTTTCTAAATTATTCAGGACTCTTAGGTTTTTATTATGATTGTTCATGCTTTTTCAAGATGTTTCAAAATTTTTATAACTCTTCAGAACGTAAAAGAATTTAAATAATTATTTCAAGATAGGTTACGACCTTTTAGATCCGCTCAGAAATCCTAGATTTTTTAGAATTCTTCAGGAATATATTCGGGAAACGTTAGAAGCCTTTCTCACTCCTTAAGATACTTCAGAACCCTGTATGATTGCTCTGTCTTTTAATCTTCTCAAGTTATTTTTCCGAGTATGTCAAGTACCTTTCAGAATTCTGTATAATGTATCAGGATTGATTATTCAATATTCTTCAGAATTCCTTATAATGAGAAATTGAAATAAATTATTGAGTTTTTAGAATTTTTTTTGTTTTCATATATCAGTACACTTATGGTCTCTAGAAGGCTTTGCAGAAGTCTTCAGAATTGTCAAGAGTTCCTGAGTATTTGTTAAAGCTTTTCACAGCACTTCAGGAGTTTTTAACAATGCTCAGGATTTTAATTTGTTTTTTGCGATGTTTCAGGAATCCTTCAGAATTCTCATAACTCTGGAATTCTTCAGTAGTCACCAGGAATCTTCAGGATTTTTTTTATGACTGGGGATGCTTTGGGATGCTTTAGGATTTTTCAAGATTTCACAGAATACCTCAGAGGATTTTTTATGATTTTTCAGGTTTTTCAAGAGCTAAATTCTTTAGGCTTTCTAAATTTTTCAGGACTTTTAGGTTTTTATTAGGATTGTTCATGCTTTTTCAAGATGTTTCAAAATTTTTATGATAACTCTTCAGAACGTAAAAGAATTTAAATAATTATTTCAAGATAGGTTACGACCTTTTAGATCCGCTCAGAAATCCTAGATTTTTTAGAATTCTTCAGGAATATATTCGGGAAACGTTAGAAGCCTTTCTCACTCTTTAAGATACTTCAGAACCCTGTATAATTGTTCTGTCTTTTAATCTTCTCAAGATATTTTTCCGAGTATCTCAAATACCTTTCAGAATTCTGGAGAATGAATCAGGATTGATTATTCAATATTCTTCAGAATTCTTTATGATAAATTGAAATAAATTCTTCAGTCTTTAGAATTTTTTTTGTTTTTATATATCAGTACACTTATGGTCTCTAGAAGGCTTTTAAGAACTTTCAAGGCTTTTCAGAAGTCTTCAGAATTGTTAAGATTTCCTGAGTATTTGTTAAAGCTTTTCACAGCACTTCAGGAGTTTTTAACCATGCTCAGGATTTTAACTTGTTCTTTGTGATGTTTCAGGAATCCTTCAAAATTGTCATAACTCTGGAATTCTTCAGTAGTCACCAGGAGTCTTCAGGATTTTTTCACATTACTGGGGATGCTTTGAAATGCTTTAGGATTTTTCAACATTTCACAGAATACCTTAGAAGATTTTTTATGATTTTTCAGGTTTTTCAAAAGCTAAATTCTTTAGGCTTTCTAAATTTTTCAGGACTTTTAGGTTTTTATTAGGATTGTTCATGCTTTTTCAAGATGCTTCAAAAATTTTATGATAACTCTTCAGAACGTAAAAGAATTTAGATAATTATTTCAAGATAGGTTACGACCTTTTAGATCCGCTCAGAAATCTAAGATTTTTTAGAATTCTTCAGGAATATATTCGGGAAACGTTAGAAGCCTTTCTCACTCTTTAAAATACTTCAGAACCCTGTATAATTGTTCTGTCTTTTAATCTTCTCAAGATATTTTTCCGAGTATCTCAAATACCTTTCAGAATTCTGGAGAATGAATCAGGATTGATTATTCAATATTCTTCAGAATTTTTTATAATGATAAATTGAAATAAATTCTTCAGTCTTTGGAATTCCTTTGTTATATATATCAGTACACTTATGGTCTCTAGAAGGCTTTTAAGAACTTTCAAGGCTTTTCAGAAGTCTTCAGAATTGTTAAGATTTCCTCAGTATTTGTTAAAGCTTTTCACAGCACTTCAGGAGTTTTTAACAATGCTCAGGATTTTAACTTGTTTTTTGTGATGTTTCAGGAATCCTTCAAAATTCTCATAACTCTGGAATTTTTCAGTAGTCACTAGGAGTCTTCAGGATTTTTTTATGACTTTGGATGCTTTGGAATGCTTTAGGATTTTTCAAGATTTCACAGAATACCTCAGAGGATTTTTTATGATTTTTCAGGTTTTTCAAGAGCTAAATTCTTTAGGCTTACTAAAATTTTCAGGACTCTTCGGTTTTTATTAGGATTGTTCATGCTTTTTCAAGATGCTTCAAAAATTTTATGATAACTCTTCAGAACGTAAAAGAATTTAGATAATTATTTCAAGATAGGTTACGACCTTTTAGATCCGCTCAGAAATCCAAGATTTTTTAGAATTCTTCAGGAATATATTCGGGAAACGTTAGAAGCCTTTCTCACTCTTTAAGATACTTCAGAACCCTGTATGATTGTTCTGTCTTTTAGTCTTCTCAAGATATTTTTCCGAGTATCTCAAATACCTTTCAGAATTCTGGAGAATGAATCAGGTTTGATTATTCAATATTCTTCAGAATTCTTTATAATGATTAATTGAAATAAATTCTTCAGTCTTTAGAATTTTTTTGTTTTGATATTTCAGTACACTTATGGTCTCTAGAAGGCTTTTCAGAAGTCTTCAGAATTGTTAAGATTTCCTGAGTATTTGTTAAAGCTTTTCACAGCACTTCAGGAGTTTTTAACAATGCTCAGGATTTTAAATTGTTCTTTGTGATGTTTCAGGAATCCTTCAAAATTCTCATAACTCTGGAATTCTCCAGTAGTCACCAGGAGTCTTCAGGATTTTTTTATGACTGGAGACGGTTTGGGATGCTTTAGAATTTTTCAAGATTTCACAGAATATCTCAGAAGTTTTTTTATGATTTTTCAGATTTGTCAAGAGCCTGCAAGACACTTCGGAACATTTCTAAATTCTTTAAAATTTCTAAATTTTAGGTTTTTATTAGTATTGTTCATGCTTTTTCAATATGTTTTTTTTTTATGATAACTCTTCAGAACCTTAAACAATCTAAATGATAATTTCAAGATAGTTTTCGACTTTTTACATCCGCTCAGAAATCCGAAATTCGTTAGAATTCTTTAGGGATATTAACCGGAAATATAAACCGAAAATCTGAAAAGTAAGAGCCTGAAAAACTAAAAACTGACAATCTATGAAACCTAGAACTCGAGATTCTAGGAAATTAGAGTCGAAAAATGAATGCACCGAAAAATTGACAATTAAAAAATCTGAGAACACGAAAACATGAAAATGAGATTGTAATGAATTGTAATAATTGCGAAATTCGAGAATTTTTGACATCATGTGTTCATTTAAAAAAGTCATCAAGTGGTCTATGAATTTGACATTTTAATTACATTTTAACGTACGTCTATTGCCAAATTAATAATGTAATATGTATTGCTGGTTGCAGACTTTGAACTTGTAGATGAAACAATAAATCACATACGTTTTTGAATTCGTCTTCGTCACTCAAAAAATCACAAGCAACTTGATGACTTCTTTAATTGAACACCTTATAGATAAACTGTATGTGGATATTTGTAATTCTCTATCGAAGCGAGATTCTTGCAACACTGTATCAAATACACAACTCTTCGTTTATAGCCAATTCAATAAACGTCCCAAACGCGAAACTTTGCCGCACTGTAAACTATCACACCAACAAATATTGATGTGTCGTTAATCCGAGTCCGACAATGAAAAAGTAATTCCAACTCTCTCCGTTAAAGCACCTGAAAGTCTTTAATTTATTCGGGATGCGTCCGAAGTTAAACCACGATATCGCTGAGACGAACGCTACGTGCATGAATATCCCGATAATGGACTTGTTTAATTGGGTCTAAGTCGATATAGGAACACGCTCCCTCATATTAGCTCATCCATAATTGTTTTAAATTGTATGTAAATATTTCTCATTTTAGCGAAGGCACTACGAATTACCCTGAATCCAATAACCGGCTAGTAATGGAGTTTCGATGAAGAATTTCTTAGACACTAATGACGCATTCAACAGTCTTTGTGTTGAAGGGCGTAATCGGGTCAAGTGAAGGGTCGCTTTGATTCTAGCCTCGGTCCAGCATAATCCTTTATCCCTGGCATAGTGAATACAGCATAATTTACGTGTAAATGGACGGGGAGAGAGACCTCCGGTACACCCTACATACCGATCTACACAAATTATTATTAGCGACTCCGTGAAACCTTTTCCCTATAAATTACTACCTTCCACTGCAACTGAAAATGGCCAGCATCCATTTCGGAGAAGGAGCTTTTAGCTTGCTTGTTCAACGTAAATAACCAATTACTTAAATAACATACAATACTAATACTGATTAAAGGGACCTAATCTTTAACACTTTTTGTTTTACATACTTTACTCTTAAAAGTTTAGTGTTACAACGATGCCAACAATGTAAAACATTTTTTTTTATTAAATTACGTTTATTTATTAATAATGAAGGCGACCAGCATCCTAGACATATGCACAAAAAAATCTAATTAGCATAATATAAATAAACTCGGACTTCAGAAAAATGACATTAGTGGAGTCAAACTTATTAATATTGAACATTTCTATTAACAGCACAGGTAAAAATAAATAATTATATAGAAGTACTTGAACCTAATTTTCAGAAATCTGTTCAGCAAATGCTTTAAAGTTTCATATGCACGTAAATAATTTATTTGAAGCGACATAATAAATTCATAATCTCAAGTATCGGCGGCTTCTTATCGACTTTTATAAGTTAAGTTTAAAAGCTGCTATCGCTGAGCAACTTTCGTAAAAGGGAATTCAAAATTATTTTTCACCTACATTCATCACAGAACGCAGGGAAATAAATAGTTTATTTATATTATTACTTTTATATCAGTATAAATCAAAGCGAATATATGTAATTAAATTTTGTAAATGCTAACTACAATTTTTTTCTAGAGGCAACACGATGTTTTAGGACACTTTATTTTAGTTATTGATGTGTTTCAAACCAGAAGTCACGAAAATAGTGTTTTTCTTGATAAATATAACAGTGACGGCAAAAACTCTGAAAGCTTTTATTACGGAATACTGCGAACAAAGACTGAGTTGATGTCGCCCGATATAACTCAAGACAGGAAGGGATTGCTATTAACTCATTACTATCGAGATTACGCCAGATGACTAATGATATTTAACTGCCTGTCATTTTATAGTATGACGCACTATTTATCTAAAATTAGATCAAAAAATATAAGTCCGAAGCTGTTCAAATCGTCATTTCTACATTTTTCTCCCGACTCAAAGAGCTCTCTCATAGACACCCCCAGGATAAATTACACACACTCGTGACTATGGGGATCTAATTCAAGCACTCTGCCCGAATTCATCACGGTTACCTGCACAGATAAGATGATCATCCCTTACGCATTTTGATAAATGGTTGCAATTTTGATTTATCTCCGCCATTCCCAAGTTGCCGCATTCTCTCACTGTCAAAAGAACCAGAAAAGGTCGTAACCCAGATGTGCGCGTCAAGTGCGTTAGTCGAGGTTTCCAACTTTCACAATGGAATAAATTTCATTTTATGTAAAACATCCGACTATTTATACTTATTAAAGACGTCTACGAGAAGTCTTCGATTCCGCCCTTCAGATTACAGCCCTGTCGATAAAAATTCCGAACGGCGCATCTCCTGTAAAAGATATCGAAAAAGCATTATTCTTTAGCAAGTCAAATGTGTTTATGACACGACTTTCTTTTCTCTCGAAGCTTAGAGTGATTGGAACCCTGGATGTCCATGAGTGCGGGGATTTCTAATCCGATTTTAAAGCTTCGGTTTTTGTCCGTAGAGAAACGCTTCATTAGCTCCCAATAACATTTCAATAATCACATAGTGAAGAGTAAACAACCCGTCATGCAACATTACGTACAATATTATTTATGCGAACAACACCCTTTACTAAAACGCATTTTACATGTTTAAGAAAGTAATTTGCAAATGCAGATAGATTTGCATCTAATATTGTCGTAGTCATTTTACATCAAAGTATAGTAAATTTTTTATCCAAATATAGCAGCCGTACCTAGAAGACATCAAAGTAAATGAAAGTAGATAAACACTGCCTACAGCTCGGTGTGCACACCTCATTGACACTTAATAGTATAAAGCGGATAAGGACAAGTGAATTATTTATTATTAAATAAAATATCATTTTTTATAGATGTTAGAGAGAACAGTTTTAATTTTTCCTTCAAATTGCAAGATGTGAATGATGTCTCTGGGGAAGCTCAAATCAATCTTAAATAACATCCTATCCTGTTTACAAAGAGATAAATAACGGAAGGATTTAGTAGAATTTTCTAGGAGAAGAGATTAAATTTATCCCATTTCACCGCTTTAACGAACTATTGTGACATTCTGACAGACGGAGGTGGTTCTGCAAATACAGGAATTGATGAGACCAATGTGAGAATGTAAATATTTGGAAGGTGTGAATTCATCGAATAAGACTAATAGGAACAAATATTTACTTTGTTTAAATTACACAGTAATTGTTAAAATCTTTGGACTTGACACATATTTATTTAAAAAATGTTCATGAATAGTTGATAAGTTTCTATTTTTATTTTTTCTGGTCAACTTTTTCTTTTTTCGACATAATTATATGGATGAAATTAGGTAAAAAAGGTTATACCAGATGCTGCAATTATTTTAACGTTGATTTCGTCATCGAATACTTCGTCCACTAGGACAACCTTATTCGAAACTTACGATAGTAACATAAAACAATTTGGTGAAGTTGAAAAATATATCCAAAAGGTTTTAACATATGAAGAAAAAGTTGAAAAAGACATTGAAAGAATTGAATATAGAAGAACAATAATAATTAGAAATTCTTAAGAACAAAAGTTCTTAGAGTTGACGAAAAAACCGAAGGTTGAGTTCACTTCATAAAAAAACAATTTGGCGATGTCCAGGAACATCTCCAGAAGGTAGTAGACTTTCTGATACACATGTGTGGGATAAAATTTGATGTTACTCTCATGTGTTATGGCCATAACTCACTTAAAATTATTTTTTTTGTATATATGACACAATAGTATATGTATAATGCTTAAATAAATATAATATGTATTATGTTTTGTGACATGAAATTGCTCATAATAAAATTTAAATACCATCGTATAAATTCCACATTTATACATATTTTAATTAATCAAAAAAATATGCCATGTATTTTCTAATATGTATTTGTTTATAAATGATCCGACGCTAAATTTAAAATATTGAAAACATATTTCATGTAAATATTAAAATAATTTGTTATGATTCGATCGATAACCACATAATAATAATTTGAACAGAACCGAACGCAGTTATACGAGAAAGTCAGACTAAACTTTACATTTAAAATATTTTCAACTTTTATGAAGGTTCGCAAACCGTGAAGACGCGCAAACCTTGATGGTAACAAATAATGGTCCTTCATGGCGGAGTCATTCGCGAGTGAATAATTTGATGCAACCGCAGCGAAATAACACCATCGAAATGAACTTTAATCAACTTACTAAAACTACTACTATTATGATCAACAGTGAGTAGTCTAGTCTAGTAGTTGCCAGTTCCAATCGTTGGACAGCCCAATACCAAGAAGCAGCTGCAGCAACAAGCGAGAAACCGGCGTCACGATTCCCGAGAAACTTCCAGCTCTGTCATAAACGAGCGGCAAAGTACAAACCTTCACGAGAGCAGTAGAAACACACAGATCAAAGGTACGTCTCTAATTCCATTTTAACACGAATCAAAAACTTCATAACAAGCTGCAAAGGAAACAATCTTGCCCGGTTCAAAAACAGAACAAGTCAGTTGGAAGGTCTACTATCAGAATTTCAAGAGATCGAAATAAACATTGAGACCATCAAACAGACAGCAAAGGAAAACAATGAAAATTATTCACGTCAACCACAAAAGTCGGTATTTTTATGTACTGTGGAGATTCCATCACAGTACATACTTAGAAGCAAATCAAATCAGAGTTGTTAAAATATATGAATATAATAAAGAAAAAAAGAACATGAGTAAAACTCTTTTTTCTAACAGTTATTGTTGATTTTTTTGCCCGTCCGCCCCTTGTGCCCCTACCAGAAAAAAATCCTGGATCCGCCGGTGTTCGCACGTATACGTATATGTCCGGGTTTCTTTACTGACATAGGATATCATAAATCATCATTTTATATATTCTAATTTATTATCAATCTTGACATCTTAAAAAATGGTAGTCGCTGTTTAAAAAATCAAAGCTATAAGACAGTGTAAACTCTATAATTATGTATAGCGAAATTGAAGGGAGCGGGTATTTTTTTACGTAATAAAGAGTATTCGTTATACAGAAAGCAAAAGAAAACAATATAATTACTGTACTTATGATTATCTACCTGATGTTATACTAAGCCCATTTTATGCAATAAAGTCTCGGGAAATTAATTTTTTCGTTTCAACCGTTTACAGCACCAAAGTAATGGTTTAAATACAAGTTTGACAGCACCTTCTCCTAATTTTGTAAAAATGTATTCTAGGGTTTAGGAACTATCTTTCACTATTTCATTCCTTCCATTGTTCTCGGGTTTAGGGACTGTCTTTCACTATCCTGTTTCCTTTGTTGTTCTCGGGTTTAGGGACTGTCTTTCACTATTTCATTCTTTCCATTGTTCTCGGGTTTAGGAACTGTCTTTCACTATCTCGTTTCCTTCGTTGTTCTAGGGTTTAGGAACTGTCTTTCACTATTTCATGCCCACCATTGTTCTCAGGTTTAGGGACTGTCTTTTACTATTTTATTCTCTCCATTGTTCTCGGGTTTAGGGACTGTCTTTCATTATTTTATGCCCACCATTGTTCTCGGGTTTAGGGACTGTCTTTCACTATTTTATGCCCACCATTGTTCTCGGGTTTAGGGACTGTTTTTCACTATTTCATTCTCTCCATTGTTCTCGGGTTTAGGGACTGTCTTTCACTATTTCGTTTCCTTTGTTGTTCTCGGATTTAGGGACTGTCTTTCACTATCTCTTTTCCTTCGTTGTTCTCGGGTTTAGGGACTGTCTTTCACTATTTTATGCCCACCATTGTTCTCGGGTTTAGGGACTGTCTTTCACTATTTCATTCTCTCCATTGTTCTCGGGTTTAGGAACTGTCTTTCACTATCTCGTTTCCTTCGTTGTTCAAGGGTTTAGGGACTGTCTTTCACTATTTCATTCTTTCCATTGTTCTCGGGTTTAGGGACTGTCTTTCACTATCTCGTTTTCTTCGTTGTTCTAGGGTTTAGGAACTGTCTTTCACTATTTCATGCCCACCATTGTTCTCGAGTTTAGTAACTGTCTTTCACTATTTTATGCCCACCATTGTTCTCGGGTTTAGGGACTGTCTTTCACTATATCGTTTCCTTCGTTGTTCTCGGGTTTAGGGACTGTCTTTCACTATTTCATTCCCTCCATTGTTCTCGGGTTTAGGGACTGTCTTTCACTATTTTATGCCCACCATTGTTCTCGGGTTTAGGGACTGTCTTTCACTATTTCATTCTCTCCATTGTTCTCGGGTTTAGGGACTGTCTTTCACTATCTCGTTTCCTTCGTTGTTCAAGGGTTTAGGGACTGTCTTTCACTATTTCATTCTTTCCATTGTTCTCGGGTTTAGGAACTGTCTTTCACTATCTCGTTTCCTTCGTTGTTCTAGGGTTTAGGAACTGTCTTTCACTATTTCATGCCCACCATTGTTCTCAGGTTTAGGGACTGTCTTTCACTATTTTATGCCCACCATTGTTCTCGGGTTTAGGGACTGTCTTTCACTATATCGTTTCCTTTGTTGTTTTCGGATTTAGGGACTGTCTTTCACTATTTCATTCCCTCCATTGTTCTCGGGTTTAGGGACTGTCTTTCACTATTTCGTTTCCTTTGTTGTTCTCGGATTTAGGGACTGTCTTTCACTATCTCCTTTCCTTCGTTGTTCTTGGGTTTAGGGACTGTCTTTCACTATTTCATTCTCTCCATTGTTCTCGGGTTTAGGGACTGTCTTTCACTATTTTATGCCCACCATTGTTCTCGGGTTTAGGGACTGTCTTTCACTATATCGTTTCCTTCGTTGTTCTCGGGTTTAGGGACTGTCTTTCACTATTTCATTCCCTCCATTGTTCTCGGGTTTAGGGACTGTCTTTCACAATCTCGTTTTCTTCGTTGTTCTCGGGTTTAGGGTCTGTCTTTCACTATTTCATTCTCTCCATTGTTCTCGGGTTTAGGGACTGTCTTTCACTGTTTCGTTTCCTTTGTTGTTCTCGGATTTAGGGACTGTCTTTCACTATCTCCTTTCCTTCGTTGTTCTTGGGTTTAGGGACTGTCTTTCACTATTTCATTCCCTCCATTGTTCTCGGGTTTAGGGACTGTCTTTCACTATTTTATGCCCACCATTGTTCTCGGATTTAGGAACTCTCTTTCACTATTTCATTTTCTCCATTGTTCTCGGGTTTAGGGACTGTCTTTACTATCTCGTTTCCTTTGTTGTTCTTGGATTTAGGGACTGTCTTCCACTATTTCCTTTCCTTCGTTGTTCTCGGGTTTAGGGACTGTCTTTCACTATCTCCTTTCCTTCGTTGTTCTCGGGTTTAGGGACTGTCTTTCACTATCTCGTTTCCTTTGTTGTTCTCGGATTTAGGGACTGTCTTTCACTATCTACATTCCGTCGTTGTTCTCGGGTTTGGGGACTGTCTTTCACTATTTCATTCCCTCCATTGTTCTCGGGTTTAGGGACTGTCTTCCACTATTTTATGCCCACCATTGTTCTCGGGTTTAGGGACTGTCTTTCACTATTTCATTCTCTCATTTGTTCTCGGGTTTAGGGACTGTCTTTACTATCTCGTTTCCTTTGTTGTTCTTGGATTTAGGGACTGTCTTCCACTATTTCCTTTCCTTCGTTGTTCTCGGGTTTAGGGACTGTCTTTCACTATTTTATGCCCACCATTGTTCTCGGGTTTAGGAACTCTCTTTCACTATTTCATTTTCTCCATTGTTCTCGGGTTTAGGGACTGTCTTTACTATCTCGTTTCCTTTGTTGTTCTCGGATTTAGGGACTGTTTTTCACTGTCTCCTTTCCTTCATTGTTCTCGGGTTTAGGGACTGTCTTTCACTATTTCATTCCCTCCATTGTTCTCGGGTTTAGGGACTGTTTTTCACTATTTTATGCCCACCATTGTTCTCGGGTTTAGGGACTGTCTTTCACTATCTCCTTTCCTTCATTGTTCTCGGGTTTAGGGACTGTCTTTCACTATTTCATTCCCTCCATTGTTCTCGGGTTAAGGGACTGTCTTTCACTATCTCGTTTCCTTTGTTGTTCTCGGGTTTAGGGACTGTCTTTCACTATTTCATTCCCTCCATTGTTCTCGGGTTTAGGGACGGTCTTTCACTATTCTATGCCCACCATTGTTTTCAGGTTTAGGAACTGTCTTTCACTATCTCGTTTCCTTTGTTGTTCTCGGATTTAGGGACTGTCTTTCACAATCTCCTTTCCTTCATTGCTCTCGGGTTTAGGGACTGTCTTTCACTATTTAATTCCCTCCATTGTTCTCGGGTTTACGGACTGTCTTTCACTATTTTATGCCCACCATTGTTCTCGGGTTTAGGGACTGTCTTTTACTATATCGTTTCCTTTGTTGTTTTCGGATTTAGGGACTGTCTTTCACTATTTCGTTTCCTTTGTTGTTCTCGGATTTAGGGACTGTCTTTCAGTATCTCCTTTCCTTCGTTGTTCTTGGGTTTAGGGACTGTCTTTCACTATTTCATTCTCTCCATTGTTCTCGGGTTTAGGGACTGTCTTTCACTATTTTATGCCCACCATTGTTCTCGGGTTTACGGACTGTCTTTCACTATTTTATGCCCACCATTGTTCTCGGGTTTAGGGACTGTCTTTCACTATATCGTTTCCTTTGTTGTTTTCGGATTTAGGGACTGTCTTTCACTATTTCATTCCCTCCATTGTTCTCGGGTTTAGGGACTGTCTTTCACTATCTCGTTTCCTTTGTTGTTCTCGGGTTTAGGGACTGTCTTTCACTATTTCATTCCCTCCATTGTTCTCGGGTTTAGGGACTGTTTTTCACTATTTTATGCCCACCATTGTTCTCGGGTTTAGGGACTGTCTTTCACTATCTCCTTTCCTTCATTGTTCTCGGGTTTAGGGACTGTCTTTCACTAATTCATTCCCTCCATTGTTCTCGGGTTAAGGGACTGTCTTTCACTATCTCGTTTCCTTTGTTGTTCTCGGGTTTAGGGACTGTCTTTCACTATTTCATTCCCTCCATTGTTCTCGGGTTTAGGGACGGTCTTTCACTATTCTATGCCCACCATTGTTTTCAGGTTTAGGAACTGTCTTTCACTATCTCGTTTCCTTTGTTGTTCTCGGATTTAGGGACTGTCTTTCACAATCTCCTTTCCTTCATTGCTCTCGGGTTTAGGGACTGTCTTTCACTATTTAATTCCCTCCATTGTTCTCGGGTTTACGGACTGTCTTTCACTATTTTATGCCCACCATTGTTCTCGGGTTTAGGGACTGTCTTTTACTATATCGTTTCCTTTGTTGATTTCGGATTTAGGGACTGTCTTTCACTCTTTCGTTTCCTTTGTTGTTCTCGGATTTAGGGACTGTCTTTCAGTATCTCCTTTCCTTCGTTGTTCTTGGGTTTAGGGACTGTCTTTCACTATTTCATTCTCTCCATTGTTCTCGGGTTTAGGGACTGTCTTTCACTATTTTATGCCCACCATTGTTCTCGGGTTTAGGGACTGTCTTTCACTATTTTATGCCCACCATTGTTCTCGGGTTTAGGGACTGTCTTTCACTATATCGTTTCCTTCGTTGTTCTCGGGTTTAGGGACTGTCTTTCACTATTTCATTCCCTCCATTTTTCTCGGGTTTAGAGACTGTCTTTCACAATCTCGTTTCCTTCGTTGTTCTCGGGTTTAGGGTCTGTCTTTCACTATTTTATTCTCTCAATTGTTCTCGGGTTTAGGGACTGTCTTTCACTATTTCGTTTCCTTTGTTGTTCTCGGATTTAGGGACTGTCTTTCACTATCTCCTTTCCTTCGTTGTTCTTGGGTTTAGGGACTGTCTTTCACTATTTCATTCCCTCCATTGTTCTCGGGTTTAGGGACTGTCTTTCACTATTTCGTTTCCTTTGTTGTTCTCGGATTTAGGGACTGTCTTTCACTATCTCCTTTCCTTCGTTGTTCTTGGGTTTAGGGACTGTCTTTCACTATTTCATTCCCTCCATTGTTCTCGGGTTTAGGGACTGTCTTTCACTATTTTATGCCCACCATTGTTCTCGGGTTTAGGAACTCTCTTTCACTATTTCATTTTCTCCATTGTTCTCGGGTTTAGGGACTGTCTTTACTATCTTGTTTCCTTTGTTGTTCTTGGATTTAGGGACTGTCTTCCACTATTTACTTTCCTTCGTTGTTCTCGGGTTTAGGGACTGTCTTTCACTATCTCCTTCCCTTCGTTGTTCTCGGGTTTAGGGACTGTCTTTCACTATCTCGTTTCCTTTGTTGTTCTCGGATTTAGGGACTGTCTTTCACTATCTACATTCCGTCGTTGTTCTCGGGTTTGGGGACTGTCTTTCACTATTTCATTCCCTCCATTGTTCTCGGGTTTAGGGACTGTCTTTCACTATATCGTTTCCTTCGTTGTTCTCGGGTTTAGGGACTGTCTTTCACTATTTTATGCCCACCATTGTTCTCGGGCTTAGGAACTCTCTTTCACTATTTCATTTTCTTCATTGTTCTCGGGTTTAGGGACTGTCTTTACTATCTCGTTTCCCTTGTTGTTCTCGGATTTAGGGACTGTTTTTCACTATCTCCTTTCCTTCATTGTTCTCGGGTTTAGGGACTGTCTTTCACTATTTTATCCCCTCCATTGTTCTCGGGTTTAGGGACTGTTTTTCACTATCTCGTTTCCTTTGTTGTTCTCGGGTTTAGGGACTGTCTTTCACTATTTCATTCCCTCCATTGTTCTCGGGTTTAGGGACTGTCTTTCACTATCTCCTTTCCTTCGTTGTTCTTGGGTTTAGGGACTGTCTTTCACTATTTCATTCCCTCCATTGTTCTCGGGTTTAGGGACTGTCTTTCACTATTTTATGCCCACCATTGTTCTCGGGTTAAGAACTCTCTTTCACTATTTCATCTTCTCCATTGTTCTCGGGTTTAGGGACTGTCTTTACTATCTCGTTTCCTTTGTTGTTCTTGGATTTAGGAACTGTCTTCCACTATTTCCTTTCCTTCGTTGTTCTCGGGTTTAGGGACTGTCTTTCACTATCTCCTTTCCTTCGTTGTTCTCGGGTTTAGGGACTGTCTTTCACTATCTCGTTTCCTTTGTTGTTCTCGGATTTAGGGACTGTCTTTCACTATTTACATTCCGTCGTTGTTCTCGGGTTTGGGGACTGTCTTTCACTATTTCATTCCCTCCATTGTTCTCGGGTTTAGGGACTGTCTTTCACTATCTCGTTTCCTTCGTTGTTCAAGGGTTTAGGGACTGTCTTTCAATATTTCATGCTCACAATTGTTCTCGAGTTTAGGGACTGTCTTTCACTATTTCATTCTCTCCATTGTTCTCGGGTTTAGGGACTGTCGTTCACTATCTCGTTTCCTTCGTTGTTCTAGGGTTTAGGAACTGTCTTTCACTATTTTATGCCCACCATTGTTTTCGGGTTTAGGGACTGTCTTTCACTATTTCATTCCCTCCATTGTTCTCGGGTTTAGGGACTGTCTTCCACTATTTTATGCCCACCATTGTTCTCGGGTTTAGGGACTGTCTTTCACTATTTCATTCTCTCATTTGTTCTCGGGTTTAGGGACTGTCTTTACTATCTCGTTTCCTTTGTTGTTCTTGGATTTAGGGACTGTCTTTCACTATTTCATTCTCTCCATTGTTCTCGGGTTTAGGGACAGTCTTTCACTATTTTATGCCCACCATTGTTCTCAGGTTTAGGGACTGTCTTTCACTATTTCATTCTCTCCATTGTTCTCGGGTTTAGGGACTGTCTTTCACTATTTCGTTTCCTTTGTTGTTCTCGGATTTAGGGACTGTCTTTCACTATCTCCTTTCCTTCGTTGTTCTTGGGTTTAGGGACTGTCTTTCACTATTTCATTCCCTTCATTGTTCTCGGGTTTAGGGACTGTCTTTCACTATTTTATGCCCACCATTGTTCTCGGGTTTAGGAACTCTCTTTCACTATTTCATTTTCTCCATTGTTCTCGGGTTTAGGGACTGTCTTTACTATCTAGTTTCCTTTGTTGTTCTTGGATTTAGGGACTGTCTTCCACTATTTCCTTTCCTTCGTTGTTCTCGGGTTTAGGGACTGTCTTTCACTATTTCATTCTCTCCATTGTTCTCGGGTTTAGTTACTGTCTTTCACTATCTCCTTTCCTTCGTTGTTCTTGGGTTTAGGGACTGTCTTTCACTATTTCATTCCCTCCATTGTTCTCGGGTTTAGGGACTGTCTTTCACTATTTTATGCCCACCATTGTTCTCAGGTTTAGGAACTCTCTTTCACTATTTCATTTTCTCCA
The DNA here is from genome assembly GCA_963583935.1 of Diaperis boleti. Classification (NCBI taxonomy): domain Eukaryota; kingdom Metazoa; phylum Arthropoda; class Insecta; order Coleoptera; family Tenebrionidae; genus Diaperis; species Diaperis boleti. Next base: position 16,937,545 of record OY757246.1, read on the forward strand.
TTGTTCTCGGGTTTAGGGACTGTCTTTACTATCTCGTTTCCTTTGTTGTTCTTGGATTTAGGGACTGTCTTCCACTATTTCCTTTCCTTCGTTGTTCTCGGGTTTAGGAACTCTCTTTCACTATTTCATTCTCTCCATTGTTCTCGGGTTTAGGGACTGTCTTTCACTATTTTATGCCCACCATTGTTCTCGGGTTTAGGGTCTGTCTTTCACTATTTCATTCTATCCATTGTTCTCGGGTTTAGGGACTGTCTTTCACTATTTCGTTTCCTTTGTTGTTCTCGGATTTAGGGACTGTCTTTCACTATCTCCTTTCCTTCGTTGTTCTTGGATTTAGGGACTGTCTTTCAGTATTTCATTCCCTCCATTGTTCTCGGGTTTAGGGACTGTCTGTCACTATTTTATGCCCACCATTGTTCTCGGGTTTAGGAACTCTCTTTGACAGTTTCATTTTCTCCATTGTTCTCGGGTTTAGGGACTGTCTTTACTATCTCGTTTCCTTTGTTGTTCTTGGATTTAGGGACTGTCTTCCACTATTTCTTTCCTTCGTTGTTCTCGGGATTAGGGACTGTCTTTCACTATCTCCTTTCCTTCGTTGTTCTCGGGTTTAGGGACTGTCTTTCACTATTTCATTCCCTCCATTGTTCTCGGGTTTAGGGACTGTCTTTCACTATCTCGTTTCCTTTGTTGTTCTCGGATTTAGGGACTGTCTTTCACTATCTACATTACGTCGTTGTTCTCGGGTTTGGGGACTGTCTTTCACTATTTCATTCCCTCCATTGTTCTCGGGTTTAGGGACTGTCTTTCACTATCTCTTTTCCTTCGTTGTTCTCGGGTTTAGGGGACTGTCTTTCACTATTTCATTCCCTCCATTGTTCTCGGGTTTAGGGACTGTCTTTCACTATCTCGTTTCCTTCGTTGTTCAAGGGTTTAGGGACTGTCTTTCACTATTTCATTCTCTCTGTTATTCTCGGATTCGGGGACTGTCTGTCTCTATCTCGTTTCCTTCGTTGTTCTCGGATTTAAGGACTGTCTTTCACTATTTCATTCCCTCCATTGTTCTCGGGTTTAGGGACTGTTTTTCACTATTTTATGCCCACGATTTTTCTCGGGTTTAGGGACTGTCTTTCACTATCTCGTTTCCTTTGTTGTTCTCGGATTTAGGGACTGTCTTTCACTATCTCCTTTCCTTCGTTGTTCTCGGGTTTAGGGACTGTCTTTCACTATTTCATTCCCTCCATTGTTCTCGGGTTTAGGGACTGTCTTTCACAATCTCGTTTCCTTCGTTATTCAAGGGCTTAGTGACTGTCTTTCACTATTTCATTCTCTCCATTGTTCTCGGGTTTAGGGACTGTCTTTCACAATCTCGTTTCCTTCGTTATTCAAGGGCTTAATGACTGTCTTTCACTATTTCATTCTCTCCATTGTTCTCGGGTTTAGGGACTGTCTTTCACTATCTCGTTTCCTTTGTTGTTCTCGGATTTAGGGACTGTCTTCCACTATTTCCTTTCCTTCATTGTTCTCGGGTTTAGGGGACTGTCTTTCACTATTTCATTCCCTCCATTGTTCTCGGGTTTAGGGACTGTCTTTCACTATCTCGTTTCCTTCGTTGTTCAAGGGTTTAGGGACTGTCTTTCACTATTTCATTTTCTCTGTTATTCTCGGATTCGGGGACTGTCTTTCTCTATCTCGTTTCCTTCGTTGTTCTCGGATTTAGGAACTCTCTTTCACTATTTCATTTTCTCCATTGTTCTCGGGTTTAGGGACTGTCTTTACTATCTCGTTTCCTTTGTTGTTCTTGGATTTAGGGACTGTCTTCCACTATTTCCTTTCCTTCGTTGTTCTCGGGTTTAGGAACTCTCTTTCACTATTTCATTCTCTCCATTGTTCTCGGGTTTAGGGACTGTCTTTCACTATTTTATGCCCACCATTGTTCTCGGGTTTAGGGTCTGTCTTTCACTATTTCATTCTATCCATTGTTCTCGGGTTTAGGGACTGTCTTTCACTATTTCGTTTCCTTTGTTGTTCTCGGATTTAGGGACTGTCTTTCACTATCTCCTTTCCTTCGTTGTTCTTGGATTTAGGGACTGTCTTTCAGTATTTCATTCCCTCCATTGTTCTCGGGTTTAGGGACTGTCTGTCACTATTTTATGCCCACCATTGTTCTCGGGTTTAGGAACTCTCTTTGACAGTTTCATTTTCTCCATTGTTCTCGGGTTTAGGGACTGTCTTTACTATCTCGTTTCCTTTGTTGTTCTTGGATTTAGGGACTGTCTTCCACTATTTCTTTCCTTCGTTGTTCTCGGGATTAGGGACTGTCTTTCACTATCTCCTTTCCTTCGTTGTTCTCGGGTTTAGGGACTGTCTTTCACTATTTCATTCCCTCCATTGTTCTCGGGTTTAGGGACTGTCTTTCACTATCTCGTTTCCTTTGTTGTTCTCGGATTTAGGGACTGTCTTTCACTATCTACATTCCGTCGTTGTTCTCGGGTTTGGGGACTGTCTTTCACTATTTCATTCCCTCCATTGTTCTCGGGTTTAGGGACTGTCTTTCACTATCTCTTTTCCTTCGTTGTTCTCGGGTTTAGGGGACTGTCTTTCACTATTTCATTCCCTCCATTGTTCTCGGGTTTAGGGACTGTCTTTCACTATCTCGTTTCCTTCGTTGTTCAAGGGTTTAGGGACTGTCTTTCACTATTTCATTCTCTCTGTTATTCTCGGATTCGGGGACTGTCTGTCTCTATCTCGTTTCCTTCGTTGTTCTCGGATTTAAGGACTGTCTTTCACTATTTCATTCCCTCCATTGTTCTCGGGTTTAGGGACTGTTTTTCACTATTTTATGCCCACGATTTTTCTCGGGTTTAGGGACTGTCTTTCACTATCTCGTTTCCTTTGTTGTTCTCGGATTTAGGGACTGTCTTTCACTATCTCCTTTCCTTCGTTGTTCTCGGGTTTAGGGACTGTCTTTCACTATTTCATTCCCTCCATTGTTCTCGGGTTTAGGGACTGTCTTTCACAATCTCGTTTCCTTCGTTATTCAAGGGCTTAGTGACTGTCTTTCACTATTTCATTCTCTCCATTGTTCTCGGGTTTAGGGACTGTCTTTCACTATCTCGTTTCCTTTGTTGTTCTCGGATTTAGGGACTGTCTTCCACTATTTCCTTTCCTTCGTTGTTCTCGGGTTTAGGGGACTGTCTTTCACTATTTCATTCCCTCCATTGTTCTCGGGTTTAGGGACTGTCTTTCACTATCTCGTTTCCTTCGTTGTTCAAGGGTTTAGGGACTGTCTTTCACTATTTCATTTTCTCTGTTATTCTCGGATTCGGGGACTGTCTTTCTCTATCTCGTTTCCTTCGTTGTTCTCGGATTTAGGGACTGTCTTTCACTATTTCATTCCCTCCATTGTTCTCGGGTTTAGGGACTGTCTTTCACTATTTTATGCCCACGATTTTTCTCGGGTTTAGGGACTGTCTTTCACTAACTCGTTTCCTTTGTTGTTCTCGGATTTAGGGACTGTCTTTCAATATTTCATTCCCTCCATTGTCCTCGGGTTTAGGGACTGTCTTTTACTATCTCGTTTCCTTTGTTGTTCTCGGATTTAGAAACTGTCTTTCACTATTTCATGCCCACCATTGTTCTCAGGTTTAGCGACTGTCTTTGACTATTTCATTCTCTCCATTGTTCTCGGGTTTAGAGACTGTCTTTACTATCTCGTTTCCTTTGTTGTTCTCGGATTTAGGGACTGTCTTTCACTATCTCCTTTCCTTCGTTGTTCTCGGGTTTAGGGACTGTCTTTCACTATTTCATTCCCTCCATTGTTCTCGGGTTTAGGGACTGTCTTTCACAATCTCGTTTCCTTCGTTGTTCAAGGGTTTAGGGACTGTCTTTCACTATTTCATTCTCTCCATTGTTCTCGGGTTTAGGGACTGTCTTTCACTATCTCCTTTCCTTCGTTGTTCTCGGATTTAGAAACTGTCTTTCACTATTTCATGCCCACTATTGTTCTCAGGTTTAGGGACTGTCTTTGACTATTTCATTCTCTCCATTGTTCTCGGGTTTAGAGACTGTCTTTACTATCTCGTTTCCTTTGTTGTTCTCGGATTTAGGGACTGTCTTCCACTATTTCATTTCCTTCGTTGTTCTCGGGTTTAGGGACTGTCTTTCACTATCTCGTTTCCTTTGTTGTTCTCGGATTTAGGGACTGTCTTTCACTATCTCCTTTCCTTCATTGTTCTCGGGTTTAGGGACTGTCTTTCACTATTTCATTCCCTCCATTGTTCTCGGGTTTAGGGACTGTCTTTTACTATCTCGTTTCCTTCATTGTTCTCGGGTTTAGGGACTGTCTTTCACTATTTCATTCCCTCCATTGTTCTCGGGTTTAGGGACTGTCTTTCACAATCTCGTTTCCTTCGTTGTTCAAGGGTTTAGGGACTGTCTTTCACTATTTCATTCTCTCCATTGTTCTCGGGTTTAGGGACTGTCTTTCACTATCTCCTTTCCTTCGTTGTTCTCGGATTTAGAAACTGTCTTTCACTATTTCATGCCCACCATTGTTCTCAGGTTTAGGGACTGTCTTTCACTATATCGTTTCCTTCGTTGTTCTCGGGTTTAGGGACTGTCTTTCACTATTTCATTCCCTCCATTGTTCTCGGGTTTAGGGACTGTCTTTCACTATTTTATGCCCACCATTGTTCTCGGGTTTAGGGACTGTCTTTCACTATTTCATTCTCTCCATTGTTCTCGGGTTTAGGGACTGTCTTTCACTATCTCGTTTCCTTCGTTGTTCAAGGGTTTAGGGACTGTCTTTCACTATTTCATTCTTTCCATTGTTCTCGGGTTTAGGAACTGTCTTTCACTATCTCGTTTCCTTCGTTGTTCAAGGGTTTAGGGACTGCCTTTCACTATTTAATTCTCTCTGTTATTCTCGGATTCGGGGACTGTCTTTCTTTATCTCCTTTCCTTCGTTGTTCTCGGGTTTAGGGACTGCCTTTCACTATTTCATTCTCTCCATTGTTCTCGGGTTTAGGGACTGTCTTTCACTATTTTATGCCCACCATTGTTTTCGGGTTTAGGGACTGTCTTTCACTATATCGTTTCCTTCGTTGTTCTCGGGTTTAGGGACTGTCTTTCACTATTTCATTCCCTCCATTGTTCTCGGGTTTAGGGACTGTCTTTCACAATCTCGTTTTCTTCGTTGTTCTCGGGTTTAGGGTCTGTCTTTCACTATTTCATTCTCTCCATTGTTCTCGGGTTTAGGGACTGTCTTTCACTATTTCGTTTCCTTTGTTGTTCTCGGATTTAGGGACTGTCTTTCACTATCTCCTTTCCTTCGTTGTTCTTGAGTTTAGGGACTGTCTTTCACTATTTCATTCCCTCCATTGTTTTCGGGTTTAGGGACTGTCTTTCACTATTTTATGCCCACCATTGTTCTCGGGTTTAGGAACTCTCTTTCACTATTTCATTTTCTCCATTGTTCTCGGGTTTAGGGACTGTCTTTACTATCTCGTTTCCTTTGTTGTTCTTGGATTTAGGGACTGTCTTCCACTATTTCCTTTCCTTCGTTGTTCTCGGGTTTAGGGACTGTCTTTCACTATCTCGTTTCCTTTGTTGTTCTCGGATTTAGGGACTGTCTTTCACTATCTACATTCCGTCGTTGTTCTCGGGTTTAGGGACTGTCTTTCACTATTTCATTCCCTCCATTGTTCTCGGGTTTAGGGACTGTCTTTCACTATCTCTTTTCCTTCGTTGTTTAAGGGTTTAGGGACTGTCTTTCAATATTTCATGCCCACAATTGTTCTCGGGTTTAGGGACTGTCTTTCACTATTTCATTCTCTCCATTGTTCTCGGGTTTAGGGACTGTCGTTCACTATCTCGTTTCCTTCGTTGTTCTAGGGTTTAGGAACTGTCTTTCACTATTTCATGCCCACCATTGTTCTCGGGTTTAGGGACTGTCTTTCACTATTTCATTCTCTCCATTGTTCTCGGATTTAGGGACTGTCTTTCACTATTTTATGCCCACCATTGTTCTCGGGTTTAGGGACTGTCTTTCACTATTTCATTCCCTCCATTGTTCTCGGGTTTAGGGACTGTCTTCCACTATTTTATGCCCACCATTGTTCTCGGGTTTAGGGACTGTCTTTCACTATTTCATTCTCTCATTTGTTCTCGGGTTTAGGGACTGTCTTTACTATCTCGTTTCCTTTGTTGTTCTTGGATTTAGGGACTGTCTTCCACTATTTCCTTTCCTTCGTTGTTCTCGGATTTAGGGACTGTCTTTCACAATCTCCTTTCCTTCATTGCTCTCGGGTTTAGGGACTGTCTTTCACTATTTAATTCCCTCCATTGTTCTCGGGTTTACGGACTGTCTTTCACTATTTTATGCCCACCATTGTTCTCGGGTTTAGGGACTGTCTTTCACTATATCGTTTCCTTTGTTGTTTTCGGATTTAGGGACTGTCTTTCACTATTTCATTCCCTCCATTGTTCTCGGGTTTAGGGACTGTCTTTCACTATTTCGTTTCCTTTGTTGTTCTCGGATTTAGGGACTGTCTTTCAGTATCTCCTTTCCTTCATTGCTCTCGGGTTTAGGGACTGTCTTTCACTATTTAATTCCCTCCATTGTTCTCGGGTTTACGGACTGTCTTTCACTATTTTATGCCCACCATTGTTCTCGGGTTTAGGGACTGTCTTTCACTATATCGTTTCCTTTGTTGTTTTCGGATTTAGGGACTGTCTTTCACTATTTCATTCCCTCCATTGTTCTCGGGTTTAGGGACTGTCTTTCACTATTTCGTTTCCTTTGTTGTTCTCGGATTTAGGGACTGTCTTTCAGTATCTCCTTTCCTTCGTTGTTCTTGGGTTTAGGGACTGTCTTTCACTATTTTATTCTCTCCATGCCCACCATTGTTCTCGGGTTTAGGGACTGTCTTTCACTATATCGTTTCCTTCGTTGTTCTCGGGTTTAGGGACTGCCTTTCACTATTTCATTCCCTCCATTTTTCTCGGGTTTAGAGACTGTCTTTCACAATCTCGTTTCCTTCGTTGTTCTCGGGTTTAGGGTCTGTCTTTCACTATTTTATTCTCTCCATTGTTCTCGGGTTTAGGGACTGTCTTTCACTATTTCGTTTCCTTTGTTGTTCTCGGATTTAGGGACTGTCTTTCACTATCTCCTTTCCTTCGTTGTTCTTGGGTTTAGGGACTGTCTTTCACTATTTCATTCCCTCCATTGTTCTCGGGTTTAGGGACTGTCTTTCACTATTTCGTTTCCTTTGTTGTTCTCGGATTTAGGGACTGTCTTTCACTATCTCCTTTCCTTCGTTGTTCTTGGGTTTAGGAACTGTCTTTCACTATCTCCTTTCCTTCGTTGTTCTCGGGTTTAGGGACTGTCTTTCACTATCTCGTTTCCTTTGTTGTTCTCGGATTTAGGGACTGTCTTTCACTATCTACATTCCGTCGTTGTTCTCGGGTTTAGGGACTGTCTTTCACTATCTCCTTTCCTTCGTTGTTCTCGGGTTTAGGGACTGTCTTTCACTATCTCGTTTCCTTTGTTGTTCTCGGATTTAGGGACTGTCTTTCACTATCTACATTCCGTCGTTGTTCTCGGGTTTGGGGACTGTCTTTCACTATTTCATTCCCTCCATTGTTCTCGGGTTTAGGGACTGTCTTTCACTATATCGTTTCCTTCGTTGTTCTCGGGTTTAGGGACTGTCTTTACTATCTCGTTTCCTTTGTTGTTCTCGGATTTAGGGACTGTTTTTCACTATCTCCTTTCCTTCATTGTTCTCGGGTTTAGGGACTGTCTTTCACTATTTTATTCCCTCCATTGTTCTCGGGTTTAGGGACTGTTTTTCACTATCTCGTTTTCTTTGTTGTTCTCGGGTTTAGGGACTGTCTTTCACTATTTCATTCACTCCATTGTTCTCGGGTTTAGGGACTGTCTTTCACTATCTCCTTTCCTTCGTTGTTCTTGGGTTTAGGGACTGTTTTTCACTATTTCATTCCCTCCATTGTTCTCGGGTTTAGGGACTGTCTTTCACTATTTTATGCCCACCATTGTTCTCGGGTTAAGAACTCTCTTTCACTATTTCATCTTCTCCATCGTTCTCGGGTTTAGGGACTGTCTTTACTATCTCGTTTCCTTTTATTGTTCTTGGATTTAGGGACTGTCTTCCACTATTTCCTTTCCTTCGTTGTTCTTGGGTTTAGGGACTGTCTTTCACTATCTCCTTTCCTTCGTTGTTCTCGGGTTTAGGGACTGTCTTTCACTATCTCGTTTCCTTTGTTGTTCTCGGATTTAGGGACTGTCTTTCACTATTTACATTCCGTCGTTGTTCTCGGGTTTGGGGACTGTCTTTCACTATTTCATTCCCTCCATTGTTCTCGGGTTTAGGGACTGTCTTCCACTATTTCATTCTCTCCATTGTTCTCGGGTTTAGGGACTGTCTTTCACTATCTCCTTTTCTTCGTTGTTCTCGGGTTTAGGGACTGTCTTTCACTATTTCATTCCCTCCATTGTTCTCGGGTTTAGGGACTGTCTTTCACTATTTTATGCCCACGATTTTTGTCGGGTTTAGGGACTGTCTTTCACTATCTCGTTTCCTTTGTTGTTCTCGGATTTAGGGACTGTCTTTCACTATTTTATGCCCACCATTGTTCTCGGGTTTAGGAACTCTCTTTCACTATTTCATTTTCTCCATTGTTCTCGGGTTTAGGGACTGTCTTTACTATCTCGTTTCCTTTGTTGTTCTTGGATTTAGGGACTGTCTTCCACTATTTCCTTTCCTTCGTTGTTCTCGGGTTTAGGAACTCTCTTTCACTATTTCATTCTCTCCATTGTTCTCGGGTTTAGGGACTGTCTTTCACTATTTTATGCCCACCATTGTTCTCGGGTTTAGGGTCTGTCTTTCACTATTTCATTCTCTCCATTGTTCTCGGGTTTAGGGACTGTCTTTCACTATTTCGTTTCCTTTGTTGTTCTCGGATTTAGGGACTGTCTTTCACTATCTCCTTTCCTTCGTTGTTCTTGGATTTAGGGACTGTCTTTCAGTATTTCATTCCCTCCATTGTTCTCGGGTTTAGGGTCTGTCTTTCACTATTTCATTCTCTCCATTGTTCTCGGGTTTAGGGACTGTCTTTCACTATCTCCTTTTCTTCGTTGTTCTCGGGTTTAGGGACTGTCTTTCACTATTTCATTCCCTCCATTGTTCTCGGGTTTAGGGACTGTCTTTCACTATCTCGATTCCTTTGTTGTTCTCGGATTTAGGGACTGTCTTTTACTATCTACATTCCGTCGTTGTTCTCGGGTTTGGGGACTGTCTTTCACTATTTCATTCCCTCCATTGTTCTCGGGTTTAGGGACTGTCTTTCACTATCTCTTTTCCTTCGTTGCTCTCGGGTTTAGGGGACTGTCTTTCACTATTTCATTCCCTCCATTGTTCTCGGGTTTAGGGACTGTCTTTCACTATCTCGTTTTCTTCGTTGTTCAAGGGTTTAGGGACTGTCTTTCACTATTTCATTCTCTCTGTTATTCTCGGATTCGGGGACTGTCTGTCTCTATCTCGTTTCCTTCGTTGTTCTCGGATTTAGGGACTGTCTTTCACTATTTCATTCCCTCCATTGTTCTCGGGTTTAGGGACTGTCTTTCACTATTTTATGCCCACGATTTTTCTCGGGTTTAGGGACTGTCTTTCACTATCTCGTTTCCTTTGTTGTTCTCGGATTTAGGGACTGTCTTTCACTATCTCCTTTCCTTCGTTGTTCTCGGGTTTAGGGACTGTCTTTCACTATTTCATTCCCTCCATTGTTCTCGGGTTTAGGGACTGTCTTTCACAATCTCGTTTCCTTCGTTGTTCAAGGGCTTAGTGACTGTCTTTCACTATTTCATTCTCTCCATTGTTCTCGGGTTTAGGGACTGTCTTTCACTATCTCGTTTCCTTTGTTGTTCTCGGATTTAGGGACTGTCTTTCACTATCTCCTTTCCTTCGTTGTTCTCGGATTTAGAAACTGTCTTTCACTATTTCATGCCCACCATTGTTCTCAGGTTTAGAAACTGCCTTTGACTATTTCATTCTCTCCATTGTTCTCGGGTTTATAGGCTGTCTTTACTATCTCGTTTCCTTTGTTGTTCTCGGATTTAGGGACTGTCTTCCACTATTTCCTTTCCTTCGTTGTTCTCGGGTTTAGGGGACTGTCTTTCACTATTTCATTCCCTCCATTGTTCTCGGGTTTAGGGACTGTCTTTCACTATCTCGTTTCCTTCGTTGTTCAAGGGTTTAGGGACTGTCTTTCACTATTTCATTTTCTCTGTTATTCTCGGATTCGGGGACTGTCTTTCTCTATCTCGTTTCCTTCGTTGTTCTCGGATTTAGGGACTGTCTTTCACTATTTCATTCCCTCCATTGTTCTCGGGTTTAGGGACTGTCTTTCACTATTTTATGCCCACGATTTTTCTCGGGTTTAGGGACTGTCTTTCACTATTTTATGCCCACGATTTTTCTCGGGTTTAGGGACTGTCTTTCACTATCTCGTTTCCTTTGTTGTTCTCGGATTTAGGGACTGTCTTTCACTATCTCCTTTCCTTCGTTGTTCTCGGGTTTAGGGACTGTCTTTCACTATTTCATTCCCTCCATTGTTTTTCGGGTTTAGGGACTGTCTTTCACAATCTCGTTTCCTTCGTTGTTCAAGGGCTTAGTGACTGTCTTTCACTATTTCATTCTCTCCATTGTTCTCGGGTTTAGGGACTGTCTTTCACTATCTCGTTTCCTTTGTTGTTCTCGGATTTAGGGACTGTCTTTCACTATCTCCTTTCCTTCGTTGTTCTCGGATTTAGAAACTGTCTTTCACTATTTCATGCCCACCATTGTTCTCAGGTTTAGGAACTGCCTTTGACTATTTCATTCTCTCTATTGTTCTCGGGTTTATAGGCTGTCTTTACTATCTCGTTTCCTTTGTTGTTCTCGGATTTAGGGACTGTCTTCCACTATTTCCTTTCCTTCGTTGTTCTTGGGTTTAGGGGACTGTCTTTCACTATTTCATTCCCTCCATTGTTCTCGGGTTTAGGGACTGTCTTTCACTATCTCGTTTCCTTCGTTGTTCAAGGGTTTAGGGACTGTCTTTCACTATTTCATTTTCTCTGTTATTCTCGGATTCGGGGACTGTCTTTCTCTATCTCGTTTCCTTCGTTGTTCTCGGATTTAGGGACTGTCTTTCACTATTTCATTCCCTCCATTGTTCTCGGGTTTAGGGACTGTCTTTCACTATTTTATGCCCACGATTTTTCTCGGGTTTAGGGACTGTCTTTCACTAACTCGTTTCCCTTGTTGATCTCGGATTTAGGGACTGTCTTTCAATATTTCATTCCCTCCATTGTTCTCGGGTTTAGGGACTGTCTTTTACTATCTCGTTTCCTTTGTTGTTCTCGGATTTAGAAACTGTCTTTCACTATTTCATGCCCACCATTGTTCTCAGGTTTAGGGACTGTCTTTGACTATTTCATTCTCTCCATTGTTCTCGGGTTTAGAGACTGTCTTTACTATCTCGTTTCCTTTGTTGTTCTCGGATTTAGGGACTGTCTTTCACTATCTCCTTTCCTTCGTTGTTCTCGGGTTTAGGGACTGTCTTTCACTATTTCATTCCCTCCATTGTTCTCGGGTTTAGGGACTGTCTTTTACAATCTCGTTTCCTTCGTTGTTCAAGGGTTTAGGGACTGTCTTTCACTATTTCATTCTCTCCATTGTTCTCGGGTTTAGGGACTGTCTTTCACTATCTCCTTTCCTTCGTTGTTCTCGGATTTAGAAACTGTCTTTCACTATTTCATGCCCACCATTGTTCTCAGGTTTAGGGACTGTCTTTGACTATTTCATTCTCTCCATTGTTCTCGGGTTTAGGGACTGTCTTTCACTATCCCGTTTCCTTTGTTGTTCTCGGATTTAGGGACTGTCTTTCACTATCTCCTTTCCTTCGTTGTTCTCGGGTTTAGGGACTGTCTTTCACTATTTCATTCCCTCCATTGTTCTCGGGTTTAGGGACTGTCTTTCACAATCTCGTTTCCTTCGTTGTTCAAGGGTTTAGGGACTGTCTTTTACTATTTCATTCTCTCCATTGTTCTCGGGTTTAGGGACTGTCTTTCACTATCTCCTTACCTTCGTTGTTCTCGGATTTAGAAACTGTCTTTCACTATTTCATTCCCTCCATTGTTCTCGGGTTTAGGGACTTTCTTTCACAATCTCGTTTCCTTCGTTGTTCAAGGGTTTAGGGACTGTCTTTCACTATTTCATTCTCTCCATTGTTCTCGGGTTTAGGGACTGTCTTTCACTATCTCCTTACCTTCGTTGTTCTCGGATTTAGAAACTGTCTTTCACTATTTCATTCCCTCCATTGTTCTCGGGTTTAGGGACTGTCTTTCACTATCTCGTTTCCTTTGTTGTTCTCGGATTTAGGGACTGTCTTTCACTATCTCCTTTCCTTCATTGTTCTCGGGTTTAGGGACTGTCTTTCACTATTTTATTCCCTCCATTGTTCTCGGGTTTAGGGACTGTCTTTTACTATCTCGTTTCCTTCATTGTTCTCGGGTTTAGGGACTGTCTTTCACTATTTTATTCCCACCATTGTTCTCGGGTTTAGGAACTGTCTTTCACTATCTCGTTTCCTCTGTTGTTCTCGGATTTAGGGACTGTCTTTCACTATCTCCTTTCCTTCGTTGTTCTCGGGTTTAGGGACTGTCTTTCACTATTTCATTCCCTCCATTGTTCTCGGGTTTAGGGACTGTCTTTCACTATTTTATGCCCACCATTGTTCTCGGGTTTAGGGACTGTCTTTCACTATTTCATTCTCTCCATTGTTCTCGGGTTTAGGAACTGTCTTTCACTATCTCCTTTCCTTCGTTGTTCTCGGGTTTAGGGACTGTCTTTCACTATCTCGTTTCCTTTGTTGTTCTCGGATTTAGGGACTGTCTTTCACTATCTACTTTCCGTCGTTGTTCTCGGGTTTGGGGACTGTCTTTCACTATTTCATTCCTTCCATTGTTCTCGGGTTTAGGGACTGTCTTTCACTATCTCGTTTCCTTCGTTGTTCAAGGGTTGAGGGACTGTCTTTCACTATTTCATGCCCACCATTGTTCTCGGGTTTAGGGACTGTCTTTCACTATTTCATTCTCTCCATTGTTCTCGGGTTTAGGGACTGTCGTTCACTATCTCGTTTCCTTCGTTGTTCTACTGTTTAGGAACTGTCTTTCACTATTTTATGCCCACCATTGTTCTCGGGTTTAGGGACTGTCTTTCATTATTTCATTCTCTCCATTGTTCTCGGGTTTAGGGACTGTCTTTCACTATTTTATGCCCACCATTGTTCTCGGGTTTAGGGACTGTCTTTCACTATTTCATTCCCTCCATTGTTCTCGGGTTTAGGGACTGTCCTTCACTATTTTATGCCCACCATTGTTCTCGGGTTTAGGGACTGTCTTTCACTATTTCATTCCCTCCATTGTTCTCGGGTTTAGGGACTGTCTTTCACAATCTCGTTTCCTTCGTTGTTCAAGGGTTTAGGGACTGTCTTTTACTATTTCATTCTCTCCATTGTTCTCGGGTTTAGGGACTGTCTTTCACTATCTCCTTACCTTCGTTGTTCTCGGATTTAGAAACTGTCTTTCACTATTTCATTCCCTCCATTGTTCTCGGGTTTAGGGACTGTCTTTCACAATCTCGTTTCCTTCGTTGTTCAAGGGTTTAGGGACTGTCTTTCACTATTTCATTCCCTCCATTGTTCTCGGGTTTAGGGACTGTCTTTCACAATCTCGTTTCCTTCGTTGTTCAAGGGTTTAGGGACTGTCTTTTACTATTTCATTCTCTCCATTGTTCTCGGGTTTAGGGACTGTCTTTCACTATCTCCTTACCTTCGTTGTTCTCGGATTTAGAAACTGTCTTTCACTATTTCATTCCCTCCATTGTTCTCGGGTTTAGGGACTGTCTTTCACAATCTCGTTTCCTTCGTTGTTCAAGGGTTTAGGGACTGTCTTTCACTATTTCATTCTCTCCATTGTTCTCGGGTTTAGGGACTGTCTTTCACTATCTCCTTACCTTCGTTGTTCTCGGATTTAGAAACTGTCTTTCACTATTTCATTCCCTCCATTGTTCTCGGGTTTAGGGACTGTCTTTCACTATCTCGTTTCCTTTGTTGTTCTCGGATTTAGGGACTGTCTTTCACTATCTCCTTTCCTTCATTGTTCTCGGGTTTAGGGACTGTCTTTCACTATTTCATTCCCTCCATTGTTCTCGGGTTTAGGGACTGTCTTTTACTATCTCGTTTCCTTCATTGTTCTCGGGTTTAGGGACTGTCTTTCACTATTTTATTCCCACCATTGTTCTCGGGTTTAGGGACTGTCTTTCACTATATCGTTTCCTTTGTTGTTTTCGGATTTAGGGATTGCCTTTCACTATTTCATTCCCTCCATTGTTCTCGGGTTTAGGAACTGTCTTTCACTATCTCGTTTCCTCTGTTGTTCTCGGATTTAGGGAATGTCTTTCACTATTTTATGCCCACCATTGTTCTCGGGTTTAGGGACTGTCTTTCACTATTTCATTCTCTCCATTGTTCTCGGGTTTAGGGACTGTCTTTCACTATTTCGTTTCCTTTGTTGTTCTCGGATTTAGGGACTGTCTTTCACTATCTCCTTTCCTTCGTTGTTCTTGGGTTTAGGGACTGTCTTTCACTATTTCATTCCCTCCATTGTTCTCGGGTTTAGGGACTGTCTTTCACTATTTTATGCCCACCATTGTTCTCGGGTTTAGGAACTCTCTTTCACTATTTCATTTTCTCCATTGTTCTCGAGTTTAGGGACTATCTTTACTATCTCGTTTCCTTTGTTGTTCTTGGATTTAGGGACTGTCTTCCACTATTTCCTTTCCTTCGTTGTTCTCGGGTTTAGAGACTGTCTTTCACTATCTCCTTTCCTTCGTTGTTCTCGGGTTTAGGGACTGTCTTTCACTATCTCGTTTCCTTTGTTGTTCTCGGATTTAGGGACTGTCTTTCACTATCTACTTTCCGTCGTTGTTCTCGGGTTTGGGGACTGTCTTTCACTATTTCATTCCTTCCATTGTTCTCGGGTTTAGGGACTGTCTTTCACTATCTCGTTTCCTTCGTTGTTCAAGGGTTGAGGGACTGTCTTTCACTATTTCATGCCCACCATTGTTCTCGGGTTTAGGGACTGTCTTTCACTATTTCATTCTCTCCATTGTTCTCGGGTTTAGGGACTGTCGTTCACTATCTCGTTTCCTTCGTTGTTCTACTGTTTAGGAACTGTCTTTCACTATTTTATGCCCACCATTGTTCTCGGGTTTAGGGACTGTCTTTCATTATTTCATTCTCTCCATTGTTCTCGGGTTTAGGGACTGTCTTTCACTATTTTATGCCCACCATTGTTCTCGGGTTTAGGGACTGTCTTTCACTATTTCATTCCCTCCATTGTTCTCGGGTTTAGGGACTGTCCTTCACTATTTTATGCCCACCATTGTTCTCGGGTTTAGGGACTGTCTTTCACTATTTCATTCTCTCATTTGTTCTCGGGTTTAGGGACTGTCTTTACTATCTCGTTTCCTTTGTTGTTCTTTGATTTAGGGACTGTCTTCCACTATTTCCTTTCCTTCGTTGTTCTCGGGTTTAGGGACTGTCTTTCACTATTTCATTCTCTCCATTGTTCTCGGGTTTAGGGACTGTCTTTCACTATCTCGTTTCCTTTGTTGTTCAAGGGTTTAGGGACTGTCTTTCACTATTTCATTCTTTCCATTGTTCTCGGGTTTAGGGACTGTCTTTCACTATCTCGTTTCCTTCGTTGTTCTAGGGTTTAGGAACTGTCTTTCACTATTTCATGCCCACCATTGTTCTCAGGTTTAGGGACTGTCTTTCACTATTTTATTCTCTCCATTGTTCTCGGGTTTAGGGACTGTCTTTCACTATTTTATGCCCACCATTGTTCTCGGGTTTAGGGACTGTCTTTCACTATCTCGTTTCCTTCGTTGTTCAAGGGTTTAGGGACTGTCTTTCACTATCTCGTTTCCTTCGTTGTTCAAGGGTTTAGGGACTGTCTTTCACTATTTCATTCTCTCTGTTATTCTCGGGTTCGGGGACTGTCTTTCTCTATCTCGTTTCCTTCGTTGTTCTCGGATTTAGGGACTGTCTTTCACTATCTCGTTTCCTTCGTTGTTCAATGGTTTAGGGACTGTCTTTCACTATTTCATTCTCTCCGTTATTCTCGGGTTCGGGGACTCTCTTTCACTATCTCGTTTCCTTTGTTGTTCAAGGGTTTAGGGACTGTCTTTCACTATTTCATTCTTTCCATTGTTCTCGGGTTTAGGGACTGTCTTTCACTATCTCGTTTCCTTCGTTGTTCTAGGGTTTAGGGACTGTCTTTCACTATTTTATTCTCTCCATTGTTCTCAGGTTTAGGGACTGTCTTTCACTATTTTATTCTCTCCATTGTTCTCGGGTTTAGGGACTGTCTTTCACTATTTTATGCCCACCATTGTTCTCGGGTTTAGGGACTGTCTTTCACTATCTCGTTTCCTTCGTTGTTCAAGGGTTTAGGGACTGTCTTTCACTATTTCATTCTCTCTGTTATTCTCGGGTTCGGGGACTGTCTTTCTCTATCTCGTTTCCTTCGTTGTTCTCGGATTTAGGGACTGTCTTTCACTATCTCGTTTCCTTCGTTGTTCAATGGTTTAGGGACTGTCTTTCACTATTTCATTCTCTCCGTTATTCTCGGGTTCGGGGACTCTCTTTCACTATCTCGTTTCCTTTGTTGTTCCAGGGTTTAGGAACTGTCTTTCACTATTTCATGCCCACCATTTTTCTCAGGTTTAGGGACTGTCGTTCACTATCTCTTTTCCTTAGTTTTTATCGGGTTTAGGCACTGTCTTTCACTATTTCATTCTCTCCGTTATTCTCGGGTTCGGGGACTCTTTTTCACTATCTCGTTTCCTTTTTTGTTGTAGGGTTTAGGAACTGTCTTTCACTATTTCATGCCCACCATTGTTCCCGGGTTTAGGGACTGTTTAGGGACGGGTTCCAGCTACTTGATACAGGTTCACTGCTGGTTCACAGGTTGATATGATGTTGATGTAGGGCCGTCCACTGGACAGCTCTTTTATCCCTCTTCCAGGAGGGAGTGCTATACGACGGCGGTGGTAGCTTGGGAGATCGTCAATGAGGTGTGCATAAGCAACAGTATCACGGGCGTACTCGGCGTCGACTGCTTCGTAATACTCCCTGTCGCAGTTGTCGTGTTTGAGATAGGGAGATTCGTAGTACGCCGCGAAGAAGAAGTCGTCCTCCTGCTGCCATTCTGGTGTCTTCTGGACTTCTTGGCGTATGCCTCGTTTGTCTCTCTCCGTCTGTTCCTCCGGCTGCTGCCGTCCAGCTCGAAGATAGGCCCCACGTGTCCGGCGCCATTTATTACCGAGAACACGGGGATGACCGGGGGTGGTTTTTGCATACCCCCGGCCAACGGCTCAGAGAGACTGTCTTTCACTATCTCGTTTCCTTTGTTGTTCTCGGATTTAGGGACTGTCTTTCACTATCTCCTTTCCTTCGTTGTTCTCGGGTTTAGGGACTGTCTTTCACTATTTGATTCCCTCCATTGTTCTCGGGTTTAGGGACTGTCTTTCACAATCTCGTTTCCTTCGTTGTTCAAGGGCTTAGTGACTGTCTTTCACTATTTCATTCTCTCCATTGTTCTCGGGTTTAGGGACTGTCTTTCACTATCTCGTTTCCTTTGTTGTTCTCGGATTTAGGGACTGTCTTTCACTATCTCCTTTCCTTCGTTGTTCTCGGATTTAGAAACTGTCTTTCACTATTTCATGCCCACCATTGTTCTCAGGTTTAGGAACTGCCTTTGACTATTTCATTCTCTCTATTGTTCTCGGGTTTATAGGCTGTCTTTACTATCTCGTTTCCTTTGTTGTTCTCGGATTTAGGGACTGTCTTCCACTATTTCCTTTCCTTCGTTGTTCTTGGGTTTAGGGGACTGTCTTTCACTATTTCATTCCCTCCATTGTTCTCGGGTTTAGGGACTGTCTTTCACTATCTCGTTTCCTTCGTTGTTCAAGGGTTTAGGGACTGTCTTTCACTATTTCATTTTCTCTGTTATTCTCGGATTCGGGGACTGTCTTTCTCTATCTCGTTTCCTTCGTTGTTCTCGGATTTAGGGACTGTCTTTCACTATTTCATTCCCTCCATTGTTCTCGGGTTTAGGGACTGTCTTTCACTATTTTATGCCCACGATTTTTTTCGGGTTTAGGGACTGTCTTTCACTAACTCGTTTCCCTTGTTGATCTCGGATTTAGGGACTGTCTTTCAATATTTCATTCCCTCCATTGTTCTCGGGTTTAGGGACTGTCTTTTACTATCTCGTTTCCTTTGTTGTTCTCGGATTTAGAAACTGTCTTTCACTATTTCATGCCCACCATTGTTCTCAGGTTTAGGGACTGTCTTTGACTATTTCATTCTCTCCATTGTTCTCGGGTTTAGAGACTGTCTTTACTATCTCGTTTCCTTTGTTGTTCTCGGATTTAGGGACTGTCTTTCACTATCTCCTTTCCTTCGTTGTTCTCGGGTTTAGGGACTGTCTTTCACTATTTCATTCCCTCCATTGTTCTCGGGTTTAGGGACTGTCTTTTACAATCTCGTTTCCTTCGTTGTTCAAGGGTTTAGGGACTGTCTTTCACTATTTCATTCTCTCCATTGTTCTCGGGTTTAGGGACTGTCTTTCACTATCTCCTTTCCTTCGTTGTTCTCGGATTTAGAAACTGTCTTTCACTATTTCATGCCCACCATTGTTCTCAGGTTTAGGGACTGTCTTTGACTATTTCATTCTCTCCATTGTTCTCGGGTTTAGGGACTGTCTTTCACTATCCCGTTTCCTTTGTTGTTCTCGGATTTAGGGACTGTCTTTCACTATCTCCTTTCCTTCGTTGTTCTCGGGTTTAGGGACTGTCTTTCACTATTTCATTCCCTCCATTGTTCTCGGGTTTAGGGACTGTCTTTCACAATCTCGTTTCCTTCGTTCTTCAAGGGTTTAGGGACTGTCTTTTACTATTTCATTCTCTCCATTGTTCTCGGGTTTAGGGACTGTCTTTCACTATCTCCTTACCTTCGTTGTTCTCGGATTTAGAAACTGTCTTTCACTATTTCATTCCCTCCATTGTTCTCGGGTTTAGGGACTTTCTTTCACAATCTCGTTTCCTTCGTTGTTCAAGGGTTTAGGGACTGTCTTTCACTATTTCATTCTCTCCATTGTTCTCGGGTTTAGGGACTGTCTTTCACTATCTCCTTACCTTCGTTGTTCTCGGATTTAGAAACTGTCTTTCACTATTTCATTCCCTCCATTGTTCTCGGGTTTAGGGACTGTCTTTCACTATCTCGTTTCCTTTGTTGTTCTCGGATTTAGGGACTGTCTTTCACTATCTCCTTTCCTTCATTGTTCTCGGGTTTAGGGACTGTCTTTCACTATTTTATTCCCTCCATTGTTCTCGGGTTTAGGGACTGTCTTTTACTATCTCGTTTCCTTCATTGTTCTCGGGTTTAGGGACTGTCTTTCACTATTTTATTCCCACCATTGTTCTCGGGTTTAGGAACTGTCTTTCACTATCTCGTTTCCTCTGTTGTTCTCGGATTTAGGGACTGTCTTTCACTATCTCCTTTCCTTCGTTGTTCTCGGGTTTAGGGACTGTCTTTCACTATTTCATTCCCTCCATTGTTCTCGGGTTTAGGGACTGTCTTTCACTATTTTATGCCCACCATTGTTCTCGGGTTTAGGGACTGTCTTTCACTATTTCATTCTCTCCATTGTTCTCGGGTTTAGGAACTGTCTTTCACTATCTCCTTTCCTTCGTTGTTCTCGGGTTTAGGGACTGTCTTTCACTATCTCGTTTCCTTTGTTGTTCTCGGATTTAGGGACTGTCTTTCACTATCTACTTTCCGTCGTTGTTCTCGGGTTTGGGGACTGTCTTTCACTATTTCATTCCTTCCATTGTTCTCGGGTTTAGGGACTGTCTTTCACTATCTCGTTTCCTTCGTTGTTCAAGGGTTGAGGGACTGTCTTTCACTATTTCATGCCCACCATTGTTCTCGGGTTTAGGGACTGTCCTTCACTATTTCATTCTCTCCATTGTTCTCGGGTTTAGGGACTGTCGTTCACTATCTCGTTTCCTTCGTTGTTCTACTGTTTAGGAACTGTCTTTCACTATTTTATGCCCACCATTGTTCTCGGGTTTAGGGACTGTCTTTCATTATTTCATTCTCTCCATTGTTCTCGGGTTTAGGGACTGTCTTTCACTATTTTATGCCCACCATTGTTCTCGGGTTTAGGGACTGTCTTTCACTATTTCATTCCCTCCATTGTTCTCGGGTTTAGGGACTGTCCTTCACTATTTTATGCCCACCATTGTTCTCGGGTTTAGGGACTGTCTTTCACTATCTCGTTTCCTTCGTTGTTCAAGGGTTTAGGGACTGTCTTTCACTATCTCGTTTCCTTCGTTGTTCAAGGGTTTAGGGACTGTCTTTCACTATTTCATTCTCTCTGTTATTCTCGGGTTCGGGGACTGTCTTTCTCTATCTCGTTTCCTTCGTTGTTCTCGGATTTAGGGACTGTCTTTCACTATCTCGTTTCCTTCGTTGTTCAATGGTTTAGGGACTGTCTTTCACTATTTCATTCTCTCCGTTATTCTCGGGTTCGGGGACTCTCTTTCACTATCTCGTTTCCTTTGTTGTTCAAGGGTTTAGGGACTGTCTTTCACTATTTCATTCTTTCCATTGTTCTCGGGTTTAGGGACTGTCTTTCACTATCTCGTTTCCTTCGTTGTTCTAGGGTTTAGGGACTGTCTTTCACTATTTTATTCTCTCCATTGTTCTCAGGTTTAGGGACTGTCTTTCACTATTTTATTCTCTCCATTGTTCTCGGGTTTAGGGACTGTCTTTCACTATTTTATGCCCACCATTGTTCTCGGGTTTAGGGACTGTCTTTCACTATCTCGTTTCCTTCGTTGTTCAAGGGTTTAGGGACTGTCTTTCACTATTTCATTCTCTCTGTTATTCTCGGGTTCGGGGACTGTCTTTCTCTATCTCGTTTCCTTCGTTGTTCTCGGATTTAGGGACTGTCTTTCACTATCTCGTTTCCTTCGTTGTTCAATGGTTTAGGGACTGTCTTTCACTATTTCATTCTCTCCGTTATTCTCGGGTTCGGGGACTCTCTTTCACTATCTCGTTTCCTTTGTTGTTCCAGGGTTTAGGAACTGTCTTTCACTATTTCATGCCCACCATTTTTCTCAGGTTTAGGGACTGTCGTTCACTATCTCTTTTCCTTAGTTTTTATCGGGTTTAGGCACTGTCTTTCACTATTTCATTCTCTCCGTTATTCTCGGGTTCGGGGACTCTTTTTCACTATCTCGTTTCCTTTTTTGTTGTAGGGTTTAGGAACTGTCTTTCACTATTTCATGCCCACCATTGTTCCCGGGTTTAGGGACTGTTTAGGGACGGGTTCCAGCTACTTGATACAGGTTCACTGCTGGTTCACAGGTTGATATGATGTTGATGTAGGGCCGTCCACTGGACAGCTCTTTTATCCCTCTTCCAGGAGGGAGTGCTATACGACGGCGGTGGTAGCTTGGGAGATCGTCAATGAGGTGTGCATAAGCAACAGTATCACGGGCGTACTCGGCGTCGACTGCTTCGTAATACTCCCTGTCGCAGTTGTCGTGTTTGAGATAGGGAGATTCGTAGTACGCCGCGAAGAAGAAGTCGTCCTCCTGCTGCCATTCTGGTGTCTTCTGGACTTCTTGGCGTATGCCTCGTTTGTCTCTCTCCGTCTGTTCCTCCGGCTGCTGCCGTCCAGCTCGAAGATAGGCCCCACGTGTCCGGCGCCATTTATTACCGAGAACACGGGGATGACCGGGGGTGGTTTTTGCATACCCCCGGCCAACGGCTCAGAGAGACTGTCTTTCACTATCTCGTTTCCTTTGTTGTTCTCGGATTTAGGGACTGTCTTTCACTATCTCCTTTCCTTCGTTGTTCTCGGGTTTAGGGACTGTCTTTCACTATTTCATTCCCTCCATTGTTCTCGGGTTTAGGGACTGTCTTTCACAATCTCGTTTCCTTCGTTGTTCAAGGGCTTAGTGACTGTCTTTCACTATTTCATTCTCTCCATTGTTCTCGGGTTTAGGGACTGTCTTTCACTATCTCGTTTCCTTTGTTGTTCTCGGATTTAGGGACTGTCTTTCACTATCTCCTTTCCTTCGTTGTTCTCGGATTTAGAAACTGTCTTTCACTATTTCATGCCCACCATTGTTCTCAGGTTTAGGAACTGCCTTTGACTATTTCATTCTCTCTATTGTTCTCGGGTTTATAGGCTGTCTTTACTATCTCGTTTCCTTTGTTGTTCTCGGATTTAGGGACTGTCTTCCACTATTTCCTTTCCTTCGTTGTTCTTGGGTTTAGGGGACTGTCTTTCACTATTTCATTCCCTCCATTGTTCTCGGGTTTAGGGACTGTCTTTCACTATCTCGTTTCCTTCGTTGTTCAAGGGTTTAGGGACTGTCTTTCACTATTTCATTTTCTCTGTTATTCTCGGATTCGGGGACTGTCTTTCTCTATCTCGTTTCCTTCGTTGTTCTCGGATTTAGGGACTGTCTTTCACTATTTCATTCCCTCCATTGTTCTCGGGTTTAGGGACTGTCTTTCACTATTTTATGCCCACGATTTTTTTCGGGTTTAGGGACTGTCTTTCACTAACTCGTTTCCCTTGTTGATCTCGGATTTAGGGACTGTCTTTCAATATTTCATTCCCTCCATTGTTCTCGGGTTTAGGGACTGTCTTTTACTATCTCGTTTCCTTTGTTGTTCTCGGATTTAGAAACTGTCTTTCACTATTTCATGCCCACCATTGTTCTCAGGTTTAGGGACTGTCTTTGACTATTTCATTCTCTCCATTGTTCTCGGGTTTAGAGACTGTCTTTACTATCTCGTTTCCTTTGTTGTTCTCGGATTTAGGGACTGTCTTTCACTATCTCCTTTCCTTCGTTGTTCTCGGGTTTAGGGACTGTCTTTCACTATTTCATTCCCTCCATTGTTCTCGGGTTTAGGGACTGTCTTTTACAATCTCGTTTCCTTCGTTGTTCAAGGGTTTAGGGACTGTCTTTCACTATTTCATTCTCTCCATTGTTCTCGGGTTTAGGGACTGTCTTTCACTATCTCCTTTCCTTCGTTGTTCTCGGATTTAGAAACTGTCTTTCACTATTTCATGCCCACCATTGTTCTCAGGTTTAGGGACTGTCTTTGACTATTTCATTCTCTCCATTGTTCTCGGGTTTAGGGACTGTCTTTCACTATCCCGTTTCCTTTGTTGTTCTCGGATTTAGGGACTGTCTTTCACTATCTCCTTTCCTTCGTTGTTCTCGGGTTTAGGGACTGTCTTTCACTATTTCATTCCCTCCATTGTTCTCGGGTTTAGGGACTGTCTTTCACAATCTCGTTTCCTTCGTTCTTCAAGGGTTTAGGGACTGTCTTTTACTATTTCATTCTCTCCATTGTTCTCGGGTTTAGGGACTGTCTTTCACTATCTCCTTACCTTCGTTGTTCTCGGATTTAGAAACTGTCTTTCACTATTTCATTCCCTCCATTGTTCTCGGGTTTAGGGACTTTCTTTCACAATCTCGTTTCCTTCGTTGTTCAAGGGTTTAGGGACTGTCTTTCACTATTTCATTCTCTCCATTGTTCTCGGGTTTAGGGACTGTCTTTCACTATCTCCTTACCTTCGTTGTTCTCGGATTTAGAAACTGTCTTTCACTATTTCATTCCCTCCATTGTTCTCGGGTTTAGGGACTGTCTTTCACTATCTCGTTTCCTTTGTTGTTCTCGGATTTAGGGACTGTCTTTCACTATCTCCTTTCCTTCATTGTTCTCGGGTTTAGGGACTGTCTTTCACTATTTTATTCCCTCCATTGTTCTCGGGTTTAGGGACTGTCTTTTACTATCTCGTTTCCTTCATTGTTCTCGGGTTTAGGGACTGTCTTTCACTATTTTATTCCCACCATTGTTCTCGGGTTTAGGAACTGTCTTTCACTATCTCGTTTCCTCTGTTGTTCTCGGATTTAGGGACTGTCTTTCACTATCTCCTTTCCTTCGTTGTTCTCGGGTTTAGGGACTGTCTTTCACTATTTCATTCCCTCCATTGTTCTCGGGTTTAGGGACTGTCTTTCACTATTTTATGCCCACCATTGTTCTCGGGTTTAGGGACTGTCTTTCACTATTTCATTCTCTCCATTGTTCTCGGGTTTAGGAACTGTCTTTCACTATCTCCTTTCCTTCGTTGTTCTCGGGTTTAGGGACTGTCTTTCACTATCTCGTTTCCTTTGTTGTTCTCGGATTTAGGGACTGTCTTTCACTATCTACTTTCCGTCGTTGTTCTCGGGTTTGGGGACTGTCTTTCACTATTTCATTCCTTCCATTGTTCTCGGGTTTAGGGACTGTCTTTCACTATCTCGTTTCCTTCGTTGTTCAAGGGTTGAGGGACTGTCTTTCACTATTTCATGCCCACCATTGTTCTCGGGTTTAGGGACTGTCCTTCACTATTTCATTCTCTCCATTGTTCTCGGGTTTAGGGACTGTCGTTCACTATCTCGTTTCCTTCGTTGTTCTACTGTTTAGGAACTGTCTTTCACTATTTTATGCCCACCATTGTTCTCGGGTTTAGGGACTGTCTTTCATTATTTCATTCTCTCCATTGTTCTCGGGTTTAGGGACTGTCTTTCACTATTTTATGCCCACCATTGTTCTCGGGTTTAGGGACTGTCTTTCACTATTTCATTCCCTCCATTGTTCTCGGGTTTAGGGACTGTCCTTCACTATTTTATGCCCACCATTGTTCTCGGGTTTAGGGACTGTCTTTCACTATTTCATTCCCTCCATTGTTCTCGGGTTTAGGGACTGTCTTTCACAATCTCGTTTCCTTCGTTGTTCAAGGGTTTAGGGACTGTGTTTCACTATTTCATTCTCTCCATTGTTCTCGGGTTTAGGGACTGTCTTTCACTATCTCCTTTCCTTCGTTGTTCTCGGATTTAGAAACTGTCTTTCACTATTTCATGCCCACCATTGTTCTCAGGTTTAGGGACTGTCTTTGACTATTTCATTCTCTCCATTGTTCTCGGGTTTAGGGACTGTCTTTCACTATCCCGTTTCCTTTGTTGTTCTCGGATTTAGGGACTGTCTTTCACTATCTCCTTTCCTTCGTTGTTCTCGGGTTTAGGGACTGTCTTTCACTATTTCATTCCCTCCATTGTTCTCGGGTTTAGGGACTGTCTTTCACAATCTCGTTTCCTTCGTTGTTCAAGGGTTTAGGGACTGTCTTTTACTATTTCATTCTCTCCATTGTTCTCGGGTTTAGGGACTGTCTTTCACTATCTCCTTACCTTCGTTGTTCTCGGATTTAGAAACTGTCTTTCACTATTTCATTCCCTCCATTGTTCTCGGGTTTAGGGACTGTCTTTCACAATCTCGTTTCCTTCGTTGTTCAAGGGTTTAGGGACTGTCTTTCACTATTTCATTCTCTCCATTGTTCTCGGGTTTAGGGACTGTCTTTCACTATCTCCTTACCTTCGTTGTTCTCGGATTTAGAAACTGTCTTTCACTATTTCATTCCCTCCATTGTTCTCGGGTTTAGGGACTGTCTTTCACTATCTCGTTTCCTTTGTTGTTCTCGGATTTAGGGACTGTCTTTCACTATCTCCTTTCCTTCATTGTTCTCGGGTTTAGGGACTGTCTTTCACTATTTCATTCCCTCCATTGTTCTCGGGTTTAGGGACTGTCTTTTACTATCTCGTTTCCTTCATTGTTCTCGGGTTTAGGGACTGTCTTTCACTATTTTATTCCCACCATTGTTCTCGGGTTTAGGGACTGTCTTTCACTATATCGTTTCCTTTGTTGTTTTCGGATTTAGGGATTGCCTTTCACTATTTCATTCCCTCCATTGTTCTCGGGTTTAGGAACTGTCTTTCACTATCTCGTTTCCTCTGTTGTTCTCGGATTTAGGGAATGTCTTTCACTATCTCCTTTCCTTCGTTGTTCTCGGGTTTAGGGACTGTCTTTCACTATTTCATTCCCTCCATTGTTCTCGGGTTTAGGGACTGTCTTTCACTATTTTATGCCCACCATTGTTCTCGGGTTTAGGGACTGTCTTTCACTATTTCATTCTCTCCATTGTTCTCGGGTTTAGGGACTGTCTTTCACTATTTCGTTTCCTTTGTTGTTCTCGGATTTAGGGACTGTCTTTCACTATCTCCTTTCCTTCGTTGTTCTTGGGTTTAGGGACTGTCTTTCACTATTTCATTCCCTCCATTGTTCTCGGGTTTAGGGACTGTCTTTCACTATTTTATGCCCACCATTGTTCTCGGGTTTAGGAACTCTCTTTCACTATTTCATTTTCTCCATTGTTCTCGGGTTTAGGGACTATCTTTACTATCTCGTTTCCTTTGTTGTTCTTGGATTTAGGGACTGTCTTCCACTATTTCCTTTCCTTCGTTGTTCTCGGGTTTAGAGACTGTCTTTCACTATCTCCTTTCCTTCGTTGTTCTCGGGTTTAGGGACTGTCTTTCACTATCTCGTTTCCTTTGTTGTTCTCGGATTTAGGGACTGTCTTTCACTATCTACTTTCCGTCGTTGTTCTCGGGTTTGGGGACTGTCTTTCACTATTTCATTCCTTCCATTGTTCTCGGGTTTAGGGACTGTCTTTCACTATCTCGTTTCCTTCGTTGTTCAAGGGTTGAGGGACTGTCTTTCACTATTTCATGCCCACCATTGTTCTCGGGTTTAGGGACTGTCTTTCACTATTTCATTCTCTCCATTGTTCTCGGGTTTAGGGACTGTCGTTCACTATCTCGTTTCCTTCGTTGTTCTACTGTTTAGGAACTGTCTTTCACTATTTTATGCCCACCATTGTTCTCGGGTTTAGGGACTGTCTTTCATTATTTCATTCTCTCCATTGTTCTCGGGTTTAGGGACTGTCTTTCACTATTTTATGCCCACCATTGTTCTCGGGTTTAGGGACTGTCTTTCACTATTTCATTCCCTCCATTGTTCTCGGGTTTAGGGACTGTCCTTCACTATTTTATGCCCACCATTGTTCTCGGGTTTAGGGACTGTCTTTCACTATTTCATTCTCTCATTTGTTCTCGGGTTTAGGGACTGTCTTTACTATCTCGTTTCCTTTGTTGTTCTTTGATTTAGGGACTGTCTTCCACTATTTCCTTTCCTTCGTTGTTCTCGGGTTTAGGGACTGTCTTTCACTATTTCATTCTCTCCATTGTTCTCGGGTTTAGGGACTGTCTTTCACTATCTCGTTTCCTTTGTTGTTCAAGGGTTTAGGGACTGTCTTTCACTATTTCATTCTTTCCATTGTTCTCGGGTTTAGGGACTGTCTTTCACTATCTCGTTTCCTTCGTTGTTCTAGGGTTTAGGAACTGTCTTTCACTATTTCATGCCCACCATTGTTCTCAGGTTTAGGGACTGTCTTTCACTATTTTATTCTCTCCATTGTTCTCGGGTTTAGGGACTGTCTTTCACTATTTTATGCCCACCATTGTTCTCGGGTTTAGGGACTGTCTTTCACTATCTCGTTTCCTTCGTTGTTCAAGGGTTTAGGGACTGTCTTTCACTATCTCGTTTCCTTCGTTGTTCAAGGGTTTAGGGACTGTCTTTCACTATTTCATTCTCTCTGTTATTCTCGGGTTCGGGGACTGTCTTTCTCTATCTCGTTTCCTTCGTTGTTCTCGGATTTAGGGACTGTCTTTCACTATCTCGTTTCCTTCGTTGTTCAATGGTTTAGGGACTGTCTTTCACTATTTCATTCTCTCCGTTATTCTCGGGTTCGGGGACTCTCTTTCACTATCTCGTTTCCTTTGTTGTTCAAGGGTTTAGGGACTGTCTTTCACTATTTCATTCTTTCCATTGTTCTCGGGTTTAGGGACTGTCTTTCACTATCTCGTTTCCTTCGTTGTTCTAGGGTTTAGGGACTGTCTTTCACTATTTTATTCTCTCCATTGTTCTCAGGTTTAGGGACTGTCTTTCACTATTTTATTCTCTCCATTGTTCTCGGGTTTAGGGACTGTCTTTCACTATTTTATGCCCACCATTGTTCTCGGGTTTAGGGACTGTCTTTCACTATCTCGTTTCCTTCGTTGTTCAAGGGTTTAGGGACTGTCTTTCACTATTTCATTCTCTCTGTTATTCTCGGGTTCGGGGACTGTCTTTCTCTATCTCGTTTCCTTCGTTGTTCTCGGATTTAGGGACTGTCTTTCACTATCTCGTTTCCTTCGTTGTTCAATGGTTTAGGGACTGTCTTTCACTATTTCATTCTCTCCGTTATTCTCGGGTTCGGGGACTCTCTTTCACTATCTCGTTTCCTTTGTTGTTCCAGGGTTTAGGAACTGTCTTTCACTATTTCATGCCCACCATTTTTCTCAGGTTTAGGGACTGTCGTTCACTATCTCTTTTCCTTAGTTTTTATCGGGTTTAGGCACTGTCTTTCACTATTTCATTCTCTCCGTTATTCTCGGGTTCGGGGACTCTTTTTCACTATCTCGTTTCCTTTTTTGTTGTAGGGTTTAGGAACTGTCTTTCACTATTTCATGCCCACCATTGTTCCCGGGTTTAGGGACTGTTTAGGGACGGGTTCCAGCTACTTGATACAGGTTCACTGCTGGTTCACAGGTTGATATGATGTTGATGTAGGGCCGTCCACTGGACAGCTCTTTTATCCCTCTTCCAGGAGGGAGTGCTATACGACGGCGGTGGTAGCTTGGGAGATCGTCAATGAGGTGTGCATAAGCAACAGTATCACGGGCGTACTCGGCGTCGACTGCTTCGTAATACTCCCTGTCGCAGTTGTCGTGTTTGAGATAGGGAGATTCGTAGTACGCCGCGAAGAAGAAGTCGTCCTCCTGCTGCCATTCTGGTGTCTTCTGGACTTCTTGGCGTATGCCTCGTTTGTCTCTCTCCGTCTGTTCCTCCGGCTGCTGCCGTCCAGCTCGAAGATAGGCCCCACGTGTCCGGCGCCATTTATTACCGAGAACACGGGGATGACCGGGGGTGGTTTTTGCATACCCCCGGCCAACGGCTCAGAGAGACGGTCTTTCCTTTTTAAAGGTAAAAAATTAATGCTAACGGTCCAGAGGGAAAAAATAAAACACATCACGGATGTTTTCCGGTTCGAGGATGGCCGAAGACTGCCTGCCGACTGTCCTCGACAAAGCAACCCTCGCAGGTAGCAAAGCTACAAGGTCGCAAGTGGCAGTCCCTCGACCGGATGTTTATTATAAAAAGTTACAAATAAATCCTAAAATTAAAACTAAAAAAAAACTGCTAAAACTACCCTGGGTTGGCGCCGTAATTGAGTCCTAAATTGGGGCCAACCCTTACGGGTATCAAAAGGACCAATTGAAAGAGTTGTATGTTCTGTAAAACTCCGAATCACTGAAAATCATTGACGAATCTTTGTTGAATCAAGTAGTGGAGTTACATTCCTCCGAGAGCTCCTATCTTCGGAGGCCTTTGGGAGCCGGGAGTAAAGTCTTTCAAGGTACAGTTTAAGAAGGCGGTCGATGATGCCAAACTCAGCTATGAAGAAATATTGACTCCTGTTACTCCAGTCGAACGTATTTTAAACTCAAGACCAATAACTCTTCTATTAGATGATCTCAATGACCTGACGGCCCGCACTCCTAATCATTTCCTTATTGGAGACGCACCCCTATCCTTAGCTGATCCTCATCTCAATAGATGGCATCAATTACTATCCATACGTGTGTTCGTGCCGAATCAAAGGTCAAGTCAGGTCTCAGATCAAGGATGGTTATAAAATAGTGCGAGAAGAAAAAAAATTAGAAAGAAAGTTAAAAAAATTTAAAAAATTAACTCTTTAAAACTAAAAAATTCTAAAGGTAAATATCTGACCAGTTAAAGAACCAACACAACTGAAGGAGTGAAAAACTAAAAAACTGAATTTCGACCCAGATATTAACACTACATACCTTTTGATGAGTAAAATTTTTGACATTCACGGCTAACACTGACAATTTGTAAAAATCTATGGTAAGAATTATGTGTAGCTTATTTAAAATTTGGCAGGGGTTAGCGAATAAAATATATTTAATTTTTAACTTTATTTTATTTTTATTATTATTTTTGTTATAGCGGCTATAGTAGTACACATTCTGTGAAAAGTGTCTACCTATTACCTGTGACCGAGGACGATCGGACGGACATCGGAGCCTTAGTAGTAGGGTCTCGTTGGCACCCTTTGGGCACGGAACCCTCAAAATTGACAAAATTCAGCTTTTAGTAATTTTTAACTAAAAATAAATATTTAGTTTAATAAATAACATCTAGATTTTTTAGGCATAATCTATACGAGTAACCACTTTACTTACACCTTTGAAAAATTGAGCTTTACAACATAAGAAATAAAATCAAAAAGAAGCTTTCGTATTAAGTACCATTCAAATTTATCGTCAACAGAAATTTGTTCATGCTAAATTAATATTATAACAGGTCCGTATATTGCGTGGAATATTGAGCTATAACCTGATGAACCTAAGTAAGTCTTGATTAATTTACTACCAATTGAAAAACAATAATAGAACTTAATAATCCACAAAGCTTGCTTTTAGAAAAAATTCAACTGGACAGATTTGCCGAAGCCAGCAAACGCGCTTTCGGTGCAGCAATTTAAGATTGGTTGAGGAATTTAATTTATTAAAATGCCAAATACAGGTCAATTTCAATTTTTAAGGGGCTACATACTGGAACCTATTGTTTTATTTTTATTTCTATCCCAGTAAAGACAGTTGGAAGGTTAACAACACGTTCAACTTTGTTTCGTCATCAACGACATGACCAAATTCTCGGTATATTGACGTGAGACGTTTTTATTATTTTGAGCCCCCTCGTGAGATTTGATGAGATAAAGACCCCCTACCCCCCTTACTCATGTAATTAATGAACGTCCCCTAATTCGGCCGGACCACAGACTACAATAAAACTCAGTTAACTTAGGACAAGAAAATCCTTGCGAAACAAATGTAATATTATGAAACATATTGAGGAAAGAAACGTGTCATCGAAGTACGGAACGCGTAAATCCCTTTTTGTCCACAGAAGTTGACTAATAGGAAAAGCTTCATTTTATTTGTTTTGACAGCTACACTGATGCTATAATAACGGGAATTACTTTACTGACGATGTGACTTTACCATTACTGTTGTAAACATTAAAGAAAATAACACAAAAGTAAATTTGAAAGCAGCAAATAGAGAAGCTTTATTAAATTGAGTTTATAAAAAGCATTCTTAAAGATCGATCGTTGCATGGAATATATCACTCTGCGGTACAGTTCCAGGATTTAAGTCGGAAAGACAAATTACAAGTACAATCTACCTAACGTCCTTTTTCCGCTCCAGAAGCGAAATCGCGGTATCATACCGCTGATTAATTGTCCTTTGTTCGCCACAAACAATGATCTATAAGAACACCACTGTGCATAAGTGAGCAATTCTCTAAGCAAAATGCACTTGAAGCTTCCAGCATTTTAATTCGACCCCTCTCTAGTGACTCTTGAAGTTCGTGCACCGAAGAATCGCGGGTTGTGGGGATTTAATTAAATGCCACAACCAAATTTACCTAACATTCTACAAACTATGATATGATCTGAACGTTGAAATTATTGCAAGTTTTAGATAATACTGTCACTTTGAGCGTAAACCAACTGTTGGTAGTCAGCACACGTCTTGTTGCACGGCGAGATGCGTTCGACGTATTAAAGGCAAACATTGACGCGATGCTTTGTTACTTTATCCATCTTTAAATGTTTTCTTTACTTTTATGAGTTTTCCCTTGAACAAGTTGTCCACTAAATCGCTCAATTATTGGATCCCCGAGGCGTACCTGATTAATAATCTTGTAGTCGCACACAGACGCACAACTTCTCTAGGCTTTTAATAGTAAATGTTACCCATAAATCCAGTAAAGAGCATACATTAGCGAAATTCCCTTATTGCTGAAGGTTATGTAAGCTGTAATATAATTAGCAGGGGATGTCAGATATTTACTGTCTCAGACATAATGATACATAATGGAAATTACTCATAATCGCTCAAAGAGCGCCATTATTATAGAAAATTACACTCCGTCGTCTTTATTCAGCGGGTGGCGGTAAATGAGACCGCAGCATCTTGCGTTTCTAATTTTTCTTTCCAGCCTTCAATAAAGAAGCGCGGTGGAAGAGCAGTCACTTAAATGCTGCTAACAACAATGAAGCTGAGATTCTGTCGAACATACAGGAGATTTCATTATGGAGGATTCAGAACGAGGTTACGACATCCGAAAGTAAACATTTTTCAGGATTTCTTCACGATGTTTAGAAAATTATATTATTGTATGCTGTGATGATCCTTTTCAATAATGAAATGTTTACCCTCGTTTCAGAATGAACGTATCGAGTGTTAATAATAGGTATGAGCGCGTACAAAATGTACATAAAAATAAAAATACTGACAATGGAGGAAAAATAAAAACCGCATATTGGGGTAATAATATATTATGCAACAAATTTATTAATGTTTGATGTATGATGTCCCGACCCAAGAAATGATAACTCAGATGGTGGGTTGAGGAACCTCACTGAGTATGAAATGACTATTCAATTCAACTATAATTTTTCACATGTTAACCAATAAAAGAGCAGATATTTACTTTCGTATCCTAGCAACAGCAAATTCCAGCGATTATATACCTCATAATAAATTGAGCCAATAGCAATTACAGATTTTTCATAGTTACGATGTATATAAGTGAGGATACCCCTAACGACGGGATATATTCACTTCGGTGTTTCGGCTGGCTCCAACAATGAACTTTGCCATAGAAACGATTTTTTGATGATTGTTTATAAAAGTTCCGTCAAAATTTCGCATTTTTTTCGTTATATAATCGTAACAAATACCACTCGAGCATTGAAAATAATCCGATTAAACTATCCTCGTCATTCGACGTATTCCGCGAAATACCACTCCAGCTGCGCTGTCGTGATGTTTCGTCGGAATACGTCTCATGACTCGGAAGTTTCAATTGTATGTGTAAATTGTTTTTCCGGAAATACCAGCAGCATTTGACTGTTTGATTTCCCTACTTGATTTTTTGACTTGTTTTTGTTTGTCATAAAAAAAATCCAATTTTATTTTTTTTTGTCAAAACTTTCATTATATAAGATAACAAAATTTTTATATTGTCGTTTAGACAATTAAAAGGGCTATCTATTTAAAACATATATATCACTCGAAAACAAATGACTGCTTGAAATTTAATTTGTTATCAAAATATTCATTTTTATAAACCAAAATTGAGAAGTCCAAAAAAAAATTAGAAAAAAATTTTGTTTCATTTTTAATGAATTTATTCCATACTTTTTGAAGCTCACTGTACATATCGGACTCGCTGCTACATATTCGACACAAAAAGTACAATTCCTCCGCCGTATAAAGAAATGTAAACGCGGCGCGAAGGTTTCTATCATTTAAATGTGACATTTGAACAGATAATGACTCCATGAAGCCTACAGGAAAAAATTGAAGAAAAGGTGAAAAATGGTGAAAAATTTAAAAAATTCATTCTGCGTTTGAGAGTGTAATTTGTGGAATTTCTGAGCTGTTTTCATCATTACAATGCCACATTTGAACAGATAATTACTCCCTGAAGCCTACAGGAGAAGACTGAAAAATGGGTGAAAAATGGTGGATTCGCCACTTGAAGAAAAGACGTAAAAAATTCATTCTGTCTTTGAGAGTGTAATTTGTGGCATTTCTGAGCTGTTTTCATCATTACAATGTCACATTTGAACAGATAATGACTCCCTGAAGCCTACAGAAAAAAATTGAAGAATTGGTAAAAAATGGTGGATTCGCCATTTGAAGAAAAAATTTAAAAAATTCATTCTGCTTTTGAGAGTGTAATTTGTGGAATTTCTGAGCTTTTTTCATCATTACAATCTCACATTTGAACAGATAATGACTCCCTGAAGCCTACAGAAAAGAATTGAAAAATTGGTGAAAAATGGTGGATTCGCCACTTGAAGAAAAAATTTAAAAAATTCATTCTGCCTTTGAGAGTGTAATTTGTGGAATTTCTGAGCTTTTCTTCATCATTACAATCTCACATTTGAACAGATAATGACTCCCTGAAGCCTACAGAAAAAATTGAAGAATTGATAAAAATGGTGGTTTCGCCACTTGAAGAAAAAAATTTAAAAAATTCATTCTGCCTTTGAGAGAGTAATTTGTGGAATTTCTGAGCTGTTTTCATCATTACAATGTCCCATGTAAACAGATAATGACTCCCTGAAGCCTACAGAATAAAATTGAAGAAAGTGTAATAAATGGTGGATGCGCCACTTGAAGAAAAAACGTAAAAAATTCATTCGGCCTTTGAGAGTGTAATTTGTGGAATTTCTGAGCTTTTTTCATCATTACAATGTCACATATGAACAGATAATGACTCATTGAAGCCTCCAGGAGAAAATTGAAGAATGGGTGAAAAATGGTGGATTCGCCACTTAAAGAAAAAATTTAAAAAATTCATTCTGCCTTTGAGAGTGTAATTTGTGGCATTTCTGAGCTGCTTTCATCATTACAATGTGACATTTGAACAGATAATGACTCCCTGAAGCCTACAGGAAGACATTGAAGAATTGGTAAAAAATGGTGGATTCGCCACTTGAAGAAAAAATTTAATAAATTCATTCGGCCTTCGAGAGTGTAATTTGTGGAATTTCTGAGCTGTTTTCATCATTACAATGTCACATTTGAACAGATAATGACTCCCTGAAGCCTACAGAAAAAAATTGAAGAATTTGTGAAAAATGGTGGATTCGCCACTTGAAGAAAAAATTTTAAAAATTCATTCTGCCTTTGAGATTGTAATTTGTGGCATTTCTGAGCTGTTTTCATCATTACAATGTCACATTTGAACAGATAATGACTCCCTGAAGCCTACACGAGAAAATTGAAGAAAGGGTGATAAATGGTGGATCCGCCACTTGAAGAAAACATGTAAAAAATTCATTCTGCCTTTGAGAGTGTAACTTGTGGAATTTCTGAGCTGTTTTCATCATTACTATGACACATGTGAACAGATAATGACTCCCTGAAGCCTACAGGAGAAAATTGAAGAAAGGGTGAAAAATGGTGGATTCGCCACTTGAAGAAAAGACGTAAAAAATTCATTCTGCCTTTGAGAGTGTAATTTGTGGAATTTCTGAGCTGTTTTCATCATTACAATGTCACATTTGAACAGATAATGACTCCCTGAAGCCTACAGGAGAAGATTGAAGAAAGGGTGAAAAATGGTGGATTTGCCATTTGAAGAAAAAATGTAAAAAATTCAGTCGGCCTTTGAGAGTGTAATTTGTGGAATCTCTGAGCTGTTTTCATCATTACAATGTCACATTTGAACAGATAATGACTCCTTGAAGCCTACAGGAGAAAATTGAAGAAAGGGTGAAAAATGGTGGATTCGCCACTTGAAGAAAAAATTTAAAAAATTCATTCTGCTTTTGAGAGTGTAATTTGTGGCATTTCTGAGCTGTTTTCATCATTACAATGTCACATGTGAACAGATAATGACTCCCTGAAGCCTACACGAGAAAATTGAAGAAAGGGCGATAGATGGTGGATTCGCCATTTGAAGAAAAAATGTAAAAAATTCATTCTGCCTTTGAGAGTGTAATTTGTGGAATTTCTGAGTTGTTTTCATCATTACAATGTGACATTTGAACAGATAATGACTCCCTGAAGCCTACAGGAAAAAATTGAAGAATTGGTGAAAAATGGTGGATTCGCCACTTGTAGAAAAAATTTAAAAAATTCATTCTGCCTTTGAGAGTGTAACTTGTTGCATTTCTGAGCTGTTTTCATCATTACAATGTCACATTTGAACAGATAATGACTCCCTGAAGCCTACAGAAGAAAATGGAAGAAAGGGTGATAGATGGTGGATTCGCCATTTGAAGAAAAAATGTAAAAAAATCATTCTGCCTTTGAGAGTGTAATTTGTGGCATTTCTGAGCTGTTTTTATCATTACAATGTCACATTTGAACAGATAATGACTCATTGACGCCTCCAGGAGAAAATTGAAGAATGGGTGAAAAATGGTGGATTTGCCACTTGAAGAAAAAATTTAAAAAATTCATTCTGCTTTTGAGAGTGTAATTTGTGGCATTTCTGAGCTGTTTTCATCATTACAATGTCACATGTGAACAGATAATGACTCCCTGAAGCCTACACGAGAAAATTGAAGAAAGGGTGATAAATGGTGGATTCGCCACTTGAAGAAAAAATTTAAAAAATTCAGTCGGCCTTTGAGAGCGTAATTTGTGGAATTTCTGAGCTGTTTTCATCATTACGATGTCACAATTCAACAGATAATGACTCCCTGAAGCTTACAGGAGAAAATTGAAGAAAAGGTGAAAAATGGTGGATTCGCCATTTGAAGAAAAAATGTTAAAAATTCAGTCGGCCTTTGAGAGTGTAATTTGTGGAATTTCTGAGCTGTTTTCATCATTACAATGTCACATTTGAACAGATAATGACTCCCTGAAGCCTACATTAGAAAACCAAAGAAAGGGTAAAAAATGATGGATTCGCCACTTGAAGAAAACATGTAAAAGTTCATTCTGCCTTTGAGAGTGTAATTTGTGGTATTTCTGAGCTGTTTTCATCATTACAATGTCACATTTCAACAGATAATGACTCCCTGAAGCCTACAGGAGAAAATTGAAGAAAGGGTGAAAAATGGTGGATTCGCCACTTGAAGAAAAAATTTAATGTAGTCTAAAAAGTAATAACTAGTCGGGAAAACATTTACACATAATTTTCTAAAGTTTTGTTGAATAGTAATATTTAGTGTTTTCTACATTAGATATGTAACAGCCCTTTTACTTCAACGGGATTATATACAGCCTACGTCTACCCTGAAGGTATATTCTAAATACGTATTGATCAAAGATTTTTTTAAATAGTATTTTCGGAAATTACCTCCTATGTCCAAAGTTTCAAACTGAAAATCTGTCACTACCTTCTGGTCTATATATCACAGTTATTCGCCTCTCAAACTCTCAAACTTCCTTTTTTTCAGTAGGGATTAAAAATAAACAATGACAATTTTTTATTATGAAATAAAACAAATCTAAAGAAATAAAAAAAAACAGAAAAATGTGTTTTTGGTTATCCACACGATAGAAGTGAAAATAAAATATACGCCTTATGTACGCCTTACTTATAATATTTTAAAAGTATTTTCCCTTAAACTTTATTCCATCGTTTTTGGCTAATAAAGTGGTACTTTATTCCCGAAGGAATACAGCTATTTTATTCCCTAGTAAATCGTTTTTCAAGCATAAACCAACTCGTTTCCATAGTAACCATCATTCAACTCCATTTAGGTATCATCGTACCGCGCAATAAAAAAAATTCTTCTCTAATTTAGGCGGTTGGGAGGAAAGTTTTGTATGCATCTTTGGAATAAACACCGTTAATCCCTCGCATGAAAATTCTTACATTCCTGGGATTAACATGGGTGTTTATTCCCTTGATACATAAATAACTATTAAATAATAATATCACATTGTTCCTTTGTTCCTGATTTTACCGGACCAAAATCCATTATATAACATCAATGTATGTAATTATATTGAGATCATTTAAATTATAAATTACAGTAGGCGGGAAATTGAATGGCACGATCATCATAAAACTAATACTCGCTCCGCTACATCACACTAACATCACGAAATTTTGCCACACATTTATAAATTTGTTGGACTAATTTTTG
Source organism: Diaperis boleti (assembly GCA_963583935.1). NCBI lineage: Eukaryota > Metazoa > Arthropoda > Insecta > Coleoptera > Tenebrionidae > Diaperis > Diaperis boleti. The sequence continues at coordinate 16,975,457 of OY757246.1, forward strand.
ATAATCTGCAGGAAAATTAGGGTAGGCATTTCGAAAAACCTTTAACACAGCTTTCTATAGAATACTTCCAATCACCATTCTATTGCCCTTTTTTTGAAGTCACTTTGACATTCAAATTTTATATCAAATTTTCAAAAGTTAGTAGAACCAAACGGATTTAAAATTTACAGCCTACTCTAATTTATAATTTAAATGATCTTATGGTACTTCTATCGTTTCTACCCTACAAAATACTAATTTAAAAATCTGAAAAAATTTGGGAACGATCTAGACATTATTTTAAATTATTATCATCAGCACAGCCGTTCAGTAGCGGGTAACTAAATTAAGGTCAAAACTTCCACGATAACTACGGAGTTTAGTGCAAAAATTTATTAAGAAAATTGTTGACAATGTTGATCTATTACCGATTAAAATTGTAATACCTACTTCTGTTACACCCTAACCATCGATTTTTATATACAGGGAGAGTAATTAAAAGGTCAATGGAATAAAATTATACAGGAAAAACTGTATTTCCAAAATATTTAGAGTTACCTAACCGGACCCAATTTTCCAGGACCGTATTCAACTTATTTTTTTAATGGAACCCCCTGTATTTTATTGTTGTTTGCCGCAATAAATGCTATACAGCTGTGTAATGTTTTTTAATTTTGTATTGAAGAGCAATGCAACAATGTTTTTTTTTTTTTAAAAAAAAGGTCAAAAACACAACTTTACAAAAAAAATTATAAAGGCTTTGCTATTAACCATAAAATTATATTATTTTGTACGTAGGCAAAAGAAGGTTAGAGACATCGTGAATGACCCTTACTTTTGATTTCAATCTAGTAGGTAACAGAAAAAAACATCCAACTTTTGATATGTTTTGGCAATCGCTCAAAAGTTTTTTGTTTTTTTTTTTTTCAAATGGAACACCCAGTATTTTTTGTGCCAGTATGTTACTTTTATTCACCTCTTTCTTTTTTATTAAGCATTAGCTTTACTTAGACCTACAGGATTTGAAGTTATTAAAACTTTTCTTAAAATGAATTAATTGTAAAATTAGGTATTACATATTTTACCCACTGATAGTGTACATAGAACACAAAGAAGAATATAATAATAAGTAAAATAACTGTTGTGCGAATGTATTATAATCGTTGAAATCATTTTTAATAAAAAATTACAACAAAAACAACAATGATAATTTTGTGAGGTCTGATGATCTTGGTGGCCATCTAGCCAGTGGCTATAGCGGGATGGCGAACCATCATTAAAAAAAAAAGTTGAATACGGTCCTGTAAAATTGCGCCCAGTTAGGTAACAAATTATGTTTAGAAAATTCAGATTTTCCTGTATAATTATTGTATTCCATTGACCAAATTTTTAAAAAATTAATAGTAAAAGCATAAGAGACCGATCCCAAACTAATGAGTAATAGACAAAAAAAAATCAAAAAAAAAGTAATTAGTCTATTTGTTCAACCAAATATTCCTAAAATTTGTTGTACAATGTTATTTAACAGCTTTTCCATATCTAAAAACGATAGTAACAACTATGTATTTTTATTTAAAAAAAGTTGAGACCCCCCTTTTTTAACTTTTGAATTTCTTTCTTGTTTCTTTGTGTTTTCGGAGCTTTACTAAAGACTCCCAAATGATTGAAATCTTTCAAAAATTAGATTCAATCATAATAATTACTAGATTATAATAACTAAAATACAGCAAGTTGATAATCTCATTAAGTATAGTTTGTTATGTTAAATGTTATACCGGGTGTCCCTACTAAAATTTGTACCCCCAACAATTCCAATTTCGAAAAAGTCTGAAGAAAACGCTAAAACAGGTCAATTTTGTTATCAAGGGGGACCAAATTGTACCAAACTTTCAAGTCTTAAATGTCACCCCTTGGGACATGAGAGCCACCCCTTTAAAAAATTTAAATGTCATGGGGGGTCGTGTGATACATCATTTTAAAGCTTATTCAATAAAAAAAAATACCATTGATTTGGTTCATTGAATAGTCTGTTGAATACAGTTCGTAGTCAAAAATTGTACAATATTTTTATTCATTCTCATAACGCTTGCCACCACCATGGTGTTCATAAAGCGAATGACCATTCATAAATATTCGACAATTTTTGACTACTCGTTGTTATAACTGAAAATAATAAAAAAGACAACATAGAGAACAAAAAAAGCCAATTTAATAATCTTTCAAAATAACGCCATAATTAAAAAATAATAAGGGCTGAAGATGGGAGCAGTTTTTTCCCGAAACATGTTCCTATTGTAATTGAATTTTATTAAAGCTTGAGACTGAGTAGAATATTTTTTTAAATTTTAATTTTTAATAGAGAACAAGCCAAAAATTTTAAGTCTCTAACCAATGAATTTAAATCATAAAAATACCAATCAGTATAGAAAATAAACACAAGAACCGAGGGAAATTAATGTCAAAATCATTAATTACTGAATTGTAAAGTGGATGTAATGTAAAATAACTTCAACAGTATTTTCGCTACCCCTAAATTATTCCATATAGAACACATTCGATTTCACACCCTCCTTTCTTGACAGGGAATAAAAATTAAAATTATCGACTACTAACTGCTCGTCTGTTCCTATTTGCATCCTGGGATTGAACGACTGATATTTTAATTCGTCTGGGAGCGTCGCTATAATTCCATTTGAATCTGTTTGTCGGGACACAAAAAACTGAATCTATCATTTTAGACGGGACAGACCTAATTATGCGAGGATCTGATTTCCTGCAGGACTAAACCCGCGTCACAACAAACTGACGTCGTCCTGATTTTTCACGCAAAAAATACCGTGGAGGAGACGCTGATTAAAGAGCAATTTCCGGCAGTCGATCGGATTCATGATGAAAAAAAAAACGGTATTGTTACGTGCAATATCGATCATCGGAACAAGCGCTTGAAAATCTTTCAAAGAAACAGATAATGCCATAAGGGAAAACATTATTATGTATCTCAAAGAGTCTAAATATCTTGGAAGTGTGGGCGTTGAATCAAAGAGCGCCATTAAGAATTTTCAAACGACGGCTAGAATAAAGTATTGCAATTTGTAGAGGTAACATCAAAGAATAATCTTGTTCATTGGTATTTTTAACAAAGTTCGTAACGCTCGGACCCACGCCATACCCAAACTTGTGTTTCTCCTTTCTAAACATCACTCAAATGTCAGATTAGATTAATCACGGTGTTTTTTCCAGTAGCGGTATGCTGAAATTTTTATGCCCCTGTTCTCCACTGCTTGTTTCAGAATCGCCAAAAATAAACTGTTTGTGACCTAAACCGTAGAAAGGAAAGCTGCGTGGGCATTGTAATAGTTATAGGTACCTAATATCAGATTAATATGCCGTGTACAAAATATTGCGGATCACTCTGGTATATTTATTATACCATTGTTTAAGTATATACTTAAACAATGATTATACCAAATCATTTTTATATGAATGCTGTAGATGCAAAAAAGAGGTAAAATAATATGCAGTAACGTTTGAGTAATGAGCTCAAAACTTGGAACTACATCTAAATGGTTTTTAAAACACTGCTTGCACTTCACCATCATCAGGCATCAAGAATACAATTATCGTAACAACGTTTGGGTAATGTTTAACAACTACAGTTAAAAGAAGGGCACTTTTAATTCATCTATATATTTAATCGTTGAACATGAATCGTTTGAGAGCAAATAAAACAGTGTAATGCACCGATTTTTATAATTGTTTTATTAAATGAAAGACATTGAAGATACACCAATAGATTACTTTTCATTTTCAAAAATTTCACAGGTTAATTGATTGCATTTTATTTTCCCGGACAACCGTCTATAACAGTCACCGTCTTAAACGAGCGAGGGTAGTTTCGTTCATCAAGCTGGCGCACTACAGCGAAATATAACTTGGCCCCTCCCCTGAGGTTTAGGTGCCCAAATGGTAAATTCAGAGTGGTGTAGAGTAAGAACCAAAATCAAGGGGTACAGTGCTAAATTATCATAAAAATATTGTAACGGAGGTACCAATTCTGAGAAGATCGAGTGCATCGAGTTCCGCTAGCAACGGGCGCTGCTAATTAATCCCACCCCCCTTTACTTTTAGGCATCGGACAGCGATAACTATTTCGGTCCGGTGATCATAAAATTTGCCCGCTACAAACGAGACCATCCCGAAGTCGCTACCACCACTCCCAGTTTTCGCTCTTGTAACCCCAGACCACGCCCTTCTCATCGCGCCGTTTAAATGTAAGAATAAATGCTTAACGTTGACGTATAGGGATGATTCTTTCACTCCCGTGATCGGAACGAGACCGCGCTCCGGGCCCCGTCGTTCCGGAGTATGTGTACCGCCCAGATTCACCGCCGTTCCGGGAGAATAGAACGCCGAATCGTATAGCAATGAAGACCTTGGGTGAGTCGCCCACGCGCAGGGGAAGAACGTCGAGCGAACAGATTCCGACCATTCCAGTTGGTGACAAGAACCCTTCAAGTGGTGACCGTTCCGGTAGTGAGTTGTAGTGATCAGTGAGTGAGTTCCTGCCGGTTGACCACCGAGATACCCGGACGGGTCCTTCTAGGGATCCTCTCACTCGACCAGAAGAGGCCAGCCTTGGTATCCTCGGTGACGATCTAGTGCAACGGAGGTAGGGCGCCTGCGGTGGCTTCTTCCGAGAGGCTGTCCAGGTGTCTGGTTTTCGGTGCACCTGCTGGTCGATCATTGGGATGTCCGGGCGGGTCTCTTGTTGGGACTCCCGACTACCGACTGAAAAGGACCGGTCCTGGTAGCTTGGGTGCCGACCCTGTTTTACCCCACCTCCGACCCCGAGCCACACGGCGGGTAGTGTAGGAAACGACTGTTTGGTCCCCGGAAATCGTTTCCGTGACATTGTAAAAACCTTTGTATATAACCCGCGAATATCTGTAAGCTCTGTATATATCAACCCCTGTATATATTACCCTTGTAAATATTCCGTGTAAATTAAAGCATGTAAAAACCCGTAAATATTTATTTACCCTCGCCAAACTAGACAGCTGACTCCTGGTTGACCGTACTCCACTAAGCTACCCGTGGACACGTGTGGAGCATACCACAACAAAGAACTGGCGCTCGAGGCAACGCGACCGTGGAAACCATCACAATATATTACCGAAAAGAGATTTATAACTTAACGGGCGCTAACCCAACTTGAAGTATCACTATTATACAATTGAAATTCCCAATTATGTCTTCAGAAATTTTATGGTGTGTTATCTTACAGCAGTTGTGATTAATTCGAACAAAATCAATTTCCAATTGAGTTTTTAAAATTTATTATCTCCCACTGGATTGCCCTCACATACCTAAATTGGTGTTGAAGGAAAACGCAACTATTTTGTTTGAGTGTTAAACGATTTTATCAAAATACAATTGATTGTGAAATTTTAACCGGACGATCAACTGGGAAACGTATTTTAATACCCAGGATTCATATGACGTATTCTGGTACATTATTGCCATTTTCCTGAAGGCAAGCCTAATTTCCAAAAATCATGTTAGCATTCGCTATGACCATTCATAAATCGCAGGGGAAAACCTTTAATAAGGTTGGAATTTTATTACCACAACCTGTTTTCGGACATGGTCAACTGTATGTGGCTGCAAATAGAATTCGTACATTTCTACATTACCGAGCAATTTAATAAAAGACATCTTATACCTCACAATAATGAATAACTATAGTGTTATACACAAACATATTATATATAAAGAAATTATTTTGTCTTGTGATAACCCCCCCTTACATTACCGCCACTTTTTGAATTTAAATATGAAATGAAATGTCAATGACGTCACCAAACGTCAAATTTGAAAAAAAAAACGCGAACTTTAAAGTTTGGCCAGTGATCGTCAGACAATGAAAGAAAAAGCAGAACCCTTTGTTACTAAATTGCCGTAGTCATGCTTAGTTTCCTATCTTTCTTTAAGGCTTGTCAAAACCAAGTTAGTTATCAGATCTTATCTCGGGAACTATTCCTTTAGTTGTTAAGTATTTTAAATACTCGTGAAGCAAGCAATTTATTAGTAGCCCGACAACAGTACTGCAACTTCAACCTAGTAGGCTCAGGAATTAGTAGCAACTCCCTTTTCTGGGTACCCTGCAGTCCAAGAGACAACTCAAAGTCGAAACGACTCCTCTCCCACCTCTCAGGTACAGGTTAGCCTGTGTAGGGCCACATAACTTCCCCAATCAGCAGCCTGCAACGCGAACTACGAACTGAATACTATTTGGTCTATCTGTACGAGTTGAGTCAAGGTGTAATACACAAATTTCAGAGGACCTGCCCGCATACCTGAGAAAGGAGAGCGAGAAGAACGATAAGAGAGTAATCGCAAGATTTATATGTGGGAACGAAAAAAGGAAAAAAATTACTACTGGAAAGGGAGAGACGCAATAGTTGTGCAGAGAAAGAGCAGCAACGATAGAGAACAGAATGTGATGAGATGAGAGAGGGCTGAGAAGACTGGAAAGTGCTGTTAGGTGAAAAAGGGGAAGGACTAGCCGGGATGGAAACAGTATTAAACATAAGAAAGAAAACAGAAGAAACAGAAAGAAATAAAATTGAATTTAGCTATTGTTATTGTTTTATGTTACTGTTGCGTTTAGGGGTTCCAGGTGCGACTGGTTGGCTTACTGCCACTAGACTCCCGGGAAAAGTCCTCCAATAAATATACCGTTGCCTAAATCCTTCTAGGCGTCTCCAGATAGTTCCATTACTTTTAAATTACTTAATATTCAAATTTATTATTGTATGGGAAAAATGGAATCCTTGACAAGGCACGAGAACTGGACAATGTTGTTGGTCAAACGGATAAAATGTATAAAAAGAATCAGAGACACAGGCGACAACTACTGGAAAGTAAGAGTAGCATTAAGCTTGGCACTTGAAATGTTAGAGATTTGAAAGGGAAAGACATGGAAGTGGAGACCGAGTTTCTTAGAGAAAACATAAGAACGCTCGGGAGTTGCTTGATAAATAATAAAGAAATGCATATGTTTTGGGGAAGAAATATAGGAGACAGAAAGTTATCAGCTGAAGTTCTAGGAAAATGCGGTGAGGTGGTTATAAATAGCAATGGCAAAGGGCTTACAGAATTCTGCTTGATAAAAAATACCGTAGTAAGAAACTCCTTCTTTCAACACAAGACAGTACACACGACGCGGAGAATTGTTTTACTTAAAAGTAAACGCAGAGGAGAGAGACCCTCAGGGAAATACATAAAGTATAAAGATGGAAACATAATAACAGACGAAGAAACAATCAACGTATGGAAGGAACATTTGATGGAAGTCTCAGAGGGAGAAGAAAGCAATAGCGACAACACTAGCAAAGAGAGGCAGTACATGGAAAACAACCAAGGAGCTCACGAGAAACAGAACAGGGAGAGCCATGAGGACAGGGCTCCAATCCTCGACAGTAAATATGTAACTTCTTTTGGTTGCTTCTCGCCGTTCTAGTCATTGTAACATTCTTTAATAATTCTATGTATTAATTACATTTTAAGAAAGTGTAATGAAAATTTTGACAAATATTGCCAAGAAGAATACAGATACAATAGAGTATAGCTACCAGTGTGAACCAGACTTGTGCGAAACTATCAGATCATCTCTGGTTGAATGTCAAAAACTGAAATTATTTATGAACGTTTTTCAGTTCATATAAATTGTCCAAGAATTAATTAATTAGTTCAAAAAGTTCCTATTTGTCTCAGAGTAAGCTCCTCTTTGAATACTGAAGTATTATATCTGAAACATTCTCAATGGAATGTGTTTCAGTACACTGTGATTATCACTTTCTACAAAGTTTTCATTGTGTGATAGGAGTTTACTTCATTTCAGTAAATTTTCGTTTGTCATAATTCATTTCATGACACGAAAAATGTAGTAAACTTTTAAATTAAATCATAAATTTTACAATCTGACAGTCGATATAACCAACTCGAGAATACATTACTTTGATTTATTATTATTAATATTTTCAAAGAGTCTCTATTGTAATATTCGAACTTATTATTAATTTATTATAAAATATGACTCGCTTTTTTTTTGCTTTGTTTGCAAATTACATACTAAATAATCAATTTTAAATTTGCGATTTGCGTCCTGCGATGTGTCAACTTTTTAGATTTATCGATCTGTGCATGATGGAGTGCGTCAATAACATTTCAGCGCCAGACCAGTTTTCGGACATTTTCTTTGTTGTTATCTTAAATAGAAATTTCTATATCTAACAATGCACCAAGGAGTGGCGTAAGTGGAAAATATATTTCTATAACAATGCAGAGCTCTTAGTTTCTTACCTTTTTTTTCTCCATCTCCCAGTCATGCTATTTAATTCTTCACTGCTTAAGTTTCAATGACTTGTAAATGTATTAAATTTCTGATTTATCATTATCGACTCCGTATACCATACCAGATATAAATGACTTAATTCTTCTATCAGGGAAGTTTCACTTCTAAAGGGCGTGGCGGTCAAGTGCCCAATGCATTACTATTATTTTTTAAATCAGCGACATACAGAAAAGTATTTACAAAAATATATCGTCTATTGCCAGTTTTCAAAATTCAAAATTATTTTAAATACAAGCGGATTTGTCATCACACCCTGTGTCATAGTTCTGAGGTTTCTAGACACTGGATATCAAGATGTGTAATTCAACTAAAAAAATAAATGTTTTAGTAAAAGTTTATTTCCGAAGTGGCAGAGGAAAATGTAAATATCATGAAACATCTCAACATCGACTTAGAATTATTATAAAGATATGGTTATAAAACCAGGAACTTATCAAAGTCCCAAATTTGTTATGATAGTGAATGAAGAAAATCAACGCTATTTAGATATTTATCAACACCAATTTTCTTGAACGTTCTCTTGTTCTACCCAATCGATACGACTGTTAAAGTTGATGAAGGCTGTTCGCCATATAAAATATTTCTGTGTGGGGTATAACATCAAAATGCCATAAAATATATTACTGTTAAATTTCGGTAGAGTAAAGTCGATCATTAGTCGCAGACCCTCCCACGCAAATGTACCTAGCTTAAAGAGACAGATGCTCCTGCGTCAGGTTTTTTTCAAAACTTTCCTCCAAGTTTCATTATAATCTCGACGCAAGGAACAAACGCGATAATATCGGCAGGATGGTAGAATCCGAGGGCGATTTTTTATTCCGGTGGAATTTATTAGCCCGTGTCGTGGAGTTTTGCTTTTTAAATAAGCCCCGCGTCTGGGGATTCGGCCAAACGGAGCTACAACCAGAATTCTCGTCTTCAGTTCTTTAAAACTTTGCAAAGGGGAGTACCTACAAACTTGTACGAGTTGAGGAGTGGGTTACCATAAAATCTTAACCGGTTTCATAAATAATTGCTAAGCTAGCTAGTAAGTTATTCTGCTTATATTGTAAATTCCTTTTGTACAATTTGTCATTACAATAATACATGACTTTATTTTTAAGCTTTTGTAAAAATAATTGTTATGAAAATGATATCAGCGTTAGAGAAATCTTAAAAAGCATTTTCGTGTTAATATTTTTCTCTAAATTTTTTCAAACTAAATGTGAAATTCATGACGCGATAGAAACCTATTGCTGTTTCATTATATGCAAAGTTGCCACTTGAAATTTCATTTTACACACTTAATTTTTCAGGTTTCAAAATGGTTACAGTGTTATTCAATAACAGCCTCAGAACACACTTACAACCTCAAAAGGTGTATTAGAAATGTCAGGCTTTCTGAACCCAACTCATGGACGGCGGAGCTAATCTTGGTCCGTAAAGAAACATTCCCGAAATAACTGAAATCCGCCACACTACGCACATAAAGGCATCTAACCTTTCACACCGTAATTCCGTGTGTGAATTACGGCTTTAATTACCGCAACAGAGTTCCTCGAGGAACCCGATGTCCATAAACTCCATTTTGCGTGCAGGAACCGACCGTTTTTCCTGCGACTTTAATAATTCATGTCCTGTCCCGGATCCTCATGATTGCGCTCTTCAAATGCATACTGTAGCCGGGCAATTAAATACGGCATGGAAAAACCTCCGGTGAGGAATCGGCGAACGACACCACCCGAATAATAACCGGCCAAGAAAAAATAAAATCGACGGAAATTGAAAAAACAAGGCACAAACATTCCTATAGTAAGTTTAAGCCGATTCGGAAAGTTGAAGACGTTGTGTAGTTTCAGGACGTTTTAGGTATTAACACATAACTTTTTGCTGCCAACTTTGTCCGGTTATGCTCTGCTAACATAAGGCAATCAGTTGGCAACCCCGTCCCAATTGTAATTACTTACCGTGAGATCATTTAAATTACAAATTAGAGTAGGCGGCTTTTTATGCAATGGTCCAGCCTGCAAATTGACAAACAGTAAAATTTGAGGTTATGGTAAACATTGTCACGTTTGTGTTTCTCATGTTAAATTGTTTTAATTTAAAGAAAATAAAACACTAACAAAGTTTTTTGGGTGAGCGTGTACCGTTTGTATCGATACGATAGTGAATCGATGAAAAGTGCGACACAGGCCCATTTAATTTCATAATAATGGTTAAGACGCTGATTACAATAGCACGTTTGAACTCACAACTTAACAGAATTAATATTCCACGAATTTCAATTTTTACACCTAATCGTTATCTTCAAGAAAAACCTTCAACGCCTCAGTATAGTTTGCAGATTAATGCACTCTTATTATATTGAATCTACCATAATACTACCCTTGACAAAATGAGTCAAGCAACTCCACTAACACAAAATCCCTACGTTAAGGCCGTTAAGTCACCACCATCCCCTTTAAAATTCCCTAAAAGAAAGCAAGCTATATTAATCGACATCTTACAAAAGTTAGCAGTGCCAACTTCATTTAAATGTCACAGCCTACTCTAATTTATAATTTCAGTGATCTAATGGAACCGAATTTTTTAACTGCATAATTTGAAAAACTGCAGATTTTTTAATGATTAAATCACGGCAACGTATGAAATAAATGTAGAGAAATAAAATAATACACAGAGAGAATTAATGTAGTCCGACTACAGAAAAGTGGGTAAGATCTGGAACCATGCAATGGAAAAATGTTACATTCTCTACAGACCTTTAGAACAACGAGAAAATAATTCAAAACAATATATTTTGTTTTTATTTTATGTTACTTTGTTATTAAAATATATTTTGTGTGTTAATATAATTTATGAAATCAGTCGAGTTGATCGGTAACTGGCAAGGAGAACGAACACGTTCTGGACGATAAAATTACTTGTTTTATGGAGCCTTATCACGTTTTGCACGAGCGAAACGGACACCGGACGAAATAAATGGTACGACCTAATTCAATAGCGCAAATACTTTTTAGATAAATTATAACAGAAAGTATTGAAACATGGCACACAGAAAACTTCGAAAACTTCAACCTCTAATAAAACAAAAATGATGTTATTTCCCCCCAATTTACCCAGTATCTTATTTTCACAAAATCGTCCTGCCGTTTGCTAAATTACTGACCGACTCGAGAGCACGTGGAGAGAAGCGACGAATGTAAAGAAAATAAAACGTATAAAACAAAAAAGAAAAGAAAAGCAGGACAGAAGAAGGGTAGTAAGAAAGAAAGGGGTTGGGGATTGGAGAAATATACGGAGGAAGAAATGGCAACGAGAATAACAAAGAACGCCTGCAACGAACAATACACGGCACAGTGTAGAGGGTTACGAAAAGGAATGAGATAAGGCGAATAAAAAGACGCAATTCAAAAAGAACATAAAGAAAAAGAGAGCTCAGAAGCATCCCAAAAAAATCAACAAACAAGAAGACCTCAAACAAGTAAATAAGATACAAGTGAAACCAGGAAACAAATTAAAGAGCTGAAGAGCGACAACAAACAGCTCAGGAAAGATATGGAAGAACTGAAGACAGAAATAAACTAACTGAAGGAGGCGATGGAAGAAAAAGCGAAAAATGCAGAGATGAAAAAATCTTCCTAGAAAAAAAAGAGGACTGATTCCTGTAATACCGAGCTGAAGGTAGAGAGGTTAAGTAGCGAAAAATAGAGAAATAGAAGGTGATATTCAGAAGATATTGAGAAAAGCGAGAAGTGATATTAGAGAAAGGTAGGAAGAAAGAATTGGGCAGGGAAGAGGAGATATAGTCAGGAAAAAGAATAAATCGGCGAAGCCGGAAGATAAACGACATCTAGGAGGCGCCACAGGAAGCGGATGAACAAAGACGATAGAAACCGCTCGCTCAGTCAGGGAATCCTGGACTCTTACCTGGAGGGGAGGGTAGAGCAGAAAAACAAGAAGGGGAGGAAGAGAATTTTTTTCAAAAAAGTAAAAAGACGGCGAGGTCTCCTGGAGTAAAGAAAACACAGAAGACATCAGAGAAAGAGAAGGAAACGGACACAGAAATGGAGAAAAAAATATTGGAGCTGTTGCAAGAGTTAAAGGAGGAGATGAAAGAAATAAGACGAGAAAACAAGGAACTCAAGAGAGAGATAGATAGGCAGAGAGAAGAATTTAAAGAGATGGGAAGGAGAGAGAGACTGGTGGAAGGAGAGAGTGGAAAAGCTGGAAGAGAGAATGGAAATCGAAGAAAGAAGAAAGAGGAAGAACAACATCGTGATAACAGGATGGGACGGGGAAAGAAAAAGTTATGTAAAAAAAGAGGATGTAGAGAAGTTTTTGAAGGAAAATGTAGAGGATAGTAAAGTAAAAGATTGTTACAGGATTAACAAGGATCAAGTATTGGTGGAGATGGAGGGATGGGGTGAGAAGGAAAGAATAATGAAGCACAAAGGAAAATTGAGGGAGAAGAGGGAAACAAGGGGGATATACATAGACAACGACCTCACATAGAAAGAAAGAGGTTTACAAAAGAATCTAAGAAGTATGGCGAAGGAAAAAAGGGAAGAAGGGAAAGAACTAAGAGTGGGATACAGGAAATTAATAGTGGACGGGGAGCAATGGAGATGGAATGAAAAGGGAGAGAGACTAGAGGTTTTCCAATAAGAAGAAGAAGGGGAGGAGGGAAAAACGGGGACAACGGCAAAGTAAAAAGGACAATGAAACGGGAAAAAAGAAACAAAGAAGGAAGTAGGAGGGAAACTAAGGAAGGAAGGGGGAAATCAAAGAAGGTAACGAGAAAAACAGGGGTGAGGGCACTATTTTGGAATGTAGCGGGACTAGGGAAAAAAGAAGAAGATTTTTGGGACTATGTGAAAGAGTTCGATATTGTTGGATTAACAGAAACATGGTCAGAAAGCTGGGAAAAAATATAAAAACTGTTACCAAAGGAGTTCAAGTGGGAATGGCAAGGGGCGAGAAGGGGAAAGAAAAAAGGAAGAGCAGCAGGGGGAATAATAACAGGGGTAAAAAAAGGAATAAAAGAGAATACTAAAAAGAAGAGAGAAGAGGAAGGTCACATGGTGAGAAACGTTAAAATAGACAGTAAATGGTGGAAAATAGTGACAGTGTACAGCAAAGAGATGAAAGAAACAATAAACAAGATAGAAGAAACATTAAAAGACAACAGGGAAGAATGTCTGCTGCTGGGAGGGGATTTTAACGGGAGAATTGGGGAAAGAGGAGACAGGGACTGGGAAGAAGAGAGAGGAGAGAGAAAAAGAAAATCCAAAGACAAGAAAGAAAACGCGGAAGGGAAGAAGTGGATGGAATGGATAGAAGAAAAAGGAAGGAAGGGGACGAAGAAGGAGAATGGACCTACATAGGAGGTAGAGGAGAGACGGTGATAGACTACGGAATAGTAAACGAAGAAGCATGGGAAGAAGTCGAAGAATTCAGAATAGGGGAAAGAGTAGAGTCAGACCATCTGCCTATGGAGATAAGTATAGGAAGGAGGAGAGAGAAGAGAGGAGGAGAAGAAAAAATTGAGGAAATAGAAGGTAGATAAGTAAAGTATGGGACGCGCAAGGGGTTTAAGAGTATAAGAGAAGACTGGAAAAAGCAAGATTTAAACAACAAGAAGTAGGGAAAATGGAGAAAGAATTGGTAGAAATATTGGAAAAAGCAGCGACAAAAAGAGAAATAACAGTAAGAGGTGGAGGAACAAAAAGAAAGAATAAATGGTGGGACAAAGAATGTGAGCAACGTAAGAAGGAAGCAATAAAAGAACTAAGAAAGTGGAGAAAGACTAAAGGGAACAGAAGTGGCTTTTTAGAAGCGAAAAGAAGATACAGAGAGACATGCAGGGAGAAGAAGAGGCAGAAGAAGGAGAGAGAGGAGGAAGAGATAAAAGCAATAAGAACAGAGAAGGAGGTATGGAACTATATTAATAGAGATAGAAAGAAAAAAGAAAATGGGAGCGAGGAGATAACGATGAATGAGTGGGAGGAGTACTTATGAGGCTGCTGGAGGGAGAAAAGGAAAAAAAGAAAACGGAAATAGAGACGAAGAGAAACCGAGTAGAACCTGAAGGAGAAGAAATTACAATGGAAGAGGTGGAGAGGCATGTGAAGAAACTGAGGAAAGGGAAGACACCAGGGAGGGATAGAATACAGAATGAGTCGTGGATGTATGAGACGAGAAAAGTGCGAGAGAGGCTGGTGGAGGTAATGAATGGGGTGTGGAGAGGAGAAGGATTCCCGGTAGGGTGGAGAGAGGGGGTAATACCCCATTTACAAAAAAGGGGAGAAAAATAAAGTAGAAAATTACCGAGGGATAACTCTCCTAAACACAGGGTACAAGTTGTATGCATCAATTCTGAATGAAAGGATGAGCAGAGAGATAGAGGAAAAGGGAGCATTACCAGACAGCCAAGCAGGATTTAGAGAGGGGAGGGGAACTATGGATAATGTATACATCCTGGACCATTTGACGAAGAGTGAGTTAAAGAAGAAAGGGGGGAGGGTGTATGCATTATTCGTAGACTTCAAGGCGGCTTTTGACAAGGTGGACAGAGAGAGGATGTTTGAGTGCCTGACGGAGAAAGGGGTAAATGAATGGCTGGTAAGAAAGGTGGAGGAGATATATGAGAAGACAAAAAGTAAAGTGAAGGTCGGGGAGAGGGAAAGTGAATGGTTTGTGACAACAAAGGGAGTGAGGCAAGGTTACCCGCTCAGCCCCTTGTTGTTCACGATGTATGTGGCAGATATGGACGGAATGTTAGAGAGAGCAAAAGCGGGGGGGTGTGGGGTAGGTAGAAAAAAAGTGTGGAGCCTGGCGTTTGCGGATGATGTGGTAATGGTAGCAAAGAGTGAAAGAGAAATGAAGGAAATGATAAAGAGTTTAGGAAAATATGTGAAGAAGAAAAGACTATTAGAAGTGAATGTAGAGAAAACAAAAATGCTGGTGTTCAATAAGAGAAAGAGGAAGAACGAAGAGAGGGATTGGCGGTGAGAGGGAGAAGTAATAGAACAAGTAAAATAATTCAAATACTTGGGGTATGTGTTCAATGAAAGAGACACAGATAAGGCACATATTAGAGAACTGGCAAAAAAAGCGAACAAGGTGATAGGATGTGTATGGGGAATAGGAGAGAGAAGGTGGGGAGACGATTTTAAGAGGAGAATGATGATGTTTGAAAGTCTTATTGAAAGCGTGTTGTTGTACGGAGCAGAGGTCTGGGGATGGAAAGAACAAGAGGTGATAGAGAGGGTGCAAGAGAAGTATCTGAGGTGGGTGCTAGGGGTGGAGAGAGAAACGCCAGGGTACATAGTGAGAGAAGAATGCAAGAGGAATAGGTTGACAGTGAAAGCGGGAAAAAGAGCGGTCAAGTTCGAAGACAGGATGGAAGGGAGGAAAGAATGTAGGATACTAAAGCAGTGCTGGAGAGAAAAGAAGAAGAATCCAGAGGAGAATGATAGGGAGAATTACTACAGGAGGAATGGGTATGCAAGCAAAGAAATAGGGAGACTGAGAGAAAGAGGCGTGTGGATGAATGTAGAACTAAATGAAAGAGATGAGGATACGGATAGACAAGAGAGGAGAGAAAGAATTAGAGAATCCAGATACAACGGGAAGTACGGAAGATGCATGATCGAGGAAGTACCAAAGTATTTGGGGAGGGAGAGCGAAAAAGAAAGAAAAATTATGGCGAGGTTTAGATGCGGAGATGAAGAGAGGGAAAATAGGTATTGGGCAGAAGATAGAGGAAGAATGTGTAGAATGTGCTATGAGGAAAGAGAGACGATTGAGCATATGTGGAACGAGTGCAGTGGATGAAACAAAGAGAGAGGAAAGAAAGAGAGGAAATACTGAATGTAGATGAAAAGGAAATTAAATGGATAAAAGAGGTATGGAAGAGGAGGGAGAAGGGAGAAGAGGAAAGGGGAGGGGAGAAGAAATAGAGAATTTTATTTAGATTTTTTTATTATTATAATTGTTAAGTTTACTTGTATATGTATAGCAATCAGAAAGCCCGTAGGGCAAATAAAGATTTATTGATAGTAGATGAAAAAAAGAGACGAAAGAAGAAATAACATAGTAATAAGAGAGCATAGAGTAAAAGACGGGACAAAGCACGAGCAAAGAAATCGAGAAGAGAGTTGAAGAGGAACTGAAAAGAGAAGAGAAGATAACAGAGGCCTATGCTTTAAAGGGAGAAAACATGATAGTGGCGAAAATAAAGACATTGGAACAGAAGCAGAACGTCATGACAGACCAAGATATCTTACGGAGATACAAAAAACAATAAGAGCGATAGCGAAGAGTGAAAACGGTAGGAATAAGCTATAGGGAACTTCAGGTCAGGGAAAACTGGCAAAGATGGGAGAACGACACCGCCTGAATGTAAAATTTTGATGTACAAAGGGAAAAACCGAGAAAGCAGAAGAAGACAGAACCTAAACAAAATAAGGTATACGATTTAAAAAAAAAAGCAACAGAAGAAAACTAAAGAAAGAATGAAATTGTTCTATAGGAATGTGGAAGGGACGAGAAATAAAGGACAAGTTTTTTGGAAGTATATAAGTTAGTGAATTCGACATAATCGGAATGGTAGAAACGTAGGTAGATGAAATAGAATGGAAGAAGATAGAGGAGTATGCCGATAGACTACGTATGGAGATGTCAAGCAGCAGAAAGGGAGAGTAAGTTGAAGAAGAAATAATCACGAAACGAGAACTAGAGAGAACAGGAATCTGAAACTAGGAACAAAATAAAAGTTAAAATCGTCACAGTATACAGAAAACAAATGAGCAAAGCAAAACAAATGTTAGACGAGATAATACGTGAGACAGAAAAAAGAAATTTAATAATTGGGAGAGACTTCAATGCGAGAATCGGCACAAGATTTGATGGATAAAGTAATGAGACAGAAGACGCGAGAAGAGCATCGAAGGATAAAACAGAAAATAAAGAAGGCAGAAAAATAATCGAATCTATAGAAGAGAAAGGATATGAGGTAGGTACTAGATGGGAACTGGAAGGACGATGCGGGGGAATATAGGTATACGTGAACCAAAACGTTTGGAACGAATCAGTGGAATCAGACCACCAACCGTTAGAAATAGAAATAGTTGGAGTAGAAATAAAAAGAACAAGCCACGTGAAAGAAATGAGAAGAAGAAAGCATACAAAAGTAAAGAAATGCGGTAAAACCCAATGAAAGAGAAGAAGGGAAACAAAAAGATACCGAAACAAGAATTAAAAAACTCGAAAGAAGAACGCGAAAGAAAGAATGTCAACAATAAAAATAGAAGTAGAAAGAATGGAAAGAAACAGAAGGTGGGTCAAAAAATCTAAAGAGATAAAAAGACTAGCCACACTAGGAAGGGATCGAGAGAAGAATACCGGGGACCACTAAAGAAACATAAAGACACTTGTGAGAAGAATAAGGAAGAAGAAGAAGTTTTGGAAATACAACAATTTAATAAAACAATGAGAAGCACTGAAATTTCCTGAAAAATCTTGAATAGTCCTAAAACTGTAAATATGTAAAGAAATATATAAAAGGAAACTTGAAACAAAAATAATATAAATCATAGAATATGAATAACGTCATACAATATCGAATATGAAAATTGACATTAATTGTCTTAGGTCTGTGAACCATTTTAGTCGCCTTTGTTTCTTTGATGTCTTTAGTCTCTATTGCCTCTTTTATCTTTGTTATTTCAACCGTTTTGTGTCTGTAATTCGATGTTCTAGTCGCTTTAATATCTTCAGTATTTTCGATACCTTTAATCTGTTCAGACTCTTGATATTGGTTCTTTTACCCTTTTCCTCACATTTCATCTTTCTATCTCTTTATAGTCTCTTTTGTATCACTGGTATATTCACTTTTACATTGTGTTATCTCGTTGCCTTCTTTGGCATTGTTAACTTTTTTATTCCTTTTGTCTCTTTAGACCACTTAGTCGCCTATTTTCTTTTTCGCTGCTTTTAGGTACTCATTCTTTATATTTTCTATGGGGGCTTTGATCCATTTTGGCTTTAAATTTAACTGTGAAAAACCCAATATATATGGTTTTACGCGAAAACCGATTGAGAACCGCTGGCATGATCAAAATGAACGCAACATGTTGAGTTATTTGTTGAAATCTATCTCGTTTTATTCTTTTTAGTCTGTGTTGTTTCTTTAGTCTCTTTGGTGTCTCTAGTTCATTTTACCTATTTTGTTCCTTTTCTCTTGTTTTGTCTTTTTTGTCTTTTTATTTCCTTTGTCCTCTTTGCTCTTTTTCTTTGCCTTCTAGGAAACAATGAAAATGAAAGTTACCGTTGTATAATACTCATGCTAAAAAACAATAATTAAACTGAAGGACAAACTAAACAGCATTTTTTTTAAACAAACTGAAAAACTTAACGAAGCACCAAATGAGATCCAACAGAAATAAATAAAAAATATCCTTCCAATTATAAATTCTAATTATCTTAAGTTGTTTCAATTGCCTTAACATTAAACATGGCATCTGCGCCCAGATTACATTCAGGATTTACGAGCTTGAAATTGAGCACTACAGCACACTAATACAGATTTCTACAAGATTGGTAACAGTCGATACAGATGCGTGACAACGTTTAAAACGCCAAGCGAACTAAAATTAGGGGGTTCTGTCTACATCATGCAAAAGTAAAATGTTATTTCTTATTGAAATATATCATAAAAACTAAAATTATACTTTGTTCTTGTCATCCTTTAGATATGACATGTTGAATTAACGGAACAAAAACGTCATTTCCGTTGGCGTAATGCTCGAGACAGGACCACCCTCCGACGAAAGCTTCCAGGACGTTGAAAAAACACACACCGCATTTGCTTCACTTTTTTCTGTAAGGGTTATTCTGATTACACACAGAGCGCTATAAATCGACTAATACATTTCGCAAGTCGGCTTTAGCGCCAAGACAAATTCACTAGGATTCCATCCGCTATCTTTTTTTGACCTCCGCGAAAACGATAAATGGGAGGTCTGCGAATCGGGGGGTTTCGGGTTACTGTTTCAATTTCTGCAGACTTGATTTTTCCTTCGACGGCTGTTATTCGAGTCATGTTCTTCTCCCATCCATCACTTTCTTCCGCGGTGGATTTAATTGCTTGGCTAACATGCTCTTAACAATCAGTAATGAAAACCATTTCTTTGTATTCGTTTTGTAAAATGTATCAACCTTTTCGCTTATATATTTCATTTGACAGCTGTCAAACGTAACCTCACAATTTGAGGTTAATTCGTGTTTTTTCTCATTTTGTGTGTAAAATACAAAAAAATATTGTTTAATACTCGTGTGGTGTCTCTTTAGAGGGGCTCGGGCTCATTTGCAACACTCGGCCTCGCATCGTGCTTCAAAAGTGCCCTCGCCGTGTCTGTTCAGCGCACTTGTATCAAGAATAACTATTTGCAAATGTCAAACTTAACACGAACAGTTTTGAGAGGTTTTTTTATACTAAAAACTGTCGCCAAAAAATTAAATTGGACACCAAATATTGTAAGCAAAAAATGAAATTGTACACCAAAATTATCAACAAAATATGAAATTAGACACCAAAAATTGTCAAAATATGAAATTTGCCACCAAAAATTGTCAGAAAAAAATTAAATTTGACACCAAAAATTGTCAAGGGTAATATAATAAGTGGTACGCTTATTAACGATTTTTTTTTTTAATGTCACGAATATCAGTCCCAACGACGATAATACAACTAGTGCGCAGCACGAGTTGTAATATCTTAAGATTGGGGCAAAATTAAATTAACAATAAGATTTGAAATTTGACACCAAAAAATATCAGAAAAAAAATGAATGTGACTAAAAATTGTCAGCAAAAATTGAAATTAGACACCAAAAACTGCCAAGCAAAAAAATTAAATGTGACCAAAAATTGACAGCAAAAAATGAAATGTGACCAAAAATTGTCAGCAAAAAATTAAATTGGACACCAAAAATTGTCAGCAAAAAATGAAATTGTACACCAAAAATTATCAACAAAATATTTAATAAGACACCAAAAATTGTACAAATATGAAATTTGCCACCAAAAATTGTCAGCAAAAATTGCGGAGCAAAAAATGGAATTTGCCACCAAAAATTGACAAGAAAAAAACTAAATGGGACTAAAAATTGTCAGCAAAAAATGAAATTGGACACCAAACATTGTAATCAAAATATGAAATTTGACACCACAAATTGTCAGCAAAAAAATGAAATGGGACCAAAAATTGTCAGCAAAAAATGAAATTGTACACCAAAAATTGTCAGCAAAATATTAAATTAGACACCAAAAATTGTCAGCAAAAAATTAAATTTGACAACAAAAATTGCAGAGCAAAAAAATTAAATGGCACTAAAAATTGTCAGCAAAAATGACATTTTACACCAAAAAAAATTAAATGACCAAAAATTGTCGACAAAAAATGAATTTTGACATCAAAAATTCTCAGCAAAAATTGAAATTAGACTCCAAAAACTGCCAAGCAAAAAAATTAAATGTGACCAAAAATTGTCAGCAAAAAATGAAATGTGACCAAAAATTGTCAGCAAAAAATGAAATTGGACACCAAATATTCTAAGCAAAATTTGAAATTTGACACCAAAAATTGTCAGCAAAAAATGAAATTGTACACCAAAAATTGTCAACAAAATATGAAATTAGACACCAAAAATTGACAAAATATGAAATTTTCCACCAAAAATTGTCAGCAAAAAATTAAATTTGACACCAAAAATTGCAGAAAAAATGAAGTGACAAAAAAATTGTCGGCAAAAAATTAAATTGGACCCCAAAAATTGTCAAGGGTAATATAATAAGTGGTACGCTTATAATCAATTTTTTTTAAATGTCACCAATATCAGTCCCAACGACGAGAGTACAACGAGTGCGCAGCACGAGTTGTAATATCTTAATATTGGGGCAAAATGAAATGAAAATGGACAAAAAATACTGTTAAATTAAAATTTAAATATATCTAAGTCGAACTCCACAAACTTTAATAAGGGTAAAATTACAAATGGAACATGTTTCGGCAGAAGACTACTGCCATCATCAGCCCTTAAAGAATATAAAAAATTAATTTTACCCTTATTAAAGTTTGTGGAGCTCGACTTAGATATATTTAAATTTTAATTTAAGTTTACTCCACTTGGATTTATCGACATTCTTCCGGTTTAAAAAATATTGTAAGCAAAATTTGAAAATTGACACCAAAAAATATCAGAAAAAAAATTAAATGTGACCAAAAATTGTCGGAAAAAAATAGGAATTTGCCACCAAAAATTGCCGAGTAAAAAAATGAATGTGACTAAAAATTGTCGGCAAAAAATGGAATTTTCCACCAAAAATTGACGAGCAAAAAAATTAAATGGGACTAAAAATTGTCAGCAAAATATGACATTTTAACCAAAAAAAAATTAAATGACCAAAAATTGTCGACAAAAAATAAATTTTGACATCAAAAATTGTCAGCAAAAAAATGAAATGTGACAAAAAAATGTCTGCAAAAAATTAAATTAGACACCAAAAATTGTCAAGGGTAATATAATAAGTGGTACGCTTATTATCGAATTTTTTTTTTAAATGTCACAAATGTCGGTCCCAACGACGATAATGCAACGAGTGCGCAACACGAGTTGTAATATCTTAAGATCGGGGCAAAATGAAATTGGACAAAAAATATTGTAAGCAAAATTTGAAATTTGACACCAAAAAAATATCAGAAAAAAAATGAAATGTGACCAAAAATTGTCGGCAAAAAATTGGAATTTGCCACCAAAAAATTTCCGAGCAAAAAAATGAAATGTGATCAAAAATTTTCAGCAAAAAATGACATTTGCCACCAAAAGTTGTCAGCAAAATTTGAAATTTGACACCAAAAATTGTCAGCAAAAAATGAAATTGTACACCAAAAATTGTCAACAAAATATGAAATTAGACACCAAAAATTGACAAAATATGAAATTTTCCACCAAAAATTGTCAGCAAAAAATTAAATTTGACACCAAAAATTGCAGAAAAAATGAAGTGACAAAAAAATTGTCGGCAAAAAATTAAATTGGACCCCAAAAATTGTCAAGGGTAATATAATAAGTGGTACGCTTATAATCAATTTTTTTTAAATGTCACCAATATCAGTCCCAACGACGAGAGTACAACGAGTGCGCAGCACGAGTTGTAATATCTTAATATTGGGGCAAAATGAAATGAAAATGGACAAAAAATACTGTTAAATTAAAATTTAAATATATCTAAGTCGAACTCCACAAACTTTAATAAGGGTAAAATTACAAATGGAACATGTTTCGGCAGAAGACTACTGCCATCATCAGCCCTTAAAGAATATAAAAAATTAATTTTACCCTTATTAAAGTTTGTGGAGCTCGACTTAGATATATTTAAATTTTAATTTAAGTTTACTCCACTTGGATTTATCGACATTCTTCCGGTTTAAAAAATATTGTAAGCAAAATTTGAAAATTGACACCAAAAAATATCAGAAAAAAAATTAAATGTGACCAAAAATTGTCGGAAAAAAATAGGAATTTGCCACCAAAAATTGCCGAGTAAAAAAATGAATGTGACTAAAAATTGTCGGCAAAAAATGGAATTTTCCACCAAAAATTGACGAGCAAAAAAATTAAATGGGACTAAAAATTGTCAGCAAAATATGACATTTTAACCAAAAAAAAATTAAATGACCAAAAATTGTCGACAAAAAATAAATTTTGACATCAAAAATTGTCAGCAAAAAAATGAAATGTGACAAAAAAATGTCTGCAAAAAATTAAATTAGACACCAAAAATTGTCAAGGGTAATATAATAAGTGGTACGCTTATTATCGAATTTTTTTTTTAAATGTCACAAATGTCGGTCCCAACGACGATAATGCAACGAGTGCGCAACACGAGTTGTAATATCTTAAGATCGGGGCAAAATGAAATTGGACAAAAAATATTGTAAGCAAAATTTGAAATTTGACACCAAAAAAATATCAGAAAAAAAATGAAATGTGACCAAAAATTGTCGGCAAAAAATTGGAATTTGCCACCAAAAAATTTCCGAGCAAAAAAATGAAATGTGATCAAAAATTTTCAGCAAAAAATGACATTTGCCACCAAAAGTTGTCAGCAAAACTTGAAATTTTACACCAAAAATTGTCGGCAAAAAATTAAATTTTACACCCAAAATTACCGAGAAAAAAATTAAATTATTATATAATTAATTATTATTTATAAGGTAAAAAAAAACTTTTTTATGCTATAAATAAAATTGGGTGATAGCGTCATTTTACCATTTATTCTTTATAAGAATACGTTTCAAGATTGATGCATTATTTTCAAAGTTATGAAAAATTTCCCGAACGTAGGGCTAGACGGTACGCGAAAGATGCTCAACGCGGTGAGTCTATCTTTTTCAATTGAAAGCAAGAATGGGTTTTGTCAGTCGGAAAAGGTTAATCAATAAAAACCGAGATGTTTACAATAGTAGTTATCGTAAGTATAGTAAGTTTTTACCCAAAATAAATCCAGCGACTATCAAAATGTTTTGAGTCCATCGCAGGTTGGCATTAATTTTTCAACTTTACACTAAGCGTTTTTTATCTACGTTTAGGGGTCATATAATTTGAGGTTTAAATATCTACCACACTTCGTGAATCACCCTGTACATAAAAATCTTACAGCAACTTAACTTTATCATTTGAGAATTGTACAGCTGAAGGTACAGCTAAAATTTCATTAGTCAAATTCATTGGAGATAATGGTAATCGTTAAAATCTCATCTTGTAAATATACTGACTGCTACATAACTCCAAGGATATCGCGCTTTCAGAATGAATCATTTAGCTGATGATAAAGATCTTATCCTCGACGGTGAAAAATATAAGAGAGAAGTAAACAATGGCGATTTAGATGCTACTTTCGAAGAACAATTGCGTCAAAGAATGCAAGGAAATATATTTACACAATGGATGAAAGCTGAGAGGAAGTGTCGGGACAAAATTATACTGATGGTATACTTATCAAATAGGAGAATATTTCTTAGTTCATTTTCTCCTTCTAATACTACATTATTAATTTGGCAGCAGACATACGTTAAAATGATTTCAAATTCATAGACGACTTCATGAGTTTTCTAAATGAACACATGATTATATTCTTTACAAAGTGTCCATATCTCACTTCTATTTTTTTTATATTATTTACAACGTTTAAAATAATCTGTTTAGGGATCACCGGATGCTCAATCTTGTTGGGTCAACTCTTGCGAAAAGTGAGCAATTTTATCGGTGAAAGTGGCAATAAAGAAACGAGGAAAGTTAGAGGCTCGAATCAGAACCTTACACCAATACCTTGCAGTCCGTCTGTGAATAAATAAAATTGACTATTACTCGATCGTTAACTTTCATGGTTGTTTATTGTATCCTCTTTCAGGCCCGTAAAAGGGCTCATCGAATCTCGAATTTAGACTTCAGGCTACAAATACAAAAAAAAACTCACTAAGGGGTGTCAAGAAATAAATATTCTAAAGCAATACTCATACATCCGAGCGGATTAATTTTACATACAAATGTAAATTTATAGATTACAGATTACATCAAATAGATACATTAAAATGAATTTTAAGAGTAACAAGGTTACTAAAGTTCCACAACAACTGAAATACACCAGTGTTTTTTGTTTAAAAAAAATTGACCTCCATCCCAAGAACTCTCAATATAATATGTATTGTGTGTATTTGTGTTTACATCGCGACGCCACCAGTGTTAAGGTGTCAGAGGTATTTTCATGAACACAATTTTTTTTTCTTGCAGATTCGATAAAAAAAATTGCATTCGCATTGATGTTTCACTTAACATTTTATAAACACCTTAGCGAAAGTTTGATATTATCTAAAGCGATCGTCCTTTTCGGTACGCACATGTAACGGAAGGAAATCCCTCAATCTTTCCAACTCAACCAGTATAATAAAGATAATATTATTTCGTAGCATATGTGCTACTTTTTATAGCCAATAAATCAACCAATCATAACCGGGGATGCATTGAAAAATGAAAATTCTAGCCCCTTCAAAACTTATTGTTGCGGAAAATACTCCAGTGTAAGCTATTTACCCCTAGACGAGCGAAGGAAGTTGTGCGCCCGCCACCTCGGGCGTCGGGAAATTCATGGAAACTTCACCGCCGCACGACACGTAGTGTGGGCGGATGCGTTCCGAAAGCTCTGATTTTTTTCTCTTGGGTGATTGGTTTTTTCGAACGCATGATTTGTAGCTTGTAAATCAGCGTAAACCCTGATACAAGATCCGGCGGGAAATAGAAAGAACGGTCATGATTTCTGATCAACTGAAATGGAGCCTGCGCGAGATTAGGCACGCAGGCGATTTCCTTTATTGCGATTGATAACAACAAATATCTATAAATAGCAGCATCCAGCTTTTTAGGATATGTCTTGGGTATTCTCGACCGTTTTAGGGAGGTAAAAAGAGCTCTGTCCGACAGACTGGAAAAAGCAGGTCGACAGGAAACAGGGCACTTTTTAAATGAAAAACTGGAAACCCTTATTAAAAATTAACGTATTTTTTACAGGATTGGGTGTAAAATATTAAACAACTCTAATTAATTGAGGGTGACGAAATTATTAAAAATATAGATGTACAAATGAATTTTTAAAGGTGACTAGGTTATATTTTTAATTAGGTGACTATTTTAGCAACTAACTATTTCCCGACCACAAAACTGCACTTTGCACAACAAATTCTTTACAATTTGTACAATTTCATTACAATTTGAAGAGAATTTAATTTAGTAAAAATTTAAAAGGTAAATGTAAAAACTGTGATAAGATAACGCGAAATGTATCGACTAGTAAGATTTTCGGCATACAACAGGCCGCGGCTTCATCTTAGCTTGCACATGTCTGCCTTACATTCCTTGTTACTTAAATAGGTATAATAAACCCTATGTTATATATTGTGTTGTTTAATTAACTAATTGTAAGTCCCATATCATTGTATCATGTATGTATGTACATAGTATGAAAGAGTTTTATTATCTTTTATGTAACGTATTATTATTTATTATGGTTGCACTAAAATTTAAAATTTTAAGCCAACCGGTAGTGCACAAAAGCGACTTTATAGCAAGAAAAAGAAACCAACTAAAAGAGGTAAAAAAGTGGAGATTGTAGATTCAAAAGCTAATATTGCAATTAATTTTATGAAATCTGTTGAGTGACTGATATGTGTTCTATTTTATTTAAAAATTCGTTTTCATGTTGTATCGTAATCTGTGATACCTACATAATTATTTCAGTAATTAATGTGTGAATTATGCAGATCAAATTGAGTATTTCTGTTGCATACGTTTAATGTACATATGATTCGAGTGTTTACTATTTACTATTTACATACATTACAGACAGAATAGTGAAATGATCTACTCAGCGTCAAAAAGAGTATCGAAAGAAAACTAAAAACAAACGCTCAATAACAAAATATTCAAATATAAGCGATCTACATCTCCGTATCGAATTATGTGCATTCGGAGTTGAACACAAAGCATAAGGAACTTCGTCGGGGATCCCCCGACCGAACATGTTTTTTTTTTTTCTAAGGTACGGCAGTGAGAAAAATAAAAAAATAGCGTAGTGGTAACGCGGATATCGCAGCCCAACCTACAAAGGGAATATGCATTACTCGTCACTACGGCTCGGTGAGCCCAGCCCCCGATATAAAGGGCAATAGATTGTGTATTTATTTTCTTATTGGCGACCAAACGCGGAACTGAATTATTTGGAAAAAACGTCCATTTGATTAGCATTATTTGAATAGTAAAATATTAATACTGGATTATAGGTAAAAAAATAAAAACAATTGTCATTTTCACTTTCACCTCATTGGACCAAGTAATTTTTTTTTATTTTGATATTTTTTTTATAAATTCATCAATTTACCACTACATTGAAAAATGTAATAAAGCTACAATTTTGTCAAGGTGAAATTCGGTTTGTTCATGATGTTGGACGCCTTTGTCAATTAAACTCTGAGCATCCCAGACTATAGCCTGTCTTATTGCAGGCTGAGCCGCAAAGTAAACACAAAACTGTAATCCAAAGCTACTATGTAAAAGTGAACAAAAAGTTAATGTCAACACAACGTCAAAAACAAATTATAAAAGCACAGTTGTTTGTGCTTTTAATGACCCCTCCAGAGAACAAATTAAAAAAGTTCCGTAACATTTCCAAACACTGATCTACATTTTAATCTATTGTAAATCCAAGAGAGTGTTGATGGACATTTATTAGTGTTTTCCGCTGAAAGCCTCTTTACCACCGCAAATACCCGCATATTTCGCCGCTGCCACTCAACCTACAGCCGGCGTTTTAAATGTCGCGCTTTGCATAAATTCGCGATGAAATAGACAAAGCAAACGCGAAATCCCCCTATCAAGTTTTTCGGCACAAATTGCTTCCACTTGAATCCACACGTAAGAAGGTAGAAACGTCTATCTCGTCCCGGCCACATCCCATGCATACCAACCCTTAAACTCTACACATCAATCATCTTCTAATAATCTACGTTTTGTATCGCTACTTAGTCTTTAACGTCGTCGGTAAATGACTTGCTGTTAAAATTTCGGAAAGACGGGAAGAACTTCGGGGGTAATTTCAAACAAAATGAAGCCAATCTCGAACAACGAACGTAGGTCGAGAATTCTTCTCTGTCGGGTGGAGATAAAGTATCCTTGTTGAGGGTTGCTTTTTGCATAACATTTGGGTGTCACTGTCGAAACCGCAGAGGATCCAGGCCTACAAACATTCCACCGTTCATCCAAAATAACAATTACAGAGAAATCATAAATCATACAACATTGTTATAATAGTTCTAATAGATTTTGTTTAATAAAAATATTTATCTCAAACAACATAAGACGGGATTCTGACCTCCACTCTTACCGATCAACAGCGTCGAACCTACGTCAGTTAGGGTGCTTAGATGAGATTTGCTTAGATGAAAGAAAGGGGTGAGCAGCTGTGCTTGACTGGCAGCTAAGAACATAGTGTGATTTCGATCCCATGTCACTTCATTATGAATACTTAAACAAAACCACATATACAACACTAAATAGTAGTAGGTAAAACATTAATTTAATTAATAAATAAAAGCAAAGCAGATGTTCTTTCAAAAACTAGTAAACTTCCTCAGTATCTTAATTTCATATTTTGAACACTTATAATAACCACACCAATTATTATCAGTGGAGACATATTTTATGGCGAAGAAGATTTCGGACCATTTTTTAATATTTCAATTTGCCAAATTCCAAATAACACTCCTGAAAATTTATGTTATCATAATAGTCTAATAGCGTAAATCAAATCCACGGATACAGTTACATAAATTTACGTTAGCAATTAATATTATTGAGCACATTTAAAACTATTTCCTTGAAACATCAGTAGTTGTCAATATTTACTAAAATTTAAAGCAATAAATTTCTGTAATTGATTGTGTTTTGCTTTAGCGATGCGCGAATTAACACGTTCCCCTAAACACTTGATATTAATAGCTTTCAAGATTTGAATTGCCGATTCACGCAGAAATTTGTTGTCGGAGGTAAACGACCGGTCAAAAACCGCTTGTATCATCAGTCGAACCAAATTTATTAAAGAGATACTTTATCACGCCGAGCCAGGCGAATTTATGACTGTACTCGGCGGCACGTGACTAATTAAGCAACAAAAGATAGAAAATGGAAATCGATAGGAACACAAAGTTCGACAACAAAGTTGCGTTTCCAACAGCCATTAATATTAATTGCCGCTCATAGGGATGATACAAGCGGATCATTATAGGGGGCATTTAATTATGATTGAGAAAGGGACCGTTAAAGTGGGCATCTCAATAAAAACATTATCCATCATCGGTCCTCCGCCTCGCTGCTGGTCCTTAACAAGATTCGAATAATACAACGGAACAGTATTCCATAAATTAGCAAAGATTCCGCTTGAAAAAAACACAACGTTCGTCCGTCGTCAGAAAGTTAATTACGTTCTATTTCTCATGATCGAAAATTTGGCGGAGGTGCCGGGACACTCGAAGACCGTTAGACACAAATGGTGCTCCATTAACGCCAGACGTACGTACTATTAGATTTTATTTGCATTCGGAAGTGAAATTACAGATTTACTTTATCGTGAGACACACCGTTAAATTCGAGAGTGAAATTACCCATTTGTATTAATTTCGTCTTTAAACGACAATATAAGCTATAAGCCAAAGGTAACTCTCTACGATCGAAGAGATTAACGACTACCACGGGACTTACAAACGATTTCGTGTACAGAGAACAGTCACCTCTGTAAAGTAAATTCACAATTAAAATTATATTTTGTTTCAGTCCCATTGCTTCAGCACAGAATTTATTGGTAAACTTAACAGTTTGGCAGTTCGATGAAACTAAATAATATATCTAAATAACACCGCCTGGCTACTTTATGGCACCACAAACTTTATGTTAAGGAGATATATCAAAGTACAGAATAATAAGGCCATGAATGATTCCACAAGCACTTCAACAGCTCATAACGCAATTTTACTTAGAAGAAGACATTAATCCATGTCGAGAAGTTCCAAAGAGGTTAAATTTTCTCGTTAATCATTCTAGGTCCTATTGTTTAAAAGCTTCTCTATTTCAATAACGTTTCTTCCTTTCTCATTGTGCTACCTTCGATTACCATGGATAATTAATGCTTCGAAGAGTGTTGTGTTCTCACAGAATTATTTTTAAAACTTTTTAGGACAAAGAATGTTTTGCGAGTTAATTCACAGATATGCACCTAATTTATGGGAAAGCTCTGTTGTTGTGCGACTTTCCGGGGATTTCACCGTCTTTATGATGCGGGTTACTCTAATACCCGCATAAAGGCAGGACTTACGACATACTCTTCTTGTGTGCAAATATATGATTCTTTAAAGTATTGCATTTCTTAAAACGTGTGTTGGTATTTCTTAAAATATAAAATTCTATATTACTGTAAGTGCAAAAATATTCTATCATGAATCAAATCGCTTAAGAAGCAACGCTAAGAATAAAATGCTAGTGGGTATATGCGTTGGGCGTTATGAAACATCATCTCAACAGCCACATACACCATTGATAACAACAATAATTTCGTTTTGTTGTTTGAAAATTAATGAGTACAACTTCACAAAAAACAACGGGACAACAAAATGTTTTTTTTTTGTAATATTAAACTAGTCAATTTGTTTATAAACAGTTTATAACTAATTAGTACTCTAAATCTTTATTTAACAATTATGATAATAAAAAAACTAAATAAAATTCTCTATTTCTTCTCCCCTCCCCTTTCCTCTTCTCCCTTCTCCCTCCTCTTCCATACCTCTTTCATCCATTTAATTTCCCTTTCATCTACATTCAGTATTTCCTCTCTTTCTTTCCTGTCTCTTTGTTTCATCTCACTGCACTCGTTCCACATATGCTCAATCGTCTCACTTTCCTCATAGCACATTCTACACATTCTTCCTCCATCTTCTGCCCAATACCTATTTTCCCCCTCTTCATTTCCGCACGTAAACCTCGCCATCATCTTTCTTTCTTTCTCGCTCTCCCTTCCCAAATACTTCGTTACTTCCTCGATCATGCATCTTCCGTACTTCCCGTTGTATCTGGATTCTCTAATTCTTTCTCTCCTCTCTTGTCTATCCGTATCCTTATCTCTTTCACTTAGTTCTACATTCATCCACACGCCTCTTTCTCTCAGTCTCTCTATTTCTTTGTTTGCATACCCATTCCTCCTGTAATAAATCTCCCTATCATTCTCCTCTGAATTCTTCTTTTTTTCTCTCCAGCACTCCTTTAGTATCCTACATTCTTTCCTCCCTTCCATCCTGTCCGCTTTCACTCTCAACCTATTCCTTTTGCATTCTTCTCTCACTATGTACCCTGGCGTTTGTTCTCTCTTGTTCTTTCCAACCCCAGCCCTCTGCTCCGTACAACAACACGCTTTTAATAAGACTTTCAAACATCATCATTCTCCTCTTAAAATCGCCTCCCCACCTTCTCTCTCCTATACCCCATACACATCCTATCACCTTGTTCGTTTTTCTTGCCAGTTCTCTAATATGTGCCTTATCTGTGGCTCTTTCATTGAACACATACCCCAAGTATTTGAATTATTTTACTTGTTCTATTACTTCTCCCTCCCACCTCCAATTACTCTCTTCGTTTTTCCTCTTTCTCTTATTGAAAACCAGCATTTTTGTTTTCTCTACATTCAGTTCTAGTTTTTTCTTCTTCACATATTTTCCTAAACTCTTTATCATTTCCTTCATTTCTCTTTCACTCTTTGCCACCATTACCATATCATCCGCAAACGCCAGGCTCCACACTTTTTTTCTACCTACCACACACCCCCCCGCTTGTGCTCTCTCTAACATTCCGTCCATATCTGCCACATACATCGTGAACAACAAGAGGCTGAGCGGGCAACCTTGTCTCACTCCCTTTGTTGTCACAAACCATTCACTTTCCCTCTCCCCTACCTTCACTTTACTTTTTGTCTTCTCATATATCTCCGCCACCTTTCTTACAAGCCATTCATTTACCCCTTTCTCCCTCAGGCACTCAAACATCCTCTCTCTGTCTACCTTGTCAAAAGCCGCCTTGAAGTCTACGAATAATGCATACACCCTCCCCCCTTTCTTCTTTAACTCACTCTTCGTCAAATGGTCCAGGATGTATACATTATCCATAGTTCCCTTCCCCTCTCTAAATCCTGCTTGGCTGTCTGGTAATGCTCCCTTTTCCTCTATCTCTCTGCTCATCCTTTCATTCAGAATTGATGCATACAACTTGTACCCTGTGTTTAGGAGAGTTATCCCTCGGTAATTTTCTACTTTATTTTTCTCCCCTTTTTTGTAAATGGAGTAAATTACCCCCTCTCTCCACCCTACCGGGAATCCTTCTCCTCTCCACACCCCATTCATTACCTCCACCAGCCTCTCTAGCACTCTTCTCGTCCCATACATCCACGATTAATTCTGTATTCTATCCCTCCCTGGTGCCTTCCCTTTCCTCAGTTTCTCCACATGCCTCTCCACCTCTTCCATTGTAATCTTCTCCTTCAGGTTCTACTCGGTTTCTCTTCGTCTCTATTTCCGTTTTCTTTTTTTCCTTTTCTCCCTCCAGCAGCCTCATGAAGTACTCCTCCCATTCATTCATCGTTATCTCCTCGCTCCCATTTTCTTTTTTGTTTCTTTCTCTATTAATATAGTTCCATACCTCCTTCTCTGATCTTATTGCTTTTATCTCTTCCTATTCGCTCTCCTTCTTCTGCCTCTTCTTCTCCCTGCATGTCTCTCTGTATCTTCTTTTCGCTTCTAAAAAGCCACTTCTGTTCCCTTTAGTCTTTCTCCACTTTCTTAGTTCTTTTATTGCTTCCTTTTTACGTTGCTCACATTTTTTTGTACCACCATATATTCTTTCTTTTTGTTCCTCCACCTCTTACTGTTATTTCTCTTTTTGTCGCTGCTTTCTCCAATATTTCTACCAATTCTTTCTCCATTTTCCCTACTTCTTGTTCTTTAAATCTTGCTTTTTCCAGTCTTCTCTTATACTCTTCCGCCCCTTGCTCGTCCCATACTTTAATTATTATCACCTTGCGCATTTCCTCTATTTTTTCTTCTCCTCCTTTCTTCTCTCTCCCCCTTCCTATACTTATCTCTATAGGCAGATGGTCTGACTCTACTCTTTCCCCTATTCTGAATTCTTCGACTTCTTCCCATGCTTCTTCGTTTACTATTCCGTAGTCTATTACCGTCTCTCATCTACCTCCTATGTAGGTCCATTCTCCTTCTTCGTCCCTTTGTTTGTTTCCATTCAGCACTTCCCATCCTTTTTCTTCTATCCATTCCATCAACTTCTTCCCTTTCGCGTTTTCTTTCTTGTCTTTGGATTTTCTTTTTCCCTCTCCTCCCTCTTCTTCCCAATCCCTGGCTCCTCTTTCCCCAATTCTCCCGTTAAAATCCCCTCCCGGAATGAGACATTCTTCCCTGTTGTCTTTTAATGTTTCTTCTAATTTGCTTATTGTTCCTTTCATCTCTTTGCTGTACACTGTGACTATTTTCCACCATTTACTGTCTATTTTAACGTTTCTCACCATGTGACCTTCCTCTTCTCCCTTCTTTTTAGTATTCTCTTTTATTCCTTTTTTTACCCCTGTTATTATTTCCGCTGCTGCTCTTCCTTTTTTCTTTCTCCTTCTCGCCCCTTGCCGTTCCCACTTGAACTCCTTTGGTAACAGTTTTTCTATTTTTTCCCAGCTTTCTGACCATGTTTCTGTTAATCCAACAATATCGAACTCCTTCACATAGTCCCAAAAATCTTCTTCTTTTTTCCCTAGTCCCGCTACATTCCAAAATAGTGCCCTCACCCCTGTTTTTCTCGTTACTTTCTTTGATTTCCCCCTTCCTTCCTTAGTTTCCCTCCTACTTCCTTCTTTGTTTCTTTTTTCCCGTTTCATTGTCCTTTTTACTTTGCCGTTGTCCCCCTTTTTCCCTCCTACCCTGCTTCTTCTTATTGGAAAACCTCTAGTCTCTCCCTTTTCACTCCATTTCCATTGCTCCCCGTCCACTATTAATTTCCTGTATCCCACTCTTACTTCTTTCCCTTCTTCCCTTTTTTCCTTCGGCATACTTCTTAGATTCTTTTGTAAATCTCTTTCTTTCTTTGTGAGGTCGTTGTCTATGTATATCCCCTTTGTTTCCCTCTTCTCCCTCAATTTTCCTTTGTGCTTCTCACCCCATCCCTCCATCTCCACCAATACTTATTGCTCGTTAATCCTGTAACAATCTTTTACTTTACTATCCTCTACATTTTCCTTCAAAAACTTCTCTACATCCTCTTTTTTACATGACTTTTTCTTTCCCCGTCCCATCCTGTTATCCTCTTCGATTTCCATTCTCTCTTCCGGCTTTTCCACTCTCGCCTTCCCATCTCTTCTCCTTCTCTTTAAATTCTTCTCTCTGCCTCTCTATCTCTCTCTTGAGTTCCTTGTTTTCTCGTCTTATTTCTTTCATCTCCTCCTTCAACTCTTGCAACAGCTCCAATATTTTTTTCTCCATCTCTGTGTCCGTTCCCTTCTCTTTCTCTGATGTCTTCTGTGTTTTCTTTACTCCAGGAGACCTCGCCGTCTTTTTACTTTTTTGAAAAAAATTCTCTTCCTCCTCTTCTTGCCTTTCTGTTCTACCCTCCCCTTTTCTCTTTCTTTTCCTTTCCTCCAGGTAATAGTCCAGGCTTCCCTGACTAAGCGAGCGGTTTCTATCGTCTTTGTTCATCCGCTTCCTGTGGCGCCTCCTATCCTATCTTCCGGCTTCGCCGATTTATTCTTTTTCCTGACTATATCTCCTCTTCCCTGCCCAATTCTTTCTTCCTACCTTTCTCTAATACCTCTTCTCGCTTTTCTCAATATCTTCTCTAATTTTTTCTTTATATCACCTTCTATTTCTCTATTTTTCGCTACTTAACCTCTCTACCACGTGTTTACCTTCAGCTCGGTAATACAGGAATCCCAGTTTATAAATAAATAACGTAAAAAAATACCCACCTTTATTAGACGAATGAACAGCTATGGCATAAAATATGTTTAATTTTTTTTACATTTTTTTACATTTTTTTTTATTTTATTTTTTCAACTTCAAACAATTATTATAAACAAAATAATTAAATTTTAAAACCATTTAGAACATGAACTTCTTGAGTACATATATTACAAGAAAGGCTCCAAAAAGTGAAAGATTTATAGGTCAATTTTTTAAACATTTTTTGTTGTCTTCAATGAAAACGGAGGTCCCATCAAATTTTGTTGATAAATAATTGCCTAGCTTATTGAAAAATAAAGTTAAATTAGTTTTTCCAAGAGATCTCATTCCATCAAGTGTTAAGAACACACCGTAATATATTCAAATTATTAAATTAATATTTAATACTATAAAAAAATTATTTTATGCGATTCCAGAGGTGGCGCGCCGCTACGCAGATTCTCTATTCTCAGCGTTAAATTAAATTTATTAATAATGAAGATAGAACTCCGGGAGTTGGGAGTTCTTCATCAGAAATTTCCTCCTCTTTTCGGATCTTTTTTCCCATTATTGTTATCACTTATAGTTTTTGTGTTATTGCCAAAAAAACAAAACCCCTTCTTTTTTAGTTTTTTGTTAATAACAAACAAAAAAAACGTCTTTCTAACAATAAAATCCCGAATCGAATGAGCTATCGCTCATATTTTTCGGATCCTTTTAACTATTTTTCGCAGGTTTTCAACCTCTTGACTAGACTAATTTGCACAACTGCATTAAAATTAATGGACTGCAAAAATGCTAACAAATATTACCGCACTTACTTTGTACTGAAGTGTAACGCTAATTTATTTAGAACAAGAAGCTTACTACCCCAAAAACAAATGAAACTTCTAGAAAACTTTATTGCTAAACTTGACTGAACATTCAACGACAAGAATGTTCAATAAAAAAGTAATATGAATTTAATACGTACCTACTTTTTAGAAAATATGGACGAAAATAACTATTGCGCGTTTTATATACGTATATAAACTCAGCTTCTTCAAGATGGCGAAATACGAAACTACAGCAATTGGATACATGTTGTTTCCATCCACAGTCGTTACTTTACTCTTTTCTGTGTTAATTTACATACAGGCTGTAGTGTAATTTGGGTAGATTTGTTTTACTCGAAGGACCACAGGTTTTGGATTTGTATTGAAACACTCGCGAACTTAATGAACTTGTATATTACGAATAGTTGGAGATTGATGGTGAACGTTTCTTCTCCCGAATTGGTTTTGTACTGAATTTGAATAAAGGAACCGTGTCCTGGTTTTAGATTGAATTATGCCCTTGCGGCTATTGGATGAGATTTGGATTTTGACTTGTTGCTTGATTGAGAGTTCTATTTCGACTGACTTTCGGGCGTGAGCGCCGCCAGTCAGGTAAAGGTTTTACGACCCTTTGGGTTTCCCAACTGGCCGACGCGACGGCCGCTGCAAATATTTCTCAACACAGGCTGTCCCATCTAAAATTTGTGACCCCAAACTATTCCAATTTCGAAAGACTCCCAGAAGAAAACGGGTACCAAATTTTCAAGTCTTAGATATACCCCTTTTAGCGAGGAGAACCACCCTCTTAAAAAATCAATTGAAATATTTTTCAATTCTCTATCCAGACCTACTTTTATCGATTTGTTTCCACAAAAAAGAATGGATTTGTTATTTTCCGAATCTACATAAAATACTCTTAACTGTTATCTTGTGAACCGCACATTTCGATAATTAAGAAGGTCGTGTAGTGAA
The DNA here is from genome assembly GCA_963583935.1 of Diaperis boleti. NCBI lineage: Eukaryota > Metazoa > Arthropoda > Insecta > Coleoptera > Tenebrionidae > Diaperis > Diaperis boleti. The sequence continues at coordinate 17,012,268 of OY757246.1, forward strand.
CTATCATACGAAATTATCGATAGAGTCAATGCAACAAAGTACTAAAATTTATGGATGTTTATGACGCTGGCTGTATCTCTAGGAGGTTTGTAACTTCACTGTGCTAAGAAAATGAAAGTAAGTCAATGCAATGGCGGCAATTACACTCACGGCTGCTCGCCCACGCCGTTCATACAAGTGTCAGTACGCGGGCGCGCGAGATTAAAATTGCTCTCACACTTTCTCTTGTCATTAATCATTAATTAGCTTATTTATAAATTTATTGGAATTAAGCATTAATTGATTCAGTCGTTGTGGAGGCTGTAACGAAGCGATTGAATTTTCCGATACCGTGGTGACAAATACACCGAATTAAAATACTTCCCGGCACCAGATCGAGACTCAGACCCGCGCGTTCAGAAGACGTCTATAAAAGAACGACCATTAGCGTGGGAACGCCAGGATGAGCCGATAAGCCGACATGGGAAGAAAAGAGAGACGTAGAAGAGGAAGCGACCAAGCCGAAAGCATCCGAAAGCATGATATTTGAGTGCGTCTCTGCTTGCCGGTGTTTCCCTACACCTTCACCTCGCCGGCCGCCCCAGCTCCAGTCCAGAAAGAGGATTATCAAGAGTTACACGGAGTGAGACACCGTGTAATTAATAAAGGGCAGCGAGCACCATTTCCATAAGGGCTAAACGAAGAGAGAGACACAGGGTTAATATAGTTACAACGTTCCCTATTCTTGCTTCTGCTCCCCGTCACCGTGTACATTTGAGCCCCTGTATATATTGTAAATAAAGACAGTAACGCCGACCCTGTATTTGTTTTGCTTCACTGTCGCCAAACTTGACAGCTGACCCCCGGCTTACCGGACTCGTGGACAAGTGTGGAGCACACCACGTTAAAAATGAGCGCTTGAGGCAACCCGACCGTGACAAGCGTCACAGCACAAACAAAAATTCAAAAAAATGGTGTTTTAGGCTTAGAAGCGTAGATGTATAGATCTTTGTTGTGGAAGAGGTTTTTGAATTTAACTTTCTCCAGAAGAACATCTTACTGCTATTAGTTTCTTAGATTTTTTTAATGGCGTTGCTATAATTCTGACTACTACTGTATGTAAATCATTTTGATTTGTGGGGTCTAACAGATTAGTTAACAAGTCATCCCTGGCAATCACATCCCTAGCAAATTGTCTAAAAAATCTGAAGAGCCTTGACAATTCCTTAAAATACTAAAAACTCCTGTATAATCGGTGTAAAAAATTCTGAAAAGTCCTACGGTCCCCAGAGGAACTAAAGAGTTTTGAAAGATCCTGGATCCCGAAAAACCCTAGAAAGTCGTGACCAATAAATTGTAATAAATACTGGGGCATCTGATGAATTGTGCAATATTGAGGAACTTTGATGAATCCTGAAGATCACTGTATTTTATGAATAAGTCAGAGGAACTATGAAGAGTCTTTAAGGAAAACAAAAAAAGCTGAAACACTTTAGATAAATAATCCTTAAGAGCGTTGAAGACTCCTGGGAACTCTCTCGAAAACATCTGAAGAGTCCTGAAAGATCCTAAACAGTCATTAGGGATTTGCAAACTCCCTCAGGAGCCTAGAACAGCTAAATAGTTCTAAATGGCTCGTTATGAAGAATAAAGAAGATTTTCCAAGAAAAATGAACAGACCTCAAGGGTCCTGAAGAATCCTCCAGAACTCTAAAGACTCGGATAAAGTCCTAAAAGACTTTTCCTGAAGTGTACCGAAAATTCCTGAAAATCCGTTAAAAGCTTAGAGAATCCTGCAGAATTTCAATAATATCTGAAGAGTTGTGAAAAGTTCTTATTAAGGACCAGATCCTTAACAGTCCTTTGAAGAGTCTTGATGGATCTGGAAGGAATTTTGAAGAAGCCTGAAAAAATCTAAACAATACAAAGAAACCAGAAGAATGTTGATAAATCCAAGTGGAGTAAATTTAAATTAAAATTTAAATATATCTAAGTCGAACTCCACAAACTTTAATAAGTGTAACATTACAAATGGAACATGTTTCGGCAGAACACTTTGCCATCATCAGCCCTTAAAGAATATTAAAAATTATGACGTTGACGTTATTTTGAATTAAATCTGACGACGCATCTACAACTGACCGATTGACTAATGCAATTGGAATGACAATCATTTTTTGACTTAAAAATTTTGAATTTGCATTGAACACTAGAGTTCTAGTTTTTTACGGAAAAAAAAATTCAATAAGTGGTTGTTATTTCTCATCCATTTAGTCAGTCGATGAGTACAGTGGACAGGGCGGCCCACCCGCCCTCCGCACTCACAAACGATGCCAGAAATCATAATCTTTTTTTGTTTTGTTCTTTATGTTCCCGGGATGGAAAATAACTCAATTGAATGTTTTCAATCGTAAAATTTAGTTCAAAATATCGTCAACGTCATAATTTTTAATATTCTTTAAGGGCTGATGATGGCAGTAGTGTTCTGCAGAAACATGTTCCATTTGTAATTTTACACTTATTAAAGTTTGTGGAGTTCGACTTAGAGATATTTAAGCCCTAAAAGATCTTGAAAGATAAAATATTCAAAAGTTATTGGAAGTAATTGGAATCAAGAAGTTACATTGTTTATTCTACTTCCAGATTTTATGCAAACAAAATTGTAAGTGTGTATTTACAAAAATAGTAAACAATCCCAAAGACTTGAAAACTATAGAAAAATCCACCTTAACAACCCTAGAAGGTTATCAAAAGCCCTGAAGGATTTCGAATAGTCGTAACGAAGCCTAAAAAGTACCTAAAAGTTCTTAAGTTTCTTCTTAAAAGAAACTTAAGACATCTTGGAAGAGCATTGAAGAATATTAAAAAGTTTTGCACAATCCTAAGCAAACCTAAAAACATATATAAAAATCGTCGTGAAGTACTGAAGGGTGCTGACCGAGATTTAAGGTTTTTGGTTCGAATTCACAAAACCAATGATTTATACAGGGTCTTCATAATCAGATTCCTGTTTCTTGGTTATAGAACCTAATTATCGTTGTACCTATTGTTTTCTGAACAATAACATGAAATACATAAAATATGACTAATTTAAATTACAATGGGGTCGTCCCCCTCAACTGAATTTGACGAATTCGTCTATCGCATCTAAAACGTGTTCTGTTGTTTAATAAAGTTGTTTTGTGAGATAACAGAGCCTCTCAAAAATCGCAATTTTAGCTACAATTTTCAAACGCTGGATATTTACCGCCTCTTGTGACGTCATTTTGGGGGAGCCTTCTCATTGGTCCGTGCGCTTCTCATCTAGTAACTTTGAATTTTGTCTGGTGATTTTTTTCCCGTGTTGACGTCATAAAAAGGCGCGCGTTTCAAATATGACAAATGTTTCTAATTTTTGTTTACCTAATAAAGGCGTGATTTCGAAAAAACAAAAAAATAAGGGTATAATATTTTTTGTCTAGTTTCTAGAAAAGCTGTTTTTGAAAATTGTGGGACGACCCCATTATTTATGTACCTATCCTAAAGTATATCTGATTAATGTTAAAAACGTTAAATGTTAATGTTAATGTTAAAAAGAATGCGTTGACTGTGTAAGTTTACAATAGTTTAGCTTCCAATATGTACAATCATGTTTTATACTTAAAAACATTCACTTAATTCTGAAAAAGCGTATAAATCTGGAACCAAAAAGGCTCCGATACTACAAAAATGTAATAAAAAAAAATCTTTTCCAGCGTGTTCCGTAAGTGTCGGCGTCTGGACTTTGGTGGCCATCTCGGTAGAGAGGTACTACGCGATTTGTCACCCCCTCCGTTCTCTCCGCTGGCAAACCATCAGGCATGCCTACAAGATGATCATAGCTATATGGGTAGGAAGCCTCATCTGCATGGCCCCAATAGCACTCCTCAGCCAGCTGAAGCGAACCAACCAAGGTAAGAAACGTTTCTCATGTTGTAAATTCTCTGAAAGCAAAACCCAATAAATTCTCTTAGTCTTGATGGGCGTAAATAATAAATCAATATGAGGCCTCAGCTTTCCATCCAATTGAAGTTCGAAACAAACCCCGTACTTTTAACGTAGCAACATTTTTCGCGGATTTACCCCCAAATTTTAAATAATTCACCGGATAAAGAGAAAGTTTAACTGGATTTTTTACTCCAGACCCGTAATGGTGAAATATCGTGATCGTATTGCAAGCCCGAAACTTTGGTTAAATCCTATTATCAAGCGACTCGCCCTCTTATTAAAAGCCTTTGGAGTATGATTTAACCGGTTAAAAAACCGTTTTAATCTCAGACTTAATGGAGATGTTAATGTTGCAGGAAATTACAAATGTCGCGAGGACTGGCCCTCGCTAGATTACGAGAAGGCTTATAATCTCTTTCTCGATGTAGTCCTTCTAGTCATTCCACTCCTGGTTTTGGGGGTGACTTACTCGCTTATCACTCGCACCCTATGCAAAGGAATGAGAACCGAGAGGACTCTAAGGGATTCGAGTAAGTAGCATCGGTAAAATAATATCGCTATAACCAGAAGCGTTTTAAAATAATAATTAATTAATTTAAATTATACCAATTTCACTTTAGTAATATTTTCAGATTGGAAAAACAAGTATTTGGAAGATTTTTAAAAAATGGAAACAATTAAATAAATGTTAAATCGTGGTCTGTGGATTCTTTAAAATTTTACAAAATGGTGGATGCGCCGATATCCATAAACATCCAATGTTAGCTGTTACAGTATTTTCTTGACCAACCTTCAGAATTTTTCCAACACTTCTACTTTTACTACTCCATAAAATTTATTCTGACGTGAATTTATTTTTATTGTACATAAAACAAAATGATCTTTCAGAAAACAAACTTAGATCGCCAGACTATGTACATAAATAACAATGATCATTTCTTCATGCATTTCATGATATTTTTACTACATTATTATGTCCAATATGAATTCCAACTTACACAATTAGTTCGAAGTGATTTCTCGAACTATATCACGACCGATTTTCCCCCATCATTTATTTTAACCAAAGCTTATCATCTTTGACTCCGAGAAAAGATAAAATATTATTCAAAATTAGATTACCGTTCATTTCAACTTTACTAGAATTTTGTTTGTCTGAACGATGAAGAGCAATACTCCTCTCCTGTTTAAAAGACGTTATAATCTGATTCGAATTTTCAGATTGAAACACTCATTTATTTTAACAGGACAAAAAAGACCTACAGAGCCGCTTTGTCAATTTATAAAATCACATTAGCAGACGTAGATTTACTGTGTTTCATAAATTAGTTGGGTCAGTGCATTTACCTTTTCAATGAATATGAGACTTATTTTAATTACCAGTGTATTACCATGTGTAAAATTTAATGCCCTCGATCTATATTCCAACATAATTATATTATTTATTATAATGAAAAGTACAATGTGTTACAAAATGGTTTTCATCTAGTCACTTGTGCATTTTCCATGTAAAATAAAAAATGCCGCTTCCCTAAAATGGTTATAATTTTTATAACCTCAAAAATCAAAATACACTTCAAATGTTGTTAAATTATGTTGATGTATGCATCGTGGAACAATTCAATGAAGAGCACAGCGGCGGGATAAAGTTAGGCCTTCGCGAACCAAGCCCACGGGCAGGACGTCCCGCGGTACGCCAATTGACACCGGCGGCGCGGGACACAGATTCGACTGCGAGCTTTTTAACCGGAACAACTTCAATATACGCTATTGGAGCTGGAATTACCGCCAATTACCAATTATTGATCCTCTTTAAAGGGTTTAGAGTGTACTCATTCCGATGACGGGGCCTCGGATGAATCGCCTATCTGCCTTGAATTGAATTAATTGACGTTTATCATTTGCCAACCAGTGGCAAATGCAAAAAGAGTAGAGCGAAAAAATTCGAAAGTTAACTAGATGAAAATCATTTTGTAGCACCCCGCATACTAGATGTCATATGTGGGTAATATGTACTTAATTACAGGATTGGTGATTTATTTTAGTAAATAATAGATGAAATACCTACTATCCTCTCAACCTAAATTTATGTAAATAAACCACTCACTTAATTTTATATTAAGCTTTAAAGCATCAAAAATGTCACTTCCCTGAGTGTGATCACCACGCTCTCGCGAGAAAAAAAATTCAAAACTCTTTACTTCTTTATAATATACACTTTTAAAGTGAGCCAATATCAACTACGAGAAATAACTCATTAAATAGTACAATAAAATATTTATAGTAACACAGATTTTTATATGAACCGTCATATCAAAGTTTGTGATCAATTTTTTTGTCACTTCCATGGACACCCCTCTTATTTGAAAAAATAAAGCACGGGGAACAAAACCCAGATGACGCGCCATCTTAAGCCAGTGGTCCGTTTATACCGCAACAAGAAAATTTAAGTTCAATTTTTATTCTCACAACTCGTCGAGCATAACGGTCACAACCGTGGCAGGTATGTAATTTTCATTAATATTTGGATATGTGATTTAATTGCGTTTTTGCATGATAAACACAAATCCAAGTCATCAACTACAAATCTGATATAAAATTTTAATACATAAAAAGTCACTTCATGTCTCCGTGGATAAAAAATATATCCATGAATGTGACCTTTGATCCATGGAAGTGACAAATTTACAATATATCAGTATGGCTTTGTTGAATACTTATTGTATGTGTCTCTGGATGGGGTGCCCATGAAGTGATTTTTTTCTAGTGAGTTGTTTGGAGAAGAATATTTTTGGTCTTGACTGTTTTTGCTTGTAATAAAATTACAAAAAAAAAACATAAAAAATTGCAAATCTTAGTTGATATGAGGTCACTTCCATGCAAGCCTTTTTTTTGCAACCCCCTTTAATTAAAGGCTGTCGGGGCTACGAGCTCAGCGTCTTATAGAGTAAGACCTAAACTTGAAAAATCCACCATAATTTATTAATTACCCGTGTATGTTACGGATTCAAGCGCGGCACTTTACGTGAATATGTTTACTATCATTGTTATGCATATTTCAGGCAACGGAGCAGTGGACGCCTACGTTACCCTCCGCGGATCCACCACGAGTCGCTGGGGCAACAAAACCCGCGCCAACCCCGACTGGCGCCAACTACGTCACAACTGGTCTCAAGACTCCACCAGCCCCATCGGGGGATCCCAGAAACATATAGGCGGCCTAAGACGCACCAACGCCGAACGCAGCCTCCTCAATAAGAAGCGCGTCATCAAAATGTTGTTCGCCGTAGTTTTAGAATTCTTCATATGTTGGACACCTCTCTACGTTATCAATACGATTGTTTTGTTTGAGCCTTCCGTCGTATACAACAACCTAGGCTATAAGGCAATTACGTTTTTGCAGTTGTTGGCGTATTGCTCCAGCTGCTGCAATCCGATCACTTACTGTTTCATGAACTCCGGATTCCGAAAATCGTTCCTTAACATGTTCAAATGTTTAAAAAAGTCGAGGAATTTTGGAGTGAACGGAAGCGAGATTAATATGGAAACCAAGTGGACCACACGTTGTTCGGAAAATGTAGAATTTGTGAGATAATTTTGATTATCATGTAACATATTTAATTAAAACGTGCGATGAAACATTGCGGTTTTAATCCCCCCATCCGGAGATGTGTTCAAGCAGAACAATGTAGCCACTTGTGCGATTATGTGGAAAGCACAATTTTGCTCCGAATTGTCCGGAACATCTGTCTGTATCTTTTTATAGAGAACAAAACCTATACAGTTCACACTAATCTGCACTAAATTGAAAATAAAGAAACGGGCAGATATGCACTAAATAAAAAAAAAACAGCTTTAAATAGGGCAGATCAACTCAAAAAGGGTTGCTGCTATTTGCTAATTTGATGTATTTTTATATGTTGGTCTACTTGATATTGTGATATTTCGTTGATTTCATTTTGATATTTAGTTAATCTGGTATTTTGCATATCATCAGAAGGGGGCTGTAGGCTCAAGAGGTAGTGTGATCCCTGCCGATAAGGGGTCTCTGGTAGAGATGTCGAGGTGGCTGCAGGGCGATGAGATCCGGAGTGTCTATCTCCGTTGCCAGAACAGCTCTCCTCTCCACTGATACCGACCTACTCTTTTATATCATTACTTTGTAAAATCGCAGAGTCGGTCCCAAACTAGATGCTCAAGAGGCGTATTGGCGCCAGACTGGCAACCTGACCAATAGTGACTTCACACGCTCCCTATCTTAATTAAATCCTATTCTAAAAACTAAGAACTACGTATTTGCGCGGAATGGGACCATTCAACGTGTAACACTGTAGATCTCGCTCCAAGCTGCATGAAGCCGCGTACGAAGGTGATTTATATTTTAAGGGGAGTGCAGACCAAGACGTGCACCCATGATACCGCACACATGTTCGATTGAGGATAAATCAGTTGAACGAGCACGCAGGAATTCCAGTTCAATATACTTGTCGGAGACAGCCTTAAATTCCTGTATTGGTTACGGAACCACCGTGAGTCAGTGAGTCATCCCATATCCATGCCCTAATGTGGTCATCGTCTCTTGCTGTTTTTCTTCATCCAAATATGGTAAACTCCTGAGCTGTGCTCATGATTGGTCAACATGGAAACGCGCCAGGGAAAAACCCCCGGTGTGAGTGAAAAGACAGAGCGACGAACGCGTGTGTGGCCAACGGACCGTTATGTTTCAGTGTCGCTTTTAATCTTTAGTCAATTCACTAAATAAAGTTGTAACAAAAAAAAACATGTCTAGACAGCTTTATTCTACTACAGCCCCTGCCATTCCGACATACTTGGATGGAAGAATTCGAAGGTAAGATCCCAGAACAAAAACACAATAACACAGGTCCCATAAAGAAGCGGGTGAGATATGTAGAGCACATAATAATTATTATGTACCTGGAAATTAACCTTAGAAAAACTAGAACAGTTCCACAATAGAATCAACAACATAGATAGCAATATACAATTCACTAAAAAAAATTTGAAAAGATAAACTTCCTCGACATACTACGATATACAAAAGAGACTAGATCAGCAGAAAAAAAAAATCTAAAAACAGCGATGAAACCCACAAATACCATGGGAGAACTAGTACGAAAATCCAAAGAAAAAATGAAAGAAGAAATTAATGGAATCTTCGAACTCAAATGCAAGAACAAGTATAATGTTAGTCAAGGGCAAATGAAAGCAGCAAAAGTCGAAATCGGTCCCCTGAAAAAACTAACACCTATAGCACCTATAACACAACACCAATACAAAATAAAGTTCGTCTCGCCGGTGCCGTTTTTATGGCACAACCGCCGAACCAATATCTCTACCTCCAATATTTAGGTCGTTTGCCATTATTTTCTAATTTTTGGATATGTTCTACGAAAACTTTTGTAAACTTACTCTACCAAAAACTATGAAGGACATCTGACAAATCCGTAACGTGCACACTTTTCAAGTTATTCAAAATAAATAAATATAATTATTATGTTCAAATCGTTCAGTTCTAACGAAGTTACAGAAATGTCCGAATTTAAATACCAAATTAAGAGCCGCCAGCGAAGCGACATTCACACCGCGGAGCGCACCGTCGATTCGCTATTTAAACAAGTCCGTGCACCTAAAAAGGAAACATATAACTCGCCGGGAAAAATAGTTTGCAGTGTCACAGCCGGATAATTTTTTCATCATCACCGCCGCAAAATTAGCGCGTTCCAGACGACCCTACTCCGGAGTCGCTACGACCACCCCCAACCCCCGACCTTGTCACGCCCGACCACGCCCCTTCATCGAACCGGAAACCGCCGAAAATAAATACTTCCGCTTATCGCAACGCAATGATTTTTACATCATCTTAACCAGCGAAGAAGCGCGTTCCGGACGCCGCCGCTCCGGAGACGATACGATGCCCAGAACCGATTTCACTCCGGAGGGAAGATAACACGATGATAACACCCTCCCTCCTCCGCAAGTCGTGCGCTTCAGCCTACGTCATCATCACCCCACCTATAAAAGAGGCTGCGCTCCCTTAGAACGACAGTGAAGAGTCGTGCCCGCTCCGAAGAAGTAGTCCTCTCCGGTAACTAGCCTACGTAACACATTATCTCGGTTTTTACTGGTCTCCGGAAGGTTGGGTTCACGCGGGGGGATCCCAGTGTTCAACGCTGGCTAAGCTTCCGGACCAACCAGACCGACTTGTTTTCTGTTGGCTAGCCCAGATATTACAGGCTGTTCCGTAACTTTCGTCATCGATCGCACGGGTTCCGAAACTTGTGATAATCGAATCGCCGTATACAGCGAGCGGGCACGCCGAAGTCTACCGGGTGAATCTTAACTTTTGTGCATCGACGTCTACAGAAAATTGTTTGTCTACAGGGGGCAGCATAACTTTTGTCATCGACCGCCCGGGTTCCGAAACTTCTGTTAACTGAAGCGCCGTACTCAAGGGGTGGGTGCATCATCGTAAACAGGGGGCAGCCTAACTTTTGTCACCAACCGCTCGTGTTCCGAAATCATTACATCACCGTCTATATCATATCTATATCATAACTTTTGTCAGCGACCGCACGGGTTTCGAGACTTCAAGTAACCGAATCACCGTACACAAGGAGCGGGTACATCAGTGTCTACAGGGTGTCTCATAACTTTTGTCATGGACCACTCGGGTCCGAACTAGCCGAACCCTAGTATTCAAGGAGTGGGTGCATCAAGGTCTACAGGAGGCATCCTAACTTTTGTCATTAACCGCTCGGGTGCCGAAACCAAAACAATCGAACCACCGGGTACAGGGGCGAGTACATCAACATCAACAGGTGCATCGTAACTTTTGTCACCGACCGCTCGGGTTACGAACCACCGTGTACAAGGGGGTCTACAGGTTGATCCGCAACTTTTGTCATCAACTACTAACAAACCGAAACGCGCAGACTCTGAAACGCCGTAAACAGGGTGCAATTCGACCAATCACTAAACTTAATAAATATATTATAAATAATTGTAATTGATGGAACGTTAAACTATAACACCGAATCGGCTTTATTTTCCCTCCCTCCCGCTAAACTTTTAGCTACCCGTGGTCCCGTGGAGCATACCACGTAAAAAACTGGCGCTCGAGGCAACCGCCGCCGTAAACAAGCGTCACAACAACATATAAGTATAATTTTACATTTTAAAGCCCCTCCTGTTCGTTTCCCGCAGATGTCTCTAACAAGAACCCTGTGTCAAATTTGAAAAAAAAATCGGTAACTTGAGCACCAACTCTATACCCACGCAACACATCCTAATCTAATAGACGTCGAAACACTGTCTACACCGTCTATAAGCCGTCTTTGTCTAAAATTGAACTAAATATCGACGTCTATGGTAGATGATTTTTAGACCCTCTACAATATAGATGTCGAATATACGTCTATTATAGATTTACAGTCGAACGTCAGTCATTTTTATACATATATTATATCGGGTGTCCCAACTAAAATTTGTACCCCCCCAGAATTCCAATTTCAAAAGACTCGGAAGAAAACGCTCGAACAGGTCAATTTTGTTATCAAGGGGGACCAAATTCTACCAAACTTTCAAGTGTTAGATCCCACCCCTTGAGCCAGGGAAGCCACCCCGTTAAAAAATTTAAACGGCATGGGGGGTCGTGTGATACATCATTTTAATGCTTATTCAATTCTTTATCTAAACCTGCATTTATCGATTTCTTTCTACAAAAAAATTTATGAATTAGATATTTTACAAATCTACATAAAATACTCAACTAAAATTTGTACTCCCCAACAATTCCAATTTCGAAAGACTCAGAAGAAAACGCTCGAACAGGTCAATTTTGTTATCAAAGGGAGGCCCAATTGTACCAAACTTTCAACTCTTAGATCTCACCCCTTTAGCCAGGGGAGCCACCCCCTTAAAAAAATTAAATGGCATGGGGGGTCGCGTAATACATCATTATAAAAGCTTATCAATTCTAAGCTACCTCCCCACCAATTTTCAGCCAAATCGGTTCAGCCGTTCTTGAGTTATAAATAGTGTAACTAACACAACTTTCTTTTATATATATAGATGAATTTGAAAGATTAAGATCAAGCTAAATCGTAATACATAATACAAATGTTTTCGTGGTTAAGATGTCAACAAAAACAAAATTAAGTTGAAAAAACTGTAAAAGTCATCTTTTGTGTAGGTGTAGATATTTTTTTAAATATGTAATTCCAAAAAGAAACCGACGGTCAACCGCCCAAAGTTCTTAAAGCAGCAAAACCACCGAAATTTATGTTACCATCGATCATCATTAATACATAAATAATATGATTTCACTGAAAATTTTAATTTTTGTATTTTATGTGATAATGCATATAAAGTAGGCAAAAGTTGCTATTTTATCTGCAATAAGATAAAGTGACACTTTTACCTTGTCAATGAAGACACGTAAGTTGTCACGGATAAATATTATTACAATTACTAAAATATGCTCAAATTTCACGAAAAGAAATTTAACTGTTTATGGATGTATTTTTCAAGCGTAAGGGTAAGTCACCTCGTTGTAAGTAGATTTCTTTGTCGGACCCTAGACAAACTACCCAATACCGTGCGGAACTAAAATCACGTGATTTTTCCACTGGCAAGTGCTCGACCCATGTTCCCTCTCAACACTTCGTTAGAAAAGATTGTGTTAGTACAGGGAGACCACGGTACAAGGCCAACTTATGAGAAATCATTAGCATACAGCTATTTGGTAAGGTTTGTTAAGATAACTTCCAAATTAATTTTACCAATTATTTATGATTTTAGAAAAGCCGTCTAAGCACAAATTTGCGACGAAGTTTAATTGGGCCGGCCAGCATTGCGGTCGGCCATAACGGCAAAAGACCATTCAAGGATACAAACTTAGCGCAACTGAAATCGTGAGGTTAAATACATTAATTCAATAGGGTACTTAATTAACTAATTTCAGAATCTGTCTTTTTCGTCAACGGGAAACAAACCCTCGGACCTAAATGACGTAGTGATCACCAAGGCCATTCAAGACAATGGCTGAAGTTATCAACTCAGCGGCATTATAGTGCCAATAAGGGTGGCTGTTAAATGAATTGTATTTGGTATTCAATATAAATATTATGTTTAATTCATTTTATTTTTGCATTATTTCATTTTCTGTAATGATTAGACTAAAAATAGATCATATTTCTACGTCTATAATACGAAATTTTATATTCGCTTTAGATGAAAATTGTACGTCTATATATCGTCGAATTTGTACGAAATATTTACGTCTATCAGTGTGCGTCTATATTTAATCGAAGTTAGATGAAATATTTACGTCTATCTAGCGGACATTTGGACGTCGATAAACAGTCTATATAGACCATCCTTAGACGTCTAGTCTAGTCCAAATTTTAACGTCTATTAGACTAGATGTGTTGCTTGGGTAGTTATGGGCAAGTTGGTTTGTATGGTGAAAATTGTAATTATTTTTACCCAATTAACATGTCTGTCTGTAATTAAATTTGAAGGCCCTATTCAAACAGTTATAGGTTGAAGGTAGGTGGAATTATAGGACTAGTTTAATTTTGTATTAATTCAGACGACAAATTTGACGGAGGATGGAGGTCTTCGTTTTGTTTCCAAATATAAAAAACAAAACATTTTCTTGTTATTTATTTACATAGAATACAAGTAACACTGTCATTAAAAATTAGAAAATAAATTATCTCTTTGGTAAAAAATAAATATTTGGAAAAAAATTAATACTGCACTCACCAGTTCCTACAGTTACAAGGAGTTGAAAGCTTTATCACAATTACAGTTATCAGTTTACATGAAGTTTGTTCTTAGTGCGTATATTCCGTAAGAAAAATAAAAAACGATGTATTTAATACAATTATTCTAAAATCACTTAAGTAAATAAGATCGTCAACATCAATTATAAACAATAATAAAACCTGGAGCTATGGAACTGGATGTGATGCGCAATGGCGACAGCGTGAATTCAGAAGTTCCCAGAGAAGTGATAAGTATAAACTTGTAAAGTTAGAATCATCTAATAGCAGTGGTTTTAATCAATTGTATAGTTATTTTTCTGTACACATACGTCACATTTATTTACACATTTCTAGTACCTTTAGTAGACGAAATTACGACTGACTTAAAAAAATGACACTCACAAATGAAATAAGTCTGATGGTTAGACTTTACACAAAATATGGTATTCTCTATTTCGAACGCTGTATGATTTCGTTAACTGATTTCCGGAAAAGCGGCATCCATCACCACCTCGAAAATCTCCTGAAAAGACACGTTTACACACAATCTCATTGACGCGCCAAACTTACATAAAGCAGTTGTTTATTCATATTCTTCTCCTGGAATGCATCAAACACCTTCTTCGCCCCGTTCTTCGCCGCCGTTGCTCCAACCAACGTCGTCAGCAATTCTGGCACATTATTAACAAACAAAACTTGGGCTTCCCGTGCCATTCTAATCTTTTCCGTGACTGTTCGAGTAGGTCCAATGCATGCAAGAGAACCGCCAGGCCAAAAATTTTTCAAAATCAACGTTATATAGTAGTGGAGCATCTGATCCGAAAACCACCAGGAGATAGTTTCGTGGATCTGACGATTGATGTTGCGTCCATACGTCACTTGAACGAAACCGATCAAAGTCTTGCGTAAATATTTAAAAACGCCTCTCATGTCGAAAAGTTCGCCCAGGAGGGCGTAGAGGGGTTCGGCGATTGTATCTTTGTTATCGTCATAGAATTTGGAATGGTGACCGTTTACTCTGACGGAGTCTACGACGTCGGCGGCGGCTGGGGCATCCAAACATTGAGATATGTCTTCTTCTTCGCTTTCTTTCACGTAGGGGCCGTCCTTGCTCTGCTCACTTCCACTGTTTAAAAAAAGTGAATTCTATCAAAGGTCTAGAGACTTATTATTATTATTTTTAATGCCACTTAAAAGAACTTTTATGTAATTATGTTTTGTAAGAAAAGATAAATAAATAAATTGAAATATAATCTTTCAATGATAAATTTTAACATTCAAAGCCTACTGGATGGATGATGAATCATTCATGAAGACACTGTATATTCATCTGCGTACCTTTTGAAGAGCGTTGAAAAGGAGAATCGCGACTTCTTCGGACTCGGCGTCGAATGCTTCAAATGATCGGAACTGGGACTCAAGAACGAATACACCGCTTCGCTCTGATTCAGTCTATCGTCGGTGAGAATAAACTGAAATAAACAGTCAGATCATAACCCCATTCCGAAACGCTCCCACTTACATCCAAATACTTCTGTATCTGCTGCTTGGCTTTCTCCAAAGAACCCTTGTCGCTTTTCCCAAAGAGAAACTTGAAAGTGTTTGATGGTAATTCAAGACTGCGAATTTCGGAACACAGTGGTCTCAACTTCCGGTGAAGCTCTTGGAATTGAGTGAGACTTCGGCACACCACCCACCCGGTGCTGATGGTTTCTTCCCCATCGTTGCTTTGTTCTTCGGCCACGTGTACCACCAAGACGAACTGAAGAGGTTCTCGTTCGTCGGGCACTTCGGCAGACTGCACAACAGTTCGCCATTTACCCAAGTTCTCGCCCCAAACTTCAGTCCTTGTTAAGTGGGCTTCCAGTTGTCGACGCTCTCCTTGTAACCACTCCACTTCTTTTTCCAATTTGCTCAGGACTTTCGATTCAGGTCGGAGAGACGTTCTGAGAGCTTGTAAAGCCTACAGAAGTGGATAGAAAAAGAACACAATTTCACAAATTATTTACTTGTGTCTTATTGTTGAGTCTCTCTTCCAACTGGTCAAGCTTTTGTTTGGCATAGTTGGAATGGTCTCCAACATTCAGATTAGTACTGTCAACACTAGACATGGAGTCGCCTGAAAGTTGCCGTTCTTCCAGTGATCGATCGAGATCAGATATGTCATCTTCTTTTTCCATAGCGGCGACCATTTCCTTGTAATAGTCGCTAATAAGGAATGGTTGATAATATTTATCCTCTAAAGTTTGTACAACTTGGCATTGCACTTCATAGAATACTTCTGGTCCCTTATCACCTAAAAGTAAGAAGTGAAACACAAGCTGAGTTGTTGTACTATCCAAACCTAATAAAAAACCCTCCATCCTCTTACGCGTATTTTTTTCCACTTTAATTTCAGAGGTGGGATTTCTTATAAAAGTATAAAAAATTTCGGCGCCCAACTGGTGCCAGTTTTTTCGATGGGCACTACGCAACTCCTCTACAGCTATCCAATACCGCACCAAATCCTGACTCGCTAAAGTATCCAAAAATTGTGACAGATACTTCCTACCAAGCACTAGCTCCAGAATCGACGAAATTGGCAGTGTCTAAAATAACCCTTTATCAACCAATACTATAACCCTATCAAAGCACAACCTTCCTAAAGTCGTCGGTAAACTGGTGCCCCAGTTCCCACCCTAAGCTCGCGAGTCGCTTCTCACATTCTTTTTTAGCCACCGTTAGTTGATTGATATACTTTCTCAGCTTTTTTGCCGCATTGATGTCTGATTTATTGACACCGGCCGACGCCAAAACGCTCTTTTCGTTGTCCAAATCGACACCTTTCGAACGATTTAAGTTCTGTAGAGTCGTGGCTTGCATCAATTTTGTTACTAAACTGTATCTGATCGACTTTAAAGCCTCGATGTCGTCCGTTTTTGAGATGATCCTTAATATGTCGTCGAAGCTTTTGGCGTACTCGAAGGCTTTGACGTGGACGTTTGCCGCGATTTTTTGCGCCTCAATGTAATAAATTACGTGTTGGTTAAAAAAGTCCGGGTCCGTGACGATGTCCACGAAAGGTTTAAAAACTGCAAAGTTCAATCAAGCTGAAGATGATGTTCAGTGTACAGGGTGTCATCAGAATTTTATAACGCGGATAAACAGACACAAATGACAGCTGGCTCCGTTTGTACTTAGTCAGTCCTACAAAATTTTACATGTATCTTATCCATAGGAAATCCATAGCGTCGACTTTCATCTGAATTCATGATTGAAGTGAACACTAATGTAATACAAATTAAAGTTTCATGTTTTGATCTACCCCCACCCTTGTAAAAGTAAGGTAAAATCAAACCCCCCACCCTCGTCCTTACATACAGTCGCGGCCACAAAATGTGTCCAAAATGACAAAAGTACAAATAATTAAGTTAGCGTTTTACACTTTATAACATTGGAATGACATTGACGTTCAAGATTTTCTGGCCGTCATTGTAGTGACGAATATAGTAAACGCCACCTGTTTAGTAACTTAAAGCAAAGAAACGAGTTCCTATAAAAAAAAAAAATTGATCTCCGACATGGATACGTGCTATACAAAGGTTCGCCGACTGCAAACCGACACATTATTGTTGATAAGCAGTTTTTTTTATAACAAGTTGGTTATATATCCATGGCGTTTTCTTTCCCACATACCACTATTTAGGCGTTTTTTTTTTTTGTAAAGTTGGGTATATGTATTTGATAGATCTCACATTACAAATTCAAATTCAAGTCCTCTTACCTTTACAGGCCAAAATTTCTCTGAGAAAGTACTTTGAAGGGGACAAAGAATAGCTTCTTGGCAACAGAAACATAATAAATAATTCACTAGCAGACCTGATATAGGTCATTTCTTTGTCAGATGACATAACATGGGGAGACAGTGTAAACATGGGAGGATGGTCAGAATCAGCCCTGAAACATGTCATCAGAACACAAAATGGAACACCCCTGTAAATACCAACACAGCTGTTTTGGCTTCCCGAATTTTCTCAAAATGGTTAGTAATTTTAGAGACAATATCGCACGCAATAAGCTTGGCATGATCTACTCTCGCTAGTCTATCGTGAAGGATCTCCAAGGCCCCCCATAAATCTTCTTCGATGCTCTCCCCCAAACTCTCCCAATTATATGCATATTCTTTCAAGTACACCAAAATATAGTCTCTTACAATAAAATCTAACAACTGTTGTAACAAACTATCAACGTTTCGACCAAAAATCGGCGGAAAATGGGGTTGTGTTGTTTTCCCATTATTACCATCAAAGTCCCTCTAAAACATACATTTTATATCTATAAAGGCAATGTTGAATTAGAACTTTCTGACCATTAAAGTAATTCTAAAATTCTCAATGTCTTTGAGGGTTTGTTCGGCCCCAACTGTCGAGACGTGACGGGAAGACAGCTTGATGTGTACCCAGACGATAAGTCCAGCGCTCGCCAATATGACTCCTATTGTTAAAAGTGCGAGGACAAGATAGGGAAAACATGTTGGGAAAATTAGTGATAGGCCAAAGCATGCAGTAGCAATCGCTGTGACATAAACGTACATCCTAAAAGGCGGTAACAGTTATTAACATAACATAACCTCAAACCCAAACAAAGAACTTACGTATCACTTCTACGGCATTATAAATTATCACGATAACGCCATTGTTATTGAAGCTTGTTGAACTATAAGCTGTTAAAAAATAAATCAGCTGTTTAAAGCTGAAGTGACGTTTCGGAAAAAAATTGTCAATGACGTTGTTGCTGGTGTATTATTGGTTGCCTATGTTACATAAATTGCTAAAAATGAAAGATAAAAAATGTTGATTCAATTAAAATGTTAGTTTTTTAGATACCACGTTGTCACAAATTACCACAAATTAAAAAGCATTATTCTCCATAAATCCATAACGCTTTTATATCGATTTATAAAATATTCTCTGGTGAATGCTTTTCGAGAATAATGCGTAGACACTCTTTGTGTCGCAGTCGAACAAGTCATTTTATGTTGTGAGAATTTTTGAAATTTTTGATTGTGTAAACACTCTCTGTCATAAAATAATGAAAATGACAGATAAACGTCAAACTAGTTTTATAGATTTTAAGCAATTTAAAGCCTTTCCGAGGTTGTTTCGAACGATAAAACGTTGTATTACACTCGTTCCTGTGTAGATTGAACGCTTTACGCCACTCGGGGCTCACAAAAGCATTGTGGCATAAAGCGTCCAATTTACACAGGAACTCGTATAGTAAACTACTATATTTTTGCAGTTTTTTATTTGCTCTGAATCACATCTGTGGCGTTTACTATCCCTTCCTTTCAAACAATTCTTCATGTTGCTCATCTATCTATCTATCGTGTTATATGTCTATTACTTTCTCTTTACAGGCTTCTATTTATCTCTCTACTCTATCTCTTTCTATCTCTCTTCATGTGTCTTTTTTAATCATCTACCATCTCTCTTTGTAAGTGTGTATAGCTTTCTGTTTGTAGTTATCTACCTCTAACACTTTCAATCTCCTTCTATTCTATTTTTTATCTTCCTTCCTCTATTTTATAGCTGTCTGTCTCTAGTCTCTATTCCCACGCCTGTATATCTTATTATCTTTCTTCTATCTCTCTTCATGTGTGATTCTATCGATATATCTCTTTATCTCTTTCGTCTTGTCTATCTCGATCATCACACATCTCTCTCTATTTCTAAATCTTTCTCCCTCAAGTTGTATTTCATCCTTATGTTCATCTTCTTCTTTCTCTCTTCATCTACCATCTGTTTTTGTATATTCTCTATAGCTTTCTTCTTCTATTCATCTATATCAAACACTTTAAATCTCCTTATATTCAATTTTTTATCTTCCTTCCTTTCATTTATATCTGTCTGTCTCTATTCCCACGCCTGTATATCTTTTTATGTTTTTTCTATTTCTCTTCATGTTTGATTCTATCGATATATCTCTCTGTCTCTTCCTTTCCAAATCTTTATCTTTCGTCTTGTCTATCTCGATCATCACACATCTCTCTCTGTTTCTAAATATTTTTCCCTCAAGTTGTAATTCCATCTTTACGTTCATCTCTTTCTATCTCTCTTCATCTGTGTTTCTATTCATCTACCATCTCTCTTTGTATATTCTCTATAGCTTTCTCTTTCTATTCATTTACATCAAACACTTTAAATCTCCTTCTATTCAATTTTTTATCTGTCTTCCTCTCATTTGCCACGCCTGTATATTTTTTTATCTTTCTTCTATCTCTCTTCATGTGTGATTCTATTGTTATATCTCTCTGTCTCTTCCTTTCTAAATGTTTATACTTCGTCTTGTCTATCTCGATCATCACACATCTCTCTCTGTTTCTAAATCATTCTCCCTCAAGTTGTATTCTATCTTTACGACCATCTCCTTCTATCTCTCTTCATCTGTGTTTCTATTCACCTACCATCTGTCTTTGTATATTCTTTATAGCTTTCTCTTTCTATTCATCTACATCAAACACTTTAGATCTCCTTCTATTCAATTTTTTTATCTTCCTTCCTCTCATTTATATCTGTCTGTCTCTAGTCTCTATTCCCACGCCTGTACATATATCTTTTTATCTTTCTTCTATTTCTCTTCATGTGTGATTCTATCGATATATCTCTCTGTCTCTTCCTTTCCAAATCTCTATCTTTCGTCTTGTCTATCTCGATCATCACACATCTCTCTCTGTTTCTAAATCTTTCTACCTCAAGTTGTATTTCATCTCCTTCTATCTCTCTTCATCTGTGTTTCTATTTATCTACCATCTGTCTTTGTATATTCTCTATAGCTTTCTCTTTCTATTCATCTACATCAAACACTTTAAATCTCCTTCTATTCAATTTTTTATCTTCCTTCCTCTCATTTATATCTGTCTGTTTCTAGTCTCTATTCCCACGCCTGTATATCTTTTTATCTTTCTTCTATCTCTCTTCATGTGTGATTCTATCGATATATTTCTCTGTCTCTTCCTTTCCATATCTTTATCTTTCGTCTTGTCTATCTCGATCATCACACATCTCTCTCTGTTTCTAAATCTTTCTCCCTCAAGTTGTATTTCATCTTTACGTTCATCTCTTTCTATCTCTCTTCATGTGTGTTTCTATTCATCTACCATTCCTCTTTGTATATTCTCTATAGCTTTCTCTTTTTCTCATCTACATCAAACACTTTCAATCTCCTTCTATTCAATTTTTTATCTTCCTTCGTCTCATTTATATATGTCTGTCTCTAGTCTCTATTCCCGCGCCTGTATATTTTTTATCTTTTTTCTTTTTCTCTTCATGTGTGATTCTATCGATATATCTCTCTGTCTCTTCCTTTCCAAATCTTTATCCTTCGTCTTGTCTATCTCGATCATCACACATCTCTCTCTGTTTCTAAATCTTTCTCCCTCAAGTTGTATTCCATCTTTACGTTCATCTCCTTCTATCTCTCTTCATCTGTGTTTTTATTCATCTACCATCTGTCTTTGAATATTCTCCATAGCCTTCTCTTTCTATTCATCTACATCAAACACTTTAAATCTCCTTCTATTCAATTTTTTATCTTCCTTCCTCTCATTTATATCTGTTTGTCTCTATTCCCACGCCTGTATATCTTTTTATCTTTCTTCTATTTCTCTTCATGTGTGATTTTATCGATATATCTCTCTGTCTCTTCCTTTCCAAATCTTTATCTTTCGTCTTGTCTATCTCAATCATCACACATCTCTCTCGGTTTCTAAATCTTTCTCCCTCAAGTTGTATTTCATCGCCTTCTATCTCTCTTCATCTGTGTTTATATTTATCTACCATCTGACTTTGTATATTCTCTATAGCTTTCTCTTTCTATTCATCTACATCAAAAACTTTAAATTTCCTTCTATTCAATTTTTTATCTTTCTTTCTCTCATTTATGTCTGTCTGTCTCTAGTCTCTATTGTCATGCCTGCATATATTTTTATCTTTCTTCTATGTCTCTTCATGTGTGATTCTATCGATATATTTCTCTCTCTTCCATACCAGATCTGTATATATTTTTATCTTTCTTCTATCTCTCTTCATGTGTGATTCTAGCGAAATATCTCTCTGTCTCTTTCTTTCTAAATCTTTATTCTTCGTCTTGTCTATCTCGATCATCACACATCTCTCTCTGTTTCTAAATCTTTCTCCCTCAAGTTGTATTCCATCTTTACGTTCATCTCCTTCTATCTCTCTTCATCTGTGTTTCTATTCATCTACCACCTGTCTTTGTATATTCTCTATAGCTTTCTCTTTCTATTCATCTACATCAAACACTTTAAATCTCCTTCTATTCAATTTTTTATCTTCCTTCCTCTCATTTATATTTGTCTGTCTCTAGTCTCTATTCCCACGCCTGTATATCTTTTTATCTTTCTTCGATTTCTCTTCATGTGTGATTCTATCGATATATCTCTCTGTCTCTTCCTTTCCAAATCTTTATCTTTCGTCTTGTCTATCTCGATCATCACACATCTCTCTCTGTTTCTAAATCTTTCTCCCTCAAGTTGTATTTCATCTTTACGTTCATCTCTTTCTATCTCTCTTCATCTGTGTTTCTATTCATCTACCTCGAACACTTTCAATCTAATTCTATTCAATTTTTTATCTTTCTACCTCTCTTCAATATCTATCTGTATCTAGTCTCTATTCCCCCGCCTCTATCCTTTTTCCTTGTCTGTCTCTATCCTCACACAGCTTTCTCCCTCCTTCTTACCCTTTCTCTGTTTCTAAATCTTTCTCCCACTAGTTTTGTTTTGTTTTGTTGTCTTTTCTTCTATCTGTCTGCCTCGTTCCCCACTTCTCTCTACTTCCTCCCTCCCTCCCTCTCTCTCATTCACGCACTATCTTTTAAATCGTGGAAATTGTGCAAATCTGATATCTAGAATTCCCAGATTCCAGAATCTTGGAAATTCCGAAATTACAAATTTTGAATTCCCAAATTTGTAAATTTTAACCAGTTTCCTCTTGAGTTTTGAATTTCACAAATTTTGACCTCTTGAATTTGGAAATTGCAAATTTTTAATCGTGGAAATTGTAAATTTGTAAAATTCAAATTCCAGACTTCCAGACATTTGAATCGTGAATATTTTGAATTTCTGAATTCCGAAATTGAATCGTTGAAATGTTGAATTCCCTCATCTTGCAAATTTTAAATCAATTTGTCTCGTTGAGCCCTTCAAAGTCTGAATTCGGAAATTGTAAATTCTATATCTTGGAAATACTGAAATTAGAAATTTTGAATTCCCAAATTTGTAAATTTTAATAACCCGTCTCTTGGCTTTTTGAATTTCCCAAATTTTAAATCGGCTAAATTTTAACTGAATTTAAAAATTGCAAATTTTAAATAGTGGCAAAACAAATGTCGATGTTTTCTGACCAATTTTCTGCAATTCCTTCCGTAAAGTTTTGCGACACCCCGCATATCCGTAAAGTTGGAATTCTTTTTTCGGTATAATTCAAACCTTGTCAAGCTGTTATTAGAGTTATTATTATTAGAGCTTCTTACTCAAACGACTCACGCTCATTGAAGTAGGTGACTGTAATGGACGGGTGTTCGACGAAAAGAAAATGCAAATAATCAATGAACCTGTGAAATTTTTCAAAATGAAAAGTCTTATCTTATCAATGTATTTTATTAAAAAAAACAATTATAAAAATTGGTGCAGTACACACTGTTTTATTTATTACCAAACAAAAAAACACAATGTTAACGAAATACTTCATGATCAAATAGTAAAATATTAAATCTAAAAAAAAATAGAATACCAATTTTTAGATATCAAAACATCAGATTGACGAAATAAAATTAAATCGCTGTAACAAAATAGCGAACTCTCAAGGTGAGAGAGCAGGTAGTCCGGCAAACTCTAACAAAAATGGGGATTCATTGCCATAATTGGGGCGGGCCGGCATAGGCTTAGGCGCCTTTTTAGCCAGTAACAGGATTAAGGATGGGTTTAGAAAAGGATGGGAGTGACGGGAAATAGACAAAGATTCGGAATGACAAGTGCGACCGCAGACCGTTGAAAATGGAGATGCGTTAGCACCTATATTACTCTTATAAAGACAAAAGATTATTGCAGCACATACAGATGATCAACCTATAAATCCACAGTTTACCGAAATTATAGTTTACTACACCTGCCGGAATAGAATTCGGCGAGATGCGCTGAGTGCTCCCTCTTTACTTCAGAGAGGAGGTCGTGTTCCTTCGACTCTCCGTATCGAACATGAGACAAGGTGGTGTCTCCCTTTGACTCTCCAGTGCCTTCGGATGTGTGCCTGAGCGTAATTTTAGGGAATTATTTGGCGAACCAGTCGATTTATATTGTGGAAGACCACTGAAGCTGCGCCCCTTCGTTCTTGAAGAGACCGTTTGTTTATGAAAATAATTTCATAATTTCATAAGTTCCTTCATGTCTTTCTGCCTATAGTTAGTTTCCTGTGGCCTTCGTAATTCTGAAAAACACTATGCATGTGATTTAAAGCACACAAAGCAAGTAAATAAATTAAATTAGCGATAGTTGAAGTAATAGCATTTAATGCTATTGGTCCCAACCTCAGTTTTTGGAACAAATAGTATAAAACATAAAAGAGTTAGTTTAACAATTCTTCACAGAAATTATAAAAGTCAAGTTGAAAAAACCCACCTTGCCTCTTTTTGCGGCAAGACTAGTAGATGTAAAGCCCAAGATCGCATCTATAAATCTGCAACTCATCACAGTAACCACTTACAGAAGGTTATCACGCTCTAACACTGAAACAAAAATTACATCGTAACTTACAAAAACCAGTCCTTGACGCAAATGTAATAATTTTATAGACGCATTGAATTCAAAAGAATTTCTCATAATGCCGTTTTGTGAAAACGGAAGTCATGAACGCCACTGAAATTAATTATTTTGATCAGGATATTTTTATTGCCGTGAAAGTTCACCATCTAATCAAAAAGTACCTCAACCAAATAAAAAGACCCAATAAGGTTGAATTTTGTTCCCTCATATGTTTATAAGAAACGTCACTTGCTTGCCTTAGTAAATCAATCATTATCTATGTCTTGATTTAATGACAGTGTTTGGAAATGAATTTGTTTAGATGTTTATCTTATACCTGGCAATCAGATCTTTGCACCGGATCGGAAGTAATAATCAGGTTCTTTTAATCTCTAAGATCGTTAAATTTAAAATAACGTCAGAATTTTAAATATTCTTTAAGGGCTGATGATGGCAGTAGTGTTCTGTCGAAACATGTTCCAATTGTAATTTTGCGTTTATTAAAGTTTGTGGAGTTCGACTTAAATATATTTAAATTTTAATTTAAATTTACTCCACTTTGATTCAACGACATTCTTCTGGTTTAATTATTATATTGTTGATGTTTTGATTGATCGTTGGTCCAGTTTTTTTATAACCGCGGTATGTTAACATGTTAGTTGAGTATAGCTCATGTTTACGTTCATCTAATCCGACAGCTCGGTTGATTAGTAATAGTAATAATGAATAGATTTGTGATCTAAAATCACGTGCCTGGAAAAACAGACAGTAGGTCTGCTCTTGGAAACGATAGATTTATTTAACCGGTAGCAGTGTTTAGAACGGTATCTAATCATTTACGGTTTGTAAGGTTGCTACTCAATGTCAGTTAGTCAAATTCATTGTCAATAGATAAATAAATGATGCCCATTTTCAATGTCATTGCCATCACGAAAAATGGATCCTATACTTTTATTCACCTATAAACTAATGTTTGAAAGACTCCCATAGGTGAGTCAAACCGAAGCACTAAATTATTTTGGTGTCTGCGGTCACAGTTCTTAGTTTTAATAGCGAGAATTACCTCTTTCTCATTAAATAAAATTACATATTCCTGCTTGGAGGCATTTTATTCAAATTTAACTGCGGTTGTTATAAATAATGGCTGCAAAAAACAATAAAAAACTCCTTCGGTAATGTATCAATAGCAAAGCAGTATTGAACTGACACCTTATTTTATTTATGTACTAATTAGCATTCGTCATTTAATAAAGTAAAAGTTATCAATACTTTATATAACGTTTATTAGACTTTCAGGAAATTAAAAATATAACCTGAAACGGCACCTGATTAGTGTTACCGCAAATAAAAATTGTAAATATTGTATTTGGTGAGTCACACGGTAAAGTTTTATCGTAAAATTTAAATTAATAAATACACGATGGATCACAAATTTGTTCTCAACTAATAACACGTAGAAGATGTTAACACGTACCAAGTAATTAGAGGTATTTATTTTGTGCTCATTATAAAAATCTCATGTTGTGTTACTCTTATTTACATTTGTAATATCTGGATAATGCAATCATAATTATTATTACTAAAACCGATTAGTTCAAACTTACTGTTTTTTTCCTCAACCTACACCAACTTCATTTCAAATACACACGTAAAACTCTTGGACCCCCTCCCCCCCACAGACACACACACAATGATGGAGTAAAAAAATTTCATGAAATTCGTTACTCCATTGGATAAAATTTTTACAACTTTATGGCTTCCACTGTTTTGGAGTAGTGATTTGAACCACAGTGGCATTAAAAGAATTATTGTCCCATTTTTCTTCAGTCGTTATAATCAGCTCCTCTTTCCCTTTAGTTATGGGTGGTTTAAGTGTTCCTAATATTGCTTTGCTAATCATAATCAGTACCTATTCCTCTCTTTCTTCCTTTTTCTTTAGGTATTTTCTTGAGTTTCTTATCATTTCTTTCATCTCTCTTTCACTCTTTGTCACCATTACCACATCATCTGCAAACGCCAGGCTCCACACTTTCATTCTACCTTTCGTATATCTCCTCCACCTTTTTTACCAGCCATTCATTTACCCCTCTTTTACTCATCCTTTCATTCAGAATATTATCTTGGCTAGCCACTTTATAAACCGCGGCCACATTCTAAAATCGTCGTTCATTTTGCATTATTTTACAATTCGGCTGGTGTTTTCAGCCATTTTATAAACTGGCCGATAAAATAAGAGCCACATTCTTAAATAGTAGTATAATGCTCCTTCCTCTTTATTCTAGAAAAATAATCTAAAAAAGAATCCTAGAAACGTAGAACGCATTAATGAAATTATGAAAATTTTAATCGAAAGCAGGTAAAACAACAACTCAGTAAAATGTATGACGTAATTGAAATAGGGGAGGGTCAGGGTCAGGGTTTCAAAAATTATCTAAATATGTAAACCAAGCAAAAATTAGTGTGGAAAAGATGTCTACTGTTTGAAGAATAATTTGGAAAGCAACAGCAGAGGTCACTACAGCAGACCACTTGAACGGGCAGTTTATAAACTGACTGAAAACACTATAGCCGGATTATAAAATATTGCTATTTGGGAATGTGGCTCTTATTTGATCGGCCAGTGTATAAAATGGCTGAAAACACCAGCCGAATTGTAAAATAATGCAAAATGAACAACAATTTTAGAATGTGGCCGCGTTTTATAAAGTGGCTAGCCATTTGATAAAACGGCAAATTTTGTAATGTGGCTACGACATATATATACCCTGTGTTTAGAAGATTTATTTCGCGGTAGTTTTCTACCTTACTTTTCTCCCCTTTTGAAAATACTTTTTCTTTTTTCTTTCTCGAGCTATTGATATAATTATATGTCTACTTTTCGCTTTTAGAAAGCCACTTCTGTTTGCTTTCGTCTTTTTCCATTCTATTAGCTTCTTTATTGCTTCTCTTTTCCGTTGTTAGCATTCTTTGTCCCACCATTCATTTTTCTCGCTCCTCTACATCTTATTGCTATTTCTCTTTTTGTCGCTACTTCTTCTAATGTTTCTTTCAATTCTTTCTCTAAATTCCCTACTTTTTTTTTT
Organism: Diaperis boleti; assembly: GCA_963583935.1. NCBI lineage: Eukaryota > Metazoa > Arthropoda > Insecta > Coleoptera > Tenebrionidae > Diaperis > Diaperis boleti. The sequence continues at coordinate 17,039,888 of OY757246.1, forward strand.
CGAATTTTGCCTTTTCTAGTCTTCTCTTGTACTCTCCCACTCCTTGATTCTCCTATATTTTTATCATCACCTTCTCCTGCGCGTCCTCTGTTCTCTCTTCTTCTCTTTTCTATTGTCTCCCTCTTCCTAGACTTATTTCTATAGGCAGATGGTCTGACTCTAATCTTTCCCCTACTCTAAATAAATTCTTCAACTTTTACTTCTCTTCATTCCGTCAGCTTCCTCCCCTCCGTATGTTCTATCTTGTCTTTCATTTTTTTTTTATCTCCCCTCTCTTCTTCCCAATCCGTGGCTGTTCTTTCACAGATTCTCTCGTTGAATCCCCCCCAGAACTATAAATTCTTCTTTGTTGTCTTTTAATGTTTTTTTCTATCTTGCTTATTATTACCTTCATTTTTTGCTATATTTATACTGTCACTATTGTCCACCAATTATTGCCAATATCCCGTTCCTCTTCTCCCTTCTTTTGATTTTTGAGGGACCCCCTTGGGATGGACCGATTTTTATGAATTTCTTTTTGAATATTTGGCAGGTATGAGAATAGGTGGTAAACTATTTTTCACTTGGACATGGATGTCCATTGGGCCCCTTGGGCTGGACCGATTTTTCGGCTCGACCGATTTTTATATATTTTTTTTTAATATTTGACAGGTATAAGAATAGGTGGTAAACTATTTTTCACATGGACATGGATGTCCAGGGGGGGCCCTTGGGCTAGACCGATTTTTCCGCTCGACCGATTTTTATGACTTTTTTTTTGTATGTTTGGCATGTATGAGAATAGGTGGTAAACTATTCTCACATGGACATGGGGTCCCAGGGGGGCCCCTTGGGCTGGACCGATTTTTCGGCTCGACCGATTTTTATAAACATAACATAATATAAGTTTATTGCAAGTAAAAATACAATACGAAAAGAAGAACGGTTTAGGTAGGTACTATTAAAACCTAAATTGTTGTAACGCCCTAACAAAATTGTGAAGTGTGGATGGTGTCCCCAAAAGTCATATAATGAACAATTAAATTAAATACAAGAACTTTCTGCAATTCAACAATAATAAAATAACGTGGTGAAGATTGAAATTAAATCGACTGGTAACAAGTTGGTTAAATAAATAACTAAATGAAGGATGAAAATGGAAATATGACAGTTAAATTATGACTAATGCACTACTTAAAGGTTAAATTACAGTAAAATGATTATTGAAGTTTACAATTTTTAAATGGCACGCTAATAAAAAACTAGGTGAATTGATAACACCAAAAGATATAAAGACAAATTATTATGCTTTCTTGCTGGTTTTGGAGCTGTCAAAAAAGATCCTCGTTAAAGTGCTGGTGAATCTGCCTATTTGATAGCCTAGAGAATAGTCAAGGTTTGCACGCAATAAAGTAGTTTTTCTTACATCTTTAACGCGATTTAATTATTGAATAACTGAACACCCAGTCGTATTATCCGTATTTACGTGATTCTCTGGAACTATCTCTTGTCCAGGAGCAAAATTTACCCTGAGATGTTACTTCGCCAGATGTCGAACGAAAAAGAGAAGGCTGTAGGTTGGTCGCGCGGCACTGAAAGAACTTATAGTGTTTTTTGTATATGCCGGTTATCTCTAGATGCTGATTCGTTCCTGAACTTGGATGGTGAATGCGCGGCAAAAATCAAATTGTAACAGTACCTGTTTTCCACCGTTCCCTTTAAAACATAAGAGCACAATTCTATAAATAAATTAATATTAAATAATTAAATAACATATTATCTTTTTTTTGTATATGTATTTGGTAGGTATGAGAATAGGTGGTAAACTATTTTTCACATGGACATGGGGGCCCAGGGTTTATAACTCAAGAACGACTTTTATGATCTTTGATTTGTTGGATTTGTCTCCGCCCGAATAGCAGAATAACTATTAAAACATGGATATGGGGGCCATGTGTTATTGATTCTGAGGCGGTACAAGATTCTCCGGGTCAGCTAGTATTATATATTATTATACCCCCGTTAAGCCCTCTATCTCGAATTGCCTCACGTAGTACCAGAAATCCTTTCCTTATTTGTTTTCGCCCCTCTTCTTGCCCTCTCTTACGTTCTCCCTTGTTCTTCTTTTCCCGTTTCTTTGTTCTTTTTCCTTTGCCGTCGTCTACATTTTCTCATTTTCTCCCTCATCCCTTCTTCTTCTTGTTGAAAAACCTATTATTAATTTATTGTATCCCACGTCTCCCCGTTCTTCTCTTCATTTCTGCTTTCTCTTTCTTGCTTTGTGAGCTATCTATAAACATCATATGTTTCTTTCTTTCCCCTTAGTTTTCCTTCTTGTTTAAATATATTATGTTCTTCCTCTTCTTGTCTTAATGTTTATCCTCTTACTACCTTTCGTTGGTATCTCTCTTTTCCTTCTTTGTGGTTTTCTTCAATTTTCATTTTTATTTGCACCACGTGTTGCTGCAGTAGTCGGTAATACAGGTCTCTCCTTCCTAAAAATAAAACTTCTCCAACTTTTGTGATATACGAATGTGGGTTCCGAAGACCATTTAAACATCACAGTCCTTTTCTGAAAAGGAATATTTTTTTTACCACAAGCCAGTCTGGCTATACATTCTGGTTCCCTCCATGCCCTCACACGTCCGCTTTCACTTTTTAAGCCAAACCTAGGTTCGTCGGAAAAAAAAGTACTAATCTTCACTGCCAATTTATGTTTACTCGTGCTAACGTTAAACGAATAACTATAATAATATGTTCCGCCCTACAACGTAAATTTTCTAAAATGAGTTCTTAGAACTTTTTATATACTTGTAAGTTTTGGACCTCCCCATTTCTATACTAGAGCCGCTGAAAACAGAGCGATCACGTGAAAGCCGCGTGCTGTAGGCGGGGTGAAACCAAAACCAAGTTTACACGCAACGATACTTGTGATGTGTGAGGAAGGGAGAACGAATTTTGTTTGTTATGAATAAGTGTGGAATTGGGTTGTCTTCGTTCTAGTATGCAACGGGTCATTCTCACCCCACTTTTCTAATACCTCATTCATTTCACAAACCAATAGCAAGCGATCACGCGCCGATCACGCGTCTTTACAACCCTCTGTCTTGAGCGGCTCTAGTATAGTCTCTTGGAATGATCGCATTGTTCTGATAACAGATGATCCAAAATTCCAAAATTGGATGGCCGGGCATTTGTCGACAAGCTCAAACAATAGTATATTTCTTTATAAGGCGGAGAACTTATACTTTTTTGTGCTGAATTTGTACTTGTTTTAGTGATGGACGAGCGCAGTGAGTGAACGCTATTTTTTATTCATACGTAAAATGAAATTTAAGTAATTTTTTATAATAATTAAAATTTAATAGGAACATCTTTCTGTAATTCATCAATTGTATCATTAATCTCTTGTAAAATTAGGGCTGAAGATGGGAGTAGTTTTCTCCCGAAACATGTTCCTATTATAATTTACGTTTATTAAAGTTTGTGGAGTTTGACTTGAATATATTTAAATTTTAATTTAAATTTACCCCACTTTGATTCATCGACATTCTTCCCCTTTATTATAATAATATTGCAAATAGGTACTTGACTCATCACTGATGTTTCTATAGCGACAATCCATCGTCGGCAGCAAAAGTTACTGTTTCTATAGCGACAATCCATTGTCCCCAGAAAAAGTTACTTTTCGCACCGCCCAATCACTTTTAGTGTCGCCGTCGTAGAAGTTTAAATATGCCAACATTGTTTAATAATGACACATTTCTCTGTTGTTTGAATAAAAATTATATTTTTCGTGACTTACACCACATTGACAAATTTTAACAAATCCGGTGCTACCAGATAACATTTTTCACTGCTTTCCACAATCAGCAAAGCTTTGATTAGATAAGAAATGCGGAAAACGCAATTTAAAGCAATAATGACAATGATTTTTTGATTTCAATACTAGTCATTTTCGATATGACGCAAACAGGAAATGAGAGCTTGAGAGTGTAAAACCTTAAGACAGTAGAAATGCTTTTGAAAATATGTATACAAGGTAACAGAGCTTCTCCTGCTTGTTTAGTAGCAACAGCAAGTCGTAATTACTATGATAAAATTATGTAAAAGGATTGCTCTTATATTATAATGTATGAGATATATTAAAATGAATGCGATTGAGAAATTTCAAGAACAGTATCTGTTATGTAAAAACTTATGTATAAGACATTTTAAAATATTTATGGCTAATCTACGAACTTTGACTAACTGTTGTAAAATAAGTCTAATTGGTCCACTTCCAAATGCAGTAAAATCTCTGTAAATTTTGGGTCAATTATGATTTTTTGGGGGTATGTATTTACATATTTATAACAATTACTTTGCAGTGTATTCTGGTCGGTCTGCTTGAGCAAAGTCCAAGAATAATCCAACAAATTTGCTGTGCAGCAGACATACTGTTTGTTGGGCGGTGTTACTCCAATCTTTACTAAGATTCACTCTCTTCACCAAAATGGACTATCGAATAGGTGATGAGATCAAGACTTGAAATTTAGAAATTGTCACCCTCAATCGATGCAAACTTTTAAAATTAGAAAACTAACATTAACTTCTCACAAGGTGTGGAAATCCCATTTTCTATTCTTTTATTTTACAATCAGCATTTGCAGTCATTGCACGTACAGATTGCATTTTATGATATTAATTTATAATGGCAGCAGAATTAACATCTAAAATAATCCGGTTTATGAAGGCCAAACTAAACTTATGAGATCTGCAAATTTTAGTGAGATCCAAAAGTACTTTTGATTTTGAAACAGGTCAGACTCAGGCCACGAAATATTTTACAACTAGCCAGGCAAGTTCCTCTCTAGCACTATTCACACCAACAGTGCAAGTGAGAAATTAAATTACACTGTCTTTCCAGTACCTTTACAGATTGGGTAAAATTTTAGGACCCATTCAAAAATTTAATTTACCGATCCGGAATTCAGAAATTCATAAACATTGAAGGCCACGTTTGCCGAAATATTTAACCTTTAACCGTATATCGAATAAAAATCATTCCAAGGGTAGGAAGATCTTGAAAACGATGAAAATCAACTGTAACAGTCCAACCCCACCATCCTGTGCTTTTCATTAGCTCTAAGTAAAAGAACCAAATACATACAATTCTACACTGATTAAATATTATACTAATTGGTATATTCCAGCATATTATGCATTTGATTCCAAAATTCAAAGATTCCAATACATAAAAATTCCCAGATTTCAGCTTCTAAGTAACGAGTTTGGACTGTCCACATCGTAAAACTGAATTTGGCCAATGGAAATTTTGGAAGATTAAAACTTGTATAAAAAGATGTATAGAATCTAGCCTTCCCAAATTTGAAATTTTTGAATTTCTAAATTTAATATTCGACACCTTCAAGGTTACAGTCTTGGTTTTCAAGGTTCAATCTCTTTAGCAACACAATTTTGTATACATAATAATGCTAAATTACCAAAATTTTAGATTTGAAAATTTTAAAATTTAGACAGCCTGTGGGTTATAAAATATTAAATCTAGAGCTTGTGGACTTCCATTTATTTCCCTTTAAAAATTATTGTGATTAAATAACAAGTCATATTTAAGGTACTTGTCCTCAGACAAGTTTTTGTTCAACCTGACCGAGAAAGCAATTAAAGAATTGTTTGTGCTTCGCATGCCTACCGAAAACATAAAAATAAAAAGATGCAAATATTATACATATTCACTGGAGTGAAACCGATTAATTATAACACTGAATTTAAAAATAGAAAAATGTACCTAATCAGAATAGCAAGAGAATAATATTGTAATATGTAATATTAACACGTTCGCTGCGATACGGGGCATGTGTCCCGTACCGTACTTTTCACGGAGCGGCACTAAAGGTCGAGTACTTTTCTATGAGGCGATGCTTCTGGTTTCCGTAATTTTAAAAATAAAAAAATTATTTCGACACCAGCATGTTTCTTGAGAAGTGTAGATCTTTTTAATATCATAACTGAACTGTTATGTAATTTTAAATAACAAACATAAAGCATTGATACTTGTAAAAATATCAATCAGAGAATAAAGGATCCCAAATTATTATTTTACAACAAAACTTGTTTAAAAGTTGTACAGAATACAAAGAAGTACCTAATCCATAATTATTTATTTTCCACTGGTTTGAAAATAAAAGAAAAAAAGAAGTGAAGAAATACTAAAAATAGCACAATAGGGTTTGCAGATCTTATTAATTTAATGATTTATTTAAATTATTCTGCGGAAGGTTTCAACAGGCGGAATTTGACGTCAGACATTGAGCCTAATGAATAAAAATTTAGCAATTGCTTTAAGGAATTGCTTTTTAGCAAAAGCAATTGCTTGACTAGCAAATGTTATAAGTAAAAGCAATTGCTAGATCTTCAGATGAATAAAATTTATAGGCAAATGCTGCCTTTCTTGCGTCTCTGTAGCAATTGCTTACTCAACGGCTAGACCTGTAAATTTAAATAGTCTCAATTCGCCTCGAGGATAACTTGAAGCGGTATTTCCTCGTTTTCATTCATTGACACCACACACCACGTACGTTTTTTCAGTTTTGTTAATAAACAATAGAACTATAACAACCATTCCATAGCTCCCTGCTTTTAATGTAAGCTGACCAAACGTACTCCTTTTGGTTTTGTACTTATATTTTAGGAGCTGTACTCCGGAGAATAGTCGTACTGCAAATGTACTTCCTTTTTATTGGAATGTACTACCTGCACTCCTTCCTTTCTTTCGGTTCTTTAATTTTTCGGCTGGCATTATCGTTTTGTCTCGGTTCTTCTAGTAAGGTTCAAACGCATAGGCGCATGCGGTACGTAATTGTACGAGTTTAACAACAGTTTCTTGAAAATTTATTCTCTACTTCATTTAATTACATAAAAAGTTACTTACTTCAGTTTTCATATGGGTATTTTAGAAGAAAAAATCTAGTGATGGGTGTTCAAAAGGGCAGTCGCCGATTTTTTTTAACGATAACTTAAAGGAAGAATTTCCTTTTTTGATGCATCCACAAAAATACCACGAATTAGCTAGTAAAATGTACAATTTGTCGAGCAAAATTGGGAGACCAAACAAATGCACTCGTAAATATATCGTTATGAGTCTTTTGAAATTGGAATTGTTGGGGGGTACAAATTTTAGTTGAGTATTTTATGTAGATTTGGAAAAAATCGAATTCATGCTTTTTTTTGTAGAAAGGAATCGATAAATGTAGGTTTGGATGGAGAATTGAATAAGCTTTAAAATGACGTATCACACGACCCCCCATGCCATTTAAATTTTTTAAGGGGGTGGCTTCCGTGGCTCAAGGGGTGACATCTAAACAGGGGGCAGGGGTCGACTTACCTTACAAATTCGTAAGCAATTGCCACACTAGAAAAAGCAATTCCTTAATTTATTCATCAGATTTTAAGCATATGTAAGCAATTGCTTCTTTTTTTAAGGAAAAACCTTTGACTAGAAGCAATTCCTGTTCTTTTAAGCAATTGCTGGAAGCAAAAGCAATTACTTCAGTTTTTATTCATCGGCTTTCAAGCATTTACTTCGATTTTATAAGAAAAAGCAATTGCTAAATTTTTATTCATTAGGCTCATTGTGTCTTCACAAAATTAGGTTTTCTTCAAAATTCAAATTAGTACATACAATCTTCTTTTACTATTTGGCAACTAATCGTCAGTGGCGTGTCATCTTCAAGATTTCCATATATAAAAATTCTCTTTTTTTTTCATTTTTTACTGCAGTACCAAAAGCTGTTATGAAGAAACCAAAAATGGATTTAGGTGGTTACAACTTTCGTATTTACCGTTTTGCCCTAAACTGATTAGGGGAGTCAATATTCTCAGAATCAAAATCTATTCTAATTTTTACTACTCAAAAAAAAATTGTGGGCTTTATTGCCACAATTACTAACATACAAGCAAACTAAATTGCTTTACACTCCTTAACAAACGAATGGCATGATAATTGTATGTGGGGCACTAAATTGTGACAATTTTGAAAATAGCGACCTCCGCTTTTCAAAGTCCGGGTACGTATTACAGCTGCTCCTGCAAGTCCGGACTTTCAAGGATAAACCGCCGGAAACTAATAAATTATAATGGTGCTTCGGGCGGTCAGTCAAGTGCCAAATTTGAATATTTAACCGCGATATTAGATCACATTGCTAGATACAAATGTAAAAAAACAAATAAGCCGGCAGACTAATACAGAAATATCTTTAGATTGGCACAAAATTACTCAGCCTGAACTGACCGGCAAAAACTAAACAATCTGAATGTTTTTTGTCCCCACAGTTGATGTACAGATTTTAGCATCAATTACATAACTAGTCGCGAAGAAACACACCTGAAGACAAGAAAGTTCAGAAAAATCCCTAAAACCTACGCAAACGGACGGAAATTTATCATTTCCTCTGTTAGAAATACGCGTTAGATACTGGGAAAAGACAACCAGCTCAGCGGCTTATCCATCAGATTTTCCGCTCTCTGGCGATTCCAATGACGTAAAGAAGCAGTGATTGTGATTTTGAAACACACCCCACTCCGCGAAGGAACGCGTATAAAACAATTTTTCCGCAACATTAACCATTTAAACGCATTTTGAAAGCCAGGCGTTCGGTATACCCTGTGAAAATGTTCTGCAAAGTTTTGTTTGTTCTTGGTGCCGTCGTCTTCGCCGTCGCACAGAAGAAACCAAACATCATCGTCATAGTTGCAGACGACATGGTAAGTTTTTGTCCCATTTTCACATTTCACTCGTTCGTGGGTTCGTTCGAATAGAATGGCAGATGAAAGGTCAAACAAGAAATCTGGAGCTGAGAAGGAATGTCCAGGGCTACTGCATTTATATTTCGATTTTTTCAGTTTTTCTCAAGACGGTTAGTCATTACTAACAATCGAATGATTTTTTTATTTACATTCTGTAACGAGTTCACTTCTTCACCTTGAAAGTACCACGGCTGTGTCTATTCAGATTAAGCATTGACATTCAAATTTACATAATTAAGACAATTTCAATTGAAAGTCAACGAACCGGTGTTTATGGGATTTCGGTAAAGTTTGTTCTAATTGTGAGGCCACATTAAACATTAAAACATGAAATCCGTGGAATAAAAATGCTTAAATGTGTACCAGTTAAACTTCAAGGCTTCCAGAGAACAAAACTCTGATTGTTCTTACTTGTTTTGATTTTTTTTTCAATATTAAATAATTGTAAAAATTTTGTTAGTTATACACTATGATCATGATTTGATGCTTGACAAGTGTATTCAAATTTGTCTGCGTGCTGAACAAAAATCAAATTATAGCAAAATCACTCGTTTACAAAAGTTTTTAATATTCCGTTTGAATTTTGAGAAACATAACAGACAATTTTCTATTAATAAATTTAAAGATACAGGATAGATAAGGACTTACTCATCCACTGACCTGAGTACTTTTTAACACATAATAAATTGGAATCCCTAACATTAGACCTCGTCGTTCCAAAAAGGAAGAATTTTTGAAACCACAAACTCTAATTTTAATAATAAACAAAAATAAAAACAAAGCGTTTAGTGTCAAGGCTTGATAAAATAGTGTCTAAAAAACGGTCTGGAAATAGCTAATTATGTATTAAAATATCATAATTAAATCCTGTTTTACGTATTACGTCATTGTCACAAATTGTAGATCATAATAAGTATTTTTTTATTTAACCCAACACAAAGACGCATTTTGCTGCAGGGCTATATTTAAAATAATATAACGATGTACAAACACGTGTTTTTTTTCCAGGGGTTTAACGATGTAGGTTTTCACGGCAGCAACGAAATTCCCACCCCCAACATAGACGCCTTGGCCTACAACGGCGTGATTTTGAACAGCCACTACACCCAAGCGCTGTGCACGCCCTCCAGGTCCGCATTCCTAACGGGGAAATACCCCATACATCTCGGTAAGTGACATTGATCAAGTTTAAGGTGAAGAATACGAAATTACTCAGCTTTCCTCAATAATGAAATGCGGGCCAATATCAAGGTTTTGCGGAACCGCTGGTGTTAATTACAGTTACATAATTACAATTTTATGGCACTCTTAAAATCAGAACACGACAAAAGTAAAAAACGCCCTTGAAAGGTCTTGATGGAAAGTAATTAAAATAAGATTATGCAGTATCATTTTCTTTTCATACGGCTCGTAAAGAACTCTTTGTGTGGATAATTCTTACATAAGTCGAATTATTGAATGGTCCATCTATTTATATTTCTTAGAAGCAGAAAACCGTCACGAAAGCAAGGTTGTGGTTAAAATAATTCCGCGTTTTCATCCAAATTTTTCCCGTCATTGTGCGGTTTCCAGTTTCCGTAGTTAATTCTGAGACTTTGCAGGAATGCAGCACTTAGTGATACTGGAACCTGAACCATGGGGATTACCTCTAAACGAGACGCTGCTGCCGCAACATCTCAAAAGAAATGGATACACGACTCACGCCATTGGCAAATGGCATTTGGGATTCTTCAAAAAAGAGTACACTCCAACCTACAGAGGATTTGACAGTCATTTCGGATACTGGCAGGGGCTGCAGGATTATTACAAACACACCGTCCATGCCACGGTAAGAAAAGATCGTGTGGGTTTTTTGCTTATCTGCGGTGTCATCACGGCTATTGCCGACCGGTTTTAACAGTAATAAAAGAGCAAGTTTGCAGCGGTAGACGTTGGGATTTCCCTAGCAGCTTTCGTTCTTTTTTCGTACTTCCCTCAACTTGATCTTCTTTGCAGTTTACTCCCGAATATGGTTACGACATGCGACGTAACATGACGGTCGATTGGAGTGCCCAAGGCAAATATTCAACAACTCTCTTCACGGAAGAAGCCGTTCGTCTCATTCGTGAACACAACACTGAGAATCCAATGTTCATGTATCTAGCACACTTAGCGCCGCACTCAGGAAATGATGAAGACCCTCTTCAAGCACCCGATGAGGAAATAGCAAAGTTTGGTTACATCGCAGACCCTGAAAGAAGAATCTATGCAGGTACAATATTGAGCGCGATAAAAGAAGCCAAAACTAATGTTTAAATTATAGCAATGGTATCAATGTTGGACAAGAGTGTCGGAAGTGTAGTGGCTGCTCTCAGAGACAAACACATGCTAGAAAACTCCATCATCCTATTCATGTCCGATAACGGCGCTAAACCTGACGGAATCCACGCTAACCATGGTTCCAACTATCCTCTTCGAGGGGTAAGGTTATTTTACTAATAAAATGTCGTCTTTACTTATTACTGTGTGTTCTCAGAATAAGAACTCTGCATGGGAGGGCGCAATGCGCGGAGTCAGCGCTATTTGGAGCCCATTGATCAAAAACCCACAACGTGTTTCCAATACCCTCATGCACATTTCCGATTGGCTTCCAACTTTCTACTCAGCAGCCGGACTCAATAAAACCGAGCTTCCCAAGATGGATGGGGTTGATCAATGGCAAGCCATCTCCGAAGGCACAGACAGTCCAAGAACTGAACTTCTCCACAACATCGACGACGTTTACAACTACGGAGCACTTCGACAAGGAAACTGGAAGTACCTATACGGATCAACCACTGGTGGTAAAGGCGACGCATGGTACGGTTCTGCCGGCAGAAACAAAGAATACACCTACGATGAAAAAGCCGTTCTGACCTCCCAAGTTGGTTCCACCCTCGCCGGTTTCACCACGTACCAACAAATCAAAGAAAAGAACGAGAAAGGAACCAGTGACAACACCTTTAAGAGAAAACTCCTCGACGACGAGATCATCCGAACGCTTCGCGACGCTGCTGAAGTCAAATGTTCCCAAAATTTGGACGACATGGATGAATCAAAGAGATGCAATCCCATGGAATCTCCTTGTCTATTCAACATGAAAGACGACCCGTGTGAGAGAATCAACGTTGCGGCAGAACGACCCTTGATTGTACTTAACATGGAAAGGGCTTTGGCAAGGTTCCGAGAAACAGCTTTGCCGATCATAAACGTCCCACGAGACCCCAATGCAGATCCAGCAAGATGGAATAACACCTGGACGAATTGGCAAGACTATGAGGACGTTAAGAAACAAAGGATCTTCCACAACACGCTATCGCCCCTGGCGATTGGGCTCATCTCGGCCGCCTGCGTGGCCTTCTTGGTGGTCATTATCATTTTAGTAACACTTTCGGTGAAAACGGCGGGAATGAAGAAGAGCAACGCGTCGTTTTTCGAGGATGCTTTAGATCAATGCACTACTCACATGACTGGAAATAAGGCGCAAATATTTGAAGACAGGGAGTTACAAGTGAGAGAAAGCATGAGAAACGAATTTAGGACTGTAGAATAATCAAAGAGCAAACCGACTTTTGTAACAAAAGTTTTGATTTTGCTGTTGTTATACCAGTCAGTTTCGGTTGTTTCTCATAGAAATCTCTTCAAACTGACCCACTCAATGAGGCTGTTGTACATAATTTATTTTATTTAATTGTAATTAAGTTTTTAATAAAGAAATGACTCTACAAGATGTTTTAGTAGCCCACAAAAAATAAACTTAATTGTTTAAACGTGACTAATGAATGAGTTGAATGTCCTATGTGTTTTTATAAATTAATAATTGACTAGTGGAATATTTTCAACACCAAAATTCCTGGCACGACAATGCATCACGAATACTTGACCGACTTTTAACCAGTGCAAGAGAACGCCACTACAAAGTTTTTCCTCTATAACAAATTTTACAAATAAATTATTTCGAACCTTTTCCCTCATTTGAATTTGACGAATTCGACTACAGCATCTCGTAGACTATGTAACATGAAGCTCTAAAACGTGTTCTGTTGTTTCATAAAGCTGTTTTGCGAGACTTTCAAACGCTGTACATTTACCGCCTCTTGTGACGTCATTTCGAGGGAGCATTTTCATTGGTTTTTTAATAATTTTTAATAATTTTAATATTATTTTCTTATTTTTTAATCTCAGATATTAAAACTTCTTAGTTTTACGCCTCCTCAGTCGCTGACCTTCTCAGGTTTTCCGATTCTGTTAGCTTCCATAATTTTTTTAATTTCAAACTTCCCAAGTGCTTCAAAATTTTCAAATAATTTTTCAGCTTCACCGATTTCTATAGTTTTCGTTTATTTCTCACTCCTCTGTCCCAAGTTACCTGGATTTAATTTCTCAGCGATAACTGCAGTTTAGGTACTGTTGGCTTATTTCTTGTTAATTTGCTGCTCTTATTTTTATCTTTTATATTCTTTATTTCGTTGAGAGGTTGGTAGTTTGGAAATTTATAAAATGGTTGGCCATTTTCCAAAATCCAAATCACACATCCTACTGATATTTTGAGTTACAAAATTTCAAAATCAAATGATTATAATCATTACCACTTGGAGCAAATCATGGACTTCAAGAACTGTAAGAATTTGAGATATTTGTAATTTGGAGCAAATTTACAGAATCCTAAATTTTACTTTTTTGTTTATGAGCTGAAAAGTACCAAAAATATCATCTCGTTGTGTGTTTTTTTTTTAAATGTTATAGTTATTAACATCATGAGTCCGATAAGTGGCAAATAACAGACAAGATTGATAGTAAAGTCCAGGCGGAGCCGAAAACATTTTAACCAAAGCTTAGAATCCGGGATTCTCGTAATATCCGAGCCAGTTATATGCTATATCCGCCGTTATGTTGTTCAATATTTTTCGTGATACCTACAAAAACTGATTATTTAAAAAAATATATACAAAATTGATCAAGAAACTAATCAAGCGAGCTTAATTTCTTACCCTAGTAACGCCATAGTTTGCAAACATACTCCTCGACTAATAAATTTTATCAAGTCTAGACCGATATGGATCATGAAAATTATTTAAATATCCGGAAGAGGCATCTAGAAAAAAGTTTTGAGATTAGCTTTATTCATTCCGTTGTCCGCGCCGATGACAGTAATTGTATTACTGTCAATTTCATCGGCGCGGACAACGATTCATTCATTACCCGTTCATTACCCTAACCTAGAAAACTAATCAACGTCTGACAAAGTGTCAACAGAGAGGGGTGCCAATTATTCAGTGGTGCCAATCTATTTATTTCTTTCAAGATTAAGGTTGGGAACATTTCCAAAAAATAATAATAATTGATTTTGTGTCCCCTGTTCTCAACACTTTAAACAAAGTCAAAGAATATTGTAGAACTTGTCCTGTCATCTATCAACGAAGAAATTGACCAGATTAAGCGACTGAAATCACCTGACCTTGTCCTTTTGACATTTGCAGTTTGCATGTTGGAGGTTATGTTCCACTTGACAGATCCAACAATTAATTATGTAAAAATAATAAACGAGAAATTAGTACGTTACAAAAAATGTTTCCTGTGGTTTTTATACGATGAAATGGTGCTACCGGCACCATGTACAGTGATGGCATTTTTACACCGAATTTGTAACCTTCCATACCAATAAACAGGAGTTGAGAAGGCTCAGTGGCCCCACTATGGAAAGTTACGGTGAATACAAGACTGTAACACTGTTAGGTAATGCTATTTCCACAATTATCGAATTTAAAAATGATTCAATTGATACTGACGGCAGCGAGAAAGTTATTACTTTACTCAATGTATGTAATGTAAATGATCATACTGAGACTGTCCCTAAAGAACAAAGAAATGAACTTCTCGAATGCGAGGTGTGCAATAAAACTTTTAAACTTGAGAGTGCCCTAAGAACTCACCTCATCAAACATGGAAAAAAGCTCCACTTTACGTGTGATATTTGTAAACAGGAATTCACTTGTAAGTAAGTTTGAAAATGGTTTTATTTTGTTCCTTGTAAATATATGCCTTAGTAATGTCAGAATTTGAAACTCATGCCCGCGCCCACCCTAATTACAAGCCATTTACATGTACAAAATGCAATAAGTCATTTACATTGACTACTACTTTGAGAAAGCACATGAGGACCCATGGAGGTGAGCGAAAGCATTTATGTCTCACATGTGGTAAACGGTTTTATGAGCCAGCACACCTCAATGTGAGTTGTCCACAGAAACTCAGTTCATACTATAATTAGTCTGTATTGAAGGTTCACATGCGAACTCACACAGGGGAAAAACCAATAGTTTGCTCCAAATGTGGTAAAAGATTCGCCGATCCTCACGGACTAGTTGCTCACGATAAAGTCCACACCGGCGAGAAGAAACACGAGTGCAATATTTGTGGGAAAAGGTTTGGCCATTCCTCTGTTCTCAAATCTCATAAACGGGTCCACACTGGCGAGAAACCCTATTCCTGCGATTTGTGCAAAGCAGCCTTCGCAACTTCGTCTTACTTGACCATTCACAAGAGAACGCATACACAAGAAAAACCCTACAAATGCAAAATTTGTCCCAAAAGCTTTGTCAGTAACTGTGGCTTAATGACGCATGTGAAAACACACACAGGGGAGAAAAAGTTCCAGTGTAGCGTATGCGGAAAACGGACTGGAAGGGCGGCCGATCTTCAAATTCACATGCGGTCTCATACGGGTGTTTTGATTAATTTTGTATCTCTTAATACATTATTATTAATATTATTTCAGGTGAAAAACCTTACAGTTGCGATTTGTGTTCCAAACGGTATCACACCTCAAGCAATTTGGCCGCGCATAAACGAACGCATCTTGGGGTGAAAAACCATATTTGCCTAATTTGTGATAGGGCGTTTGGAGATCCAAGGACACTGAAGTGCCACATACGAATCCACACAGGAGAAAGACCGTATGTTTGCGGAAGCTGCGGAAAAAGATACGTTCAGGCGGGACAACTGGCGGCACATAGAAAAACCCACGACGTGATAGTGGAAGTGACTTCTACAAATTGAGCTGTAATTAATTAATAAATTTACAAAGATTAATTGCGTTTTAGTTAATTCATTTGATTCATTTCAATAAAGTAAATGATAGAAGAGCGTCTATTCAAAACTGAACATGTCCATTTCAGCTAGTTTTGAGAAATAGACCAAATAGCTCCTGTGCTAGTATTTCAATAACCGACTATCCTTTTTTTTACATTGGAAATGATGAAGTTTAATTCATTCTGACGAGACACACGTGTTCTATAAGAATAACTTATATTTTAGAGTTTATAATTTTGTATTATCCACTTTTTATACTTTATTAGGGTTCGGGACCCTGTTACCAAAGATCCGATGTCCGTCTGTCACAGGGCTGTATCTTTTGAACCGTAATAGTTAGACGCTTGAAATTTTCACAGAAACAAATAATAAAAATAAAATAAAGTTAAAAATTAAATAGAGGGCTTTCATTTTACTCGCTAACGCCTGAATTTTTTTTAAATAGGCAACACATAATTCATACCACAAACTTTTGCGAATTTGTTAATTAATTTGAAAAGTAATAAATATTAGTAACCATTTTCATATTCTTAAAGATGTCAGTGTTAGCCGTGGATATCAAAAATTTTACTCATCAAAAGGTATGTAGTGTTAAACTAATATTGTACGGTGGTACGGAATCCTTCGTGTGCGAGTCCGACTCACATTGGGCTGATGTTTTATACTTATAACTTTATTTTCAAATTTCAGTGTTTAGTTTCGATTTCTTCCTCAATTCATTGTTTTTCAAAAAAGGGGGGGGGGTCCCAATTTACTCCTGTATTTTTGTTTAATAATTATTCGTCACGAAAATACAGAAGTAAATTGGACCCCCCCTTTTTAACTCAAAACCTGTAGGGCTACACCATGATGTCATCATTTTTCATTTTTGTTATTCCTATTGATTCCTATGTCCTAAATATGCTCTAGTGCGCTCTCCTCATTTATTATTCTTCATTTTCACAATAATTTGGACCAAAAATATTCAAACTGATCTGGAAACGTCTCAACAGGAGTGCTATTCTTCACCCTTCGCGTCGACACAAACACTTCGAAATTGACGTCACACGCGAGTGGTAACGAGTCGAGCGTATTCTTCACCCTTCGAAACGAAGCGAATACGGTTTGAGTCGAAGGAAAGTCGTTCGTTTTGCAGCGAGCGCTATTTACCACACGCTTTGAGTGATCCCAACCTAACTTCTTGTTTTTTTCATGTTAGCAGTGTTGACTGTCGAATTTGTGGAGCAAAGTATTAACATTAATATTATGGATATTATTGTACTTTTGCAATTGTTAAACGACAAGGAACTTGCCGAAGAGGCTGATGCAGTTGCAAATGGAAATCCAGGAATTAACCGACCAACAATTTTTGCGAGTGTTTCGTGTTAACAAAGATATTTTTCAATATTTGTTGGACTTGCTGGGATCATTTATCACACGAAAATTTAAAAACTGGGATTTGTATACATATACCTATTTTTGAAGGTAAATTGTTTAAGAAACTATAATTGTGGGGTATGAACTTATTTATATTTTTTCAGATTTGAAGGACGTACAGCAAGGCAATGAATAATAGATAGGTTTAGACGATAATGATTGGGCTTATTAAAATAAGAAAAATGTATTAAAATTAACTGTTATTATTAAGTAAACATAATCAACCCTAACTACTCATAATATTATGCACACTATATTCTATTTAAAGTATGTACACTTATTATTTATTGGAGATGAAACTGAAAACAAACAAGTCATTTGAAATTAAGTACTCCCTTTGTCCAGAAATAAGTGTCCGATTTGCTATTTTTTGAAAACTTAAGGAAAGCAAATCAGTTCGAGAAGATGTTGAAGAATCAACTGAAGTGCTGCAACAGTTTTCTCTTGTGCTGCTACAGTCCTCTCTTTGGCTGCAGCCCCTCGCACTAATGCCATCTCCTTTTGCTGTGGCAATCCTCTCCTTCGCTGCAGCAGTTGTTTAATTGGCTTCTGCAGTCCGTTCTAATGCAGCCACTTTTCTTTCGCAAAGCACTTTCTTCAACGACAACTTTGTCCTCATCATATCGCCATAAACCGCCTCTTTGAATTTTCTTCCCTTAAATGTTGCAGAGTTCAGCTGGAAAATTACGTAATTTATAGAAATCCAAAGTGTCAAATTCCTTCTTATCATTTCATATACTTTTAGTGATGCTAATCTCTTTTATGGTTGGCGCTGAAGGATGAATAACGAATCACATAAATGATTGATTTATTCCCTTGGCGGCATTCTTTTAGAATTATCGGGAAAACCAAGTTTATAATCCTTCTAATGGGGTGACAGGAACATTTAACCCGATCTAACCTATTGACAATAAGTCCACGCAAACAGCTGATATAATTGCGGCGTTGCCAAACGTAACCGCTCGCCCAATGCGAAGACTGATGCGAAGGGTACATGGGAATACGAAACTCAAAGCGTATGCGCTTTGAAACCCTTCGAGTTGAGACGTATACGCTTTGAAGCGAAGGGAGATGGGAATAGCACTCCAGTAGTCTTGTGAAGTCTTGTAATAAAAAAAATATATAAACAGGATAGGTTTCGGGAGAAGAATACTCTCATATTCGGCCTAATTTTACAAGAAATTAATGATACATTGATAAATTACAGTAAATTTTTTAACTTTTTATTCGTAACAACTATAATATTATTCTCCAAGGTAAGAACCCCACTTAATATCCGGATCCACTGAACCGATTGCAATGAACATTTGCACACTTACTTATTTTACCACGTTGGCGCTCACTAAAAAACGGTTTTTCAAAATTTCATGTCTAAAGGGGGTAACGGGGTGGGGGAGGTTAATCTATGGATCCACTGAACCGATTGCAATGAAATTTTGCACACTTATGCGCTAAGACACGGTTTTTTTAAAGTTCCATTCCTTATTATATAAAATAATAGAATAAAAACACCGTATGAAGTATTAAATAAAATAATAAAATAAAATCACCGTGCGGAGCGGGCCATCTAGTAGTGTTATAATATCTTCCAGTAAAGTTCGTTAAGTTTTGTTTTATTGCTAACGGACGAAAGAACATTGAGGTTTGGAGCGATCGTTAGTTATAATTTACGCTAAAATTAAATGACTGTGTGAATGTGTTGCAGGAAGAAAGTTTTCGATATGTCCGTTGTGCAAATGTTTGAAACTGACTGGATGTTTTAGGGTGTTCGTTTTAGAGAATATGAATTTGTTATAAAAGTTAGTAGGCAATGTCAGGGAAAAAACGAGCTCTGCGGGCTCTGGCCAATGGCAGGATTACCTCTCAAGTGATACATGAGCGGCACTGTCGAGAATAGCACTAAACAATGTCGTTGAGCTAAGGTGGGTTTGAGGACATAACGTTAATGAGGGGAATGAGAGGGCCGACGAGCTGGCTCGACAGGGCGCGACGGGAACACCAGATGGTACCGAACTGCCCATCCGACAGGCCCACCGCTACCTCTCAAACCTTTCTAGACACTGTGCTAGATGAGAAACGACAACAGACTGCAGACAAAGCAAGACTTTTATCAAAAATCCTTGCTTTAAAAGAATCAAGATCCCGCCTTTTGGTGATCATCTGGGTGTTTAGAGGAGTACGAGCATATCCTACGGGAATGTCCGGCTCTCGCTTCGACCAAAAAGTCCATACTGGGGAAGACATGGCCTAGCTGGGCCAACTTGAGGTATACCTCGCCTGGAACCATCCTAGCTTTTTTCGACGATGTCGGATGGCTGCATGAGAGACACGAGGGGGTGACGCAATGCGCCCGCGGTGTGTTATCAGTGTCGGTTACCGGAGCCAATTTCCTCAAACTCCTGAACACCCAATCTAATCTAATCTTGTAGATCGGTGGTTGAAGCTTTTAACGTAATAGTATGCGAAGTGAAGTGAAGCTATTGAATCCTGACAATTATACAGGGAAGAAATCTATATATTAATACTCCTAGTATATAATAGTTGCCGATTTGGTTTAAATAAACATATTTTGTACTCACAATCAGATTTGCGTTATCGAGATTGATATCTTGGGAAACGCCTTAACGATGGAGTCAATGGAAAACAAAAGCCCCAACATGCAGTCGCAGCCAAATCTGTCGGAAGCTAAAAGTAACGATGAGGGTTTGTGTGTGTGATTGTTAATTCATGAACATAATTTTCAAGGTAACGTTGTGGATCAGTCAAACATAAGTGTTTCGACCAGTGTTGGGTTACAGTCAATGGCTAACAATGGCACTTCCCAACAAATTATGAGTTCCATTCAAGGTAAGTACCTAAAAGGGTTACCGAGTGTTTGAACTGAAGAGACTATTGTTGCAGGAATGAACAACAGCGCTGGTGGTAACATGATAATGACCAACAGTAGCTTGACCTCCATGGCAGGGATGGCTGGAGTAGGTTTTGTGGTGAGTAAGTAGTATTGGGAACATGATGGCACCCGGCGAATTCCACCATCTAAGGAATCATACAGTTTCCCAAAAAGTTTGTTTATATCTTTACATTATTTCTACAGAAAGGCAAGGGTTCAAGATTTGAAAACCTTATCAGTGGCTTTCTAATTTAATCTTTACTCTGCCAGATAAAAATCAGTTCATTCCTGCTTCCGACTATAATTCGTAACTAGATTGAACTGGTCCAAACCATTGATTCATTATTTATTTCTTACTACAAGTTGTACTTAGGTATATATTATTATGTATTGCATTTCTAGCCCATGCAAATTGAACATATTATATTAAATCCACAGAGACCTGCGGCTGGCGGTGAAGGTGGAATGGCTCCTTTTCAGTTACCCGCTCCTCCACTTGCTCAACCTTGTGATAACCCCCCCTTTTACATTACCGCCACATTTTGAATTTGAACATGAAATGAAATGTCAATGACGTCACCAAACGTCAAATTTGAAACAAACCGCGAAATTGAAAAGGTTGACCAATGATCGTCAGACAATGGAACAAAAAGCAGAACCCTACGTTGTGTGATTTTTTTGCAATACAAGCAATGGCGGGACATTCAAACTTACCCAACAAAACAAACCCCAAATTCTTTGGATACATGGCGAGAGCTAATCAGGAGTGGAGCGCAAATTGATAACACCAAAATTATGGTTTTAAATGTTTATTCAGTTTGAACAACTTGAAGTGTCTTGAGTTTGGTGATTGCGTACTGTGGTTAACAATTTCTGGTGTTTTCGAATTAAGTTGGTACACATGCGATTTCATAATGTTAACAATAATGATTCCAAATAATAAATAACAACGGACAATTTTACATGACTTCAACAGAGTAACAATTTAAGAAAAATAATAACATTAATACAATTTAACAATCCTGCGGTACATGATGAGTGAGGTTAGATCAGCTAAATACATTCCATCCTTGAGCTTTTGTAGTTTACAGGAATTTACAACTGACTGACACAATGAAACATCTGAGAGGGAAACACAAGAATATCGAAACAGGGGGAGTGATCAAAGTGGAGTGCATGTAAGTCGGAGAGTGGTGGACCACAGGTAGATCCAATGGAAAGACTAAAGCGAAGCGAACAAGACAAATGTCTGTCAATGAAGCCAGATTGTAGAGAGAGTTTACGATCGTGGGGGCAAAACTTGCACATCCAACGGACCAAGAGAAATGAGTTTACGACGGAATTTTCCTAGACATGGTTACGTTGATCTTTCTGGGAGGCATGTACCAACCAAGTCCAAGTTAACGGCACTTCTCTCAGGGACTATTCTTTTAGTTATTTAGTATTTTAAAGATTAGTGAAGTAAGCAATTAGTCAGGAACTCGAAAACAGTACTGCAACTTGGACTTCGTAGGTTCAAGGAATTCGTGGCAACTCCCTTTTTCTAGGCCCCTATGCACCCAAGGGAAATGGGCATGGGTATCCCCGAAAGCAGGTCCACCTAACTCCTTCTCACAGCAGCCTGCAACGCGGACCACGAACTGAACACTATTTGGTCACTCTGTTGTCTCGAAACATGTACGAACAAACAACACAATAAATCAAATATACCGTAACGCAACGTTTGGTTTGGAAGCCATTTTGACACGGATACAATGCGATGACATCAGCGGGCGCAATACGGAACGGGGTACTATATAACTACAACACTACAACATGCACAAACTACACTAAAAACCGATCTTTGGCTTCCACGATGTCGAATAAGCGCTAGATGTCAGTTAACAGCGAACGACAAGAAATCGCAAGGGGCCGCAAAACAACGATAAGACACCTTTTGGAACCTCCGACATTCGGCGTGGCTTTTTGCCGCTGTTTGCCCTTTATTCGGTATATCGGTTCTTACTCAGTGTTAGTTAATTCAAGTCAACAGAGTACAAAATAGCTTTGTAACAACCGCAAGCTGCTGTCGGCCTTGTAGCGAAAGACAGGTAGTTATTAACAAATTTATCTGAGTGGCAATCTAGTTAATTTGAGTTAGGGAATCACTTTGTTTTAAATTGCACGCGCGAGCCCTGTAACGAGAAGTCAACAACACATTGGAACTTTCTGAAATTGACAACAATAACTAAAAACAAATTACAACAACGACTTTAGCAAGTTATTCGGGGTACCGGTGACTCATCAGCTTGGTAATTTAGGCTACTGCAGAGAAAAGGAGGGCCGAAGGCAACTGATACGAAATTCAGGGGGCTCACGGAATACTTCCAGGGACAATTGTGAACATTATTTTAAACAAAGACTAGCATTCTTTACAAGACATGTAGGTGCAAAGCAGGAACGACTCCATTTTCAAGATGGCGAGTTTTATGACGTCCTAGCGTCCAAAATGGCGGCTAACGGTAAAATTTGAGATGGTTTTCCCTAAGGATTTCCGATATGCACATGGAATAAACGTCGGTCAATTTCCTGACCTCTCCGGACGGCGAGTCGGAAGAAAAATATAGAGCAAATGGTTACCTTATTTCCAGGAATACAATCACCACACTTGGCTTAGGTACGGACGGTGAAACCTAACTGCCTCGAACTAAACAAAACTGGAACTTCCGCGAGATGGATCTCCCTTTCGAAGTCGAACGAACGCGTACAATTCTTTTACAACAAAAGGAAGCTCAACGGTGGAGATATAATATGCGTTAACAAAATGGCGAATTTCGTGAACAAAAATGACGTGGTGTCATTTCAACGAAAACAGAACACCCACTCCTCGCCCGTTCAAGCGTGGTTCCTCCTCCCCACCGAAACTTCCGACAGCGCCCTCTAGCGTATCCATCTCGGCCGGTAACGGTCGCTAAAGGCTAGGCTTCCAGGGCATTTGTCATACTTTGGCGGTGAACGGGTTGCAGCTCTCTTGGATGGTATTAATTTTGAATCGGGATATCTCAGACGGCCCCAAGTGTTTTCGGAGTGAAGCCAGCGAGAACGATCGGAGACACTTCATTCTAGGATGTTGTTTGACTGCCTAGTCCGCCGTACCTCGCCGGGTGGCACCTACAAAAAAATAAAAAAACAGAACCACAAAATCTTTGTCATAATGTTTATACCCTTTCAACTGGTCACGCTGTGGCACCTCTAACATGCCTTTGTAGTTCGGATCAAAGTTCCATTGTTCTTTGCTGACCGATGCCTCTCCTATTGAACGTTGTTCGTCTCTCCTGAGTTGCCGCTTAGGTCACTAGATTTGTTGTCGCTATCGTCCCACTTCCTATTGCCAACAAGTGGTTCCTGTTCTCCGTCGGCCCCACCTTCTGCAGTGCCCAATATGACTTGGTTGCTCTTCCGGTTCCCAATTCCTGCATTGCCAAAGCTGACGTGGGTTCTCCTACGGCCCCAATTCCTGCATGGGTTCTCCCTCGGCTTCAATTCCTTCCATTGATTCTCCCTCGGCCCCAATTCCTTCCATGGATGCTCATCAACTTCGTCAAACGTTTCCTCCTTCTTGTTGTGGTCTAGGCCTTGGTGTTTTTCTTTTTCTTCTTTTCCAAGTATCAGGTGACAATTTTGCTGTAAATAATAACCAACAAGTAATTGTTCAACACAAAAAATTTACGCTCCAACAAGATGCTCTCGGCTGCATGTATCCTGGTCACACGCACCAATTCTGTGATAACCCCCCCTTTTACATTACCGCCACATTTTGAATTTGAACATGAAATGAAATGTCAATGACGTCACCAAACGTCAAATTTGAAACAAACCGCGAAATTGAAAAGGTTGACCAATGATCGTCAGACAATGGAACAAAAAGCAGAACCCTACGTTGTGTGATTTTTTTGCAAGACAAGCAATGGCGGGACATTCAAACTTACCCAACAAAACAAACCCCAAATTCTTTGGATACATGGCGAGAGCTAATCAGGAGTGGAGCGCAAATTGATAACACCAAAATTATGGTTTTAAATGTTTATTCAGTTTGAACAACTTGAAGTGTCTTGAGTTTGGTGATTGCGTACTGTGGTTAACAATTTCTGGTGTTTTCGAATTAAGTTGGTACACATGCGATTTCATAATGTTAACAATAATGATTCCAAATAATAAATAACAACGGACAATTTTACATGACTTCAACAGAGTAACAATTTAAGAAAAATAATAACATTAATACAATTTAACAATCCTGCGGTACATGATGAGTGAGGTTAGATCAGCTAAATACATTCCATCCTTGAGCTTTTGTAGTTTACAGGAATTTACAACTGACTGACACAATGAAACATCTGAGAGGGAAACACAAGAATATCGAAACAGGGGGAGTGATCAAAGTGGAGTGCATGTAAGTCGGAGAGTGGTGGACCACAGGTAGATCCAATGGAAAGACTAAAGCGAAGCGAACAAGACAAATGTCTGTCAATGAAGCCAGATTGTAGAGAGAGTTTACGATCGTGGGGGCAAAACTTGCACATCCAACGGACCAAGAGAAATGAGTTTACGACGGAATTTTCCTAGACATGGTTACGTTGATCTTTCTGGGAGGCATGTACCAACCAAGTCCAAGTTAACGGCACTTCTCTCAGGGACTATTCTTTTAGTTATTTAGTATTTTAAAGATTAGTGAAGTAAGCAATTAGTCAGGAACTCGAAAACAGTACTGCAACTTGGACTTCGTAGGTTCAAGGAATTCGTGGCAACTCCCTTTTTCTAGGCCCCTATGCACCCAAGGGAAATGGGCATGGGTATCCCCGAAAGCAGGTCCACCTAACTCCTTCTCACAGCAGCCTGCAACGCGGACCACGAACTGAACACTATTTGGTCACTCTGTTGTCTCGAAACATGTACGAACAAACAACACAATAAATCAAATATACCGTAACGCAACGTTTGGTTTGGAAGCCATTTTGACACGGATACAATGCGATGACATCAGCGGGCGCAATACGGAACGGGGTACTATATAACTACAACACTACAACATGCACAAACTACACTAAAAACCGATCTTTGGCTTCCACGATGTCGAATAAGCGCTAGATGTCAGTTAACAGCGAACGACAAGAAATCGCAAGGGGCCGCAAAACAACGATAAGACACCTTTTGGAACCTCCGACATTCGGCGTGGCTTTTTGCCGCTGTTTGCCCTTTATTCGGTATATCGGTTCTTACTCAGTGTTAGTTAATTCAAGTCAACAGAGTACAAAATAGCTTTGTAACAACCGCAAGCTGCTGTCGGCCTTGTAGCGAAAGACAGGTAGTTATTAACAAATTTATCTGAGTGGCAATCTAGTTAATTTGAGTTAGGGAATCACTTTGTTTTAAATTGCACGCGCGAGCCCTGTAACGAGAAGTCAACAACACATTGGAACTTTCTGAAATTGACAACAATAACTAAAAACAAATTACAACAACGACTTTAGCAAGTTATTCGGGGTACCGGTGACTCATCAGCTTGGTAATTTAGGCTACTGCAGAGAAAAGGAGGGCCGAAGGCAACTGATACGAAATTCAGGGGGCTCACGGAATACTTCCAGGGACAATTGTGAACATTATTTTAAACAAAGACTAGCATTCTTTACAAGACATGTAGGTGCAAAGCAGGAACGACTCCATTTTCAAGATGGCGAGTTTTATGACGTCCTAGCGTCCAAAATGGCGGCTAACGGTAAAATTTGAGATGGTTTTCCCTAAGGATTTCCGATATGCACATGGAATAAACGTCGGTCAATTTCCTGACCTCTCCGGACGGCGAGTCGGAAGAAAAATATAGAGCAAATGGTTACCTTATTTCCAGGAATACAATCACCACACTTGGCTTAGGTACGGACGGTGAAACCTAACTGCCTCGAACTAAACAAAACTGGAACTTCCGCGAGATGGATCTCCCTTTCGAAGTCGAACGAACGCGTACAATTCTTTTACAACAAAAGGAAGCTCAACGGTGGAGATATAATATGCGTTAACAAAATGGCGAATTTCGTGAACAAAAATGACGTGGTGTCATTTCAACGAAAACAGAACACCCACTCCTCGCCCGTTCAAGCGTGGTTCCTCCTCCCCACCGAAACTTCCGACAGCGCCCTCTAGCGTATCCATCTCGGCCGGTAACGGTCGCTAAAGGCTAGGCTTCCAGGGCATTTGTCATACTTTGGCGGTGAACGGGTTGCAGCTCTCTTGGATGGTATTAATTTTGAATCGGGATATCTCAACCTCAATCTGGTGCGCCTTCTGGATCTCAGCCCGGACCTCAAACAGCAACGCAGAACCAAGGGACAGGACCACCACCTTCCTCTACCAGTAAGTGTAAGAATTTAGCTAGTTGTTAGTTGTTTTTGGTTTTGAGTAGTGCATGCTTTGTCTTACTTTCTCTTCTTATTACGTTGTCTAGCAGACCAAGAGAAACGAAAGCTCATTCAACAACAGTTAGTACTGTTACTCCATGCGCACAAGTGTCAAAGGCTAGAATCACAAGCCAACGGTGAAGTATGGCAATGTAATTTGCCCCATTGCAAGACTATGAAGAACGTGTTGAATCATATGACAACGTGCAACGCAGGGAGAAGCTGCTCGGTACCTCATTGTAGTTCTTCTAGACAGATTATAAGCCATTGGAAACGTTGCACCAACACGGCCTGCCCAGTCTGTTTACCGTTGAAGCAAGCGGACAAGAATCGCAACAATAATCCAAATGGTAAGTTCTGTCTGCCCGCAACATTAGAAATTATAGCTACTTCTATAGCGACAGCAAACCCGCCTCAGAATACTCAGTCAATAAACCCGTCGGCTAGAGACATGCGAAGAGCGTACTATAATGCTTTTGGCATTCGGAGTCCGACGATTGGCGCTGGAGCCACCCCCACACCATTAATTCCTAATGCGGCCCAGCAACGATCTTGTATAAGACTTCCTCTAGCTGGTGATCCCAACGTGAGGCCGGATCTTGGGATTCGAGCAATGCTTCCGTCGGTGGTGCAGCCAGCACCGAACGTAAACCTTCCTTTAGGAAGCGATTCTTTTCCTAGTAGGAATCAAGGCGTGAGTCAAATAGAGAGGAGAAAAGAGTTTCTTCGGGAGGAATAGGATTTAGTTTACACAACCAAATACTTCTTTAAAATACTTTGTGGTAGTAAATAAATTTATTTAGTAAGGGCCATATTATCTACACCCAAAATTTTAGTTAAAATAAAATGCAAACGTAAAAAAACACTAATTTAAATAAATGCTATATATAATCTCTTATACAAAAATACAAATACAATAATGTTATTAAATTATATAACTCAATTTCGCTTTTTAAAGAGAAATTACCAGTGAATACATTTCGCACAAAGATTAAAATACACTTTATTAATAACTAATTTTTTTTTCCAGTTTTGCATTTTGTGTTTTTTTTCTCTCTCCTTTTAATTTTTATTTGGTTTTAGTTACATATATACATAATATATCTATTGTATTTTCTCGTATCTTATTTACTTTATTTTTGTAAATTTTGTTTAGTTTATTTTATTCTTTTTTATATTTGTATTTTAATATATTTTGTTTTTGTAGGGGGGTTAAGTAAGAATAGCTCTGCTAGACTTCGTCTCCAGAATTGTATTTTCAATTCGAATAAAGCCCTATTATTATTATTATTAATAGATGCATTATATTTGTTGTATGTGACAAACTATAAACGTACCCATGTAAAATAGTATATTGTGTAACGAGGTGGAAAAGTACACGATTCCCGGACGACTGTGGATATTGATGGACGAGGCCGCCAGGCTGGGGCCAGCAGCCACAGGAGGCCAGGAAGGTACTTTTACACCAAGCTACACACACTATTTTTTCTCCGAACGAGGTAATTAAAAAAAATCTAATTTAAAAATCAGGCAGAAATCGAGAAATCGACGCCTCCAGAAATTGTAGCATACGAATTTGCATATAGACGCTTCATGGAAAAACGTGGTAATTACCTACTTTGCTGATTAATATTAATTACGTAGGTATTCCGAATAATAAATGAATCCATAAATCTGATTACTTGTATATTAATTGTATCAATTATTGTAATCAGTGTACGGGAATAATATTTCTGTCCTGGGCCAGGAATGTTATTCCAGGCCGGCCATTTTCATTTCCTATGTAACTGCGCATTATACTGGAATTAGACATTTTGAGGCCTATGAGTATGTCTGGAATGTGTCATTTTTATTCCGATCGGAGAAAAACTAATTAGAAAACATATATTAAACATTTCGAATAACACAAAATGAATCAAATGCCTGAATCCAATATACCTGGCAAATAAAACAGAACATTTAAAAGCTTGGGGAAACGATGATCCATCAGCCATGCTACAAACAGACCTACGGTCAAGTCACTAGGCTGCATTCAACAGCACTCTCCGTTCAGTCTTGTTCCTCCATAGTATGCTTGTACCACGTCGTATGTTAATAAAATTTTAACTTTTTAAAAAGTGTTAAATTCTACGACGAAATTTAACTCGCGCATATTTGGCACTAACTTATGTAAACGTAGAATTTATATTAAGAACCGATTTTTTTGTTTCCGCCTTCATTAATTTTCGCCGTTATTATGATCTAACACTTTTTGTGACTTCTATATCCTTCCAGTTCATTAAATCTTTGTTCTTTCATCAGTTATTTTCGTGCATTGACGGGAGACGGTCGTGTTATTCATTGTAAATGTACTAAAAATTTATTGCATTTTGAGTTTGTTTAAACTAAATATTTGAGTGTTTAAGTGATAACTGCTGTAGTTTACAATCGTTTAAATTAAAAGTGGGTAGTGCCGAAGATTATATTGAAGCTCACGTCCACGAAACTTTGCTCTCATGTCCGCGGAAATTACTCATTAAGCATGTAAGCAGGTACAGAAAAGTTACATTTTTAAATGTGCGATAGGTCGAACCTTCGCATTTATGCCTCACGAAAACATTATTCGTTCTAAACGCATCGCGCAGCGCTGACAACCCCCCTGTATCCTTCTGGTTTCTCGCTTAAAACCGTGTAGCGACCGTAGGGCTTATCCGATTTCAGAATTTCTGGTGTCAGTCTGTGTGTAAAGAAACAGAGTAACTAGAAACATATCCAAAATAATAAACAGTAAATTTCTAACCAAAAATCTTTTTGAAAGTTTGGTACAATTTGGTCCCCCTTTGATAACAAAATTGACCTGTTCGAGCGTTTTCTTCCGAGTCTTTCGAAATTGAAATTGTTGGGGGGTACAAATTTTAGTTGGGACACTCTGTATTAATACGCAAACACATAA
This sequence comes from Diaperis boleti, assembly GCA_963583935.1. NCBI lineage: Eukaryota > Metazoa > Arthropoda > Insecta > Coleoptera > Tenebrionidae > Diaperis > Diaperis boleti. The sequence goes on from OY757246.1 coordinate 17,069,454, forward strand.
CACATTGGTACAGTTTTAAGCTATTTTCACTCAACACACCTAAACAATATATACACCGTTGGAAAAGTTTTGATCTATAGATATGTAAAAAAAAATTACACGGAGATGTGTTTGTGTGTGTGTTACGCGCTGTGTGTGTTACGCGCTGTTGAACATACGCATGGATTTGGGTGTGTTGATGGTCAAATTTTGACCACTAGGCGATCACTAATATTATTATTTAATATTGTGTATTATTTATATCTATTAAACAATGGTTCTATCCACATCCTAGTAAAATTAATTTAAAATAATTTTTGGCGCGCTTATTTTATTTATTTAGTGTCATACCAACCGTTTACAACAAATTTCTCCAAAACTTTTAATCAGGTTCAAGACATGACATATGGTGATAACCTCAAAAGTTAATATTTTTTCTAAAAATGTCAATAAAAACGAAAGAAGTACTAAAAGATGACATAGTCCAAGCGATCATCGTCGCTGACACGTTCGACGATGCCTTTTTACCAATTTCCTCGGATATTCCTCCGGTATGATAAAAATAAAGATGATGCAATAATTCAATGACATGTTCTAGGCCCTCTTACCCCTTGTTAACAAGCCCATTATCGATTATACGTTGGAATTTTTGAGCTTTGGAGGCATAGAAGAGGCTTTCTTATTTTGCTGTTCACACACCGAATCCATTAAAGCACACATAAAGTGAGCAAGGGCTCTTATTGACTTTAAGTAAATAAACTATGTATTTGTAGTGAAAGCATTAAAACTGCAGCAGAATGGAGTTTGACAATGAAAGTCCACATTATAGTATCTGAGAGCTGTCACTCTTTTGGTGATTGTCTCAGAGACCTGGACCAGAAAGGCATTCTTAGAGGAAGTTTTGTATTACTTGAACCAGGGATTCTTTCCAACATTAAGTTGCTACCAATTCTTAAGAAACACAAGTAATCTTCGGTAATTTGAATTTAAAGGACTAACAATATTGCTTTAAGTGAGATTGCTAGTAAAGACAAGGGAGCAGCCATGACACTCATTTTCCAAGAAGCTGGGATTGGTCACTTTGGAAGGGACTGTAAAGAAGAAGTTATAGTTGCTGTTAATAACAACAACAGAGTATTATTTCATAGGAAACTGGGACTATCTAAAGAGAGGAAATTAGATTTTCCTTTAGAGATTTTTTTGGAAAATTCATGTGTTTCATTACATCATAATCTGAAAGACACTCACATTGCTATTTGCTCGCCGTCAGTACTACCTCTCTTTTCCGATAATTTCGATTTTCAAACAAAAGACGATTTTGTTAAGGGATTGCTAATGAATGAAGAAATTCTTGGTAGTACCGTTTATTGTCACATTGCAAAAGGTAACAGTTATGGGGGCGCGGTATCGAATTGGAGGATGTACCAATCCATGAGGTAAAATAAATTCTACAAGTGATTTGGGAATGGTTTATATATTTTGTCCATTGTTAGTTTCATACATGTTTTTCTCACTTGTAAATTATTATCACTGATTTAGTTAATCATTCTCTGATCAGCTTTGTATATGTGCCATTCCCTCAAATCACATAATCTTCAAAAAAGATTTGAAGAAATTTTAATTCTTGTTTGTGTATAGAAATCTCTTAATAAAACGGTTTCACTATCGACAAAAACGGACTGAATAAGCGCTAACAAAAAAAATATTATTCTTCATTTTTTGAAAGACTATGTGCACGACCCTTTAATAATTATTATTATTGTTATTGGCACAGTGTTATACAATTTGTAGAACCGTCGATTTCAAATCTAAATATTGTTTTATTTTCATTGATTTGGTCAGAAAAAAAAAACAACCAAAACGTTCAGTTGAATATAAAAATAAATTTATTGAAAAATATCAAGCATTTCCCAAAAAAAACACAAGGTTTATTAATGTAGTTTCCTATTTATGAAAACTATTTGGGATTTCAAGGAGTGACACGTGTTCAAAGTCACCCTGTGCCCAAATCGACTGTATTTTTTTCTTGCAGCCGTGAACTCCAAAACAACTGGATTTACCCTCTGAAACCATCAACATTAACAAATAGGACTTTAAAAAACGGAATTGTGATCGGAAAGGGCGTCCAAATAAAAGAAACAAAGAAAATCAGTAAAAGCGTTATTGGAGATAACGTTACAATTGGTAGTAACGTACAAATTCTGGAGAGTTTTATTTTTCCAAACGCACGAATAGGCGATGACGTCATTATCACTCATAGCGTGATTGGTCCAAATTGTGAAATCCACTCAAAAAGTAAAATTTTCGCAGGCAGTATTATTGGAAAGAATGTTGTTATAGGAAAAGAACAATTTATTGAGAATAGCTTAGTTCAGTCAACAGAACCAGAGAACTGCGATGTTAAAGACAAACTTGGAAAGAAGGCTTTTAGACTTAAACTCGAAGATGACGACGACGACGATGATGTCGGTAAACATTTAGCGAAAAAACTTTCGCGATTACATATTGACGACGAACAGAATGCGGAGTCTGAAGATGAAGCGTTTTCAGACAGTGACGACGAAGATTTGTCTTATACCCAGTCGCCAGTTCCTGACGATACCAAGCGTAAGTCCCCACGTGAGCTTTAACTTTGCAAACTAAACCCCACTAACTTGTAGTATTCTTTACTGAAGTAATAGACAGCTTGACTCGAGGTTTTGAAGATGAATTACGATGCGATAATTTAATTCTCGAAATAAATTCATCTCGGTACGCCTATAACGTCACTGTGAAAGAGGTAATTTATTTTCAAAAGCTCACATTTGAGTTGCAAAGTTTTCAAATTTTCGCTTCCAGGTAAATTTCAACGTTATAAAGGCTATCTTGCATATGTCGCTAAGGTTTTCTATTGGTCCTCAATATTTCTCGCAATTTGTTCGTTTGCTGTCATACTTTGCTCCAATCCTGAAGAATTACATACGTAACGATAACGCCATGGTGGATACTCTCCAAGCCATAGAGGTGACTAAAAAACGAAGCAGACGCGGCAAGTAAACGATATTTTCAGGATGTCGCAATCTCGAACGAAAACGTTAACGACAAATGGGTAATGTTCGTGTTAAAGTGGTTTTACGATAAGGATTTTGTCTCTGAGGATGTCATACTAGAGTGGGCCAAGACTCTGGACTCCAAAAGTCGGTTCCACACGCAGGTCAAACCATTCACGGATTGGTTGGAGGAAGCTGAAGAGGCGTCGTCGTCTGACGAGGATTAAAACCTGTGCATTGTATGATAAATAGGAAAATATAAAATTCATTACATCACATTTTCAGTTATTGTAGTACGCCAGTCATAGATTTACCCCTGTATGAGCTTTTTAAATTCATGTTTGGTCTTTATTATTTTTAATACAAAAAAATCAATAATTCTAAAGAGAGAACAATGTTGACAAGCGTTCCTTAGAATTTTTCATAAATTACAATAAAAAAAAAGGAATCTTGAGAGTATGAGAAGTAAATTGAAATGAAAAAACTATAATTCTTAAAATTTAAAACCGGCGTATAAATATTTATCAACACTGATTTTTCGCGATTTCCCTATAAAATTATATTGGGTCTTCATAAATGGTTCATGGTACGTCATGTTGCCTGTGGAAAACAAAATTTTCCTGTATGTAACACTTCAAAAATATCTCTGAAGGTCCCAGGGTGCACTCAACACCCTGAGTGCGAAACCACCATATGCTTAACTAGAACGGACATGTCAACCTAACATTTCATAAATAATTCTTTGAAACTACGACAAGCGAATTTTCGTGCATGACCAACTTTGACTACTTCGGTTTTCGATCTCTCAGTATATAGAGTGTTTATAAATGAATCGTACAACCCAATTCTCCTAAAGACGAAGACATTTTGCCGCCGAAACTTAGACCACACCGCGAGCCCATTGTGTCACCCCCTCGTGTTCCTCATTCCTGTCTCTCATACAGCCATCCGACATTGTCGAAAAAAGCTAGGATGGTTCCAGGTGAGGTACATCTCAAATTGGCCCAGTTGGGCCATGTCTCCCCCAGTATGGACTTTCTGGTCGAGGCGAGAGCCGGACATTCCCGTAGGATATGTTTGACAGTCTCGTCCTCCTCCAAACACCCCCTTGATACAAATCTTGCTTTGTCTGCAGCCTGCTGTTGTTTCCCATCTAGCACAGTGTCTAGAATGGGTGTCAGTTTTGATCAGGTTTGAGAGGTGGCGGTTGGCCGGTCGGACCAGCTCGTCGGCCCTCTCATTCCCCTCACTTTCGTTATGTCCTCGAACCCACCTTAGCTCAACGACATTGTTTAGTGCTATTCTCGACAGTGCCAGATGACAGTCGTATACCACTTGGGAGGTAATCCTGCCACTGGCCAGAGCCCGCAGCGCTGCTCGACTGTGGCTGAAGAAGCACATCGTTTTTTCACTGATATTGCGCCTAGTGATCTCTGTGGCACCCCTTAGATCTCCGTCTGGAAAATATTGGCACAATCCCCTAGGGTTGCTCTGAGATTGCAGTTCATTTCGGGGATGTGAATTCCCGCTCCAAAGCCTGCTTTCGTTTTTGATCCATCCGTGAAGATTGAAATGTCAAACTTCGGATATTCTCCTGTTTCCGTACGCACTGCATAGGATTTGTCGAAAGCATATTGACGCACCCCAGGGAGGTAGTCTGTGGAGTCCCTCGCTCAGGATGAGGGTGTACTCGCGTTCTGATTTCCCAGCTTTCCAAAGGTTACCCTCCCGCAGCCTGCGAGCGGAGGCAAGTGCGTTGGATGCGTCCGAGACGTGTCACCGTTGTTTTTTGTCTGACTCTTTGCCACCAGACAATTGCTCCGTAGCTCGTATAATTTAAAAAACTCATTTGTGTATATACAACGAATAAATATTAATAACAAAAAATACATTAACGTGAAAATTTTACTTTGAGAATCATCATTACATCGCGGAAAAACAATCAACTCATTATGAAAGGGCTGTGACTGACGTCAGATATCAGTGCTGACCTGACCTCGATGATTGGTGCACATGCGCAATATGCGTTGGGCGGTAGGCAGCTATCTTCACATAATTGAATAATTCACGAGAATGAAGTTGACCTCTAGATATTTATGACAGCCACAGCACTATTCAAGCGCTGCCATCGTGACGGGAACAAAACAAACGAGAAAATTGTCAAGTCAAGCAATCCACAAGTCAACATGGCCGAAAACGAAGCGCAGTCCGGCGGTTTACTAACAAATATAGTTTTAGAAATTGTGCAGAGTCCGTTGAACATTGCCCTAGTGTGTCTGATTGGAGTTTTAGTGTATAAAATCTTGAAAAGTCGCCAGGATGTGCCTACATTTTCGCCCCCAGAACCCGAACTGCCAAAACTTAAAAAAAGAGACTTTACTGTTGAAGAACTGAAGAAATACGATGGCACCCAAGAAGACGGGAGAGTTCTGGTGGCGGTCAACGGGAACGTTTACGACGTCACGAAAGGAAAACGTTTTTACGGACCCGGTAAGTTTGCGACCGGTAGCCATCATGATGATGTCATTATGTCGTAATTTAGGGGGTCCGTACGCCGCCTTCGGCGGCCGGGACGCTTCCAGGGGGTTGGCCACATTTTCCGTGTCAGCTAAGACCGATGAGTACGACGATTTAAGCGACCTTAATACCATGGAAATGGACTCTGTGCGGGAATGGGAGGCGCAGTTCAAAGGTAATGTAATTCATGTTTGATAAGATATCAAAGTCATCGTGACGTTTCAGAAAAGTACGATTTGGTCGGAAAGCTGTTGAAGCCGGGTGAACAACCCACCAATTACTCGGACGATGAGGAGGAAGAAACCCCTTCGGGCGCCGGCGACAAAAGCAAAGATGATTAAAACGAATAAGGCTGAAAGACTGTGTGCTCTTCTACTTGTGGAAAGAATACCTTAATTTTATATGATCATGTTGGCTTTTTAACATATTTTAAAAGATGGTTTGTACATTATTGTGTAATTTGTACTGCATTTCTGGTAACTGTTACTTATCAATGTGTGCTTTAAGAAAATTTTATTGTAAAGCTAAAAATCCTCGTAATTAAGTGATAACGAACTTTTAAATTCCACTATTTGCATTTTGTAACGTTAAGTCTCTTCCATTTGTGTTAAAATTGTTGATCCTTTCCCAGATTAAGATAGCCCCACTATACACATATTTTTAATACTGAATTTTTGTGTTGGGTAATTATAAGTTTAGGTTTCATAGAAAAAGGGGGCGTGGTTTCTCGAACGTCGTACGTTTCACAAAGCCGCAACACCCGTACTTACAGAGTCGAGTGGACGACCTATTACACGACTTGAAATGTGAAACGTTTACAACAGTAAACCTTTGTTATTGATTCTATATTTGTTTTTATTTATTCAAGTGGCGACCTGTATATTTATATATAACGACGTTTTGACGAATTATACATGTTGATGTCTATCTAAATGAAACTTTTTTATTTTTAACGTGGTGTTTTCTGAAATTATGGATCTTTATATGATTGGCCCTTTTATCTTTATTAAATTTTCAACTTTTTTTTTGATAAGACAGTCAATGGTGGAACCGCGTGTCGTAATAATCTGGAGTGCGGCAGACCACTTTTAATTGGTTGCGAGCAACACACCTCCGTGATTGATAACATTACTGTTGTGTGCAATAGGAAATTTAAACGGTTTAATCGGTACGGGCTACGCTGCTGAGGCTCACTGCCTTTTCAACTTATGACGGATATGAAAAACTTTACGGGGGGGTCGATAGCAAGAATTCGACGTCGGGCCGCCAATGGTGTGTGAAGTATTTAGTTTGATGTTTTATATTACATCTTGTTACTCTCAATATTTGAAGAGGGGAGGGGTCTGGCTAAATCCCACTCACCAAACTGAGTATCTGTAATGTGTCCCTGATCTTCTGGAGTCCCATTCTTCGTAAAATACTAACAATTATTTATTGTAACACCTTCGTCGCCCGCAGAAAACAATATTTACAATTTTTGTACATACATAATTTGTTAAAAAATGCCTATGCGAGATCATGATAAGAAACAGCTGACATAATCTCAAATAATTCAATAAAATAAAGAGAATCTTATTAAAAACGATTTCATAATACCTACCTGTCATTGCATTATATCAAAACTGTCAGCTTGAGTGAAAACTCACTCATAACGGTCACGGCTGTTATAATTATAAATTAACAGTCCAGGAGGAAGTTTTTGATCATTGGTTCTATAGCAACACTTTCAAAATTGATTTATGAATTGTCTAAAAATTATGATAAACAATTCGGTATTGCCGACGGTATTATGAAAAGTACTGAACGGTATTCGGCCGATACGCAAATAAATAAATAATAAATTTTTCATATAGAGAATGTCCGATGAAGAAGAAACGTATAGAGCAATGTAACAAGAGCTCACCTGCAAGCAATCCTATACAATCATTCTGAATACGTATTTGTCATACAGGTAGTTTAAAAATGAGTTGAATTTTTGTTCCGATGTAAAAAAAAGGCGCAGTTCGTCGACGACGTGTGCACATGATCCGTGGAGGGGTCGGCTATGTAATCGTTTTGCGCTGATTTTTAATTTTCTTTTCGATGCTGTCGTAGCTCTCGTCTTTGTTCGCCCTGGTCTTTTTTGGTTTCTTTGACATGCGTTTTCTTCTGATTTGTGTTTTCTATAATTCCGAGCATATTTACGAATCATATATCCTTTATTTCCAATTTAATGTCGATTTTTACTTATATTCCGACGAATATTTTTATTATTTCACTATGGTTCCTTGTAGTGCTTCGCTTGCTCTTTATAGTGACACTTGAATCAACGTCATAGCTGAACGCGTATTCACGCTACACTAATTTATAACTTCAGACAACGCTAATTCGAAACAATCGTAAACATGCACTTACACTAGTCCGATGACGCCACAGGCAAAACAAATGCTGCACGACGAACTCGTCCAGACATGCTCTACCCGTAATGGGCTCAACCGTTGTTAACACATTATTAGTCTCGTAGTAATTAGCGATTAAAATCCTACGATATTTGTAACACAAAAAAGTTTGACCGGCTATCACTGTGCTTGAGCGAATAGACGATTTCACGTCAATATTAGAACCTAATAAATTGGGGATATAGTTTTATACTATAACTTTCAAACTACTGCTTATTCTAAATTTAATATCTACAGTATCAACGTGAAAATTTCATCTACATTGTATCTACTGTGTTCTTCTGTTTCATTCAATGATAGTCTGCACTATGACTGTATATCCCGGGGTCTTTGTTTTCCAATGCTTGTCTATCCCGGGGGTCTGCCCCACTTTAGTTAAACGCTATAATAATAAGTATTTTAATTCTTACGTAACGACTTCCATACTACGTCGTGTTTATAGTGAGATCATGTTGACGCCTTAGTGTGAAATTTAACTGTCTTTATGCAAAAATAATAAGTTAAAATTAGTATATCAAGCAGGCGCGGATCCAACTTACCAGAAAAGTACAAGGTGTTACAAAATGATTTTCATCTAGTCGCCTGTGCATTTTCCATGTAAAATAAAAAATCCCGCTTTACTTTTAACGAAGAGCCGTATTTTCCGGGCCTGGTCAGGTTTTCCATGACAATGAAGTGTACTCATTCCGATTACGGGGCTTCGCAATCTTCCTTGAATTAATTTAATTAAATGACGTTTGACAACTAATGCGTTATTGACAGAATTAGCAAATGCAAAAGAATAGAGCGGCATAGAAAAATTTACATGTAAAAAAAAATTCAAAGTTAACTATTCTCAGGCCGCTCAAGAGAGAGTTGTAAAGACGCGTGATCGCTTGCTATTGGTTTGCGAAATGAATGAGGTATTAGAAAAGTGGCGTGGAAATGACCCGTTACACACTAGAGTGCAGCGAAGACAACCCAATTCCACCCAACACTTATTCATAAATAAACAGAATGCGTTCTCCCTTCCTCACGCATCGCAAGTATCGTTGCGTGTAAACTTGGTTTCGGTTTGCGATGATTTCACGCCGCTTACACGTGACAGCTCTACCTTTTCAGCGGCTCGAGTATAAATGAAAATGATTTTGCAACACCCCGTATGCTTAGCTTTTGAAATCTTACATGTCCGACGGTGGACGGGTCTGCAGAATCCTACTATACCCGCGACTTCGTTCACGTTGGTAAAGTGAGTAATTGATACGAGGTCTCCGAGGGTTGACCAAAGATGAGAGGAAGGTAAGCGCTTGTAACTTTTCATTATATGCGGTGCTACTGAGGCTTTGGGGCCCTTTCAGCGCAATGGTTCTTAGTGTTACTCATCTATGTATATGGAACCAATAAGGTCGACGATAGAAGATATTATAATAAACATATTCCAACTTGGCAATTCCGACTTTTTTCTGGCAATTCTGACTTTTTTCTGCCATTTCACGTACAGGGAAATATGACCTTTTGGAGATGTTTCTTTAAGGGGTCGAGGGCGTAGCGCGAGGCATCAATTTCAGTGATCCACGGAAGCTGTCGTCTGTGAAAATTTGATTTTCCGTTTATCATTATTAAAATAAGAGATACTCTCCACATTTCGATTTTCACGTACAGGAGAATATGACCTTCTTGGAGTATGTTTTTTTAAGTGGTCAATCGCGTAGCACGAGACACCAATTTCAGAAAAAAGTCAGAATTGCCAGAAAAAAGTAAGAATAGCCACAAAAAAAGTCGGAATTGCCAGAAAAAAGTCAGAATTGCCAGCGCCTTCGTTCTGAACGGACATGAATGGAAAAATAACTGTAAACGTTTTTTTTTCTGACAATTCCGACTTTTTTCTGGCAATTCTGACATTCCGTCTTTCTTCTGGCAATTTCGACTTTTTTTCTGGCAATTGCGACAGGGGTAGGACGATGGCACTGCTTTGTTGCCCAAACTTAAAATATGAAATACTGTCCACATGTTTGGAGTACGTTTCTTTAAGGGGTCGAGCGCGAGGCACCAATTTCAACGATCCACGGAAAAACAAATTTTCACAGACGATAACTTCCGTGGATCACTGAAATTGATGCCTCGCGCTACACGCTCGACCCCTCAAAGAAACATACTCCAAAAAGGTCATATTTCCTTGTACGTGAAACTCGAAATGTGGACAGTTTGGGCAATAAAACAGCACCATTGTACAAAAGCGCTGAACGGACATGAATGGAAAAATAAATAACAACGACGACGGCAACTTCCATAGATTCTTGGAGTATGTTTCTTTAAGTGGTCGAGCGCGTAGCGCGAGGCACCAATTTCAATGATCCACAGAAAACAAATTTTTACAGTAACTTCCGTGGATCACTGAAATTGCTGCTTCGTGCTATCGCTCGACCACTATAGACATTCTGTCTGTTGGAAATAAACTTCTATTATTATTAAAGAAACATACTCCAAGAAGGTCATATTCCCCTCGACCCCTTAAGGAAACACCTCCAAAAAGGTCATATTTCCCTGTACGTGAAATTCAAAATGTAGACAGTATTTCATCTTTTAAGTTTGGGCAACAGAACAGCACCATTGTCCTACCCCTTTCGCAATTGCCAGAAAAAAGTCAGAATTGCCAGAAAAAAGTCGGAATTGCCAGAAAAAAAATCGGAATTGCCAGAAAAAAAAATCGGAATTGCCAGAAAAAGTCGGAATTGCCAAAAAAAAGTCAGAATTTCCAGAGAAAGTCGGAATTGGCAGAAAAAATCGTGTCAGTTATTTTTCCATTCATGTCCGTTCAGCGCCTTCCTACTGGTATTGTTTTTTCTCATATTGCTCCCGAGATTTCTGTGGCATGAAATTCACGCGATGAGCTACGTGCAGAATATCTTGAGGCACCTCAATTTTATCAATTTTTTTTAAACGGAATAATCGAATAAAATATCCCAAAAAAATTAAATGTGACGCGGTTTTTCGTTGTTATTTTTAACAAACGTTTATTTCTATGGGAATGTTAGATACTTAACTATTACGAATAATTTGTGCAAGATAAAAACAGAAAATTTCTTTTCATTTTAATGTAGTTGATTAAACTTGCAGTATGAAATAATATTGTATGTATTTACCTTGAAGTGTCTTTAAAGGTCTCCTGGGGCGCCTCGGCCGTAAACAACTTACTTGCTCGTACTTTAAAACTTCACTTTTCCTTCTAGATAAATAACATACAATTTTTTATTTTAGTCACAAAAGACGTTTCAATCATGTCGGCTTTGGTAATTGAAAACTTTTTTTTGACATTTTAACCGACCAGAACTCCATGTTACGTTTGGCCAAAATGTTTTTCTTTTTTAAATTCTTTTTTGATTAATTATAAATTGACCCATTTTGAACACAATATTCTTTATTAACGCACCCCTGCCTAGAAGTAAAAGACGCAAAGTTTCTTAAAACATATTTTTCTCGGCCAAGTGTGGAAACGCTGCTCGTGTGTTCGGTCCTCCACAAAGCGTACAAACACCCACAAAGCCCGCCGCAAAGGCATCTTCCGGACAGTGTCGTAATGTTTATTTACCATATCTTCCATGATCAATCCTTGACAATATATAACGTAAGTGCTCCCGCTGTCAAAACACAATCTTTGTTAATGCGCGATTCAACTCTGTTGTTTTCAGCGTCAAGGTTCTCTTGTTCGGCTGATTTCGTCGTGACGTCACTCGTGACGCCGAGCACTGCGTCACATCGTGTTTTCCGGGATCACCCGACCAATTGCGCGCCGCGCTTCGATCACGTGCCGTGATCCTGCCAATGGCATCACGACTCCGATGTAATAGATGGAACAATTCTGACAAGCGTAGAAAAAGTTTCATCAACAGCCGCCATTTTGCCTGTTTGAGAACGCGTTGAATTTCGTATGAATTCCGCAAATCGTGGGGTCGTATGTAAATTAAAGGGGTGTTTTTTCTTCGGACGCGGGGTTAGATGTTGATGTAGTGGTCAAGTTGCGTCGATGTTTGTGAGAAAAGGGTGCGAAAGTGCGGTGATTACGGGCGAGATCATTGTGCGGTCCGTCGGAAGATGGTGAGAGGTAGTGCGAGTGCAGTCGGCCAGTCGGACTAGTCGAAGTCCATGATGGCCGATGGGTGACTTGTGTTTGACAAATATGTGCCTTGTGAGATGCATCGACTCTCGGACACCAGCTGCATGGACTGTTTGGCGCCGATTCTCGCGTTTATTCTCGTGCGTTTCGCGACTCGGTACACATAAATAGTGGATTCAGTGCCAGTAGTGCAGCGGCTTGGTAAACACAGGACGGGATTTTGCCATGGCCGACCATCTCGTTGACGGGCCGCCGAATGCCAAACGGCAGAAACTGGACCCCTTTCAGGGGCCCTCGGACTCCTCAGGTAAGCCAAAGCGCGCCTCCTGTCATCCGACCATAACCAAACTCTGCACGACCGTTTGTTGTTGTTTGCCAGTTTGCATGACACTCTGATGACACTTCCACAACAAACCGCCGTCACCGGGGCTTAACCTCCACCCCATTTTACCCCCATTTCTACACTAAAAACCGACTAATCACCACTAGACTAAGTACTTAGTAGATTGGTACTGGAGTAATTTGTTTATACCTAACTGTTAGCTTACAACTACGGCTTGGGCTCAGCACAGGGCCTGGCGGCGGCAATGGGTGGCGGTGTTATCTCCAATCCGGCTCACCAGCAATGGAACCTGTGCCACCAGCAAAGTAAATACACAACTATACTTGCTAACACTTCCGAAAGGAACACCACACTAACTCTGACCAAAAAATACTCTACTAACTTTAGAATGTACAAATACTAATTTATTACCTTGTGGACGTCTTTCTAGATCTGCAGCATGTTGAAGTGGATATGCTTCGTTCTAGAAACACCACTACTCTGAAGCATATGCATTTAACAATAGGTTTTAACAACCCCACTGGATGCTTCAATAGTTTTTGTTGTGACCATTTAAGCGTTGCATTTTGTGATGAGGAACTTGCTGAAGACCACGGAAACTGCATTAAGTCATATCGAAAACATTTCAGTTAACCTAAAACAAATTAGCAAACTAAACCATTCAGGTGGTCGCAGGTAGCGTTGCAAATTCATAGAGGTCTGAAGTTGCAAACCGAGTTGAATGTAGACTTTACATATTAGAATATTTGAATGCCAGATGAGAATATCACTTTGAATTGATAGGAAATACAGAACTGAGGTAAAGCTAAAAAATTATATTGTTTTGATCGACAGAGAGACCCTGATTTTGTTTGCCAGCGCTAACTGTGACCCTTTTAATTTTTGTTTATCTCTTACATTTCTTCACCAAGTTTTCCTTTTTGTTGCATATACTGTGTTGTTGTGTACTCAAGTTCGGTGGTAATCATAATTCTGATAAAAACCAAGATTCTTAAGATACTGAGCTTTTGATATACAGAAATGAGTCCATCAAGTTGCCTGTGGGAAAGAATATTTAGATGTAGTTAAATAGAGAATTTTGGTATTCAGAGCCTACTGGATATATGAATCATTTATAAAGACCCTGTATCTGCCTCAACACTGAAATTGAAGTGGTAACATGCAGTTTTTATAATATTTCAACGCCTTTTTAACTAATTTGTTTTAATTCTTGGGGTACTTTTTCACCTAATTCCTATAATGTATTCAGCACGAACAGAACACTGTTTTGTCCTTATTTTTCAATTTTTTTGTTTGTTTTAGATACAGACTAGCTTTTGTTTAGTTTTTTCTCTTTACGTCTCTGTATGTAAATTACTTATCTCGTAGAAAAGGAATTGCTTAAAATGCACCAACTTTAATAATATTCGGCTTTTTAACTTTAAAAAAAATTGAAAATGTCATTAAACCCATGTTCAAAGAATTTGAAAGATTGCTTGCTGAAAAATGTACTAGAATATTCCGTTTAAGAAAAATGTTCATTCATTAGAACAGTCATAATATGTAGTTGAGTTCATTTAGTTATTTATTTTAGACAATACCACGAAACGTGTAAAAGGTATATTTTGACAGCTTTGCCTTTGGTTTTGTTGAAACAATATATTTTCATAATAAACAAATGGACTGAGATTGTAATAGAATATTGTGATTTGTATATAATATAAATTTCTCTTGTAGCTTCTTTTTCATCCTATTTAAATGACTAAAAGTGATAAAAATTGTTTCACTAACTCTTTAGTTTGATACTTGCGATTAATACTTCAGTTATTCTATTATTTATTTTTGTGAAGGGCATTTTATGAGTTGTACAAAAAAATACTTCCTTTTAATACACCTTTCATCAAATAAAATAAATATTTTTAAGATGAAATTTTTATACAGCAATCAGGCTTTGAACGTCGAATCGAACAGAAAAAAAATCCACAAGCAACTTCTATTATTTATTTTTGTGAAGAGCATTTTATGAGTTGGGCAAAAAAATACTTAGTTACACCTTTCATTACATTCAATATAACCTTGTACTTAACTTCCATAAAAAGGTTGCATCAAATAAAATAAATATTTTTAAGATGAAATTTTTATACAGCAAGCAGGCTTTGAACGTCGAATCGAACAGAAAAAAAATCCACAAGCAACTTCTATTATTTATTTTTGTGAAGAGCATTTTATGAGTTGGGCAAAAAAATACTTAGTTACACCTTTCATTACATTCAATATAACCTTGTACTTAACTTCCATAAAAAGGTTGCATCAAATAAAATAAATATTCTTAAGATGTAATTTTTATACAGCAAGCAGGCTTTGAACATCGGATCGAACAGAAAATAAATCCACAAGCAACTTGATTTATAAATGATTTTTACATTAGTGAATTTATATGTCTCAAAAACATTATGGTTTTAACAAAATAAAATTTAGCCCAACTTACCAACATACCTGCATGAAAATCTCCAAGATTTGACATAACTAATTAAGAATTCTATTTAAAAAATATTCAACGCCTTTGTTTACAGCATGCCTTCTGTTTATCGCCTCCTCTTACTAAATCCCATATTATGTAATCATACTATCGCGAATTCCGCGATAAACTTGCGTTGTCGAGCCTTCAGCAAGTTCGTCTATAGTTTCGCATAAAATTGCCTTGGTTTGACGAGCCCCTGTCTGTAGATGTACTTTCGAATATGGACATGTTCGATCTTGAGAACGATCTCCCCGACGAGCTGATGACGCCTCCGACATCGTGGTCGTCCCTAGCTGATAGTATGGGGAATAGCAAACCGCCTCCTCACGGTCCAGGACCTGGGGGCATGCAGAATGGCGGCATAGATGGTGGTGATAATGCAAACAGTTTGAGACAAATACAGCTCAACATGTTGCAACAAAGCACTAAGATGTTGGGAAACGCTTTAGCGATGGGGCCAATGGGAAACAAAAGCCCCAACATGCAGTCGCCGCCAAATGTGTCGGTAGCTAAAGGTGACGATGAGGGTTTGTGTGTGTGATTGTTAATTCATGGACAAAATTTTCAAGGTAACGTTGTGGATCAGATGAACTTAGGGAGTTTGGCCTCAAGTATTTCGAACAGTGTTGGGTTACAGTCAATGGCTAACAATGGCACTTCTCAACAAATTATGAGTTCCATTCAAGGTAAGTACCTAGAGGTGTTATCAAGTGTTTGAACTGAAGAGACGATTGTTGCAGGAATGAACAACAGCGCTGGTGGTAACATGATAATGACCAACAGCAACATGAGCTCCATGGCGGGGATGGCTGGAGGAGGTCTCGTGGTGAGCAGTACTGTGAACAAACCGTTGACCAACACGCCGAACATGATGGCAGCCGGCCAGCCCCACCATCCAGGGAATCACACAGTTCCCCAACAGGTTTGTTTACATTTTTACATTATTTCTACAGAAAGGCAAGGGTTCAGGGTTTGAAAACCTTATCAGTGGTTTTTTAATTTAATCTTTACCTTGCCAAATAAAACTGCATCAGTTCGTTACTGGTTTCGACTCTAATTCGTAACTAGGTTGAACTGGTCCAAACATCTCATTCATTATTACTTACTACAAGTTGTACTTACATATTGTATCTCTAGCCCATGCAAAACGGCCCTATGTTGAATCGCGTACCGATTCAGCATCTGAACGCTAGAGCTCCTGGTCCCCACGGTGTTCACCCACTCGGTACACGAATGTCAGCACCTACAATGATGCAGATAAGTGGTGCCGTGGGCCAGGGAATGCCTGGAAATACTCCTTATTCATATCCAAATCCCGGACCGCAAGGTGTGGCAACTCCACAACCCCATGCAAATAAATTAGGACTTCCGCAGACGAGGTTTGGTGGGCCCGCAGGACCCGTGGGACCTGCGGCTGGCGGTGAAGGCGGCATGGCTCCTACTCAGTTACCCGCTCCTTCACCCGCTCAACCTCAATCTGGTGCACCTTCTGGATCTCAGCCCGGACCTCAAACAGCAACGCAGAACCAAGGGACAGGACCGCCACCTTCCTCTACCGGTAAGTGTCGTTGTTTGCATATGGCAGCATGAGAATTTAGCTAGTTGTTAGTTGTTTTTGGTTTTGAGTAGTGCATGCTTTGTCTTACTTTCTCTTCATATTACGTTGTCTAGCAGACCCAGAGAAACGCAAGCTCATTCAACAACAATTGGTACTGTTACTCCATGCGCACAAGTGTCAAAGGCGAGAATCACAAGCCAATGGTGAAGTGTGGCAATGTAATTTGCCCCATTGCAAGACTATGAAGAACGTGTTGAATCATATGACAACGTGCAACGCAGGGAAGAGCTGCTCGGTACCTCATTGTAGTTCCTCTAGACAGATTATAAGCCATTGGAAACATTGCACCAAAATGGACTGCCCAGTCTGTTTGCCGTTGAAGCAAGCGGACAAGAATCGCAACAATAATCCAAATGGTAAGTTCTGTCTGCCCGCAACATTAGAAATTATAGCTGTTTTTATAGCGACAGCAAACCCGCCTCAGAATACTCAGTCAATAAACCCGTCGGCCACAGACATGCGAAGAGCGTATGATGCTTTGGGCATTCAGTGTCCGACGACTGGCGCTGGAGCCACCCCCACACCATTAATTCCTAATGCGGCCCAGCAACGATCTTGTATAAGACTTCCTCTAGCGGGTGGTCCCAACGTGACCGCCGGTCTTGGGGTTCGAGCAATACCTCCGTCGGTGGTGCAGCCAGCACCGAACGTCAGCCTTCCTTTAGGCAGCGATTCTACTCCTAGTACTAATCAAGGCGTGAGTCAAACGGCTGCAAATCTTCAACAGAGCGTTTCGAGTGTCATCTTCGGATTGACAAACGACGCTGCAGCCCAGGGTCTTGTGGGACCTGGAGGTTTACAAGCAGGTCAAGTGACTGCTTCACCTGTGCAAGGGACCAAAGAATGGCACCAGTCAGTCACCCCTGATCTCAGAAATCACCTGGTGCACAAATTAGTACAAGCAATTTTTCCAACTCCCGATCCTCAAGCCATGTTAGATAAAAGAATGCATAACTTGGTCGCCTATGCTAGAAAGGTCGAAGGTGACATGTACGAAATGGCGAACTCCAGATCTGAGTACTACCACCTTCTCGCTGAAAAAATCTACAAAATTCAGAAAGAACTAGAAGAGAAACGGCAAAAACGAAAAGAGCAACAACAGTTGCAACAGCAACATATCCAACCGCCACAAATCAGGCCGACTTTGCAAGGTGCTGCCCCCGGAGTAGGTGCACGGCCACCAGGAGTACCTGGAGCTCTTCCACAACAACAGCAACCGGGAATGCGCAGCGGCTCGCCATCATTAGGTCCAATTACAAGTTTGAATCAAGCGGGTAATCGAATTTTCCAAGTTCAACAAAACGCCCAACAGAACAACCAGCAGCAACCGAATGTTGTCGGGCTTCCGGGTCCTAGCCCAACCGCTTCGAATAATCCAGGTCTCTCGCCATTCGGTCAGCCATTGTCTCAGGGCAGTAGCACCGCATCCACGTCGACGGGTAATCAGTTTCCTTCTTCCAATGGTCCTGTGAGTTTGCCGCAGGCTTCGCCGGCTAGTTCTGCGCAACAGGCACAATTCAATGATCTAATGAAAAACCGATTGGCGCCATCACCGTTGGCTTTCGGTCTACAGTCACAAACACTAACCCAGAATCAAGGACAGATCAATAGTAATAACATAAATACTACTCGAATATCAGCGACACCTAATTCAGATACTGTCACGACCCCTCACGCTACTGGACCCAAATCCGTAAGCTCATCGAGAGGGCCATCGCCAGCCCCTGCTACCCCGGTGCAGTCTTCTCCAGCTACAGCAGCTAGTCTAGGTAGGTCGTCATGTTTTTGTATATATATCCGGTTTAACTGTTCGGTGATTTGGCTTAAGGTAAAGGAATGAGCAGCGCGGAGAGAGCGGCACAGAACGCCCCACGGCAGTCATCTATGTCTTCACAAATGGCAGCCATAACAGCGGCTCACGATCGGGACGATGATTCGCCGTCTCCACCTCCAAACAGCATCAAAGGTAAACTTGATCAAATTAAAGAAGAGAATTCAATGGATGTGAAGCACATTAAACAAGATCCCGATGAAGAACATAATCACACTGAAGGGGGAAAGAATATTAAGAACGAAATTAAGGCAGAAATCAAAACAGAGCCAATGGAAGATTGTGATACAAAGATCAAAGAAGAGGTCCGCGTGAAGGACGAAGTGGTGGTACCTGACAGTTCCTCTATTGACGTGAAACCGTCTATATCTGATGGTTCATTAGTACCAATGGCTTGTAGTACTGTCAATAAACAACGAAAATGTAAGTTTTTGCAATTTATCTATGGATTGATTGCTTACTATTTCTAATTATTTACAGTATTTAAATTTGATGAGGTCCGTCAGAAGTTGATGCCCACATTGGAAAAATTGTATCGACAGGATCCAGAAAGTCTGCCGTTTAGACAGCCGGTCGATCCCCATACATTGGGCATCCCTGATTACTTTGATATTGTTAAAAGACCAATGGATCTATCCACAATTAAAAAGAAACTCGACCTCGGTCAGTACAGCGATCCATGGGAATACGTGGATGACGTTTGGTTGATGTTCGACAATGCGTGGTTATACAACAGAAAAACTAGCCGCGTTTATCGGTATTGTACAAAAGTAAGATTCAAATTTTATTTTGAAAATTGTCATTCAATGAGGTTATTTTACAGCTGTCTGAAGTTTTTGAGATGGAAATCGACCCTGTGATGCAGTCAATGGGATATTGCTGTGGTAGGAAGTACACCTTCAATCCACAGGTGCTGTGCTGCTACGGAAAACAGTTATGTACGATTCCGCGAGATGCCAAATACTACAGCTATCAAAACAGGTCAGTATTTTATCTTATTTCACAATAGGGTTCGCACTGATGAAGAGCGTCGTTATAGTATGTACGAACACAGCAAAGAACGCCTCATTGGTTCATAAACATTAAATTTAATTAGATGCAGTAACGTGGCTTAGGACCTCTAAAAGTTAGGTTAACTTCCAACATATTAAGTATAGAATCCTAGCCATGGTACTACATCCCACCCCTCCACATCTGAAGGCATAATCATTTGAAAATTGCATGCTGCTTGTTCATCACCCAAATAAATCCGAATGAAACAACGGCGACCTTTGGGTTCTAGATTTTTTTGTTGAAAGTGTGTTCAGCTGTAGGTTTTGTACCGTCACATGTGAATAGGGTGGTCACGCTTTGTGTTGCGTGGTTTAGGATTGTAGGCTTTGCACTCAACGAAGCTTCTAACACGTCATTTTTTTTTCTTTTCCCGTCCCTCCACTCCATGCCATTTAACAAAAATTCGGCTTGGTGTGTTGTGCTTGTGTGTCTGTGGTGCTATATACACACAGTCTAAAAGCGTATGGACTCGGGTCCGACAGATACACCTTCTGCCAGAAGTGCTTCAACGACATTCAAGGCGATACTGTAACCCTAGGGGACGATCCTACGCAAGCTCAAACGTAAGTTTCTACAAGTGATAATTAGGATAGTTTTTAAGTATATCATTCACAGGACAATAAAGAAAGACGAGTTCAAAGAAATGAAGAACGACCATCTCGAGATGGAAGCGTTCGTCCATTGCACGGATTGCAGCAGGAAACTGCACCAGATCTGTGTTTTACACAACGAAAACATTTGGACACAAGGTTTTACCTGCGACGAGTGCTTTAAAAAGAAAGGACAGAAACGTCGCGATAACAAATTCAACGCTAAACGACTGCCACCCACCAAACTAGGCGTGTATATAGAAACCAGAGTGAATAACTTCTTGAAGAAAAAAGAAGCCGGAGCCGGAGAAGTGTCGATTCGTGTCGTCTCAAGTTCTGAAAAGACAGTCGAAGTGAAGCCGGGAATGAGGTGTAAATTTGTCGAGACCGGTGAACTTTCGTCGGAATTTCCCTATAGAGCCAAAGCACTTTTTGCCTTCGAGGAAATTGACGGTGTGGACGTGTGTTTCTTTGGTATGCATGTGCAAGAATACGGGTCCGAGTGTCCTCCACCGAACACCAGACGTGTTTACATCGCGTACCTGGATTCGGTGCATTTCTTCAAACCGAGACAATTTAGGACTGCCGTGTATCACGAAATTTTGTTGGGTTATATGGATTACGTAAAACAATTGGGGTATACCATGGCCCACATCTGGGCGTGTCCTCCCTCCGAAGGCGACGATTACATATTCCATTGTCATCCAGTTGAACAAAAAATACCAAAACCTAAGAGACTACAAGACTGGTACAAGAAAATGCTGGACAAAGGCATTATTGAAAGGATTGTTGTTGACTACAAAGACATCTTGAAACAGGCTATGGAGGATAACTTGAGATCAGCAGCGGATCTTCCATATTTTGAAGGTGATTTTTGGCCAAACGTTCTGGAGGAAAGCATAAAGGAATTAGACCAGGAGGAGGAGGAGAAGAGGAAGCAAGCAGAAGCGGCGGAAGCCGCGGCCAACGCCGTAAGTCCTCTCCAACTTTTGTGGAAGACGTAAATGTCATTTATTTGTTTTTAGATATTTTCGTTGACTGAAGAGTGCGAAACCGGACCTGACGGTAAGAAGAAAGGTCAAAAGAAAGCCAAGAAGAGCAATAAATCTAAAGCCAATCAAAGGAAAAATAGCAAAAAGTCCAATACACCTCAGACGGGAAATGACCTATCGGCGAAGATCTTCGCAACTATGGAGAAACATAAGGAAGTCTTCTTTGTGATTAGGTTGCATTCTGTGCAGTCAGCTGCGAGTTTAGGGGTGAGTAAAACACGAACATATTACTTCTCACAACCACGTATGGGATTCAAAATTTTATCTACAACTGCCCAAAAAAATCAAATTTATTTATGGTAACCACTCAAAGTTGTTATGGGAGTGATAGGGTTCAATACTCAACTCCAATTACGTCATATGAGTGGTATAATGAGATCGTTATACGGCAGTTGTAGATGGCGAAAATGGTATTCAAATTTTTTTTTCCAATTTTGAAGGAAACGACAATTTTATTCACTTTTTTGTAACCGTAAAAGTTTTTGTTTATCCAGTGATGTTAAATCTTTACCTCACTGTCATTTTTAAACCTGAAAACAATTAAATGTCAGTTAATTTTTCTACAAGCTTTTATTGTTGCAAAATATTAACAGTTGAACAGGAATTGATACAAAAAGGAACTGCATTGGATGAAGATGGTAATTTCACGGTCCGTACAATTGACGACTCACCTTTACAGTAGCTGATCTTGTAGGTAGCTTCTTCAAATTTGTCAGTTGCAGTGGAAAAAAACCCAAGCATTTAAATACTTTCGTCCAGGATTGATCTTTTCAGTTGCATCCAGTTTTTGGTCGATATACTCTTCTAAATATCCTTATGCAAACATTTTTGCCTTTTCCGAAAAATTTGCGATGATTTTTCTCCATTTGAGAAATACATACCTCATATTCTTTCCAATACCTTTCGCGGGACTTTTCCGGTAGCAACTCTTGAATTGCTGCATACGCTTCTTCGATATTGGGAGAGGTGTTCCATGTAATAAATTGTTCTTCTATCATTTTTGGAAATTTGTAATCAAAGACCATTAACTCAAAATGAAAAAAAATATTGTCACGCCTTGCTATGGTAGCCACTTCTATTGATTTAATTCTCAACGACAGTTTTAATTTAAAAATTGGTGTATTGATTTCTCTCAAAATTGGAAAAAAAAATTGCTTCACTCGTGAGGGATGGAATTTTGGATGGTCGTTTACGTTAAAATCGTCGATTTGTGATTAAATTTCTTAATATACTGTAATAGCTAACGTGCGATTCTTTAAATTTCCATTCTGAGTAGGCGGTGGAAAAAAAGTCATGTCTTTGATTATAGCTCATTTTTTAAATGTCATGTTATGGTTATGGATAAGTTTTGTGGTTGACGTTTCAAACTGACAGCTATAAGCAGACGAAACAATTCACTGGGGACCTACGTTCAAATTCCAAGGCTTACCTAGATTAGAAATTTAAAGAATCGCACGATATTTTAATATTATAAATTATGAAAATTGGACAGAAAAGCTCAAAATTTTATAAAAGCTGTTTTTTTGTGGAGGCTTATTTTAATTTTGCGAAACATGCCTTGAAAACCACCCTTAATTTCAACTGTGCGTTTATTAATGTTGAAGTTATTACATATTAGATTTTATTTTTAGATAAAGAGCTGTGGAATTAATTCATAATTGTTTACTAGGGAGAAAGGTGTTTCAAAAACTATAATGTCAGTGGCAGCATTTAATGTCCACCTCCTAGTGTAAGTTGTAAAATTGTTTGTTGTGAGTTAGATTTTGGTAATTTTAGTTTGAGATGGTAACTAAACATTTGATACGTTTAAGTATTTTTTTGGCAGACACTCAGTTCTCTATGAGCTCAGCTGTCAAATTTATACCGACCATGCAAGCATGAAAAATTAACTAAAAATGTGTTTTTCAAACTTAACATTTTAGTAAGAGGACATTAAATCCTGCGACCGGTATTAGTGTGGAATTAATTTGAAATTACGAATTTTGTTAGTAATAACTTGTGCCAAATAAATAATTAGATTTTTACTAATTCGTTAAATGTAGATTTTATGTGCTCAAATTTTAATATTGATGTTTCCTAAAAATCATTTTGTTCAGGGTGACGTAAAAGGTGTTGCCAAATTTAAAAGTGTGGGATTAAATAATACTACATTATTACATTATTACATAGCTGGTGTTTATAACTTTGGTGCCAAATATTTGGCGTCCTTCAGATTTACTTAAGCACGTTGATGTTTACTTTGGCTAAAGTGAATTTTTACTGTTATGGAGATTTTATTTTTCGTAAATTTCAGCCTATCCAAGACCCCGACCCGTTCATAAACTGCGACCTGATGGACGGACGCGACGCCTTCTTGACCCTGGCTCGAGAAAAACACTACGAATTTTCGTCGTTGCGTAGAGCCAAATTTAGCACAATGTGTATGCTGTACGAATTACACAACCAAGGTCAAGACAAGTTTGTTTACACCTGCAACAACTGCAAAGGTCACGTCGAAACGCGCTACCACTGCACGGTTTGCGACGACTTCGATCTCTGCATTCAATGTTACGAGAAAGACGGTCATCCTCACAAGATGGAAAGGCTCGGCTTCGATATCGACGACGGCAGTTCCCCGAGCGATCAAAAACAAGTCAACCCGCAAGCTGCTCGTCAACTCTCAATCCAAAGATGCATCCACTCTCTGGTTCACGCTTGTCAATGTCGCGATGCAAATTGTCGACTTACTAGTTGCCAGAAGATGAAACGAGTGGTCACCCACACGAAGGTCTGTAAGCGCAAGACGAACGGCGGCTGCCCGATCTGTAAACAATTGATAGCTCTGTGCTGCTATCACGCAAAACACTGCCAAGAGACCAAGTGTCCGGTACCGTTCTGTTCCAACATCAAACACAAGCTGAAGCAGCAGCAGTTACAACAGCGGCTACAACAAGCACAACTCTTACGGCGGAGGATGGCGGTCATGAACACGCGAACTTTGCCGCAAAGCAACGCGATGCCCGGTGCCAACAACGTGGGTTTGGCGTCGAGCGTTCAGTCGGTGGTGCCGGGCGCGGTGAGTCCCGCGAATTCGATGAACTCGTCGGCTATGGCGAACAGTGCAATGGGAATCCAAACACCACACCAGCCGGGAATCGGTATCAAACCGGGCACGCAGACGCCGCCTGCGAACGTGCTGCAGGTTGTGAAACAAGTGCAAGAAGAAGCGGCGAGGCAGCAGGCGCCGCACGTGGGGTATGGAAAGGTGGCGCCGGGTGGTGGTGTGCCTGGACAGAACATGCCGCCGCCGCAGTTGAGGGTGGGAGGACACATGGGAGGCGATCAAGGTAATTATCACAATGTTGCCTTATGGTTTACATGTTTTTGTCAACATTTTTTTCTATCAAACTGTTGCCTTGTTAGCACATAAAACAATAAAATAGAAATTTGAATGGGTAGTATGTCCGAGATTTATATGAGCACTAATAAGTCTTAATAATCTAAGTGTGCTTTACAAAATATGTATACTGGTGGCTTATTAATTTAAAACATTACAGAAGTTCCCGTTTATCTTTTATTTTCGCTTTATAATGGGTAGTCAATAAATGGAAATTTGCTTTTGTTAAAACTCCAGGAAACAAGACGCTATTGCTTCTCCTCAATTATATCGTCCATCATATTTCAAATTTAATTAACGTTGGCGTAAACACAATTATTATAGTCTCCAAAGGTCTCTCAGATAAGTTCCTTTGAGTCACTCGGTATAATGTGAAGAGATATAGATAAAATTATGTTTGCAACACGACTATGGTTACGAGCCATAATAGTAGCAATAACATGCGAGTATAATACTATGCTTTGCACACGACAATCTAGAAGACATTGGCATCTCCATGGCCCAAAAGAACAAAAGCGTACTTTTCAAGAACTATTATTTCGAATTCAAAGAGGACAACTGAAACGTTTTATAGTTACAAAACAGTTATTGTACCCATTATCTTTACATAAAGACGTTTACGGTCAAATTATAATCCTTTTTTTTTTGTAATTAGAAAATGTATGTTTCTTCTTCGCCTATTTGAAAGAGCTTTTTTCTTCTGAATGCAAAGATAACTTACATGTCAAGTGAAAATTAAAGATTCTAGTGTGCTATGAAAAAGAAAGAGAGCCATAGTGTGCCAGATGTCAAATGAGTGACAAAATCAAAATCAAACAACAAAACGAATTTTAGGAAGTACTAGATAATATTTTTTTAAGTTTTTTCTGTTAGTTTGCTTAAAAATTTGAAATTTCATATTGGAGATTCTGATTTACAGATTCATTCATAATTGTCAATTGTCATAGTTACGTTACCGTAACTCCAGTGTGTAATTCTCACTGTTATTAGGGTTGATCATTTCGGTAAAAGGCCTTGTCGATCAGATTGGTACCACCTTGAGACAATGTAATGTAATTGTAATTGTTGAAAACTGTTACAGCTGAAAATGTTACTATAAGTAGCAGTATTTGGTGTGGACTTTGTATATTATATAATTATATTCTGCACCTATCAGAGTGCATTTCCAACCTCTATGACTTTTTAAAGTCGTTACAACAATTTTCCCGGTCGACAAAGAATAATTATGTCACTCCTCTTTGTTGTCGACTGGGCTAAATACTAAGAATTAAAAGATGTTTCCCTGAAGAAGATTCCCTAATCGAAAATTTTCAGAACATGCAGTCCTCCCCACATGACTATGTAAATTTTGTTTTGCTCAAACAACATATTTTATGAATCATTTATGAAGACCCATTCTGTTCCCCAAATTTAAGAATATTTCGGGATGACTAGATTTCAAAATTATGAGGAATCATTCATGGAAAAATTATTTTCTGTAACAGGGAGAAAAACTTCAGTTCAGTTTTCATGCTTTCTTCACTTCCATGGGGTCATAAAGACTCTTTATTAGTCAAAAGTATTACTATTATTTTTTAAGGAGCTAACTAACCATTATCAGAATAAACCAAGAGCGCTATTCAAAAATTCTATAAAAAGTCTATAAACAAATCTAACACAATAGATGGGTTTGTAAAGCAGGTACTTTGTGGGGATTTTAGGGAATTCATATAATACCGGTCATAAAATCCTTTTGAACAATGGTTGACGATCAAAGCCAATAATCTTTATGGAAGGTCATCCCAGGCTTAATTCATTTGGAAAAAAGCTCATAAATCTAACTGATTGTAAAAGTCAATCCATAAGGCAACTACAAAATTGAAATAAAGAATTTTTATCTCACTGGAGTTTGATCTTAAAATTCATTTTAAAAATAATCAGTTTATGTCTTCCATTTATAGCCTTTAAAGGATTATGACATTTTATTTTTATTTTGGTAGATCGTGTATTAATTTATATTTAATTGTGTTGCTCGATATTTTATTTTGAAAATTTAATGAATTTATTACTTCTGCATTCCTGGGCATTATGTTACACCTGTTTAGTTGGAGGGGTTGTTCAACGCCCTTTTTAGTGGACTAGTCACTGTACAATAATTTGTGGGTGTCGAGGTTGGCGGTACGACGAATCATCTCTAGGTTTTTCCATAATTGGCCATTTCTTTTGTCTGATAAGATAAGATAAGAAGACTTCTATATAAGATTAATTTTACTTTGTTTTATACTTTTTGTTAAAACTTGTGTGTTTGTACATATACATACATATAAAATGCATTATCTATTTCTTTTTTAGGTGGTAATCTACTTCCTATGCAACAGTGGCAACAACGATATCCAGGAGGAGCGCAAGGCATCAGGCAGCCTGGTCCACAACTGATGCAACAAGGTCAAATGGGACAAAACACCATGCAGGGTAACCAAGGGGTGCGGCCTGGTGCTGGAAACATCACAAATCCTCAAAACGCGATGCAGAAACAAGCTTTGCAGCAATTGATGCAAACCTTGAGGTCTCCCCAATCTCCAGAGCAACAGCAACAAATTCTTTCAATACTGAAATCGAATCCCCAGTTGATGGCAGCGTTTATCAAACAACGACAGGTGCGTATCGCTCGTTAAAGGTCAAACGTAAGACGTGTGGTTTTGTAAACTGTCCGAATTTGTCCTTTTGTCACCTAGATCCTTCTAAAACCAAACCTCGAATCCAAGAACTCCCTGCAGAGGAGAAGCGAAAAATCGGCGGCAATAGACACTGAATCGTGAGATACGGTATCCTTGATTGAAGTTCAATCTAGAGATGTAAAAGAATGTTCTATTTGCAGCAGGCTCAACTACAACAAACGAGTGGTGGAGGTGTTGGGGGCACGCCACCACAGCAGCTGCAGCACATTCTAACGCAACAGAACACGGGGCAGCATCCGAACAGAATGCAGATGCAAACCGGGATGTTGGCCCAGAACCCTGGTCAAGGGCTAGCCCAGGGACCTAACCAACCACTGACGCCGCAACAGCAGCAGTGGTATAAACACCAACAGCTTCTGGCGATGCAGCGACAGCAACAACAGCAGCAGCAGCAGGTGCAACAACAACAACAGCAGCAGCAACAGCCCTTCCAGCAGCCGTCCGCGCCACCCTCGTACCAGCAACGACTGCCAGCGATCAGGCCCTCGCATATCGGTTACAACTCGTATACCGAGCAACAGTATCCGCCGATGCAGGGTCTGAAGCCCACGCCGCCCCCAGTGGCCTCACCCCAAGCCGTGATGGGTCCGCCACAAGGGGGCATCTCTGTACAACAGCAGCAACAGCTAAGGAGTCCGCCGCCCATCAGGAGTCCGCAGCCCAGCCCGTCGTCGAGACCGTCTCCTAGTCCCAGAAACCAGACGGTGCCGAGTCCACGGGGGCCCCAGCCGTCACCGCACGACACGACGACGTCGGAGATGCTGTTGGGCCAGAACCACACGGGGGCGCTGCATCCGCACGCGTCGCCAGTGGGGTCGAACCAGGAGACGGGGGAGGTGCCTGCCATGACGCCCCAAGACCAACTCAGTAGGTTTGTGGAGCAGCTCTAGTGGTGAGTGTTGGCGCAAGCTCTGTTCTCCCAACGAACTGGCAATGGTGCTACGTAACTGACGACTCATCTCTCGTACAAGTGTAAAGTGATTGTAAAATGTATACTTAAGGACAGAACGAGTGTAGCTGTGTAAATACGGTGTAGATTTTTAATCTAAATGGACCTATGTATTTTGAATTGTACATATGTTTAAATACACTCTTGTATCATATTATAAATAATATTAGTGAAATGTTTACCTTACGATGTGAATGAAGATACCTAAAAGTATTTTGGCTTGCGAGGCTGTGTTCTTAACTTAACGGATTGTTACCTACGGAGGTAGACTCAACATAGCTACGCACTGTTGCTATTACATACATACTTGTTTTTATATTCAATATGATTCGTGACAAGTCTATGATTAGTGATGCTGTATAAAGTAGCAGATTTTTACCGAGACTGTAAGTGTCGTGTCGGTAGCTATTGTGATGGTGGCCAACGGCCCCTATTTGTTTTTATATAATATATTTATAATTTATATATCGTCTTGTTTTCATGTGTTACATTCCACGCGTGTGGAGTGGTGCTGGCACCTGACAATCTTGACCCCGCCAGTGCAATACTTACACAACACTCCATCCTAATTTATTACTGAACATACATCAATTAGATTAATTAGTGTTAAGTATTATATAAAAGAGAAATAAACAATATTTGAAAAAATATAGTTTACACATTCAAATCCTGTTCTTCCTGTTGGCTTGCATGCAAAGTAACACAATTTTGAAGTAGAACTTTCTTTGCATAAAACAGGAAAAATCTATAACAAGCAGCAGTATCAGACACATTTAATAAGACTTGCAGAATATGTTTGTCAACATAAACCAACATGAATACATTCAAATATATCATACATCGAATGAACTATATAATTACAAAATTGTTTCAAATTCACATACTATTTATTTCATTCCAAAGTGTTTACAGCTAAACAGACTTTACAAATAATGAAAAATGTATAAAACTTTTATCACACTGTGATATTCAGTCCAGAAATTTCGCTCACATAAGAAAGATAAGGAAGTTTTGGACTCAGCAGACACTTACAAATTATTTACAACAAATGGGGCTGAAAAAATACTGCATTAGAAACGTTATAACCTAAATATTACGAAAGAGCTTACCCACTCGTATTATTACTACAAAAGAGCAAAATAATACTAAATTGGCCAAAACCGACTCTCTACTCTTTTTGCGGTCCTCTTCGGGGTCCCTTGACCCAAAATTTCCTTGAATTCTTCGCATTTTTGAAAACAGTCGATAAAAAGCACGAGAAAAGTCAAATTTTGAGGTTAGGTGGCTATCCTTAAAAGGTCAATGACTCTAACCTCTCTTTTATTTTCAAAAGTAGGGTGCAAAAAGGTCTTTAGACAAAGGGTGGAGCCCTAATATCATTCAAGGCTATAAAAGTTGATTATTTCAGTCAGCTTGAGATTATTTTAAAAGATTCTGTAGCAAACATCTAAAAAGACAAGAGTATAATGATTTTTTAGACAATTTATAAACGAATCTTTTTCTATTAATTTGATTTTGATATTGTAATATCGCTAATAACAAGAAGCTTTTTAAAATCGGCTCCTGTGGGATACTATAATGTTTGATAATAAATTATCTTTCTGTGCTTCGTTTTTAGGAATGATATAGCGACCTTGCTAAGTAATAATAAATCCATTATCATGTAAAAAAATATTCAAAAAAATTGGTCAAGAAAGAAGTTTTGCAAATGATTCAAACATCCAATAGTTCTCCAATAGGCTTTGAACGTCAAAATTCTCCATCCAACGCAACTAAAATGTGAGTTTTGTCTTCCAGAGGCAACGTGAAGGAATCATCATTTATGAAGACCCCATATCAGATAAAGTATCGACACCCTTCATGACCAATAGGTTCAGTTTTGTTGTTTAATTAATTTGTTGGTTTATTACTCTTCTACTTTTATTCAAACTGTTGCTTTGCATTTTTGGCGTTTGATTATGTCTCCGATTACACTGGTCTACAAAATAAAACTGTTTTTTCCTCCTTCTATTTATTGGGGGCCTATTCTGTAATTTTTAGAGAGGCGTTAAAATTGTATCGTCCTTTAAAATTTGAAATGTTATGGTAAATTCATAGCAAATGTAGCAACACGTTGGCAGTTTTTGCAAGTTCTTGGCATTTTGTACCTACAACAAAATTAAATTTGCTTTAAGATCTGAAGAAATGTGACAATATAATGCAAAACTAACCAAAATATACCCTTTAAAATAGAAACAATCACTGTACAACTTTTTTTTGCTGAGCGCCACGGAGTCACAGCAAGAACTGCGCAGGCGCTTACATTGGTGTAAAAACAACATCAGTCAATATCGTTTCCTCTCTTTCTATCAATTCGAACCGTTTTTGTATATACAAACACGATCTAATTAGAATAACGTTAATATAATAAAGGGTTGATGCGAGAACGAAACACAAAAAAGCTTAATTTTGAACAATTAGGTAAAAAAAAACATTAAAAGAAACATAAAATAAAATAGATGCAGATGTATATTTAGCACGTTAAAGTCTTCATATTCATTATATTTTTATTCGAAGGAGGATTTCATTGCAGACTAGTCTTATTATTGTTTATTCTTGTAGCAAGAAATTTCGTATTTCAAAACTTAAAATTTATTTTATCGTTCCGTTTTCTATTTTCCTTCTGCCTATTTTATTTTTTATTCTCTGTCTTTACCAAAGTTGTTTGCTCCTCTTTTGAAAAAATCTTTAAATTTTACTTCTTGTCATTTTTACACACTTTTCTTTCATTCTGGGTCACTTTTGGTGGTACAGATACCAACTTTTTTAATTAGTCTTCCCCTAAAACACAGAAAATAATTTTTATTAAAATCACCGACGCACGTTTCGCCAACAATGTTGGCATCATTGGTTGGGTGATGATCACCCTGATGATGCCAACATTGTTGGCGAAACGTGCGTCGGTAATTTTAATAAAAAATATTTTTTGACTTTTCTTTCTGGGGTTGCGTGTTCTAATTTTGGAGCAAAGATCTATTGAGTTTTTTATTGCAAATTTGTTATTGAAATCTAAATGTTGTCTAAGAATTGTATTAAGCCATTTTGAAAGTATTGATACAGGTGAATTGACAAAAGAAACTACTGGTCTAATGGGAAAAGGTTGAGTTTTATGTATTTTAGGTAGACCGGTCTAGGTATGCAAGGATTCATGGGTATTAGTGTGAAAGCTTGTGGGTCGAAATATTTAATTAGACTACAAATCGTCATCAGGTGTATACAAATTGAACTGCTCTTCTTGTGAGTCATTCTACATAGGTCAGACAGGTCGCAAAATATCAGACCGTAGTAAAGAACATTTTAGGCACATCTATAACAACACAGATCTTGCGCTTTGAAACCCTTCGAGTTGAGTCGTATACGCTTTGAAGCGAAGGGAGATTGGAATAGCACTCCAGAAAAAGGTACAAAAGCTTGCGGTATCAAAAGCGAGTTAACACACTAAATATTATGTATTATTCTGGATAGTCAATAGCAAGACTTAAAAAATAGGATATTTTGTAAAATAAAAAACTACAAGATTTGCAAAGTTTAGTGAACAATTCAGAATACAGGATCATTGAAGCAATTAAACAAGATGCCTTGAAAAATGATCCACAATCATGCAGTATTTATTTTAGATCAAATTTTAAGTTACAACAAACGAAAGCCAAAAAGGTCAGAAATGACCATTCGCCAGTGTGTCATGTGGATGGTTCCTTCACCTAAAGGTTACGAATATTATATAGGAAATATTTCAGCCGAATTACCCTGCTTAGATGTACTGGAAGCACAAAACCGAGTTTTGAAATGACAGAATTAAAAGGAAACTAGAAGCAGAGGCAAGTTGTTTATCTCGTATTGAAAAATTGGAGGATAAATTCTATGGATTTTAAAATATGTACATTATAGAGAAAACTGTTGGAAATCAAAACATATTAGCCAACAAAATGCTGTTTTGTTATTCAGGGGTTTTCTACTAAGTACGTAATTCTTGTTGGATACTTTTTTCACAAAAATTTGACAAGTAAAATGCTTTTTGATCTAACAATGAAAATACTATCAGAATTTAAAGCATCAGCTAGATTTCTTGCAATTCATACTATTCCAGACAACCACAAATGTAATGTCGAATTGTTCAAGTTGTTTGGAAATGGTAGTTTGAAAACCCATGTAAAACATCCATTACACAGCAACATGCCTCTCTTTCTGAGCTTTGACTATTTTAAAGCCAATACACCCTATTTGGCTGTATTGGCTTTAAAATGGAGTTTTACATTGTGTAAATAACATTCAATTACCCTGGAAAAAACAATAGGAGAGGATTAACACAAGAAACGGCGGAGGCCTTGAAATTTACCACAAAAAGCACTTCAGAGTGTATCCAGTATTTACTTAAAGATGTTGGAGTTTATTATGTTCTGACAAGAGGATGTCGTTCTGATGCTTTTGAAGCCATGTTCAGCACTGTTTGTATGAGGTGTAGTTTCCAAGATGCCACTGATGCCCAAGCTGCTCACCATGCCATAAAAAGAATAATAATTTGTGGTCGTGTACAAACAGCCACTTCTGTAAATGTTTCAGAACCTTGTAATTTTTTAAGCCAAGTCGGTCACCTCCATGAACTTGAAGCTGAAAACAATACTCAGATTCATTTAAGAACAAATACACATGCAGGAACAAATTCTTAGAATTCAAAATTTTGAAATTTTTGATTTAACCCAAAGTATGATAGAATCTGCGTCTGTAGCATTTCTGGAAGGCTATATTCTATGAACAATTCAAAAAAGAGTAATTTGTAAAGCTTATCTGAATAATTTACCAAGAGATGCTGGCAATAATTCTCTGGTGACCCTCATATATACAGGGTGGAAAGTTTAACTGGAATAAATTCAGTATCTTCACTGCAATTGATTTTGCGAAAAATTCCTGAAACACGTCAATTTTTGTTTTTGAATTGCCACTTTTTAGTCTGATCAGCTTTCTTTTGTTTTTACTCAGGGGGATGTAACCACCCTTAATTTTTTTTTTTAAATGGGAAGATATGCCAACCGACACATCATTGGAAAGGTCATAAAAAAAGGAATACAAGGATGTGTTTTGTTTCATGTATTTCTATCTCATCTGAGAATAAGATCCTAAAAACTGTTTTTAGGATCATAGGACCAGTGTTCTTTCCTGATAATCTTAATACAGAAAGATATCTACCGTTTCTTCAAGAAACGCTTCGCCCAGCTCTGGCGGACCAATTTAGAGATGAATTAGATCCAAAACTTCCACATGAGAGAATATGGTATCAACAGGATGGAGCTCCACCGCACTATGCTGCATCTGTTCGGCGTTATTTGGACGACATTTTTCATAATAGGTAGATCGGTAGAAGAGGTGCAATGGACCCATGTATTTTTACCTGGCCTGCGCGCGCATCTGAACGGCAAGTGACATTTCCAAAATTAATTTGGTAAATGTCAAATGTGGAAGCACCAACTATATAAATAAAACAATATGGAGTATAACTGCTTCGTTCTTTTTTGTTCAAATCGAAAACATACCGAAGAATTAAACAACAAACGCCGTTGCTGTCACTTTCTGACAGGTGCAGAAGGTCTGTTCAGTACTGGGCCTGTCAAACAATTTTCAAATGACCCGTTTTTCTGCCGTTCAGACAACTATCCTTTTCTATTCGGTACATGGGTCCATAGAATGGCCAGCAAGACCACCAGACCTCACTCCTCTTGACTTTTTTTTGTGGGGGTATCTTAAAAGTAAAGTCTACACCACAAAGCCCGATAATCTTGAAGATTTGCAACAACGTATTACCGATGAAATTCAGCAAATCACTTCAGAAATGTTGTAAAATGTAAGAAATGGGTTTTATTATTGAGATATCCAGATTCAAAATTAATACCATCCAAGAGAGCTGCAACCCGTTCACCGCCAAAGTATGACAAATGCCCTGGAAGCGTAGCCTTTAGCGACCGTTACCGCCCGAGATGGATACGCTAGAGGGAGCTGGGGGAAGTTTCAGTGGGAACGAGGAACCACGCTTGAAAGGGCGGCAGTGGGTGTTCTGCTTCCGTTGAAGTTACACCACGTTATTTTTGTTCGCTAAATTCGCCATTTTGTTAAAGCATAGTTATATCTCCACCGTTGAGCTTCCTTTTGTTGTAAAAGAATTGTACGCGTTCGTTCGACTTCGAAAGGGAGATCCATCTCGCGGAGGTTCCAGTTTTGTTTAGTTCGAGTCAGTTAAATTTCCACCGTCGCGTCCCTAAGCCAAGTGAGGTGATTGTATTCCTGGAAATAAGGTAACCATTTGCTCTATATTTTTCTTCCGACTCGCCGTCCGGAGAGGCCAGGAAATTGACCGACGTTTATTCCATGTGCATCTCGGAAATCTTTAGGTAAAACCATCTCAAATTTTACAGTTAGCCCGCCATTTTGGACGCTAGGACGTCATAAAACTCGCCATCTTGAAAATGGAGTCGTTCCTACTTTGCACCTACATGTCTTGTAAAGAATGTTAGCCCTTGTTTAAAATAATGTTCACTATTGCTACTGGAAGTCTTCCGTGAGCCCCTGAATTTCGTATCAGTTGCCTTCAGCCCTTCTTTTCTCTGCAGTATCATAAATTACCAAGCTGATGAGTCACAGGTACCCCGAATAACTTGCTAAAGTCGTTGTTGTAATTTGTTTTTAGTTATTGTTGTCAATTTCAGAAAGTTCCAATGTGTTGTTGACTTCTAGTTACAGGGCTCGCGCGTTCAATTCAAAACAAAGTGATTCCCTAACTCAAATTAACTAGATTGCCACTCAGATAAATTTGTTAATAACTACCTATCTTTCGCTATGAGGCCGACAGCAGCTTGCGGTTGTCACAAAGCTATTTTGGACTTGACTTGAATTAACCAACTCCGTAAGACCTGAAGACTTTAGGTAAAAGCTGGCCAAACGTCACACCTGAATGTCGGGGTTCTGAACGGTGTCTTATCGTTGTTTTGCGGCCCCTTGCGATTTCTTGACGTTCGCTGTTAACTGACATCTAGCGCTTATTCGACATCGTGGAAGCCAAATATCGGTTTTTAGTGTAGTTTGTGCATGTTGTAGTGTTGTAGTTACATTGTGCCCCGTTCCGTGTTGCGCCCGCTGATGTCATCGCATTGCATCCGTGTCAAAATAGCTTCCAAACCAAACGTTGCGTTACTGTATATTTGATTTATTGTGTTGTTTGTTCGTACATGTTTCGAGACAACAAATCGACCAAATAGTGTTCAGTTCGTGGTCCGCGTTGCAGGCTGCTGTTAGAAGGAGTTAGGTGGCCCTACTTTCGGGGATACCTATGCCCATTGTCTCTTGGGTGCATAGGGGCCTAGAAAAAGGGAGTTGCCACTAATTCCTTGAACCTACGAAGTCAAAGTTGCAGCACTGTTTTCGAGTTCCTGACTAATTGCTTACTTCACTAATCATTAAAATACTAAATAACTAAAAGAATAGACCCTGAGAGAAGTGCCGTTAACTTGGACTTGGTTTGGACAAGTCTCCCAGAAAGACCAACGTAACTATGTCTAGGAAAATTCCGTAATAAACTCATTTCTCTTGGTCCGTTGGATGTGCCAGTTTTGCCCCCCACGATCGTAAACTCTCTCTACAATCTGGCCTCACTGACAGACAATTGTCTTGTTCGCTTCGCTTTAGTCTTTCCATTGGATCTACCTGTGGTCCACCACT
The DNA here is from genome assembly GCA_963583935.1 of Diaperis boleti. NCBI lineage: Eukaryota > Metazoa > Arthropoda > Insecta > Coleoptera > Tenebrionidae > Diaperis > Diaperis boleti. The sequence goes on from OY757246.1 coordinate 17,105,282, forward strand.
CTCCGACTTACATGCACCCCACTTTGATAACTCCACGCGTTTCGATATTCTTGTGTTTCCCTCTCAGATGTTTCATTGTATCAGTCAGTTGTAAATTCCTGTAAACTACAAAAGCTCAAGGGTGGAATGTATTTAGCTGATCTAACCTCACACATCATGTACCGCAGGATTGTTTAATTGTATTATTGTTTTATTATTTGCCGCCAATTGTTACTCTGTTGAAGTCATGTAAAATTGTCCGTTGTTATTTATTATTGGGAATCATTATTGTTAACATTATGAAATCGCATGTGTACCAACTTAATTCGAAGTCACCAGAAATTGTTAACCACAGTACGCAATCACTAAACTCAAGACACTTCAAGTTGTTCAAACTGAATAAACATTTAAAACCATAATTTTTGTGTTATCAATTTGCGCTCCACTCCTGATTAGCTCTCGCCATGTATCCAAAGAATTTGGGGTTTGTTTTGTTGGGTAAGTTTGAATGTGCCGCCATTGCTTGTCTTGTAAAAAAATCACACAACGTAAGGTTCTGCTTTTTCTTTCATTGTCTGACGATCATTGGCCAACCTTTTCAATTTCGCGGTTTGTTTCAAATTTTCAAATTTGACGTTTGATGACGTCATTGACATTTCATTTCATGTTAAAATTCAAAATGTGGCGGTAATGTCAAGGGGAGTTATCACATTATTGTCCTGCAATTTGTCAAGAAAGACTTGGTGAACATATTGAACATCTGTTACGTTAAAAAAACATTATACTTACCTAAAACGATTTTTTTTTTAATTCAAGTCCTACAATTTTAAATGTATATGTTTTTGTACAAGTCGAGATCATTTTGTGAGATTTTGTATACAAGCCGGGCTCCGTTTTAGCAAGGCGAGATCCGAAACGGACCTCAACTTGTTTCTACGTGTATATCGTGCCCAAAACGTTTAAAACAGTGTAAACAATGTTTCTGTCAATTTTAGCTCAGATCTCATCTTCACCATTTTTATGAATTTTTATACAAATTTAGTTAGTAAACGTCTGCTGCAGAGGGCGGTGCAGTAGTATACACGGAGTTTATATATTATGCACAAAATGAGATCCAGTAGATATGGCAACGTCGACTGGTAGCCGAACAAAGATTAAGTAGAATTAAATCGCAATACAAAGCGCTGAACTGGAATATTCACTGATCGAATGACACGAATATAATTTTGCAGAATAAAATGATGAAAAATGAAAAATACAACCGTATGCACAAAAAATTTACTGTTTAGCAACTACCGAATTTAAAGACGAAATTTAAATACAGATATACGTACAGACATGCCCTTCCCGTTGAGGGCTAAACCGTTGTTAACGAATTATCGTAGTTATTAGCGATTAAAATCTGACGATTTTAACGATTTGTAACGCAAGAAAGCTTGACGGGTTATCACTGTATTTGACGAGCGAATAGACGTCTTGATTTGATTTATTTTTGGTTCAGATCTACAGTAGATATAGCACAAACACAGGCACAGTTACAAATACAGTTCACGTCAAAACATTTTTTTCGGCTTTCAAAATTTCGAAATTTCAACTTGCCAAATGGTCGTGTGAGACCGACGAATTTCAATATTTTGTTCTAAAGTTCTAAAGAGAAAATTGTTAGGTTCGAAAATATATAAAACGAGGCCAAAATCAATAGTTCAAAAAAATACGTAAAGGTGCAATGCGGGTCCGCGCCGTAGAAAACGTCGTGGGGATAAAATTTCACTTTGGGTTCTAGTCAAACTGATCTGATTTGCGTTTTTGTTAATCCGGAGCATATTTACGACTCACATGTTTAATCTTTTTGTAATTTTTAATTTAATATCAATATTTACTTATATTCCGGCGAATATTTTTATTATCTCACAATCACGTAATAATACATACGTATTCAGTTATTTTATTTCATACTGTGTCATATTTGTTAGTTTTACGTCAGAGTTGTGAGTCCGGGAAATGGGACTTTACAGTACAAGTCCTGTAAAAAAAATACAACCAACAAATCAAACTGTTGTCATTCATGGATGTTTAAATTCTAAATTCCAATTTCATTTTTTAAAATGAAAACAATGATTTAGTATCTGTAGCATGAAATAAAACGCATTACGACATACGTCCGGAAACTTTTACAGTAACTTGTCCCAAATTTCCTGTAAACATTTCGACTCGTTACTGTAAAAATGAGTTTTCCGGATTTATAACGTAAATTACTATTACGCTTTTTGAAGTCGGTTTCTTGTTTTTAAGTTAATTATTTTACAATTTTAAGTGATGGGTAGATCTTGTAAGGATGCTTATCAAATGAGGAAGATGAAAGACGAAAACGCTAAAAAAATTAAACTAGAACTATTGAATGAATTACTACCTGAAAAATCTGAGGCAATTATGCCTTTAATGATGACTACCAGACGCAAACATCTGAATAAACACCTGATTAGTATTAAATATTATTAAAAAATTGTTGTGTGCCTCACCTTTATTATAAGCACACGACTGAAAGTGAAATTTGCCAAGACAGGTACAGGAAAGCCCAGGGAGGCCTCTTGAGACCGAGGAGGGGCCTTGAGACAGGGGGGCCAAGTAGGGCCCCTTAAGACAGGGGGAACCGGGGGCCCCAAGAGACAGCGGGACCTGAGGGGACCCAAGACAAATTTGTAACATATTGTAATTATACAAAAATATCAACAACTTTATAACGCATACAAAATTCGATATCATTTGAGACAACCGTCAACGAAGTCTGCCGTTTGGAATGTTTTGCTCAGCACGAGCCCCCCACCCACGCTCACGCATTCCGGTGCGTTCGCCGGGAGACCTTCGATGTGGCTGGAGCAGGCAGCCTATCTATCTACTACCTATTTGGCTTAGCACCGACTTCAGACAGATCATTGGGTAGTACATGTAATAATACATGTATTCAATTATTTTTCACTTTTTGAAGTCGGTTCTCTTTTTTTTAAAAGCAAATTTTTTTACAATTTTAATACCTAGTAAAGACGCTTCTCGAATATTGAGGTCCTCAATAAAGTTGACGAAGAAATCGGTATGAACATAATTATATACATAAAAGAAGAAAAAATATGGGGATTTTTCTCGATTTCCATGGGATTCCCTGATCAGATCCTGATTTTTTAACAATGGAACCACCTCAAGAGTATACCCTTTCAAATAAAAGAAGAATTTTGTAAATCGGTCCACAACTGACAAAGAAATCGGTGAACATACATGATAAGTCGGTTAAAAAGGGAGCGAGAATTTGAGGATTTTTCTCGATTTCCATGACATTCCCAAATCAAATCCTGTTTTTTTTTTACTGTGTAACCACCTTTAGAGTATACCCTTTCAAATAAAAGAAGAATTTTGTAAATCTTTCCACAATTGACGAAGAAATCGGTGAACATACATGATAAGTCTTTTAAAGAGGGAGCGAAAATTTGAGGATTTTTCTCGATTTCCATGAGATCCCCTCATCAGATCCTGAAATGGTGACAATGGGACCAATCTGTAAGTATACTCTTTCAAATAAAAGAAGAATTTTACAAATCGGTTTATAAATGACGGAGTTCTGCGGTAACAAACATTAAAAAAAAAACACAACTGAATTGATAACCTCCTCCTTTTTTGAAGTCGGTTAAAAATAGTAGATTATTATACGAGCTCCTGTGTAAATTGGACGCTTTATGCCACAAGGGGTTTATAAAAGCACGAGTGAAACGAGTGCTTTTGTGAGCCCCGAGTGGCGTAAAGCGTTCAATCTACACAGGAACGAGTGTAATACAACATTTTATCGTTCGACATCATCCCGGAAAGCCTTTAAATTGCTTAAAATCCATAAAAATAGTGTGACGTTTATCTGTCATTTTCATTATTTCATGACAGAGAGTGTTTACACAAGCGAAAATTCTGACAGTGTCGAACGATAAAATATGTTAAAACATTTTTTGGATTTTTAATTTTTTTTTTCAACTTTAAACAATTATTATAAACAAAATAATTAACTTTTAAAAACTTTTTGAACATGAACTTCTTGAGTACATATATATGTATATAAAAATTTCGTGTCACGGTGGCTGGACCGATTTTTATGAAATTTGTTTTGTATATTTGGTAGGTAAGAGAATAGGTCGTAAAGTATTTTTTACATGAGCATGAGGGCTCAGGGGGGCCCCTTGGTCTGGACCAATTTTTATGATCTTTGATTTGTTGGATTTGTTTCTGCCCCGAATAGCAGAATAACTATTAAAACATGGACATGGGGCCAGGGGAGCCCCTTGGGTGTATAACTCAAGAACGGCTTTTATGATCTTTGATTTGTTGGATTTGTCTCCACCCCGAATAGCAGTATAACTATTAAAGCATGGATATGGGGGCTAAGGGGGACAAAGGCGGTACAAAGTTCGCCGGGTCAGCTAGTAAATATATCCGAGCGTCCAGTAATCTACTGAACACTCTTCAGAAAGTACTGAACATTCAGATTTTCATACCGAGCGTCTATGATTTTTACTATGCGAATAACATATTATACTTGGCAGTGTGGGTTTTAAACATGGGGCACGATTTTTTTACCCAGCAATTGAGTAGATAACCATGACTGCTTATTAAATACATATCGATAATAATACCTACTATGATTCTATTACTAATATTATGCATTAGCATTATATAATTTGCAATATCAAGTTTTACCGAAAAATGTAACCAGGCAGACTAATTAAATACTATGTGAATAATTTGTTGCGTTTTTAAAATAAGTCGTTTGCTGACGTATTGCGCGCCAAACTAGCCCCGCCCCGCATGCGCAATATCATATCTTTTATTTTTTTCTTTATCTTTTATCATATCCAGTCATCGTGAGTCGGTAGAAAACTACAGTAGGCTAGTAGCCTAGCCTACAAGTAGCGAAGTAGATGAATAGCAGTGTAGCATTGTTGTTCTTTTCTGTTGTACGTATTAGACACTTATTACTTTTTCATATTCTTACTTCACCCCGACGCTTCCTCTCACGGGGACGTTACAAGCTCTAAATTTTGCGTCCTTTACCGCACCTCCCCGCTATCACCAAACTCAGCAAAATACGGCACCCTTACTGTAAATAATATTGAGTTGTTGTAGAAGATTGTTAATTGGTTGGGGCGACGGTGGGGCTGTTTCCACCCTCTCTACCCCCACCATTTCATAATTTCATTTCTTGGGCCATGTACCAAGAGTTGTCAATTGGACTCCACAGAGCTCACTTCGAACATCTCATGAGAGGACGCATATAGACTCTCCACCATTTTATACAGTCCACTATATTTTTTAATAAACCGGCAAAAACTAGGTAGCTGTATTACTTACCACCCACCACGGGAAGCAGGGTAAAATACAAAAACATACAGTTGTAAGAGTCCAATTTTTTATTAATAAATATTTGAGGCCCTACCTATATCGCCAGATAAAATTTTATGCATCATGATGTCATGTGGAAATTGTGGAATAGTGTTGATTTTTTGAACATTGTGATTTATATATCTGTACAACGAAGACGTGCGTTTATTGTGAACTTGTAAAGTGTATTTGGGACGTTTTTTATTGAAAATTTAATGAATTTATTACTTCTGCATTCCTGGGCATTATGTTACACCTGTTTAGTTGGAGGGGTTGTTCAACGCCCTTTTTAGTGGACTAGTCACTATACAATAATTTGTGGGTGTCGAGGTTGGCGGTACGACGAATCATCTCTAGGTTTTTCCATAATTGGCCATTTCTTTTGTCTCATAAGATAAGATAAGAAGACTTCTATATAAGATTAATTTTACTTTGTTTTATACTTTTTGTTGAAACTTGTGTGTTTGTACATATACAGTAAAAGCTCTCATAAGCGGACACTCACGGTCCTCATTTTTTTGTCCGTTTATGGAAGATGTCCGGTTAAAGGAAAGGGCTTCTATATAAGACTAGCTGACCCGGCGAACTTTGTATCGCCTCAGAATCAATAAATGTTGTGTTAACTTATTAGCTAAATTCACTTTTTTATCAAAACATAATGCACACAACGCCATCTCCTGGCATTGCCGGAACCAGCATACAACGCCATGTTCATTTTTGTTTCTGCCATGTATTCCGGGCGGAGGCAAATCCAAAAAATTAAAGATCGGTCCAGCCGTTCTTGAGTTATAAACCAAAGGATGCCCCTGAGCCCCCATGTCCATTTATTAATAGTTATTCTGCTATTCGGGACGGAGACAAACACAACAAATCAAAGATCATAAAAATCGGTCCAGATGTTCTTGAGTTATAAACCCAAGGGTTCCCCCTGAACCCCCTGTCCATGTTTCAATAGTTACTCTGCTGTTCGGGGCGGAGGCAAATCCAACAATAATTTGTGGGTGTCGAGGTTGGCGGTACGACGAATCATCTCTAGGTTTTTCCATTATTGGCCATTTCTTTTGTCTGATAGGATAAGATAAGAAGACTAGCTGACCCGGCGAACTTTGTATCGCCTCAAAATCAATAAATGTTGTGTTAACTTATTAGCTGAATTCACTTTTTTATCAAAACATAATGCACACAACGCCATCTCCTGGCATTGCCGGAAACAGCATACAACGCCATGTTCATTTTTGTTTCTGCCATGTATTCCGGGCGGAGGCAAATCCAAAAAATTAAAGATCGGTCCAGCCGTTCTTGAGTTATAAACCCAAGGGTTCCCCCTGAGCCCCCTGTCCATGTTTCAATAGTTACTCTGCTATTCGGGGCGGAGGCAAATCCAACAAATCAAAGATACCTACCAAATATAAAAAAAATATATACTTCATAAAAATCGGTCGAGCCGAAAAATCGGTTCAGCCCAAGGAGGCCCCCTGGGCCCCCATGTCTATGTGAAAAATAGTTTACCACCTATTCTCATACCTACCAAATATACAAAAAAAAAAAATCATAAGAATCGGTCAACACGAAAAAGCGGTCCAGCCCGAGGGCCTCCTCTTACGAAAGCGCTGAACGGACATGAATGGAAAAATAACTGTAAACGTTTTTTTTCTGGCAATTCCGACTTTTTTCTGGCAATTCTGACTTTTTTCTGGCAATTCTGACTTTTTTCTGGCAATTCCGACTTTTTTCTGGCAATTCTGACTTTTTTCTGGCAATTCCGACTTTTTTCTGGCAATTCTGACTTTTTTCTGGCAATTCCGACTTTTTTCTGGCAATTCCGACTTTTTTCTGGCAATTCCGACTTTTTTCTGGCAATTCCGACTTTTTTCTGGCAATTCTGACATTCTGTCTGTTGGAAATAAACTTACTACTGTTTTTTTTTTCGTATTGACCAGAAGGAGCTCCCCGTGATTCCGACCTTCACGAGGTTCCTTGCTGGTCAGGTCCTGTTCGTACATCATAGCCACTCCATAAAACCACAAAAGCTATGAATCCCGTAAATCATGTGCCCTGAGCAGACGAAACGACCCCAAGATGACTGCTTTCTGCATTCCAGCCGCAAGGGTCTCTGTCCGTTTACAAAGCAGCACCATTGTCCTACCCTTGTCGCAATTGTCAGAAAAAAATCGGAATTGCCAGAAAAAAGTCAGAATTGCCAGAAAAAAATCGGACTTGCCAGAAAAAACTCAGAATTGCCAGAAAAAAGTCAGAATTGCCAGAAAAAAGTCGGAATTGGTAGAAAAAAATCGTTGTCAGTTATTTTTCCATTCATGTCCGTTCAGCGCCTTCGTATCCTCTGGGCCCCCATGTCCATGTGAAAAATAGCTTACCACTTATTCTCATACCTATCAAATATACGGAAAAAAAAATCATAAGAATCGGTCGAGCCGAAAAATTGGTCTAGCCCAAGGGGCCCCTTTGGGCCCCCATGTCCATGTGAAAAATAGTTTTAAACTATCCCTGGATTATGTCGATCAAAACAAAACAAAAATTATTCAAATCGGTAAAGCCGTTCTTGAGTTATAAAATTACAACGAAAAGTGGCATTGATTTTTATCTACAGACCGTTTCAATCGAAACGAGCTACCCTCAATAACTTTTTAGGAAAAAATATTTAAGAAAAATTTAAAAACAGGTCAATTTTTATCTCGAGGGGGACATGTTTTGATGCAATAGTAAGCAGGCTTGGTGCAACCCCATACCCCTGACAGGAGCAACCTCGATTTTTTAAATAGGGAATAGAGGTCGAGTAACATGTCGTTTGAAAGGTCTTTTAATTGCCTTTTCGGCCACATAATAATTTTTTTATTTGCATAGTCTGTAAGTTAGTAATTAAAAATGAAACATTTTTTTACGGATTTGTTTTGTATTTAGGAATGCCCGCAATTAACGATAAAAAGCTTGCAATAAGCATTATTAGACAATTTATTATTGATCTTGTTATCGGAAGACAGTGTCGAGTTCCGCAGATTTGTGCCGCAAAAAGTGCGTGAGGGTTTTTTTGTATAATGTAGTGTTAGGAATAATTGCATGTTAGGATTAGGCATTAAGACTAACTCTCCGAAGCATCTAACAGTAAATTACATGCATCGGAGAGAGGACTTGATTGAACGGCGGAGCTGGACAAAATGAGTGACGCTGTGATGCGCCACTTCCCTATATAACCTCGGTCAGCGCTCCGGCTCCGCCCACCGACTGGTCACTGTGAGTTGTTTTTTTTCCCTTTACAATCAATTCAGCTCGCAATAGGTTGATTTAAGACTGTGAATACTAATTAGGGATAGCGTTAATAATTAAGACAAGCCCTCCGACGCGTCTAACAGCGAATTATACGCTTCGGAGGGAGGACTGGGTCCGACGACAGCCCGAGGTGAAATAGTGACGAAGCAAGCGTTACTTCCCTTTATCACCTCGGTTCGCGCTCCGCCTCTCGGCCAGTTGATGCGGGTTTTTTTACTGTAATTAACTAAGCTCGCAATAGATAGGGTTAGAATCATGTAAATATTAATTAGGACATCTTATCACATATATTTAGATAGGTAGAATTAAGGGTAGTGATAAGGATTATGGAGAAAACGCATAAAAAGATGCAGCAAGGGCCGACGCGCCGAAAGCGCGAGCCAGGGCGAGTAACGGTACTCCGTAAAAAACTTTCTCTTTTACCGTTACTCGTTTTTTAGATAAAAGGGTCGCGCTTTCCGGCTCAGGGGAGAAGCTTGAAGGTCTCTGCACGTAGCTATATCGCTCCGTCACCTTCAAAAAGCTTTGTATTCTCCTCTTTGTAAAAAGACGTCTACGAGGTCCTTGCACGTAGCTCTATCGCTACGTCACCTCAAAGGCGTTCTTGTCTTGAGTGTAAAGTCCACCAGGGGTCCCTGCGGCTGGTAGATCGCCAGTCCACCCCTGTTTTTGTACAAGTAACTAGTAAAGTCAGTCCTAAAAATTGGCGTGTTTTAAAAAGACCAAAAAACCACCCCGACATCCCCGAGGAGTCACCCTCCACCAGGACCTGGGTGACTTCCTTATAACAATCTGAATAATGCTGTAATCAAATTTGTCGTCATCCATACTTATTTATATCAATTCTTAACAATAAGTAAATAAATAAACTGAAAACAAAACAGTCGTGTTTAATTTCCTGAGCCATAAAGCAACTGTAGCATTGAACATTAAATTTGATTTTATATGAAATGTTCAAAATGATTCCCATCGACTTCCAAGCACTCGTACAGACGATTATGAAATACGCTTTTTAGGTTACGCAACGTTTCCGGTGTTATTTGTCAAGATTCCAGAATAATCTTTTGTCGCAAATCTTTCAGAGAAGCTGGTTCTGTCGCATAAATTTTGGACTTGAGGTGTCCCCACAAATAAAAATCTAGGGGAGTCAAATCGGACGATGTAACTGGCCATTCTACAGGACCTTGTCTACCAATCCAGTGGTCGGGCAAGTTATTGTCCAGGAACTGCCGTACTGGTGCAGTATAATGAGGTGGTGCCCCATCCTGTTGAAAGACCAATGCGTTCTCTAGCTCTAGCCAAAAACCGATAAGATAATAAATACGCAAATACAAAAACACAGATTGTCTAACATTGTTGATTGCAAGCTTTTTATTGTTAATAATTGCAAGCATGTCTAAATATAAAACAAATCCGTAAAAAAATTGTTTTATTTTAATTACTAACTTATAGAGTATGTAAATAAAAAATACTTATGTGGCTGAAAAGACAATTAAAAGACCTTTTAAACGACATGTTACTCGACCCCTATTCCCTATTTAAAAAATCGAGGTTGCTCCTGTCAGGGGTATGAGGTTGCATCAAGCCTGCTTACTATTGCATCAAAACATGTCCCCTCGAGATAAAAATTGACATGTTTTTAGATTTTTCTTAAATCTGTTTTCCTAAAAAGTTATTGAGGGTGGCTCGTTTCGATTGAAACGGTCTGTATATAGATTAATTTTACTTTGTTGTACAATTTTTGTTGAAACTTGTGTGTTTGTACATATACATACATATAAAATGCATTATCTATTTATTTTTTAGGTGGTAATCTACTTTCTATGCAACAGTGGCAACAACGATATCCAGGAGGAGCGCAAGGCATCAGGCAGCCTGGTCCACAACTAATGCAACAAGATAAAATGGGACAAAACACCATGCAGGGTAACCAAGGGGTGCGGTCTGGTGCTGGAAACATCACAAATCCTCAAAACGCGATGCAGAAACAAGCTTTGCAACAATTGATGCAAACCTTGAGGTCTCCCCAATCTCCAGAGCAACAGCAAGAAATTCTTTCAATACTGAAATCGAATCCCCAGTTGATGGCAGCGTTTATCAAACAACGACAGGTGCGTATCGCTCGTTAAAGGTCAAACGTAAGACGTGTGGTTTTGTAAACTGTCCGAATTTTTCCTTTTGTCACCTAGATCCTTCTAAAACCAAACCTCGAATCCAAGAACTCCCTGCAGAAGAGAAGCGAAAAATCGGCGGCAATAGACACTGAATCGTGAGATACGGTATCCTTGATTGAAGTTCAATCTAGAGATGTAAAAGAATGTTCTATTTGCAGCAGGCTCAACTACAACAAACGAGTGGTGGAGGTGTTGGGGGCACGCCACCACAGCAGCTGCAGCAACAGCCCTTCCAGCAGCCGTCCGCGCCACCCTCGTACCAGCAACGACTGCCAGCCATCAGGCCCTCGCATATCGGTGAGTGAGTGCGTAAAATTTAATTGCAATCGTTTCAGTCGAGGTTTCAGTGGATTCAGAGATTAACCCCACACCACCCCGTTACCCCGCCTAGGAATTTAATTTTGAATAACCGTTTCTAAATGTCAAAATGTCATTTCAATCGGTTCAGTGGATCTAAAGATTAACTCCCCCGCCCCGTTACCCCCCTTAGGGATGGAATTTTGAAAAACCGTTTCTTAGCAGGCGCTTACGTGGTGAAATAAGTATGTGTGCAAAGTTTCATTCCAATCGGTTCAGTGGATCTAGAAATTACTCCCCCGCCCCGTTACCCCCTTTGGAATGGAATTTTGAAAAACCGTTTCTTAGTGAGCGCCTACGGGGTAAAATAAGTAAGTGTGCAAAATTTCATTCCAATTGGTTTAGTGGATCTAGAGATTAACTCCCCCGTCCTGTTACCCCTCTTAGGAATTGAATTTTAAAAAAACGTTTCTTAATGAGCGCCTACGTGGTAGAATAAGTAAGTGTGCAAAATTTCATTGCAATCGGTTCAGTGGATCTAGAGATTAACTCCTCTGTCCCGTTACCCCCCTTAGGAATGGAATTTTGAATTTTGAAAAACCGCTTCTTAGTGGGCGCTTACGTGGTAAATAAGTAAGTGTGCAAAATGTCATTTCAATCGGTTCAGTGGATCTAAAGATTAACTCCCCCGCCCCGTTACCCCCCTTAGGGATGGAATTTTGAAAAACCGTTTCTTAGCAGGCGCTTACGTGGTGAAATAAGTATGTGTGCAAAATTTCATTGCAATCGGTTCAGTGGATCTAGAGATTAACGGGGCGGGGGGGGCCCGTTACCCCCCTTTGGAACGGAATTTTGAAAAACCGTTTCTTAGTGGGCGCTTACGTGGTGAAATAAGTAAGTGTGCAAAATTTTATTGCAATGGGTTCAGTGGATACAGAGATTAACGGGGCGGGGGAGCCCGTTACCCCCCTTTGGAATGGAATTTTTTAAAACCTTTTCTTAGTGAGCGCCTACGTGGTAAAATAAGTAAGCGTGCAAAGTTTCATTGCAATCCCTTCGATGGATCTGGAGATTTCGTGATGAGTCAGTGAGTGGTATTTGGATTTTATATATATAGATATAGATTCATAGTTGTCAACTGTCATAGTTACTTCAGTTAGCTGAAGATGTGACTATGAGTAGCAGTATTTGGTGTGGACTTGTATATTTTATTATATAATTATATTCTGCAGCTATCAGAGTGCATTTCCAACCTCTATGACGTTTTAAAACCGTTACAAAAATTCTTGCTGATTTTTTTTTTAATTTTATCCCCTATACAATTTTCCCGGTCGACAAAGAACAATTATGTAACTCCTCTTTGCTGTCGACTGGGCTAAATACTAAGAATTAAAAGATGTTTCCCTGAAGAAGATTCCCTGAATCGAAAATTTTCAGAACATGCAGTCCTCCCCAAATGACTATGTAGATGACTAGATTTCAAAATTGTGAGGAATCATCCATGGAAAAATTATTTTCTGTAACAGGGAGAAAAACTTTAAATTAGAAGTTCAGTTTTCATGCTTTCTTCACTTCCATGGGGTCATAAAGAGTCTTTATTAGTCAAAAGTATTACTATTATTTTTTAAGGAGCTAACTAACCGTTTATCAGAATAAACCAAGAGCGCTATTCAAAAATTCTATAAAACGTCTATAAACAAATCTAACATAATAGATGGGTTTGTAAAGCAGGTACTTTGTGGGGATTTTAGGGAATTCATATAATACCGGTCATAAAATCCTTTTGAACAATGGTTGACGACCAAAGCCAATAATGTTTATGGAAGGTCATCCCAGGCTTTCTTCATTTGGAAAATAAACCTAACCGATTGTAAAAGTCAATCCATAAAGCAACTACAAAATTGGATATTTATCAGAGAGATTCATATTATTAACAGGAGTTCTTCAAAATGAAATGAAGAAATAAATGAAGAATTTTTATCTCACTGGAGTTTGATCTTAAAATTCATTTTAATAAATAAACCAGTTTATGTCTTCCGTTTATAGCCTTTAAAGGATTATGTCATTTTGGTAGATCGTGTTTTAATTTATATTTAATTGTGTTGCTCGATATTTTATTTTGAAAATTTATAGCTATTTATTAAACTAGTGTCTTATAAGGCAAATAAGTCACGAAAGAAATGTTTAGCGACGAGAGCTTGCTCGAGTGGCTAATTTTTCTTGAGCGACTTATTTGCTGTTAAGACACATGTTTAATACATAGGTTTATCCAACACCCCCTCCTGTAACAGTTCTTGAACCTTCATCAAAACCCAAACAATTTTGACGTTCATTTGACGTTCAAAACTGTTGGCTTATGAACTAGTTGCTATGACAAATTAGAAAACCGTTGAATTATTTTTTCATAAGTCACATGTGTCTTATAGACCTCATAATCCACTCAAAATCGGCGTTATTATGACTTCATAATAAGCAGGTGTTGGATAAATTAATTTATTACTTCTGCATTCCTGGGCATTATGTTACACCTGTTTAGTTGGAGGGGTTGTTCAACGCCCTTTTTAGTGGACTAGTCACTGTACAATCATTTGTGGGTGTGGAGGTTGGCGGTACGACGAATCATCTCTAGGTTTTTCCATCATTGGCTATTTCTTTTGTCTGATAAGATAAGATAAGAAGACTTCTATATAAGATTAATTTTACTTTGTTTTACACTTTTTGTTGAAACTTGTGTGTTTGTACATATACATACATATAAAATGCATTATCTATTTCTTTTTTAGGTGGTAATCTACTTCCTATGCAACAGTGGCAACAACGATATCCATCAGGAGGAGCGCAAGGCATCAGGCAGCCTGGTCCACAACTAATGCAACAAGGTCAAATAGGACAAAACACCATGCAGGGTAACCAAGGGGTACGGCCTGGTGCTGGAAACATCACAAATCCTCAAAACGCGATGCAGAAACAAGCTTTGCAACAATTGATGCAAACCTTGAGGTCTCCCCAATCTCCAGAGCAACAGCAAGAAATTCTTTCAATACTGAAATCGAATCCCCCCTTGATGGCAGCGTTTATCAAACAACGACAGGTGCGTATCGCTCGTTAAAGGTCAAACGTAAGACGTGTGGTTTTGTAAACTGTCCGAATTTGTCCTTTTGTCACCTAGATCCTTCTAAAACCAAACCTCGAATCCAAGAACTCCCTGCAGAGGAGAAGCGAAAAATCGGCGGCAATAGACACTGAATCGTGAGATACGGTATCCTTGATTGAAGTTCAATGTAGAGATGTAAAAGAATGTTCTATTTGCAGCAGGCTCAACTACAACAAACGAGTGGTGGAGGTGTTGGGGGCACGCCACCACAGCAGCTGCAGCACATTCTAACGCAACAGAACACGGGGCAGCATCCGAACAGAATGCAGATGCCCACGCCGCCCCCAGTGGCCTCACCCCAAGCCGTGATGGGTCCGCCACAAGGGGGCATCTCTGTACAACAGCAGCAACAGCTAAGGAGTCCGCCGTCTATCAGGAGTCCGCAGCCCAGCCCGTCGTCGAGACCGCTCTTAGTCCCAGAAACCAGACGGTCCCGAGTCCACGGGGGCCCCAGCCGTCACCGCACGACACGACGACGTCGGAGATGCTGTTGGGCCAGAACTGCATCCGCACGGGTCGCCAGTGGGGTCGAACCAGGAGACGGGGGAGGTGCCCGCCATGACGCCCCAAGACCAACCACAAAACAGTAAACTATAAGAAGTGATACGCGCATGCTAACTGATGGTAAATTTTCGTATTTTATTCGCACAACACAGACATTTTTAGAAAATAGTTACATCTTGAAGCAGTTTTTAAAAATCCGCCTCTTTTGTAACTATTTTCTACAAATTTCAGTGTTGCTAATTTTTATTTAAAAAATAAATAAAAACCAGCAAACTTCTGCAACAAAAAAATATTTATTTTCATATTCTGTACATAAATGTTAACTATAGGAACTGCAATATACTACACATAAAAATTCATTCTAATATATTACATACGCTCGCTCTAGTTTTCTGTTCTGGACAGGAACCCCACCATAACTCCTTTACGAGTTGATGTCCTCTTGTTTCTGGTTGTAGACTATTTAGCCGTGACAAGTCACGTTGCCCAGGATTCACCACGAGGAGGCTAGTCTACGCTGCACCCCAACAAATAGAAAATAAAATAAATAAAAATTCTAAAATAAAATAACAAATTCCTCATAGGAATAACAAAAAAAAAAAACTCTCAAAAAATAAATTCCTAGTGGGATAAACAAAAACAACCCTACTAGGAATCGCAAAAACTAAACAAAATAATGTCATTCAACAAAACAATAAAATAAACTAAAACTCATTAAAAAACAAACAACAAAATAATAAACTAAAACCTAAGAAAACGATAACAAGAAAAATAAACGAAATAATAAAAACAAAAAACAAAATACCTAGGCTACGACAAAAGCTTTTTCATTTTTTTAGCATGCTTAGAAGAACCTAAAGTTAATGGCCTTTTTCGGTTGCTATTTTCATCATTAACAAACTGCATGTTCCTGACAGTGAAAGTACTCAAGCCAATTTTTTCCATAAAAAGCTCCCGAAATGAACTGGTGTCCATGAGATCCAAGAAATTTTAAAATCAGCTGATGTGTTTGCTCAACAAGAAACATGAACGAACTGCTTGGGTAAATTAACCTTTGCTGATCGTCAGTTTCTTTTGCTCGAATCCATGAATGTGATTCTAAAAATGCGTCTGATTCTAGAGCCGATTTACAGGCAGGACACTCAGGCCTTTTCATCTTCCTGGAAATATATCCAGAAACGTATGCCAATGCCTGAGAGTCTTCCCTGTTTACAGAATTTTCAAGAACAATATCCCACTCCTTCCCAGCCACAGTTGCACATGCATTCCCGCAACTATCACTGGAAAGTTGAGGATTTGACTCCAAAAACGAACGTAGATTATCCAACAACAAACCTCCATCTGATTCACAATTTGAATTGACGTAATGTGGTAATTTTAAATTATTAATAACGCACGCTTTCAAAGCAGCGGTAAAATGGTGGCAATTAGGATTAGTGTTGCTAATGCCATGTTGCCGAATACATGAAAATAAATTTTCGAGAGGGTCTTGATTAAAATGTCAAGGACATAAATAATCAAACCCAAAATTTTTAACTTTTGTCCAGATGTTGATCATGGCCCTAATCGTAATTTGCCACCCTTTTACAAACTGAAATTGGGAAGTCACGTCTTTTCCCGTGTTCAAATTAATGATTTTCCAACGGTGAATTTTGGGAAGAACATCTTTCCAGAATTGTAACTGAGGAGACTATATATATATATATAAATGAATCGCCGTTCGTATCAAGAATATCATTCAAGGCTATAAAAGTTGATTATTTGAGTCAGTTTGAAATCTATTTTCAAAAATTATGGCGCAAATTTTTAGAAAGAAGAGTATAATGATTTTGACAAGTTATAAACGGATCTTTCTATTAATTTGATTTTGATATTGTAATAACACGAAGCTTTTTAAAATCGGTCCTGTGGGATATACTGTATAAATCTGAACCGATTTTTATGATCTTTGATTTGTTGGATTTGTCTCCGCCCCGAAAAGTAGAATAACTATTATAGTAGTAGTATTAATAGTAGAATAACTATTAAAACGTGGATTTGTATACGCCCCGAATAGCAGAATAACTATTAAAACATTATCATGGAGACCCCAGTTTTGTTATTTAATTAATTTGTTGGTTTATTACTCTTCTACTTTTATTTAAATTGTTGCTTAAAATTTGCTCCAAAATGTTAAAAATCATTAAAACAATGTAATACTATAACTTATTAGTAAAATTTCACTTTGTAGTTTTCTTCCTTTTCTTGCCTTTGAGCCAACCCACAGCCAACCTCTCAAAGTTCAAAGGAAGTATCGTGCGTTCAACAAAAAACGACAAGTGGGCCTTGGATTCTATGGTGACAAATTGTCACCTGACATCTGACATTTGACACCTCAGATTATGTATCCAGATACTGAAGCAAAGCCCCCGTGCCCCCACTATCCAGAGTTTCTGAAGGCTCCTGCCGTTGTTCTATGCACATTTAATAATGTCAATGTTTACCCGTAATAAGCCTTGCATGCGTGTGATCTAAATGCAGACAAGACTTGAAGATTCCAGGGCTTGCTTCGTCGTCGATTTTTGTTGAACGCACGATATATACAAAGTATGCAAAAAACTGCAGACTACAGCATATTTTCGGGAGCCAATTTCTATCCCCTTTCATCGAGAAGAAGTTCAAAGTAAAGCACTTTTATCTAAAGTAGTTATTGGCGAAAATCAGCAAAGTGGCTGACCTCTGGTGTTAGATTTTATAAGCTTCGAATGAAGGAAATCATTGTGAAATATTGTAGTAAAACCATTTGGTTTAAGTTTTGTTGTTGAGTTTATACATAGTTTTCGCTCACAGTTTGCAGTAATAAGTGAATAAACATTAGCAACAATTAATGAAAAATGGCACATAACATTTGTTTTCCTTTCTTTGACCTGTCAACTTGTCATTTTGAAGCGCCGTCTGACGATCGTGATTTTTGCCAGTTGTATTTCATTGAAATTTTATGGTAAATTCAAAACACGTTGGCAGAGGTCTTGGCATTTTGTACCTACAACAGAATTAAATTTGCTCTAAAATCATATAAATGTTCCAATCATGTGATTTTATTTCGCTCTATATTTGAGAATATACATAAATTTTTTCGCAACATAATATGTAACAATATAATGCAAAACTCACGAAAATAGACCCTTTAAAATAGAAACAATCACTTGACAACTTTTTTAACCGACTTTAAAAAAGGAGGTTATCAATTCGGTTGTATTTTTTTTTAATTTTTGTTACCTCAGAACTCCGTCATTTATAACCGATTTGTAAAATTCTTATTTTATTTGAAAGAGTATACTTACAGATTGGTCCCATTGTTCCCAGGTCAGGATCTGATGAGGGGATTTCATTTTTTTTTAATTTAATTATTTTTCACTTTTTTGAAGTCAGTTCTCTTTTTTTTTAAGTTAATTTCTTTCTGAGCGCCACGGGGTCACAGCAAGAACTGCGCAGGCGCTTACATTGGTGTAAAAACAACATCAGTCAAAATCGTTTCCCCTCATTCTATCAATTCGAATCGTTTTTGTATATACAAATACGATCAAAATGGAAAAAAAAACATTAAAACTAATATATACGAAAAAAAAAAAGCAGATGTATATTTAGCACGTTATTCATATTGATCATATTTTTATTCGAAGGAGGATTTCATTGCAGACCAGTGTTATTATTGTTTATTCCGTTTTCTATTTCTCTTTTGCCTATTTCATCTTTTATTCTCTGTCTTTACGGAAGTTGTCTTGAAAAAATCTTTAAATTTTACTTCTTTTGTAATTTTTACACACTTTTCTTTATGTGGTTGTGTGTATGTATGTTATTTTTCCATTATCAATACATAATCAGTTTTAATATAGCAAGAGCATAAAAAATAATCTATTAAACTTCCGAGTCATGAGCCTCGACAGGGCAGTTGTAGTGCTGTTTTGCTCGAGTGGTATTCGTTACGGTTATACAACCAAAGCGATCGACAAAATGCGAAAGTTTGACGAAACTCTTTTTCTGACGTTTATTAATAATCATCCAAAATTGTCACTATGACCCAGAAATTAGAAAAATTATTATTTTCCTTTTATTTGCTTCAAATGTTGCCCAAAATGTAGCTTATGGCTTCTTCTTTATTGGCCATGAGTTTTATTGTGGGCTGATGTTGGGTTCAGAATATATATATATTTTTTTGTATATAAGTTGTGTATAAGTTCTGTCTTATTGCCATTTTGTTTTCATTTATTTGTTTTGCTGTATCGTAACTGATTCTCACTCCCCGTTTCTTGCAGCTTTGTGTCTCAAACTTCCAGAGCCTTGTAATACATAATAATTGTATTAGTTTTTGCTGTCTTCCTCTTTGATCTTCATTTCTACGTTTATAAAGAGTATTCTACTATTTTGTCACAACATTTGCATGTGTTTGTACATTTAAAAACCTCTTTTATGCCCGACCAAACGTCATTTTGACAATTTCATTATTTTTTGATTTTTAACGTTTTACAAGAAATTATACGTCGGGCATAAAACGTCGTATCTCACACGTGACCGAAATGCCACTGTAACCTCGTGCGATGTGATTCAAAATTCTTGCAACGTTCCATTTGGCAGTGCTTGTTATCATACAAATTGATATATACATGTATTAGCAAGTAGTCTTTGGTATATATACAATGAACTGCAATTAAAAATAGATGTTTGACTGGTCTCTTTTTATTTGAGTTGGAATATTGACATTAATTTCCCAAATAAGCGATTTTTAGCTTAAACCTTAAAAAAAACATTGGGAGCACCTTTTTTTCAAACATCGGTCTTGGCTGTTTTATCCAGTTTTTTTTTTTAATGCGGTGAAGGTAAAGAACATTTATATCCACAAATAAATATATTTACTTACTCTACTAACACTTTCAAATCATATTGATTTAATACATGCGTAGCACAAAACACTACTCTACGATTTTCAAACCACGGAACACCAAAAATCACAATTAATTCGTGTATTGAAAAAGTAAAGCAGAAGGCGTGCGCATCGGGATCATTCGAGGTTGTCCAGCCACCGAATCATAGACCCAGTATTCCCTACCATTAATGTTCTTCTTCTTGATATTTTCATTGCTGCCCGGCGGGTGGAAAAGAGTATGATATGAAGGAGGTGGCGTTATAAATTTGCTTGTCGGAGGCAAACGCTCCAACTTCTCGTTGTTGTTGAGATTCACTTGAAAAGTATTTTTTCGAGGCAAATTACTACTCGAAGTATCGTTTTTTTTCCCTCTCTTTCTATAATAACGAATTAGCAACTCGATGATGAAGATAAGGGCCGAAACTGCGAAACCGCCTCCGACAATTTCGTAGGTCATCAGAAGGTCCGAGTTGCGTAGTTGGCGTTCTTTGTTGCCCAAATTCAAAGGACATATTTCGGTATCCGGGAGTTGCTCTCGGAGTTTGAATTTTATAATGCCGGATTCGACCAGGTGTTGGAGACTAAAATGGTTCCAATGGTAAAGTGCAAGCCACAGTAATCCGACAGCCATAAACAGGGGCCCATTGCCTCAAATTAGATGTACAACAAGAAAGGTTCAGCGTTGTCAACGTCTTTGAGGTGCTTTTTTATAGGTGGATGAAACGGAGCGGAGTCGAAATTTTGGTCTCGGAAATTTATGGCTGGGTTTAGTCCTCTATTGTTAAGATAAGTGTGGACAGTGGGCCCCGGTTTACAGGTGTCGGATTGTTGTGGCTCGCACTTTATATTAGTTAATAGTGTGACTACTTACGCTGAATCAAATAACGGTTTATACTTGAAGTCTTTGGAGTAAGCGAAGGCCCTTGCGAACGACACTATGGGGAATGCCGTAATGACGTACGTGCACCTTTTGGGTTCCTCGATCTGCCTTTTTGTCTTGTCTTTGTAGTCGTCATACATTACATATTCCACTATTGGTTTTTCTCGTATAAACATCATATTTTTCTCGGTGACGTAGTGTTTCATAATATATGCGTCTGGCATTACGGTGAATTCTTGGGGTCGGCCTAACAGTCTTCCAAGATCAGTTAATGTAACAGAGTCATTTGTTGTGATGGTATCCTCTAAGGCGTTACCTCTTGTCGATATCCACTTGTACTTTTTAGCCCCAATGTCTTTAGCTTCCTTAATGGGCAATGTAAATTTGGATAAAGTTAAGAACGCCGTCAGGTTCGCCGTATAAAAAGCTGTCAAAATAGTTATGAAGATCCACCATGTCGAAAACAGCAACCGTGAAGAATCTAGAATAGATTTATGGGAATTGTTACGATTTGTTTTAATTTTTACCTGTCATGGGGTTCAAAGTGGTTCCCTGCTTTAATAAGGCCCCATAGACGAACCAAATGCATGCTGGCAAAGGGAAAACCTTATTTTCATCATCCTTGCAAAGCTTGGCTTGCAAAAAAATTATAAAATAAATAACCGGCCCTACAACGACCAAAGACAGTAAAATCAGGAGCCAAACCGGCAAAGTAAAGGGCGCTAGTAAGCCCGAGCCGGTAGCGGAGGCCTCAGGTCTCTTCATCAGTACCACCCACTCCCCTGTATCCAGACTGGGAGAATAGGAAATTTCTGATGAATATTCAGTCAATATGGGATGAAAAGCGGCAGACAAGTTAGCTTTCTGCAAATATAAAAATACCTTATTGGATTCCGAATGCGTGAAATTATTTAGAAAGTACATTTTCCTTCAGCATTTGCAAAATTCCTTTTTCATTAGACGCCCACGTGTTGCTTTCCGGTCGGATGATGGTATAGCTAAAATGGAATTTCTTTTGAAGGATGTTTAGAAGATCAAAAGCCACTCCAAAACCAAATAAAGAACCATTCTCCGTCTTAATTGTTCCACTAAGTCTATCATTCTGAGGAAAAATAAACACAATTATCGGGAGAGACTTAAAATAAAGCTTTACTTTGATTGTAGTCACAATTAAATTTTCATTCCGCAGATCTGACTCCAACTCCACCATAAAAGCTTTCTTGGCGCTCATTGACGCATCGTAATAATCTGTAACTTTCCTGTAAAACATGTTAAAACATCGAATGGCTTACCATTATCGTCAGGGCATGTCGCGTTAAGACACAACGCTGCTAAAATAAGCTCTATAAGGCCCATTTGGCTACTTTTTCTTAAACCCAATTTCCATTTTTACGACTGATCCTGAACCTCCTTTAACGTATTTTCAACAGTAATTGGCGCATGTCTTATCATGTCGTTTGTATCGAAGAATCTATTAGTGACATTTATTATTCATAAAGGATAAATGATGACCACAAAGAGTATACATGCACACTATGAATAAAAATCTGGTTCAGAATATTAAAAACTGAAATAAATACGGATAGTCGTACGGAGGTGTGAAGTAAATGGAAGCTGCGCTTTAAATGTATGTATGTATTCATACACCATGAAGAAAACAAATTTACTTTTTATTGATCCAACATAAAATGAATATGTCAATTTGGAAAGACCTTGAAAATATAATCGTAAAGTCCATCACTCACAATAATGGGGCCAAAGGCAATTGTGATACAAAGTATAATTAATAAAGAGTATTTTCGTGTTTACTATACCCACTTACTGGTTTATTTATGCTTATATGGATTTTAATGTAACACTTAAAAGAAATGTGCAATTAGATTAACTTTATCTGTGTCTTGGTGCAGCTTTATCACTGATGTTTTCTAATAGATTTATGTTTTATTAGTTGAGTGTGCTGATCATTTCCGGGTGACTTTTTGTTTGTTATTTATAGCGTTCAAGGCTAATTTGATTAAATAGTTTTGTTACAGGCTTGTGATATTCTGGATCTTCATTTTGTCAGGATCTCTGCATGTTTTTATAATTCCTCTAACTTATGTTATTTTTCCCTGTCTGTTGTTCTTTATAAAAAAGGATAATTCAATAGCCGTTACACGTTAGTTATTTTGTTGAAACTCAAGTAACCATCAGTTGAGAATAATTTACCATCACATGCCAATTAATTCTGATTCTTATTATTAGTCTTAGAAAATATAAATACAATAATAATTATAATAAATGAAATTGAGAAATTGGATAGAAGCTGTTATTTAAGAAATTAAAAGACTAAAATATAAAGGAAAAATTATTCCAAAGCATTCTACAGAAATTAATAAACAAAGAAGTAAAAACGAAAACTACGCGCGACAGTAGTGAAACTTTTTATTGAAAATTATATAACATCACTTACCAGGATCCCGTTAGTACACGATCCATGCACACAACACCCATTAAATTAATCCATCTGTCATTTACAGTCTAAACCTACCTACTTGATTTAGATCACAATCAATTTAAAAGGAACAAAAGTCCGAGTCTACTTCGCGAAAATACCTGCCAAAATCAGCACAAAATGCGTTTACAATTTAAAAATCAATGGAAGGTAATAATTATTATTCAGTTCTTCATTTCAAAAAAAAAAAAAATTATATTGATGGAATTTTAAAAAATATACACAACTTGGTTTTTCTGTAGAAGCCAGGAGAATAACCTGTTCTAAAAAAATATGCCATGGCTGATGATGAAGATGGCAATAATAACAGAGGCGTACATTCAAACAAGAATTTATATTTTGACATATTTGACATTTTTTTAAATCATAAATTTAATCGGTAATACTCATCATTGTCAACATTTTTAATAACTTTTTGCCCAAAACACCATAGTTATCGAGTTAAAATTAGTGAAAGTTTAGTAGTAATAAAATATTTGTAGAAAAAGGCAACTACGTGGAAACACCCGTCGAGTCTTTCAACTCTGTACTACTTACTTCAACAACCAACTTGAGTAGTAATAATTAGCTTTTTTAAAAAAAGAAACCGACTTCAAAAAGCGAGAAATAACTCAGTACATGTATTATTACATGTGCTACCTACTGATCTGTTTGAAATCGGTGCCAAGCCAAAGAGGTTAACAAATTTGTAACCTATTGTCATTATACAAATATATCAACAACGTTATAGCGCATCAAAAATTCAATATCAGGCCGTCAACGACGTCTGCCCCGCACGTGTCTGCCCGTTTGGGATGTTTTGCTCAGAGCGAGCCCCCCACCCACGCTCACGCATTCCGGCGCGCGCGCGGTGGGACTTGCGATGTGACGGGAGCGGACAGCCTATCTATCTACTACCTATTTTTTTGGCTTGGCACCGACTTCAACCAGATCAGTAGGTAGCACATGTAATAATACATGTACTGAGTTATTTCTCGCTTTTTGAAGTCGGTTTCTTTTTTTTTAAAAAGCTAATTATTTTACAATTTTAAGTGATGGGTAGACCTAGTAAGGACGCTGCTCGAATGAGAAAACGACTGGTTGAAAATGAAGATGAAAGACGCAAACTATAAAAAATTAAAACCAGAAATACTGAAACAATGATGAATTAATATTACTACCTGAAAAATCTAAGGCAATGATGACTCCCAGACGCAAAGACCTGCATAATTATTGAACGACTACATTCGAGAGAGTTCATAATAATTATAAAATGTGAGGATTTCGCCCGATTCCCATGCGATCACCTCATCAGGTCCGGACTTGTTGACAATGGGACTACCTCCGGAGTATACCCTTTCAAATAAAAGAAGAATTTTCAAAATCGATCCACAATTGACGAAGAAATCGGTGAACATACATAAAAGGAAAAATTTGAGAATTTCCCTCGATTTCCATGGGATCCCCTCATCAGATCCGGACTTGGTGACAATGGGACCACCTCTGGAGTATACCCTTTCAAATAAAAGAAGAATTTTCAAAATCGGTCCACAATTAACGGAGATATCGGTGAACATACATAAAAGGAAAAAAAACATACATACAGCCGAACATAGAACCTCCTCCTTTTTTGAAGTCGGTAAAAAGGGAGGTTTGTACATTTATACAGGTGTTCCAAAATTAACGGGAAAAAAATGAAACGCAACACAATAAGCCAGAAATAGCAAGAAAAAAAAAAGTAATGCTCTTTTATGCAAAAATACAATTGATAATTACGTTTATCGAGATTTTAGAAGATTTAATTTCACGAAAAGTCACAGTAACAGGTAATATTAATTTTTGTTTCTAATGTTTACGACCTTATAACTTTTCAGATAGGTAAGTTAAGAGTCTATATTTTTAAAGCATATTGTATCCTTTCTGGGTTCCATTTATTTATTTAACACTGTACAATTTATTTAAACTTCTAACATTACACTATTTACATTATTTACACTATTTACAAATTACTACTTCTCGGGCACGTCTGGTATTATTTATTTACACATCACGCGCCACTCCGGATAGATAAAAGTAACTGTCCGACTCGACGCACTAGACTGGTTGACTGATGCGACTAGACTGGTTTTCGCTGGAACGTCCTCTAATAAATATGCGGACGCCTAAAGACTTCTAGACGCTCCAGATGTTCCATGGCGCTCTCGATCTGTACCGTATATTCCAAAAGATGATGTCATACTCAAGTACGTTGTAGTATAAATCCAGCACATTCTAGTAATTGATGACGCCGCTACAGCGATGAGTCATCTCGGGTCCACGTCCGTTACGATATTTTATATTTTCAAGCATCTTGTATTTTTATCTTCTTTTATTGCTTTATTGTATTACGTCCCTGCGCAACCATTATGGCGCTGAAGCGCCGTTTAGCTAACACCATAGTTTAGCCACTATAACGGGGTGAAACATCCCCACCCTCTCTATAATACCTTTCTTTACTTTTTATTGTAAATACATGCTTATTTCAACCTCCAACAGTAACACTTATTTAACCGGCACCTCATTGTGAAGTTAGACACCCCTCTAACACTTTGTATACCTCAGTTTCAGTTCCACTCATTTAGAGATTTTTAACCGACTTCAAAAAAGGAGGAAGTTATCAATTCGGTCGTATGTTTTTTTTTTAATGTTTGTTACCTCAGAACTCCGTCATTTATAAACCGATTTGTAAAATTCTTCTTTTATTTAAAAGGATCTCATAGAAATCGAGGACATCCTCAAATTTTCGCTTCCTTTTATTAACCGCTTTATGTATGTTCACCGATTTCTTCGTCAATTGTGGACCAACTTACAAAATTTTTCTTTTATTTGAAAGGGTGTACTCTTGAGGTGGTTCCATTGTCAAAAAGTCAAGATCTGATCAGGGAATCCCATGGAAATCGAGGGAAATCCTCAAATTTTTCCTTCCTTTTATGTATATGTTCACCGATTTCTTCGTCAATTTTATTGTGGACCTCATTATTGGAAAAGCGTCTTTAAAAAATAGGTCTATACTTATCACTTAAAATTGTAAACCAATTAAGTTTAAAAAAAAGAGAACCCGACTTCAAAAAGTGAAAAATAATTGAATACATGTATTATGCCAAGCCCAATAGGTAGTAGATAGTAAGGCTGCCCACTCCCGCCACATCGCAAGTCTCCCGGCGAGCGCACCGGAATGCGTGACCGTGGGTGGGGGGCTCGTGCTGAGCAAAACAACCCGAACGGCAGACGTCGTTGACGGTCGTTTCGAATGATATCAAATTTTTTTATGCTTTATAATGTTGTTGATATTTTTGTATAAGGAACCGTCCATTAATTACGTGAGGTGTTTTTCTGTTAATTTGGACCCCTCCCTCCCTCTTGATAAGATTTGGTGAAAACCCCCTCCTCCCTCAGGTGAGATTTATCCCTTACAATTTTTAAATAATTAATTTTCATGTATGTTCATGTATTTTGCTAAATACCACTAAATACCTAAGATTTCAAAATTTTTATATCAAAATTCGCTACACCAATTCGAAAATTTTTACATTTTCAAATACCGAGTTTGACTTCCAAAAATAAAAAGGATCCATTCCATTATACAATAAAAACGTTTACGTTGTCTTTTTCGTTTGTAACGATTTTATAATATATGAGCGAGCGAAGCGAGCTACTATTCATAAAAAAGACGAGTCCATAATTTCTCATTACAGCCGAGTTTCATACAAGATTTTGTGTTCCTTTTGTGTTGTTTGGAGTCAAACTTTGAAGACTTTCGTAATTTTTCATTTCGCTGCATATTTACCAATACTGTAGTCATTGTTTTGTGTTATTTTTGTTCTCGTTTCGATCACTTTTTCCAAAATTCTATGAATTCAAAATTTTTATATTCAAAAATTTTGCTACCTTAATTCGATATTTTTGCATTTTCAAATGCCAACTTTGAGTTCCAAAATTAAAAAGGATACATTCTTCTTTTTGTAATATATGAGCGAGCGAAGCGAGCTACTATTCATAAACACAAAATCTTGTATGCAACTGGATTGATTATGTAAATTACTGATTCCCATTGTTCATGAATACCAGCTCGCTTCGCTGGTTCATATATTCTAACTCGTAACAAAATGAATAACGAAATAATTTTCTACAATGCATAGACAAGACGAGTTAATAATTTCCCATTACAGCCGAGTTTCATACAAGATTTTGTGTTCCTTTTGTGTTGTTTGGAGTCAAACTTTGAAGACTTTCGTAATTTTTCATTTCGCTGCATATTTACCAATACTGTAGTCATTGTTTGGTGTTATTTTTGTTCTCATTTCGATCACTTTTTCCAAAATTCTATGAATTCAAAAATTTTGCTACCTTAATTCGATATTTTTGCATTTTCAAATGCCAACTTTGAGTTCCAAAATTAAAAAGGATACATTCTTTTGCAATAAAAACGTTTACGTTGTCCTTTTCGTTTGTAACAATTTTATAATATATGAGCGAGCGAAGCGAGCTACTATTCATAAACAAGACATTACAGCCGAGTTCCATACAAGATTTTATGTTCCTTTTGTATTGTTTGAAATCAATCTTTGAAGACCTTCGTAAGTTTTCATTTCGTTGCATATTTTTACCATAAAACTTTATTTCGTCTTTTTCGTTTGTCATGATTTTATTATGTATGGGCGAGCGAAACGAGCTACTATTCATAAACAAGACGAGTCAATAATTTCTCATTACAGCCGAGTTTCATACAAGATTTTATGTTTCCTTCTGTGTTGTTTAAAGTCAAACTTTGATGAGCCTGATGGAATATAAAGAGGAAAAATAATAGCGCGTTTAAGGGACGCTATAACAAATTTATTTAAATTACATAACAATAAAAATACTACCGTTCGTTGAACGATTTTTTAAACTGGCGGGGATTTCCACGAAGAGAGTGGTAAATAAATTGTGCGGCAATTGTCTCAATTCGGGGAATCCCAGACATAGAAAATATTTAATACTGTCTATATGTTTGCGGACAAAATAGAAAACGTTTAATGTTTTTCTTATATTCTATGTAATAATAATGTGTATTTTTTTAATGAAAAAGTTGGCGTGAGATTTTCAATGACCCCCTGCTCCCTTTAGATGAGATTTGATGAGATTTTACTGGACCCCCCCCCCCATTTTGAGCTCACATAATTAATGGACGACCCCTAATTACAATACATATGTTACGAATTTGTAACCTATTTGGCTTCAAACAGATCATTAGGTAGCACATGTAATAATACTTTTTGAAGTCGGTTCTCTTTTTTTTAAGTAATTTTTTTAATGAAAAAAAAACACGTGTTTAATCAAATACGTTATCAATAAAAAATATTTTTCTCAAAATTGACAGTGGAATCGATACCATCCGCTGCACCTAGCGCTTCGCCTCCGCCAGACCTAAAAATACCACAAAGTGTTAACTGATCTGGAAATAGCTCGTTCATCCAGTCCCAGCCGACGCCAAAATGAAAGTAGACGCGGAGTTGATGTTCGAATGTCTAATCTACTTGAACGTGTTTTACTACCCGCTTTTCTTCATCTGGGAGACTATCCTTGTAGCCGCCAAGTGGCAGAGCGCCGTCCCCACCCCCGGTATCGAAGAAGATGCTAGCGTCATTTTCACAGTGCTTGCCGTCGAAATCGCGAAAATTCTTGTTTATCGCAAATTCAAAGACCGGAAACGAGGTAAACCTTCAATCGCTTTCCTGAAAGCGTTAACTGTTTTTTTTTTACAGATTTGGTGACTGGAATTGCGGTTTTCATGACTTTCATTACAATCGGTGGCTGTCTGTACACGTTCTTCCTGCAGCATTTTGTCGCGAGGTTAGAGTACATACTGTGCGCGATGATGATCATCCTGGCGGTGACGGAGATCACGTTTGGGATCATGCAAATCTTACCCTGTTTCAAAAAGGTGCAATACTATTAAATAAACAATCAATACTTTCTAAATATTTTATTAAACACAAGTTATATAAAATTACAACAAAAAAATGAGTTGTTAAATAACTTAAATGGAATGAAGCTACAGTTGGAACTACACAATTTCAACTTCCAAAAATGCATATAAAACAATCAGGTGCAGTTACCATTCCATTTTGAAACTGTGGATCAGTGTTGAGGAACCAGAAAATTTCCCGGCAATACGTAAATTAAAAATGGCGCTTATTCAACTGAGAATAAATTTAAGTAAAATATAAATAGAAAATTTTCCTAATACAGCATAGGAGCACTGCTCTGCAATAAAGTATCCAAGCAAATTTACAATTCAGTTAGTAGAAGACCAGTCCATGTTTTCTTGAGAAGATTGTTGTTCTTGGTTCTGTTGACTTCGTTCTTGCGCGTTCTGTGCCTTCTCATCATCCGTCGGACTCTTCTGTTGTTCCTTAGGTGGAGACGGAGCCTTTGGAGGTGGCTTGTTCAAAATCGGACTGACTGCGTTTTCAAATTCGCTTTTTTCCTGACGAATTTGTGCAACTGTTACTGGAGGTGGTAGATGTTTTGGGGCGGTAACGCACTTCTGTCGGGTCTGTTCCAGCCACTGGTAGGAATTCTTGAAGGCTTGATCGACTTTGTTCACGTCATCGTCGGACAAGTGCGCGAATTTAGGATCGTTACCCCTGAAAGTACACAAGTGTTTCGTCAGTCTTTCAGAAGGATAAATATAATACTCACTTTATAGATTCTAAAGCTTTCATTGTAAGCTGAAGGGATTTAGCGAAGTCTTCGATAACGTGCGGTCGCAATTCGAATTCGACCTTCCTAGTTTGTATGGGTTCTCCTTTTGTCTTTAATTCAGCCAATTTGTCTTGATACACTTGACGGTTGCATTCTTCGCCCTCGTCGTACAACCAATTTTCCATGTCGTCTAAACTTCTCAGTAACACAGAACGCTCGTTTTCTAGTACGAATGGGGCTAGCTCGTCGTCTGATGACAACTTTCCGCGCAGTTCGTAGACGTACTCTTCAAAGGCATTCCTAGCATCAGCTCTTTCTTTTTCTTGCCTATCCGCGGCAATCATTTTGAATTCTTGCTCAGTGTATTGATTGATTTCCACTTGGGAGAAACCGGCCGTTAAAGATTCAATGGGCAGTTCAATGCTTTTAACGACTTGCTTCTTCTTCTTGTCTTTATCGCCGTCCTGGAAAACACAAAAAGTTAGTATGTCACCAAGAGTCCAAAAGGTTTGCCCCCCACGTCAGACCAAAGATCTAACTTAATGTTTTACCTACCAACAACGAATTACCTGTGTGAGCTCTACAACACTGCAGATTAGTGCAAAATACACACCACGTAATTGCGCAAATTGCCAGTAGAAGAATTTTTTTTAGAAACATTGATAGTCAAGTGGAGCGCAAAACTTTTGACTACATGTGTACACGTGATTTCGTATGATAAAATTTACGTCTACTGGTCACGTGAAACCAAAACAACAAATAATGAACACATAATTATGCTCCGCTTTCAGGCGGGTGCGACTCGAAAAAAAAATTTCAGGTTAAATGCCAATTAGGACAAATAAAAAAGCTGTGGTTCTAGCAAGGACAAAAGGGGCATGGATGTATCGTGGCTCAGATGGGTTTACCAGAACAAGAAAACAGTGAACGAAAATATGCCAGGCCAGCGTTGCCGGGATCGAATGCGTACCCCGCTGAACCAGGCAGAAATTTTCTTCGTCCAGCTGGCGCTGGAGCCTACCTCAGGAGCAGCATTGTTTGCGCCATCGGCCATCGTCGCGTCGACGTCGTTTTGATGTTCGCTGGAGTTCTGGTGCGACGGTGGCTGCTGTTGAGCGTTCTGTTGTTGAATCTCTTCGCCGTTCTCGGCCTCCGAGGATTCTTTCGCTTCGAATAACGAAGCGCTTGATACGGTCATTATGCCGTGGAGATTGATGCGAACTTTGACTTTGACCTTTTGGGGCTTGCCTTCGGCGTTAGGGCGGATGTCTTTCACGATCCAGGTACCTGAAAATTAGGGAAGGTCAAGGAGGCCATTATTTCGTGACTAGTCTACTTACCAATATGTTTATCAGGATAAGGAACATTTCCGGTATACAGTGCCTTAATAGAGAAGGGCTCCTGTCTATAGAACGTCAACATTCTAGAATAGGGCACCGTGTAATTCACCGGGAAGGCCTCGATTTCTCCCGCGGCTTCCCCATCAGTGCTGGCATCCCACGACACGGAAATTGCGTAATTCTGCACGTCTTTAACGCTAAATTCCCTAACTCTTACAGCTGGTGAAAGCATAGCACACTGCAGTGCACATCCCCTGCTCACAGCTTCGTCCTGGTTCAACGTAGTGCTCGGCACCTTCTTGAAGACCTTCTCGATCAGCTGTTTGATAGCAGGAATCCTACTCGAACCCCCCACGATCTCCACCGACTGAATTTCATCTAACTTTAAACCTGAGAGATCCAAGCATTGTTTTAGTGTGGCCTCAACTCTTTGAAACAGTGGGGCGCACAGTTCTTCCAAATCTGCCCTTTTGATGGTGCTATGAACGTCTTTGTCATTCATGAAACACTCTATATTCAACGGCAGAGTTGTTGAATTTGCCGACATCTGCTTTTTGACTTTTTCAACCTCAGCGAGAAGACGTAAAAAGGCCCTAGGGTTTGATTTAGCGTCGATCTTATATTTGGTTTGGAATTCTTTACAGAAATGATCGGCTAGAGCCAGATCGACATCCCGACCACCGAGATTCGGGTCAGAGGCTGTTGCCAACATGCGCAATTTGTCTTTGTTAAAGGCGCACGCAAATACTTGCAGAGAAGAGTGACCACAATCTACGAAAACGACGACTCGAGGCTTGTCTTCCGGGCCCGGCAAGTCCTGCTTGTAGATGCCGTAAGATAAGGCCGTTGCCGTTGTCTCGTTGAATAATCTTAGGACGTTCAAGCCTGAAACACATAAATTAAAGTTTTATTTGTATAAGGATTCTAATCAGATACAACTAGTATATCGATTTTTCGGTTTTAGTTATCTAGCCATTATTCCTTGACCTAATTTTTTTATAATGGTGTTGGTCTATCAACCGCAAACAACCATTATGTAAACATGGAGGTGGTATGGTATAATCTAATTAAATGAAATAAATAAAAAAGAAGTTTTATATGTTGTTCTAAAACAAATCAGAGGAGAAAAAAAAAATACAAAGACAAAAGAATTAGATATGGTACCATCAATTTGTTCTTTACAACCCTACTATATACACGTCTAACTTGTTGGCAGTTCTTTCGCGCTAAACATGATGCAATTAGAGCTGCTTTTCAAGCCTGGAATTTGTCCCAAACAAAAATTAACACCATAACAATAAGCTTACATACAAAACACTTTGTATTTCAATAACTCTGGATAAAAATGTTATGTAATGACTATTGTTGGCCATGTTAAAATAGTTTTACTGTATACAACATAACAGTATGTAATTCTTGAATACAACTGTAAATCTTAAAAAAATAACACCTTTAAAATGTTTCTTGCATCAAGTAGTCTTTGAATGTCAAAATTCTTTACACAGGAATTTTGTGATGTACAGGCAACTTGATGCAAGATCATTTATATAATATACAAATCCTGCATTTTACTGAGGTGTATCATTAAAAATTAACCTTTAGAACAGCTATTTTAGTTCTTTGACAAACAAAATAATTATCTCTGCCACTCACCTGCAATAGCAGCTGCATCCAAAAGCGCCTTCCGCTCATTATTTGTAAAATATGAAGGTACTGAAATTACACAATCATTTATGGGTGTCTGAAGAGCTGATGCAGAAACATCCTTCAATTTTGTCAACAACATAGCCAAGCACTGCTCAGGCGAGAAAATGTGTTCCTCATTTAAGTAATTAACCTAAAACCATGTGGAATTACACACTAGGGTAAACTTCATTGTGCATCCTACTTTAATGCCAATCTTCCCCTGCGCGGTTTCCACTACGTTGAAAGGCAACATTTGCAGCTCTCGTTGGACTTGGGGGTCCCGGTACTTCCGGCCAATAAGCCGCTTCAGCCCATAAACGGTGTTTTTCATATTGGTGACCTGTTGATTTTTGGCGGCCACCCCCAGGATTCGATTTTTGTCCGAAAACGCGATACATGACCTAAAAGCAAGCTATAGTCGCCCACAAGCGCCAAATCGGGAGGTGTGCGCGATGCTCTTATAAGGCAGCGGATTGGTCGGGATCAAGGTTGCAAAGTGATGTCATGGGGCTGTCGGATCTACTTACGGAGTCGCTCGGAGACTGTAGTCGTTGGCGATGGTCTCGATGCCGCCAGCTTTGGCTACGGCGACATAACAAGACTCGTTACCCAAGTCTATCCCTATAACTGACATTGCCGCCATGTTTTGCCACTGACTTTGCTAAAACAGGAAAACGATCGCGAATTGATCTTAGAAAGGGATCACTACCGCAGAATTGTTAAAATTACAGCTCTATTAGTACTGGGAGTCACAACGTGCCGGTAAATTCGCTCGATCACTTGCGGCTCGTGCTCGATGATTTTCACAACTGTCGCCAACTGCCGAAAACACAAGGTTACTAGCGCTTCTGGAAGGTTCCAGAAATTTGCTATTTCTGTCTAGCGCGAATAACGACGTGGGAGCAAACGAGAGGAGACTAACCGGCGCGCGGGGATTGGGTTTAAATTTCTAGAACACTCGACTATTGGAAAAAAGACGGAAAAATCAAATCCCTTAATTGCAAAACGAAAAAAAAAAAAACTAAATTTATTCATTACGATAATTATTACGGATGACCTTAGTGACGTGACTTGTCGTTATGATCCATTGCCGTCGCCAACTTAATTTATGAGTGATTGTGTCCTCCGATTATCTGATTCACTAGAGAGATCGAAAACTAAATTAGTCAAAGGTGGCCATGCATGAAAAGCCGCGTGTGATAGTTTAATGAAATGTCAAATTTAATTTTGCAGTGTTTTGTTTAATCATCGTTTAATATTTTGTGA
The DNA here is from genome assembly GCA_963583935.1 of Diaperis boleti. Lineage (NCBI taxonomy): Eukaryota > Metazoa > Arthropoda > Insecta > Coleoptera > Tenebrionidae > Diaperis > Diaperis boleti. Next base: position 17,139,361 of record OY757246.1, read on the forward strand.
GAGGTTTCCCAACCTAATTCTCAATAATAATGGAATTAGTTTGTGAAGTGTGCAAAAAGACGTATTCCAATCTGTCTAACCTAAAAAAACACATCAAGAAATTGCATAGTTCTTGCCAAGACCAATTGCTGGGTAGTAAAAAGACCTACAAGTTTCAGTGTGAAAAGTGTGGAAAAAACTTTAATCATCAACATCATTTACGGTTTCATATGAAGAGCCATGGTGTCCCACATGAAAGAAACGGAAAAGAGACAATAAAATGTTCAATGCTTTGCACATATCGAACAAACAGTTCACAATCTTGTATTCAGCATTACGCCACAGAACATAATGTGCACCTGGAGCATGAATCTTTTGAGTTTTTAAGTCTTGAAGCATTTGAAAAATGGAAAAATGGAATGGAAAAGGAAACAAAGTCCAAATACGTAAAGGAAAGGTGTTTCACTTCTAAATTGCACTACACATTGAAATACGTTTGTCATCGATCAGGTCAGATGTAAACAAGAGTAATTTTTTTATATACAGGTTGTTTTACGAAAAACGCACCACGCTATAACTCTGTTATTAATAATCCTATTTCAGAAATTCAAAAACCGTGTAAGACAGGTGTATAAATGCTACAAAATAGTATGATTCTTAATTTTTTTGAGTAAGTCACTTGACTATCGCTTGACAAAAATTACTTATTTAAAAAAAATAAGAATCATACTCTTTTAATAATAATAATAATAATGTTTATTAACGGTATTTTTACCTTTTACAATAAATACATAGATAGATATAAAAAAAAAAACAAAAAACGAATTACACTTACAGAAGAAGATGTAACAATTCATTTCTAAATTTGGTTAGGCTTACATCAAATAAATCAATTTTGTCACCATAAACATTACCCAATTGAATCATTCGATTCAAGGGGGAGTGAAGGGAATAATTAGTATGGTTTATTTTACCATTAAACAAAATTGGTGTTCTAGTAATATAGACAGGAGTAACAAAATTAATCTCTTCAAGTAAGCCATTACAATTGATGTGACCATTAATTAACTTAAAAAGAAAACACAGATTTAAATAGAGTCTACGTCTTTCAAGTGTCATAATACCCAAAAATACATGAATTTTATCTGGACTTATAAATACTTTATTTAAACTAAGTTTATACATTAGATATTTAAGGAACTTATTCAGAATTTTTTCAATACGTAAAATGTTGCAGTAATAAAAGGGGGACCAGATAACTGCACAATATTCTAGAACAGATCTTACTAAAGAGTTAAACAATATAATAAGCGATCTCACATTAGAAAAATCAATTGTCCACCTTTTAATACAGCCCAACATTTTGTTGGCTTGAGCAATAATATGGTCAAAATGAACGGTAAAAGTAAGTTTGGAATCTAGATAAACTCCTAAATCCCTAATACAATTAACTACTTTTAGTTTGTGATTATTAATACTGTAGGCGGGAATACTGGGATTTAGCTTCCTACTAAAATTTATAACAAAACATTTATCCAAATTTAAAGACATATCATTAACATCACACCACAAAGATAAATTGTAAAGATCAATTTGTAACGTTACATCCGTAGCAGAGTTTGCAGAATTAAAGAGTTTTACATCATCAGCAAACAGTAAACATGAACACTGAAGTTTTTGAACAAGATCATTAATATATAGTAAAAAGAGGAAGGGTCCAATATTTGAGCCCTGAGGCACACCCGAAGTTACACAGTATACAGCAGATTTCTCATTTCCAATCTTTACTTGCTGATACCTATTCATTAAATAACTAGTTAGCCAGGACAACAGGCTACCACCAATACCATAAGTACTAAGTTTTTGTATCAAAATAGAATGGTTGACTTTGTCAAACGCCTTACTAAAATCTGTGTAGACTGTATGAACTTCATTACCACATTCAAAATTTTTTACAATAAAATTTACAAAAGTCATAAGATTTGTTTCAGTTGATCGAGACTTATAAAAAACATGTTGTTCAGGAATTATAATATGCTTGAACTTAAATGCAAGATGTTTAGTTACTATAGACTCAAATACTTTTGACAAGATAGATTTTGTAGCATTTATACACCTGTCTTACACGGTTTTTGAATTTCTGAAATCGGATTATGTATTAATAACAGAGTTATAGCGTGGTGCGTTTTTCGTAAGACAGCCTGTATATATTTCGTATTTTAGGTCACTTTGTCAGTCAGAGTACTGGAAAAAGGCGTTTAAAAACCAAGGGAAGTAATAAAATTGATGGTTTTTGTCCGGCTGGTCTTACTGTGGTGGTAAAAAATGGAAAATACTGTGTTAAATTTTGTAAAACACATGTCGGACATCAAGCAGATTTGGGACATTTGTTTTTTACTTCTGAAGAGCGAGCGTCTATAGCCGATAAAATTGCAGCTAAGATCCCATTTGATGTCATTTTGGATAATGTACGAGATTCCGTGAAAAATGAAGGGTTAGAGAGAATCCATTTAGTAACCAAAAAAGATCTCTACAATATTAAAAACAGCTTTAATCGTCAAGAATGTACCTTAGAAGAATTAAGTAACGTTTCTCAAGCTCATACAGAAGACATGATTGCTGCTAGAAGAACTAAAATTTTGAACCAGTTTTCAGAAATGTTAAATGAAGTTAACAGTGATGAGGACTTTACCGTAATTGAAAAAGCGATTGCTCATATACCATTCACACTAGCTGCTAAAACCCAAACTTGCCAAAATACAAATGACAACAACAAGAAAAACTAGATAAAGTGTGAGGTAAAATTTTCGTCCCGAAAAACCAGATCCAAATGAAAAGCACGAAATAGATTGCATTAATTAGTAAACAGTACAATAATCTATACATATAAAATCCAAATACCATTCACTGACTCACTCATCACGAAATCCCTCGATCTACTAAACCGATTGCAATGAAATTTTACACACTTTCTTATTTTATCACGAAAGCGCTCACTAAGAAACGGTTTTTGAAAATTATTAAAGTTAGTATTAAATAAAATCACCGTGCGTTATAGTATCTAATAAAAATGTTTTTTTTTATTTGGTATTTTAATGCGTGTATAATGTGTATTACTTGATTGTGTTTTATGAAATAATAGTTATTTATTATACGAGTGTGGAATGTACTATATTAGGCACGCAAGAAAAAGTTTACCCGTGAGCGCGAAGAGCGAACGGGTAATTTTCTTAAGTGCCTAATATAGTATTCCACAAGAGTGTAATATTAAGTTTTATCCAAAATCATTCCTAATAATTAAATCCTTTGTGTTTTTTATCCATGTCCCATTAAAAGCAGAGACCTATGGAAGGGTTGCTATAGTTTTGCATTTTTTTTATTTGACTATTCCGTGAGTCCGAGTTTTTCTCTCACTAGTGTGTAATGATCAACGTTACACCCTCAAATTAGCATAGTAATTCGCTTATTACACACGATTTTGGATAATAGTAGATTATATTACAAGTGACAGAAATGCTTCATTGTCAGCGAGTGAGATCTTTGAATCACGAGTGCGATAGCACGAGTGATACACATCTCACGAGCTTACAATGTCATTTCGGTCACGTGTAAGATACGACGTTTTACGCCCGACGTCATCTAGATGTCGGGTATAAAAAATAATACATGTGTGCACGCCGTATATATATATTTTTTCTACCAAACCGGTGTTTGCAAAAGCCATGCAATTTCTAATTTTTTTCAGAAATTTCGGCAATACTATACAGATTCTGTGTATTATCTCGTTACTCTTGTTTTGACACACACCAAGAAGCACCACTTTCTGGTAGAGCTTTTTGGTTTTCTGTAGAAACAGGCTTCCGGTCCCCACACTTGTACATCCATTTGAATCGTTCTAAATTTTTGTGTTCTGTATACATACCAAAGCGTAACTATAAAAAATGCGGGAGATTATTATTATTTTTTTGCAAAGGGCAGAAGAGATGACGAGATCTAGTAGAAACAGGCGCCTAACGACAAAGAAAAAGAAGATAAAGCATTAACCAAGAATGTATTTTTGGTTGCACATCATAAAATTGATTATTAAAGATGGCTCTAAAGGCACGATATATTATTCTAACAAAAAATCAGGCACTAAAAAGCTCATTAGTAAACGATCACAGAACGAATATTTTAAAAATGTAATAAAAAAAAAGCAAGCAAAACCGCCCAAACACGCATGAACGCAACGTCCTATGGCCGGAATGATTTGTAACGTCAGCTGCTTGTCACCCGTGAGGTGTCAAAACTTGAATATGGCATAACCTTACCACGCGTCATTCCACGATAAATTATAAATGTTTTTCCATTTATCTATGAAACTAGGTGTAGTTGCTAGTCATAAAAATTAATCTTAGACTTCCGTCGACCATGGATTTACACAAACCTGTAGATTTGGCGAATAAGGTATTTTTTTCGTTCCTTGCATTTTTTTACCGAAAATCGAATTTTAGTCGCTTGAAGAGTTAACAGCTGAAGAGAAATGGAGACTGGAGCACCAAAAGCTCCACGAACAACACAAAGGCCACGAAAAAATGCACGCTGAAATGGTGTTAATTCTAATTTTGACGTTAGTGGTGGCTCAGGTGGTCTTAATTGAATGGAAAAAGCGACATGCCCGTTCGTATCTTGTGTGTTCTTTTATTTATCTGAAGATTAAGAATAATTTTGTCGATTTTAGTTAGTGACGCTGCTGGGTATGTGGGTAATACCTATGATTTTATGTCTACGAAACCATTGGTGGCGTTTCATTTTTATTTGGTTACTGTTTTCCTGCATTACCGGTCTGATTGTGAGAAAAGCATTGCAGAAACCTATTACAGGGACAACACCTAGGTAATTGCCCCTGATAATAACAAGTTACTACTGAAAATTGAATTTTCAGACTAGTCTATAAATGGTTTCTTTTTATTTATAAACTAAGCTATGTCCTGGGTCTCTTAGGTTACTTCATAATGATGGCGACGTTTTTTGGGCTGAACTTGGTTTTTAATGCTAAACCTAACACTTGGATGGACTGTGCTTTACTACTAGTCTTTTATGGGTTGTACTATGGGGTGTTGGGTAGAGATATTTCTGAAATATGTGCTGACAAAATGGCCTCCCATGTTGGGGTAAATTCTAACACTGATCATATTTTTATCAATGAAAAATAAATGCTTATTCTATTTTAGTATTACACCAATCAAGGGATGCCCACTAGGAATTTAGATCCAACAGTGTGTGCTGTATGTGGGAATAAACTACTAGTCAGTGAAAACGAAGAGGGGGTTATTGAAAACACCTACAAATTAACGTGTGACCATGTGTAAGTTCTTTTATTGTAACTGGCAAAAAATGTGCGATTTTTTTCAGATTTCATGAATTCTGTATACGTGGCTGGTGCATTGTGGGCAAAAAACAGACTTGTCCCTACTGTAAAGAAAAAGTAGACTTAAAAAAGATGTTTTGTAATCCGTGGGAGAAGCCCCACGTTCTTTATGGACAGCTTCTAGATTGGATTAGATGGTTAGTGGCATGGCAGCCAATGATACTGTTTTTGGTTCAGGGGATCAACTGGGCATTGGGTTTGGAATAACCCTTGTTGTTGTTTTTATAATTTATTGTACTTTTGTGATTATATTGTAGGTATGTAATGTAATAAAATGATCCTAAAGACGCATCATTGTATGGAATATTTTTCCATGCAAATACAAATTTTTGAAAAATAACAATTTTAAGTTTGCAAATAATAATTTGACTTTTAAACTTCAAGGCTGTCATTATCGTGTAACGAATATATTGTCGTTATCTCATAGACGTGAGTATATCTAAACAGTTGATTTTGCTAAAACTCAGGTAATGCGATTTTTTAATCAAAAAACTTTCGTGAACAAAATGAAAAAAACTGGGTCAGAATAGCCGTGCACATTATTTAAAAGTGTGACACATGTTCAAAGACACCCTGTATAATCCAAATGAACTTAAAATAAAAGGGCTTTTCGTGGAGACCAATTTTGCAACTCAAGTTGACAAAAAAAAAACGGTTGTAGAGCTCAAAAAGGCTTATAAAAAAGTCCGCGACGACATGTATCAATATGTTAGGGTTAATTCCCAAATTGATAAAATATTACCATTTCTATGGCAAAACGAATTCTGCGTGAGTGAAGCCGTGTGGGTGACTACCCATCTAAAAATCGCCCAACCTGCCTATTGAAGTTTTCACTTCAAAAATGAGTCAAAGCAATTATAAAATATATTTATTGAAGTGAAGTGAATACAACGATTAAAGTACTCAAGGGGGCGCTGTCAAAGGAACCATTACACTATAGTAACAATGCACATCCCACATAAATATATTTTTTTATTAAAACGAATCTGTGTGTGGCATTTGTGATCGTCTATGGTTTAAAGATTATTTAAAAAATATATTTATTTAATTGTTTTGATAACTGATTTTGTCTAATACCTAAACGCATCTACAGTGTGTTTAGTTTCAGATTTCGGTACGTTCATATACCAAGTGAAGGAAAAAATAAAACTGAATTGCCAACGATTTTTTTCTAGCAATTCCGACTTTTTTCTGACAATTCCAACTTTTTTCTGGCAATTCCGACTTTTTTCTGACAATTCTGACTTTTTCTGACAATTCCGACTTTTTTCTGGCAATTCTCACTTTTTTCTGGCAATTCCCACAATGAAATACTGTCCACATTTCGAGTTTCAAGTACAGGGAAATACGAGCGGTTGACCACCCAGTAAATATATGGTATCAGTTAATATTATAGTAAATATTCGTAAATATCAGCAAATATTTGTACATGTGCGTAAATATTAGTAAATATCAGTAAATGTGCGTAAATATTAGTAAATCTATATATTTAATCGTTGAAGATGAATGAATTTGAACCAAATAAAACAGTCTGTACTGCACCGATTTTGATAATTGTTTTTTTAAATGAAAGACATTGACAAGTTCTATGTGAAGATTACTTTCCATTTTCAAAAATTTCACAGGTTCATTAATTATTTGCAAATCATTTTAGGGGAAAATCGGTCTATTACAGTCATCGATTTAAATGAGCGTGAATCGTTTTAAGTGGGAAGTTGGACAACTGTAGCTAAATATAGGTATCTTAGCCCCTCCCCTGAGGTTGGGTGAGCAAGTTGTGTAGGAAACTTAAGACATGCTTATTAAGACATTTATACCTCTGAATGGATGTTTGGGTGCGGGGTGTGAAGAGTGTGAAATAGAGGACGAATGAAGCTGCGCAAAATACAATTCTTTTATCGCATAATTTTTCTTGCCGAAAAATTGGTTTACCAATCCCACAATATTTTCGTTTCACTGACCTGCGACTTTCTCAACAAATCAATCGAGAAGCGGAAGATTTATGGTTTAATCAAATGTATGAAACGGCTAATAATTTTTTTAATAATTTTAATTTTTAATAATAATTTTTAATTTTTACATTGATTTGATTACCAAATCGAGTGACGGGCGATCACTAGTATCTGTAAATGTGCGTAAATTTTAATAAATATCTTTAAATATGAACGACGGGATACGGGATAAGGTGATACTTGGCAAAGTGATGAATATTTCTTTATGAAAAAATATATTTTTATGTGTTATTATATATTATTAATGTTTGTTTTTATATATCATTTAAGATCAGAAACCTTTTGAAGTTGGGAAATAATTATTTATATTGTTTAAACACTATTTATGATATTTATATAAAAAAAAACAGTTTTTCATACAATACTTATTCTACAAATAATATACGAAAGCAAATTATAAAATTATTATAAATTGTGGATTATTTATTTTAGACATTTTATAAAAAATAATTAAAAAGTGTTCATCAATATACTTGTAGGAAGGAAAAATTTGAGAATTTCCCTCGTTTTCCATGGGATTCCCTGGTCATATCCTGATTTTTTGATAATGGAACCACCTTAACAATATACCCTTTCAAATAAAAAAAAAATAATTGTAAATCGGTCCACAATTGACGAAGAAGTCGATGAACATACATGAAGCCGGTTAATAAAAGGGAGCGAAAATTTGAGTATTTTTCTCGATTTCCATGGGATTCCCTGGTCAGATCCTGATTTTTTGATAATAGAACCACCTTAAGAGTATACCCTTTCAAATAAAAGAAGAACTTTGTAAATCGGTACACAATTGACGAAGAAATCGGTGAACATAAATGATATATAAATATATAAATGTTCTGAGCTAACAAACATAAAAAAAAACAACCGAATTGATAACTTCCTCCTTTTTTTAAAGTCTGTTAAAAAAACGCAAAACTATTTTTTTTAGATAAATATCATACATATTGTTTAAATAATATTAATAGTTATATCCCCGCTTCAAAAGGTTTCTGATTATAAATAATATAAAAAAAAAACATCAAAATCGGAGCTGTTTCTGAGGACTTCCGAGAAATAGACTTCACGCGACTATAAGTGATCAATTTTATCACGATCTGTTTTGCTTACGGTCGTCGTGGAAATTGACCCACAGAAAATATCAGTAGCAATGTCATTTTGTTTGAGCCCGCATATCCTGCATCTTCACAGAAATTTCTGTGAATTCGCCGTACATTTGAATTTCTGTCAGTTTGATAATAATTTATTACTGTGCGGCGCAGTACCCCTTTATCGAAATAATCTAACTGTTTAGTGGACGTTTCGAAAACGATATTTTTTTGATCGGGGTTTATTTGTTTTCTTTCTTTGGCATTTCTTCAAATGAAGTAAGACTATAAATATTTTTAGGTAGGCAGGAGGCAAATTCTGCTTCCTCGAAAACTCAACTAGATCTTTAAACCGCAAACTATCTTCTTCTAGAATATAAAGTCTCGGTATAACAGTCTCCCTTCTACAATAAATAAGTAAATACAAAACTGCTTCAAGTCACCGTTGAAAGAATTAGCATCCTTTGATTCATTTTTGCATTTTTCTTCGTATTTGCAAACAATATTTGTAAAAAAATTGATAATTTTATTTTAGGTGGCATAATTCCTGAGATACTTTCGAATTAAGTTGAGCAATAATTGTGTTTGTTAAAACTATGCTTTTATGTATCTTTTTTTTTATTGGAGAGAGGGGGAAAATACTGTTACGTACCTCCAGGCCCACGCTCAGGAAGGCCTGGAGAGTGTGGGACTCCCTTGCGGATGGTCGTCCAGTCCTACCCACTCCAAACCCCTCTCAATGGAGCATTATTCCACCCCCCGAACCGCCGTTAGGCATTACTTCAGGGGTGGTACTCCCCCCTACCTCATAACGAGGCGCTCCCTTTCCCTTTCGACCTCTTCCTTCTTCCGCATGATGTTTTTCACCATGCGGTCCACCACGTCCCACTCGGACTGGCCGGCAAGCATCCCCTCAATGAGGTTCTCCTCGTCCGGCCACCAACCCAGGGCTTTCAACACCCCATGCTTTTATGTATCTATGGCCCTTCATATTACATTTTGCAATAATTGATAAATGAAGTAAATGATTTGTAAATATGTACAGTAGTAAATGATTTGTAAATATGTCCAGTAAATAATTGGCAAATATAATAAATATAGTAAATGTTTGGTAAATATATTAAATGTTTTCTAGATGTAGCAAATATCTGGAAATATGGTAAATAAATGGCAAATATAGTAAAATTGGTGAATAATTTGTAAATATTGTAAATAATTTGTACAAATGGTAAATAATTTGTAAATATGGTTAATAATTTGTAAATAGAAAAAGATTTAGGGTAGTGGTCAACCCCTCGGGGAAATATGACCTTTTTGGAGTATGTTTCTTTGAGGGGTCAAGCGCGTAGCGCGAAGCACCAATTTCAGTGATCCACGGAAGTTACCGTCTGTGAAAATTTGTTGAAAATCATTGAAAGAGTCATATTTCCCTGTACGTGAAACTCGAAATGTGGAAAGTATTTTATATTTTAAGTTTTTTAAAAAAATCGTTTTCAGTTATATTTCCATTCCTATTGAACACCTTGTAACAGTAAAATTTTAATGACGTTGACGTCCAAGATTTTCGGGGTGTGAGTTATTATGTTATTATCTGCAACTGACCGATTGACTAAGGGTATTGGAATGACAACCATTTTTTGACTTAAAAGTTTTGAAATGGGACTGAACACGACAGTGAGATCTAGTTTTTAAAGAAAAAAAAAATCAATAAATGGTTGTTACATCTCGTCCATTTAGTCAGTTGATGAGTATACGCCCCACCCGCCCACCGCACTCACAAACGGTGCCAGAACCATACGCTTTTTAGTCACAAAACAAAATTTACACCAGTACTGAGAATCAATCCAAATTGAGATTTATACCGAAATATATTATACTCAAATTTGCATTTTTGACTAAATGGTTGACAAATTGGTTCGGAATGACAGACATTTTCATATTGTATCCAGCAAGAGATTTATACCAAAATATATATACATATGCTCAAATTTACATTTTTGACTGACTGGTTGACAAACTGGTTCGGAATGACAACCATTTTCATATTGTATCCACATTCGTTTCTTGTAATATTGCACAGCTGTTCTTTGTGACTAAAAACCATTTCGCTCATGGGACCACATGTGAAAAAGAAAAAGAGAGTCGAACAATAGTCAAATGTTAAAAAGAAGAAAAAAAAATGCTTTAAATTTTTTAAAAATTGATTAAATGTTGACTACAGTTTGACAATTAAATTCATATGGAAAAAATGCGTATGGCAATATAATTATATAGTTAGTTATTTTGTTAAAATTCTCCAATAAATAAAATATAATTATATTATAGAGTTCTGTCTGTTCTTCTTGAAATATTTGTACACAGGGTGCTTCAATACGACTGTCCACCCCTCAATATCTATATTTTTCTGGTGTTGAAACAGCATTGTTGTGTTGAGATTCCAAAACTGTAACGTCTTCCAACCGTTTCTTTATTAGTTGGGATACACACCTTTTCAGTAGCAGTATACCGTACAGTGGCGCTCCAGCGGCGATTCAAAGAAAGAAATTGAATCGGAAAGTCGGAATACTTTAGTGACATTGGCGGCCGTTGTGCAGTCGGGTTGTGCGGTGAATTTTTAATTTTTTTTATTTATCCCATCCGCTGCGTGTTTGGGATTTGTCGGACAGTGTCAGTGTGGATGTCGGAGGTGTGTTTGTGAGTTACTTTAAGTTGATCGTTTTTATTTGGACAGCTAGAGGTGAGTACCACTCGCTGACGTTCCATCTCCATATTCCTTTCGAAGAAAAACGTGTGTGAATTTGTGTTTTGTAAATCCGGTTATACACAGTGAACGCCTACTCTTAGGGTAGGTAAGTGAACTACCTGTGAAGGCCGCTCGGGCACCTGTAGGAATCCAAGACGGGAAAATTGAGCACCCATGAGAATCTTTGCCCACGTTTTTCAAAATAAGATTCGCTGTTTTGTATGTTGGTAACGCGGCCACTTTCTCGCGATTTTCCGTTTCGGAATGAAAATTCAGCGTGTCCCCGGCCGATAGCACGATATCTCCGGCTTTGTGGGGCAAATTCTTCGATCTGCTCTTTTATTAGAACGTTTTGTCAATCAATTTGCATAAATGCTTTCAGTCAACTGTTTGGAATAGTTTAAATATTTTCGACCGGATATCCGCGTATTGCCAACCGGATGGAAGCGGCAGTGACCATTTCGAAATGGCAATTTTTTGGAAATGGGTACAAGAGGAGACCCAAAATCGGTGGCCAGTGAAGCCCCTACATTCTTGTCTTGGTTGTTTCTATATAAAGTTACACAATCATCCAAACACAGAAATGAATGCCGGGCTGATTAGGTTATGTTGTCTGACAAATTTTAGGTTATCGTACTACAAATATTTTGCAAACTAACCACGCCCATGCACAAGTTTATTTATTAAATTCCGCATTGTAATTAAACGGTTTACATATTACATCTATGTATCCACATTAATATGACAGCCTTACCAAATTAGAGGTAACCTGAAATAAAACCCTAACTTCAATTTACGTTTTTGTAATTGCGGCTTTTGGAATCAACAAATACTTGATTATATTACTGTCACGTGTATATTATCGTGTGATAATTGTGGTAAACCACGCCCACAAGTTTCTTTCAAGGTTCTATTCGTCATTCTCATGCCGTAATGTTTATGTATGCATTATGAATTTCGTGATGTCTGTTGTTCATTTGAGTATTTTAGTGTCTGGCTGCATGTATTTGATTGACGTTTTATCCGATAATACACAAATATAGACCGACTGAGATTGAGTAAAAGTTTTCTCTGACTAATGAAATCTGTCAGTGCTCACTGTCTTACTTACTTCCCTCGATTTGTTGTTTATTGTAGCTCTAGATGTTGAGACCGCCTGAAAATTTTGAGCTCATTGATTTGTGCTTTGGACAAATTTTCATTATAAAAATATCTCAAAAATTAATTATTATTTGTTATAAGCTGTTTATATTTTAAACACTCGCTAACGCCGCATAAAATACTATCGGCAACACTGCACTTGATCTTGGGGACTTAAAGGGATTTTTTTGACATTTCAGTTTTTTAGGTTATTCGTCGGCATGGTATATTTCATGAACAGTGTCATCATCTGTTACGTCCGTGTCAGAGTCTGCCAGAGAAATTATGACAGCTGGGATATCGTCCAAGGGAAAGTTACCCATTTCTTTGTTATGATTAATTATCTAAATCATTAAAATATTGCCATAACTCTTCCCTAAAAGGATCTTCGAATGTCGCATTTTTTTTTCTCCCTTAAAATTGCCCTGGATCTCAGAAACATTTTAAAGAAGATTTAAAGAAAAAAAGTGAAAATAAAATTATTATGGTTGGATGGAGTGCTGAAATTAGATGATAATAGTTGATAAGCGCTTTTTTTACTTTTCTGGTACTAGATTTCTGTTCTTCGATTCATTTTTGAAAACTATGCCAAAAATCAAGTGTGTCGCATTTTTTGAATAAAAATTTATAGTTTTTTTGGTTCTACCAACTGAATGCAACAGGCGGTGAGTTTTAAAAAAATATACTATCTTTATCTTATGTCAAAAAAGTTACTAAAAGATGTGAGACTAGCATTAGATTATTTGGAGGTTATGTTACCGGTTTTTTGGTCCCAAAGATATTTTCAAATTTGAGTAGGTTTCACAAACTAAATGATCACTAACAAAGATAGTTTTGAAATATTATGGAGCTACATATTAGGGTTTGTACGAATATGAAGAATGAACTAAACATTTGGAAGTGCTGTGTTGAACTAAAGAAATAACATTGCGAGAAAACAAATAAATCACCACGCCCACAGTGACACATTTTTTTCATTCTGAGTCATCAACTACCATAAGAACAATTTCTTCCTCAACTGATTCTGCTTCATCCTCAACCAACTCAAAATCCTTTTCTGAATGAGACGTATCGGAATTATAAATGGTGGAATGTTAATAACAGTATGTCGAATAAAATTAACCCATTTTTCTTGTGTACAGTTTTCAAGTGCTTCACACCACATTTGCACAACTCTGTCTTTCATTCCCAGTTTTGCTTCAATTCTCTGATTGTAGTATGTCTTACAAAAACCTTAAGCCAATTATTTATTTTACTTTTTATTTATAATTTAATTTATAAATATAAATTAACAGCTTTTCTTCCATTCTTATATGTACTTGGATTCCTGTGACTATCCCTCAAGTTTTTTGAGAGTATCCTCCTAGCAGTTCTAACAGATATCTAAAACATTCAGGATGTTTGTTAGTATTCTTTGTACATTTGTTGCTTAAAAATCTACCTGGAAAACTAGAGCTACACATTCGAAACTTGCAGAACTATTATTTTAATCTTTTAAAAATTCATGGTAGCAACGACACACTGCTTCGCGTTCTCTTAAAGTCAAATTGCACAAAGAGTCTTCCATTTCAAATAATACGTTCGATCTCCCACACAACACAAAAATATAACCTCAAAAAAATTACAAATTTCATTAGTCACTTCGAATAAAAATAGCTTGATAAAAATGTGTCTTGAAAGACAGTTTTTTGTCAATGAATGAAGAAAAAATGAAAAAGGCAGTATCAAGACTCTTTGTTTTGTAATTAAATTATGATGCTTAAGTTATTGTATAATTATGTTGAGTTTAGCTTTGTGGTTGTCGCGAAGAGTTTTATACACGGCGGAGATTGTCGAGTTCGTCCGGGTCAAAGCCCACTCATGCCCTCGTTAACCGAATGCTGGGAGACAATTATTATAACGAGTGCGACAAAAACAAAGCTATTGCATTTCTACATTGTACTAAACGAGGAAACAAGACGCCCCATCTCCGCTCTTACGGTCAACAGCCTAACACTGTCTTATTAAAGATGGAAAGTGGGACGTCCGACTAACAGATTGTTATTATTTCTCTTTAGTTCAGTCAGCAGCTACTGTTGTTTAACTGTTTCAACTTTCGTCATGTCGGTAATTCAAACAATAAAATAACTTCAAAGTTATAAACTAATAGTAATTACAAATTAAGTTTTGAGAAATTGTTGGAGCTTAAAACAAATTGTTGTCCAAGCAAGGACAAAAATAAAGAAATTCACCGTAATTTGTCAGATTGGATTTGTGGGTGTGAAGTGACAAATGCCTTTTACTGTTCTGTGTGTTTGATTTTTTCAAATGCAAATGATTCGCAGTGGTGCAAGAACAGTTCCATTAATTATGATGCTACAATAGGACGTGTTGATATTCGATCACAATTGGACGGTGCTGCGTGTAGGAAATCTATAACAGATTACAACGAAAAGGTAACAAAAGATCGATACATTTTAAGTAAAATAATAGACTGTGTTAAATTTCAATTTTTTAAACGCATTATTTTTTCACGTATCCTTATGAACATGCAGCTAAAATTCGAAATGACCCTCCTGTAAAATGAACTACGAGCCGCCACTGGTTAGAGATATTTATTTATTATGAGCGATGTCGTGCTGCCAACATAAAATTGAATTTCCAGCGCCTGCCGCGATGCCAATTAATTTGAAACAGAAATTGAATCGAACGCAACAAAATAATTTTCAAACAATTATAATCACCTGGTATTAGACACAACCACTTAGTTCTTAACACGTGCTCGTAAGATTTATGGTTAGGGTTAGGGTCGGCAGGTAGAGACTGTCACTCTCATCGCAGAGTGGATGTTTCAACTGCTCTTCCTCATAGATACTTCATATTGTTCACGTTTAATAGAATAGATGGATGTTCAATATTATGTATACAAATTTTTCAACTGGTAACGCAGGGTAACGGCCCATACAGCATTCGCCCGTACGTACCTCAGTCATTTAATTAATCAATCAATGTTAATTTTCATCGCAACGTTCAACAACTAAATGCGAGGCGGACACTGCGCACCAGCCCTACAATCGTCCCAATGAACGGTTCACGTCCTCAGTCGGCAAATTGACGCTGAAAACAAAGTTGTTCCACAATATACGTTTCAGCTGCTCTTTCTCATAGAATGCTTCATATAGCGATCGCACTTGGCACGCTATTGAACAGACTTGAATTGAATTGTTGAACACGGCTTTTAATGGAATCGATATAGTAAAATTCCGAGTTTCCGCTCCAGGGGCTATGCCTACGACTTCAGTTCTTATTTTTGCTTTATTTATGGGGATTAGTTTTATAGTTTCATTAATAACTTCTCAGAACAAAAAGGACAAATTTTTACAGCAACCAATGGAAGACAACTCAAGAAGTGTAGCCGATCTAGTTTTTGGAGGACAACAGTTGTCAAGATGAGTCGGGTGCTTGGCGTTGAAGTTGTAATTTGTATATTTATTGTGTACATAATGTAAATAAAGGTCAGAAATAAATTGTACCAACTGATGTATAAATAAATATTGGTAAACGCAGTAGTAAATGTTGATTAGCGTTGATTATGATGAGGAGTGGATATACAATCACTTTGAGTTTCGTCAGAAAAATCCCTGTTTATTGTGCTTAGATGTGAACACCTTGAATGTTTAACTCGTTCTCAAGGTTGGGTGGTGGTACCAACCCTCAAATCGCCTTTGGGGGGGGGGGAAGTTTTTTTTTTGTTAACAGTCAACTCACTAACAGTATGAGATTTGTCCACTTTCACTCCTTGAGGAGCTACAGGTCTTAAAGTTCACCCAATCAGAGATTAAACCAGAAGAATGTCGATAAATCCAAGTGGAGTAAATTTAAATAAAAATTTAAGTTTGTGGAGTTCGACTTAAATATATTTAAATTTTAATCAGAGATTAGGTCAAAATCGTCTAAATGGAAATAATTATTTGAATTTTTTACAAACAGAAGTAGAAAATTTCTTAGACGAATTGCCTCTACAACAGCGATTCCAAATGTGGTACGTGCAAGATCGAGCTCCCGCTCATACGCATGGAGAATATTTAAACAACGTATTTCCGGAGAGATGGATTGGCAGACGTGGCCCGTTTCCGTGGCCGGCCAGGAGTATGGTTTTAACTCCGTTAGATTTTTATTTCTTGGGGTATGTGAAATCGGTTGTTTATGCCACCGATATTCCTGATGTGAACGAATTGCGACACAGAATCCTACTAGCGTCTGATCAAATCAGGAATACCCTAGAGGTTTTTGAAAACGCTAGAAGTTCGTTGTTAAGACTGTCTTTGTATACAGGTCGCCGATTTGAACATTTATTTTAAATATTTAAGTTACCTTTCTTTAATAGTAAACCACTTTGAATGATGCAGCAACTGGGGCTGATGAAACCATTTCTCTGATTGGCCTATTTAAAACCATTCTAGTTCTTTATGTTTAAAAAAATCAAGTAATTGGAAAAAATGCTGTGAGGCCACAGTAAAGCTATGGCTGTCGAATTACCGAACAACCTGTATGTTAAAAAATAGTAATAATTATGATGAATGTCCTAAATCACTGCGCACTTATTGTAAATAAATTGAACAAAAGTCGAAGCAAAAATATTGAAATTTAGACAGATTTAGAAAACTGTACGCCAATGTATTCGCTGACATGAACTCTATAGCTTTTTGTACGTGGTTCGAATATCTGACAAGTACTTTAGATTTTATGATGGAACTAGCAAACTTTCCAAATATTGATATTACTGAATACTTCATTGATGACACTTGTGCACTTAAACTGACATTAGGTTATCATTAAGGTTATTTGCTTTCTCTTATTGTGATATTTTGAGGTGTCTCAAAATTTGGAAACTATTCAAGTTCAGTCTAAATTTGCAAAAGCGACTCTGTGTGAAATTTGCGGATGAAAGCTGTATTGTTAGTTTGATTGACGTTCATGATTAAATTACTGATTTTCTGTCACTCATATTATGTAATAACAAGCACTGAAACGAACAAATCTATATTCCTTTGTGAAAAAAAAATGGGAATTTCTTTTTAATTCTTTTAATTTTAATTATTTTTATAATAAATTCCCACAACTCAGTTATTCGTAAAATAATCGTGATTTCAAAGAATTCATAATCCTTGACGTGTGTACTCGCAATTGCAAAATGATCTCAGACTAGGTCTCTTAATTGTGCATACCTTATGCATTAAAGCTTCATTTACACGATACAAAAAGCTGAAAAGTATTTTTTCCAATTTAACTCATAATATTACATTTGATGTTTGCTTTCATAAAAGCTCTATAAAGGAAGGAATTGACGTATAAATGCCGGAAACAGCGTCGGGGTTCACAAAGTGTAAAAGTCGATATCACAGTATGAATAACATTCAATTTCCCACTAAAATGATTGATCAGTGTATTTGTGCTAGCTGAAAGCTTTTTAAAAAATCTACACATTTTTGTCGCTGTATGATTAAATAAGAACAAGTAGTGACAAAAAAAATCCTTTCAAGGAATATCCAACAATAAGGTACCAAATTCGAGTCTTTTAGCACTACTCGTTATTTAACTAACGTACAAAATGGTATCTCCAAATATAAGTTTCCAGAATTTTGAAATTGAACCATTCGCATTTATTTGTCACACATCATCTCAGAATTGAGATCATCACCAACTCTTACTGAGAACTACAATCTTATTGTTTTGGCTTAATTATATAAATATTTATTAATGCTGAAAATATTGACTCAAATATTTACTCTACAGCGGTCGCCCAACAGATATAGTAATAAAACTAAGAGGTGTGGCGTGCCGGCGCAAAACGATGTACGCCGAAGTCTGATTTACATCCACGAAATGCAAAATGGAGCGTGGGCACCATACAGCAGCAATCCACAAAACAACTCGTGTGTGCATTTGGCTTTCTCAAATATGCGCTCTTTTTGAATCAACCAATCGCAATGTGCCATTTGAAAAACGCGGACAATGTGGGCGTGTTCATCCTATATCTGTTGGGCGACCGCGGTATAGTGAGGAGTCACTAGGTCGTCGGCATCTGATTTGACTCCGAATTTTGTACATATTTTTACAGCTTTTGATTATTTGTATGTGTTTAAACGTCGTTGAGAAATAAACAAGGTGTGCGTTTTCAAAGTGTTGCCACATCAAACTTAAAATGTGGGTCTTGTAATCACAAAATAAACAGTAGTTGAAGAAATGGATTATGATTGAATGGCACCCAGAGATAGAACTTTGAAATTTGGACTGAAATATATATTGATGATCAAGTTGCACATGGAGAATTTTTTTCCTTATAAGTTTGAAGTAATGGCAAATGGACACAGAAAGGTCAAGGCCGAGTGTTGAGTATCGCAAGAAGCACTTAGATCCGTTCTGTTCCACATACTTCAGGTTCCTCATGCGTTTCTGAGTGATGAAGATATCGTCGGTTTGCAAGAACTTCTCGAGAAAAGCGCAAATTAAATCCATGTTTACCTGATTTGTTACCTAAAAGACTGTCTAAAATCTAAACATGTCCCCGCAAACTAGCAAAAAATTGCGGTATTAGCTTAATGTTTGTGGTTACGTGTGTAGACGCACAAGGAGTCTTATCTACTATTTACCTTTGCCGCCGTGGTCAATTAAAATTCAAAGTGGTCTTTAAGTCAAGGTCATAAGTTTTATTCCATGTTTGTGAGTCTTGCATTATAATTACTAAAAGTAGTGTCATGCATTCGCAACTGCATTATTGTCTGATATAAAGCTCGCTAGACCATTGCAACCAATTAACAAGAAGTATAATTTCCAGGTCATTGGCACTTCCATCGGATTTTCCATCAAAAGCTGTAAACTCTGAAAAGTGGTTCAAGGATTACTAAAAAAGCGAAACCGAGAAGTGTTTTCCTCTGAGAGTATGCATAAAAAGCGTTTACTGTTGGCAATTAAAATGCTGCTATTCGCCCGTATTATCTTATCGCGAGTTGCACCTTTGCCATTCATCATAATTAATTTCGGTCCTGCTTAGTCACACCGAGTTATTAAAAATGTGATAACGTCGCTACGCGTGCCTCTCCATCATCGGGCTTCATCGATTTAAAATCAAACGATAACATTGACAGAACAAACCTCAAAATATATCTCCTAATGCAAATGTTTTCAACCAAATAACGTCAACGCTGTTTGAATTTACGTCCGTCTGATTATTCTTTATTGACGTAAAGAAGACCATAACCGTTGGAATGCTGTATGAGTAATGTGAGCGCGGCCTAATGCTTCAAATTTAGAAAAAACCGTAGTTTGTATTTTAATGTCTTATTATGTCTATGGATTTATATAATACAACACCAGGCGTTTTCACTTCGAGGTGGATGGTCGCGTTTTATGGGCCCATTTCTGGGAAAGAAGAGGTTCGCTCATACGTGAAGAATGCAGAGTTGTTAGGCCGCCAATTTAACGCACAAGCTAGACGAGACGGGAAGAGATCACTTTTTAGCATGCTTTGTTAAGGTAGTCGTTAAAACGAGCACGTTTGAGCATAATGAAAATGGACAGGTTGAATTCGACGATACGTCGAACAATTTACTTTCTTTTCCTTCGAACGTTTAATTCCGTAGTGATTGATTGCGATGTTATTAGGTAGCGTCGATGGAATGGCATGTTATCTAATCAAGATCTGGATCTGTTTATGTAATAAATACTTTACAGCGGCGATGACAGCTTTGTGATTTGTGAAAAACTTTGTGTCCGGTGATTTAATTAAATTTTGACGAAGCGAATATTGGTATGTTCTGTCTATTGAAGTTGATGCAACTCTATTGATGTTCACACCGAAATCAAATCAAGAATTAAAGATATGATCAGGGCTATTGAAAATGATGAGTTTGGAGCGATTCGAATCAAAGAGCTTTAAATTACGTGACATCGTCAGAATTCTGTTAAATCATAGTTTTATGCATAGTAGAATCCGAATTTTTACAGGAAAAATATAATAGGGAACATCAGCCATTTTTCTCACGAAAAAATTAATAAAATCATTTACGTAGCTAATAAATCAAAATCAATTAGCTTGTCTTTCATGTTGGCACTTATTTATCATCTTATCAGATAGATCAGCTGTTGAAACTAAACTTGTTAGTAATGATTTTTAATAGACATCATTGCCAAGTCACAAATGTTTCTACGCCAACGTAGAATAACTTTGGAAAAATAGATATACATAAACAATATAGTTTTTTTTCATTTGGGATGTATTAGAATCACAGGTCGGTAGCACAAGAGTTGAACTTCAAACAATAGGTTCAAAAGTTGCGCAATGTAATACGACCGTATACTGGCTTCTTCTTTACCTACAAATACTGATAATGGAGTATGTATGTATTGATGTTTTCAGAATTGTTTCGACCTGATACACTTATCTATACATTTAATCGTTGAACGTGAATTGAGTGGTTTTAAATAAAACCGTGTGTACTGCAGCGATTGGCATTGATAAAATACAGGGTAAATGGGGCTTTCCAACGAATGTAAGCCCCTCTTACAAATTCAGATTTCCCTCCCGCATTTACAAACTTTTTGAAGTGAAAACTTCTTTAGGGGCACCTTGCGCCTTTTTCTGAATAGTCGACGAAACTGAACCGTCACGGTAACGTTGTCCGGCCACTTCTTTTCCCACCAAACAACGCACTTTTATTTCCACACGTTTCCGGACAGGTCTCCCCCCCACCACACTTTTTGTCCCCAATAGATAAAAATATAATATATAATAATTACATTGATGTTATATAATGGATTTTAGTTCGGTGAATCAGGAACAAGGTGAAGGAATTTTCACTTCATCGTGTAGTTATAAGCACGCATTTTTTTTAAATTTTTCCAATACATAGCACTTGGATTTCGAGTGACGGGCGATCACTGGCTTAAAATAATTCGATTATAACAACGTACTTAATAAGTTGAAACGCTTATCTGGATTACTCATGAATCAGAATTAGCACAACGTCGGATTATTACAAGTTAAACTTGATGGTTTTTCTGACCGAACGTATGTACTTACTAAGTGTTTTGTTGAGTATTATTTTCTATTTTTAAATATGTACATATATTATTAAGAAATGCGCCCACATAACGGTATATTACTGCTTCCATTCAATACGCATTTATCATAATCATAATCATAATTTTAATTTTTTAACAATTTATTTCGAATCTATCAAATCGTTCAATGTGAGTTTTTGTAGAACCCTTCAAAGTAAGTCAAAAATGGTTTCGTTGCGTTCATCTTTTAAAATTTGGCTTTTCCGAAGAGGAGCATGTTCAAAAACATAAACAAACTTAAGAATTTTATCTACAATCTAAGAAGCAATTGAAAATTTTTAGGAACTTGAGATTTCAGATCAGAAAAATAAAAAATCGGCCAAGTGCAAAGGGTTCCGTACCACCTTACAATACAATAATTTTTGATGGGTAAAATTTTTAACATTCACAGCTAACACTGACATGTTTAAGAATATGAAAATGGTTACTATTTATATTTATTAGCTTTCAAATTAATAAACGAATAAATTGATAAAAGTCTGTGTTTAAAATTTGACAGGCGTTCGCTAATACAATGAAATTTTTAACTTTATTTTATGTTTATTATTTGTTGTTATAGCAGCCATAGTAGTACACATCCTGTGAAAATAAGATGCTCCAGATTAAATTGCTCGGCCATATAGAAACGGAGACCATCCAATATACTTGCAGCCACATACAGTTGACCATGACCGAAGACAGGTTGTGCTAACATGGTTAGAAATTGAATATGTCATATGAATCCGGGGTATTAAAATACGTTTGCCAGTTGATCGTACGGTTAAAATTTTGCAATCAATTAATTGTATTTTGATGCAATCGTTTAACACGCATTCTTGTACTATTCACCCGTATTTAAATTTCGTATACATAAAACAGAATCACAACATTATAAACGATGTTGGAAACGTGCTGTATACCGGGCATTTGTCTGGGCGGCGTAGTACCTGCTACCCCTTGATCTCTTTCTAGTAAGACTAATTCCTGTCGCAACATTCTCCACGAACGTTTACTTATAACATCCCGAGGTAAATGTTAAGTGAGTTCTCTACACCACTGTGAATTCACCACCGAAACTTTAGGCGAGGGGCTAAGTTATATTTAGCTGTAGTTCACCAGCTTGTTACTCAAACCGATTCACGCTCATTTAAATCGGTGACTGTAATGGACCGGTGTACCGAAAATGATACGCAAGTTTTTAATTAATGAACCTGTGAATTTTATAAAAAATGAAAGTAATCTAGACCTATATCTTATCACTCTTTCATTTTAAAAAAATAATTATAAAGATCGGTGCAGTACAGTTTTATTTGGTCCGAATTAAATATATAGATTATTACCAGATTCAATTTACAATTAGATTTGTGCGATTTTTGATAGGAAAATATATATTTTTTTATTTTATCCAACACTTGTTTATTATGTAGTCATAATAACGCCGGTTTTGAGTGGATTATGAGGTCTATAAGACACATGTGACTTATGAAAAAATAATTCAACGGTTTTCTAATTTGTCATAGCAACTAGTTCATAAGCCAACAGTTTTGAACGTCAATTTTTTTTAGGTTTTGATGAAGGTTCAAGAACTGTTACAGGAGGGGGTGTTGGATAAACCTATGTATTAAACACGTGTCTTAAACATTTCTTTCGTGACTTATTTGCCTTATAAGACACTAGTATAATAAATAGCTATTACATTCCGATTGTTTAGTTTGGTGTTCATTTTAACTTCTTATTTGTTTTCTCACTATTTTAGAATGCTGTTAAGGAACTAACATATTTCGAAATGCAAAATCATTTAGAGATCAGGTAAGAGAAGAATTAAAAAAAGAATTAGAAAAAGAAAATCGGATAACCGGATTTCATAGGTACATACATATTTTGCTTTTGTACGTTTTTGACCAAATGGTTAATTGAATCAGTTAATATCAATTTGTTTTCGCAATTACAAATCTAGTATTAATGTTTATTTCCATTTATACAATGTGTTCGAATATGCCCAGTCGAATTTTTAAACACAATGCTTCTTTGAGATGCTATCAGGGAAAAATACACAGTGTATGTATTTGAATTTATGTTTGCAAGTTGATAATGTAATCGTCATTGAGATTGTCTACAGTCGCTTGTATATTTGCTTTAACGCTTAGTATGGTAAGCTGCTCGTACCACAGATTTGGTACGCAAATCATGTTCAAAAGTTGCACCATCTTTCAGCATCATATTATTATTTTTAGAATTTTAAAGTTGTAATTTTGTTGTTTTACTTCCTTACTCTTGTTGTCTAATTTTGATCAAAGCGTAATTCTTGCAATTGTTACCTATTCTATACTTCAGGCTTCTCTTCTGATTATATCTTAAATTTTTTGCTTATCTTTATTTAGTTGTTTGTTAATTAACCTTCTTTCTAAACTTCTTCTTTCCATGAACCTTTTATTTTTTATAAATTTATGCATGATTGTTTTGGCGACAGTCCATTGTATTTACCGTTTAACTATTAGTTTCCAGTTTTCTAGTTTTTATTAATGGAACATCTGTTATATTTGTGACTATTCGTTCAGTACTGTAGATACACTGAGTGTGGTAATTTTTTTTACTTGCCAGTTTGTCTAGTGGAAAATCAAGTTTACAAACCAAGTGATTAATAATAATTACCATATCATGGTAGTCAAATTATTATAAGTACGCTGTGCGGACATCTTGACAGCGAAATTAAGAGAAACTGCATTAATGGCATCTTGAAATGCAGTTTAATCAGTGATTTTTCGAAATTACAGTCCATTGAAGCGTTGAAAAGAATTTAACATTTCTCATTGGATTTATTACTTTCTCAGAATCCGGTTTGCGATAAATTATCGATATTCATCCGGGCGTCTATTCCGCAAAGTGTACGTAATAACAGCGTATTACCCACATGACGTATCGATCGTCAAAAATATGGTGTTCGGTGTTTCTCCATAGCCCATTACTTCCACGGCACAAAGCCATCTCCGTCACAAACTTCCCACAGTCTGTACATTACCAGATCATAACATCATTGTCTCGGGCGATAAGACGGTTCTCGTTTCATAACGTCTCCGTCTCCGAGAAGAAAAGCTATTTATCCTCTTCCGATGTTTGAACTGTCGTTATCTTGGCAACGTCGGTCACGTCACGAGACGAGCCGCCAATGGTATGGAGAACCCCCAAGTGCGGAAAACTGTCCGGATTCTCGTCTCCTTGACTCAGTTCCGACGTGGTCGTCGCGACGCCCCATAAACAAAAGGTGGGTTCACGCGCTGCATTTGTTCCGTTCGAGTTTTCGTAAAATTCTGTGTGAAGCATGGATTTTTGCTTCAAGATCAGGTGGGAGTTCAAGGATTTTTTTTTCAATTAAGTTAGAGGTCAGATGTACACTATTCCTGCAACTGATTAAAAACTATTTGTGGAATCATTTTAATTTTTTAAAATTTGCTATTGCCTTGAGTGAAAAGTTCAACCATATTTAAGCAACCTCTCTTGTCTTATTTTTCGCCTTAATTCATGTCACGAAAGCTCAATGGGATAAGGCTAGGTCTTTGGGATGGCCATTCCTTTTTCCATCTTCCTTTCTCTTGTCAGTTCTTGATTTTGTTTGCTTACCTCCTTGCCAAGTAAAATCCCAGCGCACCACACGTTACCGAATAGATGCCATGGTAAGTTTCTTTTCTCATGATTATAGATGGCTAGTGATACCTCTAGAATACCCCCGAACAGTTCTGTTTGTTGTGCATTTTAGCACCCTCCAATCTGTTACGAAAATCTGAAAACTGTTTCTCCAGCTAATAAACAATTTTCAAACAAATAAATTTATTGTTTATTTAAATGAATTTATATTGCAAAAAAAAATTACCTAACAATCGCCTCGTGCGCTGTGTTTTTACTAATGTACACACTACGCAAACTCAAAAGGTTATTTTGAGCATTTTGAGCGTTTTTAATACTTTACTAGCTGACCCAACGAACTTAATACCGCCTCAGAATCAATAAATGTTGTGTTAACTTATTGGCTGAAACAAATTCAGTTTTTTTTATCAAAACGTAATGCACACAACGCCATCTACTGGCTTTACCGGAACCAGCATTCAACGCCATTCCCATTTTTGTTTCTGTCATGTATCAAAGATGGTGTTATACAGTGAGCGGCAAAAGTATGGAATAAATTCATTAAAAATTAAACACATTAAAAAAATATAATTTTTGACGGATCAATTTTGATTTATAAAAATGGATATTTTTAACCCAAATTAAATTTCAAGTAGTCATTTGTTTTCGAATGATGACGTCATCGATATTTTTTTTTAAATAGAAACCTATTTTTTTCTTGATTCAGATAGCCCTTTTAATTGTCTAAACGACAGTATAAACATTTAGTTATCTTACATAATGAAAGTTTTGAGAAAATTGAGAAAATAAAACTGGATTTTTTTATGACAAACAAAAACAAGTCAAAAAATCAAGTAGGTAAATCAAACACTCAAATGGTACTGTCAGTTTCATTTGTATGTGTAAATTGTTTTTCCGGAAATCGTCTTGGAAACAACATTTTCCTGCTTATTTACGTAGAGGAAAATTGAATTTTTCTAATTTGCTGTTGTAACAAAGCTATTAACGCATTCATTTTGAAATCACTCGAAAACAAAAAATATAAATTTATAAATATAAAAATAAAATATTCATTTTTATAAACCAAAATTGACCTGTCAAAAAAAAAATTTGAAAAAAAATTTGTTTAATTTTTAATGAATTTATTCCATACTTTTGCCACTCACTGTATACGGATTTCATACAAAATGTATGAGAAAATTTTTTACTCCTTAAAAATCTATTTTCATTTTTCAAGCCCGGTACGATTTTGGTACCAGGGTTATTCTTGTTGTCGCTGCCCTGTACCAAGCTCCCCGCCCCCTGTAATTTTTCCGATGTTTTAATAGTTATTCTGCTATTCGGGACGGAGGCAAATCCAACTAATTAAAGATCGTGAACATTGGTCCAGCCGTTCTTGAGTTATAGACCCAAGGGAGCCCCCTGAGCCCCCGTGTCAATGTTTTAATAGTTATTCTGATATTCGGGTCGGAGACAAATCTAACAAATCGAAGATCATAAAAATCGGTCCAACCGTTCTCGAGTTATAAGTGTTCGAACAAACCCGACTTTGTTTGAAATATATTAAGATGTTTATTTATACATATAGGTTATAAATATTATTACCCTTTGATGGAATATTTAAAAAAGTACCCTTATTTACTTACTAAAAAAAATGTAAACAAAAATATTGCAAATAAATCCGATTGGTGTAGTGATGAGCGAGGCCGAGGCCAAGGCCAAGAGCAGGACCTCATAATTATGCAAAAATCAAAGCCGTGATAGATTTTGTTCTTCGTCTCACTTGCGCATCGCTATCAGTTTCAGTGAAAAGAGTTTTTCAAACAGCATTATTAACTTTCTAAAAAGCCTGAAAAGCTTATAAAAAGATAGAGAACCTAACAACCTGGACTCTGGAGCCTGAAAAAGTCAGGAAACCTAATAACCCAAACGGCAGAGAACTTGAGAATCTGACAAACTGAAAGTCTGTGAACCTGCAACCCTGAAAGGCAGATAAGCTGAAAATCTGAAAGGTGGAGAAACTATGAAAGTTTGTGTAATGAATTGGACGTAGAAAATTGTGTTGCTCGTTGATTTGTATTTGTATTGAAACACTCGCGAACGTAAGGAACTTGTATATTACGAAAAGTTGGTGATTGATAGTGAATGTTTCTTCACCAGGTTTAGTTTTGTATTGAATTTGAATAAAGGAACCGTGTCCTGTTTTTTGATTTTAAATGTGCCCTTGCGGCTGTTGAATGGTGACTGTTGGATTTTGACTGATCGGTGATCGTGAGTGTCGCCACTCAGGTAGGGTTTTACGACCCTTTGGGTTTCCCAACTGGCCGGCGCGACGGCCGCTGCAAATATTTCTCAACTGTTCGAAAACTGGAGAACTCGGGGAAGTCAAAACATCAAACACTGAAAATTTGAGAATCTGAAAAACAGTTTCAAAATGAGAAAACTTCGAAAATAGGACAAAGTGATAATTGGGTATACCTATGGTAATTGGTAATATGAAAGGTGGAGAACCTGAAGACCTGTGAAATTGAGAATTTCAGTACTGGAACTTAAATTCTGAAGGATAAAGAACCTTGAAGCCTCAATTTTGAGAATATCTAACGACATGAAAGTTAAACATGATGAAGACCTGAGAATTTGAAAACCTACAAGTTTGCGAAACTGAAAAATTGCAGGAATTGAAAATTTGAATTTGAGAGCCTTAAAAGTCCAAAGTCAAAGTCAGAAGACGAGACGGAAAAGAAACTGCTTACAGAATTAACTAGACTATAAAAAAGAGACGTTAGAAAGGCAAATATGAGACAAGCGAAAAACAGTTTATTAAATTTCAGAGAAGAAAGAATGTACATATAAAGAAAAGCGACCCTGAGAACATAATAATCTGAAATCCATTCAACATGAAAACCAAAGGAACTGAATAATGAGAGAATCTACAATTCTGGGAATCTGAGACTCATAAACAAAACCTTCAAAATTTATGAGCCCGAAAACCGAAGAATCTAAAATATAAAAACCTGGGCAGTTGAAAATCTCAGAATTTGAGAATTTGAGACCTGAGAAATGAATAACATAAGACCCGGAAATTTTGAGAACCTGAAGACGATCTCATAATGTTAAATTTAAACAATCTATAAAAAAATTAATAAAAAAAATACGAACGAGCGAGAATCCAATCCCGAGTATCCAAGCGAAAAGCAAAAACTTACTACTACGCCGTCGAGTGTAGCAGAAACATCACTGGTATATAAACTGCACTTACATATTCAAATTGTCAGTTGTTGAACTGTCAATGTCACCTAAATCTTTGAGTTCTTGCCCCCCTTAAACTTGTGCACAGACTGCCCAGACACACCATGGATTTTCTTAAGAGGGTTCTCCAGTGGCATTGTTGTATTGTCCGCGGTTGTTACAAAATGCAACTTTTTTATTTTTGAAGATTTTTCGTTGAAATTTTGTGGGCGTGTTGATAAAATATAAATCTTTGCAGCTACAGAGCGATTTTTTGAAATTTGTAAATTAAAAAAAAAAAGATATTGCGGGAAATGTACATGCCACTGGAGCACCCTCTTAAGGTGGATGTTAGTACTAACATTTCAAAAACATTCCACCCTGTTACCTGATCGGCCAGGTTTTTTGCAGCGATCTCTCGCTCTATTGCTGTTTATCAAAATTTTCAGAAAACCTGGAAAGAAAAAAAAAATGAAAACCTGAAATTTGCAAAAGCTCAGAGACCACATAAGAACCAAAATTGAGAAACCTGGAGAGGTAGAGGCAAACTGGTAAAATGAGAAACATAAACTCATTAACCTGAGAAATCTGAAAAATTTAATGAAACTTCACGAAATTTAAAATTTTGAGAAAGCTGAAAACGTCGGAAAAGACTAAATCTGAAATCTTTAAGAGACTTAAGAATTTAAATACATATTGTAGCGTTTCTGGGTTCCAATTATTTATTTATTTGAACACTATTTACAATTTACTACTTCACGGCACGTCTCGTATTATTTATTTACACATCGCGCGGCACTCCGGATAGATAAAAGCAACTGTCCGACTCGACTCACTAATTTTCGACCTCGATGAGACGACTGACTCACTAGACTAGACTGACTCCCGCTGGAACGTCCTCTAATAAATATACCGGCTAAATCTTTCTAGTCGGCTCCAGATGTTTCATGGCGCTCTCGGTCTGTACCGAATATTCCAAAAGATGAGTCATACTACCTCGAGTACGTTGTAGTATAAATCCAGGACTTTCTAGTAAATGTTGACGCCGTTACAGCGATGAGTCTCCACGTCCGTTACAATACTTTAACAAACTTTACAGACTTAAAACAAAAACTTAAGAAAATTCAGTAACTTATACTGATAAATTTGAAAGACTTAAAAATCTGGTGTATCTAGAAGATAAGAGCAACCGAGAAGCTGAGGAAGACGAGAAACCTAGATATTTCAAGAAACTAAACAAACCTAGAAAATGTGGAAAGCCTTACAATATTGAGAAACAAACTAAGAAACTTGAAAAACCTGAAAATTTTAATAAACTAAACCAAATCTGAAAATTTTGAGAAATCTAGATTGAGAAACCTGAAAACTAAGAAACCCGAAAAAATATCGTATAAAAGCTGGGAAATTGGGGAACTTAAGAATTAAAAAAAAAAAACAACGAGAAACTACACTATGCTGGAGATCGAGAAGCTGAGGGTTCTTTGATTTAATCATTTAACAAATAAGAGCGCATCCACCATTTTTGAAGCGTTTTTTAATTTAAGCTTTAAGTTCCGCATTTTTTGAGTTTTCCCAAAAGTTAATTCGTCTGATATTGATTTCATTACATAATTGGAGAAAAATATCCCAATTTCTCCGTTCTTGTGCACCAACGTGGAAAGGGAATCGTCATGCTTTATTCACTTCTCAGATTTAACAGCTTCTTGAGCACCACAAAACGGACAACCACTTACGAGGATGGTACCTAAAGTTCTCCGAAATTAGTGCCCCGTTAAATACTCGGTTTCTCTAATGTTCCGCTATTCGCTTGGAAAGACCCATCCAATTTATGCTACCCAACAAATTGTTCAATGAATTTGTAATTAGAAATTTGTATTCACAAAAACAAAAAAATCTCGGCTCTTATTATTACACTTCATTTTCTATGTACATGTTACAAAAAAATATTTTAGTCGAGTTACCGCAATGTGCAGGAAAACGTTCGGATAATAATATGCAGTTGAGTCTATTGCAGCTCCCGTTATAAGAAATGATCACCACTGAATTGCAGCGAATTAGTTCGTCACAAAAATGAAAGATACGACTTTAATCATGAGAACTACAATAAATAATAAACTGGAACTAACGAAATAATTAGATCTTAGTGTTCTTTATTGAATGCGCCGAAGACTTTTTGTCTGTTACAGTCTTTTGACACAATTTCTATTAAATTTTTATAATACTGTTCATTGGAGTTACGTCGATATGGGCATAACAGTCCAAAAGAATTTGGTATCTTCTTATTTTAGCCATAATAATGTTCCGTTTTGCAGACATTCTTTAAATTAATTAATTAAATTATAAATTAGAGGATTAGGATTTTGACAATTTCATTTAAAATTTGAATGTCAAAGTGACTTCAAAAAACGGCAACGGAATGTTGAATGGTATTTAACAGCTGCATTGAAGCTGGGGGAGAACACTTGCTGCAATTCTCAATTGTTCTACATTATTTGTTACTGTTTTATTTTCTTTAAATTAAAACAATTTAACATGAGAAACATAAACGTCACAACGTTTACCATAACCTCAAATTTTACTCTGTCAGTCTGTTTGCAGGCTGGGCCTTACACTTTCGGTTTCTTCTGTCGGTTTACGGTATGTTGACGGCCCGACAGTCCTGTGTATGGATTGATTCTTTAGAGTGTTTTTTTAGTTTTAATTCCACTTGGCGAGGAATTTTAAAACTTAAAGGGAACGTCTTAATTTTTATTCGATACTTAAATGTGTCTTAACAGTGCCAACAATTTAAGAAGAAACCAACGAGTGCAAATTCGCAAAATAACCTCGAAACTAAAACTTGTTGCTCAAAAACATTGGGACTCAAATAGATTTTGTTGTTGTTTTTCGATGTTGAGATAATTAGTTTCAATTGGAAGGATCTGGAGCGAGAAGCGTGTGCGGTATTGATGAATTAAAAAAAAATGCTTTTTATGGATGCGGTCGGGATTAACGGAACTTCTGATACGCATGTGGACGTGGACACTAATTGGATTATTCGGAAATAAGACGGAATGTGGGTCGTGTCCAGTGCGCAAGCAGGTTAACGCGGAATAAATGCTAAACTGCCCAAAAATTTCGACACCTTTTTTTTTCGGTGTAAAATTTACATGCTCGTTTATCTGAAGCTGCAGTTTGTGGTAGCCGAGTTAAAAATTACGCAACACATAAACAAGAGGAGCTTTAACCCCTGTCGCCCTTGATGTGTTCAGCGAGTTAATTTAATCTGACATTAATTAGTAATTGGATGTGATCGATTCGGACGATTACGTATATAGAGTATACAGATTACGTATAGTACATGCACCCAAGCATTTTTGTTAGTTCACAGGCACGTCTCTTGACTGACTACTGCTAACATCAAAAGAAATACCGTAGTAATAATTTTCCATTTATTCGAAATCATTTGTCTCTCAGAAATTGTGTACAGTGGACAATTTATGTAAAATTTTACAGAATGTCCGTAAAAAAACGGTAATAAGCAAAATTCTTCGTCAAGGTACCTTTACGAATCAAATTTTTTGACGTCGCTTACTACATATCTCAGTGAGCTTGTCAAATTTGTAAGGTTAGGTTGCAAGGTCGTCGGTTTGTAAAAATTTTGAGACCTACCTGTATATTGTTTTATTCGTCATGTAAACACATATGTTTGTCTTTTGTAGGAACAATTATATATTTTTTCAAGTATATGTATGTTAATGATTATGAATACATGTAGATACGTTATCATTGTTTATAACAAACAGCTATATGAATCCTCACAGCTTGGAAATGTTTAAAACGAATATCATTTATGTATGTATTTAATAACTTAACATTTAGATGTTGAAAATGGGTATGTAATTTAATCTTTTCGTTATGTACAACAAAGTAGGCATGAGAAACAAAATAGTGTTGTTGGGTAATACAAATGAGAAGGGAAGTGGTGAAGTCACTTCAGAAAGGTAATTAATTGTAGTACAGTCGCGGTCATTTCAAAAAAGGGATGTATTCTATGCTTTATTGTCCATATGACGTCTCTAAATTTTCGTCATGTTGACGTACTTCTCAAAATGCCAGCAGTATCTAATTTCAATAAATTTAGAATAATACATCTTGCGCAAAATGGCGTGTCTTCAACAAACATTGCGGTACAATTAGGCACACCCCGAACCACAATAAGGTTAGGAATAATTAAAGACTGTTTCACAATAAATGTCAGATGAGTGACAATTACTGACGAAATTCTGTGACTGCAACTACATTATTATACGAGTTTATTGTGAGTGCTCCAATAGAACGAATGTCACAATGCGGTGTGATACACTATTTTTTCTACTTTGGAGCTCTTCGTTTTCAGAACATTTTTAAATTCTGCTTTTTAAATATTCTAGGGATTTTTAGGATTAGGTTGTACTGGTTGTGTTTTTTATCTGAAAAGTTGACACTTGGCTTGGTCTCGACAGGAGTTCCAGACGTCGATAATACCAACCTAATACTTATAAAATTAAAATACCAAAAACAGTTTGAACAATTTGTGACACTAAAGTAGAAATTTGATATCGAACTAAATACATATCTGATAAATACAAAATCATTATTGTTACGTTTGCGTTTGGAACTCGCGTGTCCTGCCGTATAACAACTGTATCGACCGATAATAAAGTACCAATTTATTGAATAACCGTGTGGCAATTGATGACAAGGCTTTTCGGTTAATTACTTTTCAATTTTAACATTTATGGAATAAATAATTTACCGAATAAATGTTCTACCAATCGCCAATAACTCCACGTATTTTACACGTAGGTTTGGTTTTTTCGAATAGACATTTTTATTCGCATATTCTTCGGTTATTGACACCGTTGTCTAAAATTAACAGCCCGATATCGATTTAGAAATTCGACGAGGTGTAATTGATCGCATTTTTTTTATAATAATTAAATGTAAACCGTCAAGTAATAGAACAAAAATTGACGGTTCAAATGTTTTGTAATTTCTATAGATACAAATTTTTTTTACAAACGGTTTACAACGGAAACTATAGAAACTAGGAAACCTGAGAAACTGGGAAACAGAAAGGATAACTGAAAACTGAATCAAATTTTGAGGTTAGAAATATAATAAATCTGAAAAAGCAGATAAACTTAATGTAATGAGTAATTGCAAAAATTCAGAAACTTAGACTTGAGTAGAATGAAAAATTAAATACGGGAATACGGGAAAATTAGTCACAGGGAGGTTGACGACCCCAATGTGTCACCCCTTTTTCGAAAAAAATATTTCAAGTTCAAACTGGCCGAAATTGTCAGATAAAAATATCAAGAGAAGTGTGTAACATGAGCGAACGCTACCAGGATCGCTTCATTGTTTACCCATCGTGGTTGACCTATTCGTTGCACCGGTCAAATCGGATGAGATGTGTTTTGCTTTATTTTTGGGGCGTCGCAACGCGTGCCGGGTTGCTAGTATTCAAAAAATATACATTGACTTGAATGCGTACAAATTTCCTTTCCGCATTTGTGTTACTGACGTCCGAAACTAAAAATAAGTACTGGAAAATAAAATCCACCGGATTCTCCTAAAAACCTTCCGTCCTTTGAATGCATATAAAATAATTTTCCGTGGCGCATCCGATGACTAATGGTTCCCACTCTAAACAATGAATATTTCCGCAGGTGCGGACTGCTAACCATGTCCCATCACAGCGATGACAACATGTTGATCGCGACCAGCGACTCCTTCTGGGAGCCGGGCAACTACAAGAAGACGACGAAACGTATCGAAGACGGTTACAAACTGTGCACCGAACTTATGACCCTAGTCAACGAACGGGCCGACATCGAGAAAGCCTACGCGAAGAGCCTGAAGACGTGGTCGAAGAAATGGAACGACTCCATAGAGAAGGGGCCGGAATACGGGACCACGGAGGCCGCTTGGAAAGGGGTGCTGGTGGAGGCGGATCGGAGGTGCGATCTGCACTCGAAGATCAGAGACAGTTTAGTGAACGAAGTGATAAATAAGATCAAGTCGTGGCAGAAGGATGCGTACCATAAAGTGAGTAGTTTTGTGGGGTGTGTTGTGGATGGCTTCGAGGGAGAAAATATATTGTTAATTAAAAAATACATTGAAGAGGTATCCAAAGTATTTGTTTTGCATTTCTTTACTTTGTCGTCTAATGCACTAGTGAATCTTACTCTCTTACTCCTTTTGTGATTGTTAATTAATAATTTCGTTCCGTAAGTCTGTTCTCGATGGCATTCGGCCACTCCTGTGATATTCTCTTTCCCGTCCAGGCCATGGTTAAAATTTCTTTTAATCAGTTTTGATTAAAATCTAGTGTTTATTTTGTTGATCTGCCCAACTGTTTCCCAGTTTTTCTTTTTTGCATTTAATTTTTTTTATTTGGTCCTTTGAGTTTGTTATTTTTTCACCCTGCCCATGTATTATATCCACATATTTTTTATTTTCACACAATCTCGCTTTGTATGTTTATGTAACAATTTTTTTCGATTAGGGTACAGTCTAATTCCAACTGCTTTGATCGAGCAGAGTCTACTTACCATCAAAATCACCGCAAACGACAGTAATTCAGACAGTATCCCTTCAATATAGAGCTATCGTAGACAAAATTTGTTTGAAAATGAAAACGATATATTTCTCCTAAAATATCTCAAGCTTTATAGTAGAAATAACTGGAAAGTGCTTTCTGTGGTAGTCGATGATGCACATCAAGGAGAAGAAGGACATGGATGACGCCTTCAAAAAAGCACAAAAACCTTGGTCCAAACTCTTACAGAAGGTGGAAAAAGCCAAAAGTGATTATCACACGGCCTGCAAGACTGAAAAATCGGCAGCGAATCAGGAGAGGAATGCAGCGGGCGATACTTCGTTCTCCGCCGATCAGGTGAGTGTCTTTTCTATTTTATATTTTGTACACTTTGTCACTAATTGTGTTTTGGGCAAGCGACAGACTGCGGTAAGTGAATGTCTAAATACCTATTTTACGCTCCGACAGCGGATGTTTTCATTCTTTGTTTATTGCGTCATTCGTTGCGAAAGTAATTTCTTTTAGTATCGCTTGCAGTCATTAGCGTACATTTGGTAAATCATTCGTGACATGTTGGAGCGACATTTTCGTAGAGAAAACGATTTGTTTAGCTATCAAAGTTTTTTGCATCTGTTTGCTGCTTGTTGATCTTTATGTACGTTTCGCCAAGGAAGTTATTTTTTACTCCTAGTGTCATTGATGTAATCAGAATATTGGTTCTTATAAAATTTCAGGTTTTGTAAATTTAAATATGCATTAAACTAACTAGATAGATCGAATGTCAATTTGCAACACCGTTTTTTTTTCTGGAAATTTTACAAAATGTTTTTTTTTCACGGTTTTCCAGAAGCCACGTGAACAACAAAAAGTTGTGTTTAATATATTGTAAAATCTAATGTAATAATTAATAAATTATTAAATAAAATCAATGTGAAATTTTGCAAAAATGCTTAATTATTTGTTAAATTCGCTTGTCCGATTTGACCTGTGGCTTTGACTTTATTAAATTTAAATTTAATTTAATTTTAAATTTACCACTTCGAAGCTCATTTTCCATTGGTTACGACGGTGGTTGAAGTGGTTCAAGTAATATTGAGCGCAGACAGCGTCGTTGAACTATACGAGTTAAATTTTGGCCATAATTTTTGAAGCTCATTTTTTTAAATACTGTCTGATATCCTTCTACTTTGCAATAATGATTTGTTCATTTTCAAAGTCAAAACAGACGAAACGTCAAATGTCAAAAATTACTTCTGCCACTTAATAAGTATCATTTTTAGTAAGTTAATTTAAAACTAGTGATCGCCCGTCACTCGAAATTCGAGTGGTATGTATTGAATTGGTAATTAAATCGATGTAAAAATTAAAAAAAAAAGTGAATACTTACGTAAATAATGTTGAATAAAGACTGGTTACCATATTACATATTACAATTTTTAATTTGCATTGTCTGAATAATTAAAAAAAAAAATTGAGACGGAATAATTTCTTTATATAGAATGTTTTTCGTAAACACTAGTTCATTGTGCGGTATAAGATGCCCCTGATTGAATTGTTCGCTAATGTAGAAACGGAGACCATCGAATGTACGAAACAGAAGACATTACTACCAGTATTGTGTTGAAAAACCTCTTGAAGTATATGATCACGTTGCATGAAGCACGTTGTTCATTATTATAGCCGTTTCATACATTTGATTAAACAATAAATTTTCCGCTTCTCGATTGATTTGTTGAGAAAGTCGCAGGTCAGTTAAACGAAAATATTGTGGAATAGAATTTTTTGGCAAGAAAAATTATGCGATAAAAGAATTGTATGTTGCACAGCTTCATTCGTCCTCTATTTCACACTCTTCACACCCCGCACCCAATTTATCCAGAGGTATAAATGTCTTAATAAGCATGTCTTAAGTTCCCTACACAACTTGCTCACCCAACCTCAGGGGAGTGGCTAAGATATATTTAGCTACAGTTGTCCAACTTCTCACTTAAAACGATTTACCCTCATTTAAATCGATGATTGTAATGGACCGCTTTTCCCCTAAAATGATTTGCAAATAATTAATTAACCTGTGAAATTTTTGAAAATGGAAAGTAATCTTGACATAGAACTTCTCATTTAAAAAAAAAAACAATTATCAAAATCGGTGCAGTACAGGCTGTTTTATTTGGTTAAAATTGATTCATGTTCAACGATTAAATCTATAGATAAGTTCACTGGTAGAATTACTTCAGAACGTTCCCGATCGTATGAGTAGAACGCTATATAATTTACATTTGATTAAATAAGAATACTTTATCTAGGACTCCACTAGTGGAAGAGTCTCATTACAACACTCACGTGACGTAATTTGAGTTGAGTAATGAACCTCATTACTCCACGTCATAGCAACTTTGAGTGGTTACCATAACAAATTTTCTTGATTCTTGATTTAAAAAAAAATCCAGTCTTAGGCTGTTGTAGATAAAATTTTGAATCTCATACTTGGGCTAGAGCATAATTATTAACGACCTCGTCATCTGCAATCTTGTTGCTGTAATGATGCTTCTATCCCACTAATAGGATAAATAAGTATACATATTAAAATATTTCTTAATGACAATGTAATGAAAGAATTAGTAGATTGGGCATACCAGGAATAGTAATTATAAAAGGAATTTCAGCAATTTGTTAAACATTTCAGTGTGAATTCCAAAATGCAAATCACACTTCGTTTCATATTTTAATAATAATAATAATAATAATAATAGGGCTTTATTCGAATTGAAAATACAATTCTGGAGGCGAAGTCTAGCAGAGCTATTCTTACTTAACTCTTCTTACTTAACTTAACTTTTCTTTTTTGTATTGACCCTTTTTAAATAGTGTTACTTTTTTGTGTGAAACTTCAAGTTTTAAGAAAACAAGTAGATCAAAGTTCAACTATCTGCTTCAATGTTGAGGACATAGGATCGGAGAATTTTATAATTTCCGTGAATTTACAGATTATCTTTTAAAATCGGCTTCACAGTCGGTGTTAATTGAAAAAATACTTAATCCGGGTTCGGACCGTGTCTGTTTTCAATTATTAAGAAACGGGGTAAATGTGAAGTATGTTATATGTATATTGTTAATAAAAAGGTAAAGTAATGAAGCTATGACAAAAATTCTAGTTTTTTTGTCACTCTTTCAAATTCATTTTGATTTAACTATCGACTTCCACTCTAAGGTTATTTATACGCATTTAAATTATGAACTAGAGTAGGCTGTGAAATTTAAATTAGGTTGGCACTACTAACTTCTGACAATTTGATTTAAAATTTGAATGTCAAAGTGACTTCAAAAAAACGGCAACAGAATGGTGAATGATAGAACACTGTGTCAAAGGTTTTTCGAAACGCCAACCCTAGTTTTCCTGCAGATTATCAAAAATTAGTCCAACACATTTATAAATGTCTAGCAAGATTTCGTGATGATGGTGTCATTCAATTTCCGCCTCGAAGTCCAGATCTGACAATTCTAGATTATGTATTTCATTTTCCCGTATCTCAAAAACAGGGAATTTGTAATGCATGCAACGCTGTAACTTTTCATATATTGGAAAATGCATTTGAAAATATGAAATGGGGAGTTAAGAGCTGGATTGAAGATGGGGCATAACACTTTAAACATTTTCTGTTATTCTCAATAAATCTACATTATTTGTTAGTGTTTTATTTTCTTTAAATTAAAACAATTTAACTTGAGGCTGGACCATTGCATAAAAAACCGCCTACTCTAATTTATAATTTAAATGATCTCATGGTAGTTTATTATCGCTTGACGGATTTCTAGGCCTAAGCTTCTGCCGTTTTGCTTTTTTTTTAATGCCTTTGCACTTTGTTTTGATAATAGAATTGAACCGTCAAAAAAAATTATATTGTGATGTTCACTGTTGATTAAAAACCTCCTTTTCCTGAATCAGGTCAGATATTTTCCCAGAATTCTTTTAGTAAAATCGTTTAATTTCATTCATAGTGTGTTAATTAATATCTTGTAGCACATCTTTAAGAAGACGATTTCTCTAAATAATCTGTCATCTTATCAAAAAGAATTCTTATTTTTTTGGGCTTTGTTCTCCCCTGATTCATCTATTATCATAATCCTTGGATATAAAGTACCTTTTCCATAATATCATTACTTTTTCCGTTTTGGTATAAAATATCCTTTATTTAGTCGATTCAACCAGAAAGTGTAGGAGTGTGTTGCTTTACTCGAAGGACCAGAAGTCGATACTGATTAATGAAGCACTAAATTTCACTAAGTTAAATATAGGGTCTTCATAAATAATGCATACATCCAGTAGGCTTTGAAAGTCAAAATTCTTTTTCCAACTACATACAATTTTTTTTGCAGAGGCAACATGATGTATGAATCATTTATGAAGACCCGATGTATGTTACAGATACTGCACAAAAAGTGGCACTGTAGTGTTACAAATATTTTTCCCAACTTGTTGCCAACCTTTATATGGTTATTCTTTCCTTGGTGTATTTGTTTTTGAGTTTATTTGAGAATGCTTTGTAGTTTTCTATATTAGCTATACTCCCGCTGGTTAACATTTTTGCTTTCGTTTCTTTCCTATGAGCGACACACTTTTTTTTGTTTTTTGTTATACTGTTTTATTTGAGTAACTTGTTTACTTATTCTATTATAATTTTGCGGTCCCTTTGCCTTCTTTATTATTATCTTATCTTATCATCTTTACTTATTCGTCATGTCCTTTTGTTTTGTCATAATATCTATTTGTTCTTTTTTTACATTTATTATATTTAATTGTTCCGGTAACGACGTTATTTTGTCACATGTCTACCACATCACATGTCTACCACCAGGATGGTTAACCACTTTTTTACAGATTTCGGTCGATTGAATCTCTCCATGTTCTGGTTTAGTTCATGAGTTAGATTAGCCGCTTTATCCCACTTCTATTCCAATTGGAATCCATCTATGATATTTATTACCATTCTTCTTTTGATTTACTTCTTATTGTCACTTGTATTTCCGTTTCCCTCTTGTTCACATTACATGTATGTAGATTTTTGTTTTTTAAGTTTCTCAGTTTTTTGTCCTGCATTAATGCATCTTTGTAGATCGAATTATTTAATTCAGATAGACAGCTATTGTATCTTATCTTTATACTTTTCATGTTTATTTCGATGCATAGATTCTTTTTGATAAACTTCTTCTTTCTTTGTATTCATCTTTAGAATCTCAAGCATTTATTACATCAAATTCGAAATTCCAGTAGTGGATATGACATAAGAAAAGAAAGATAATAAGCGCACTTTTAATTTTTCCACATATAGTTATTTCTTTTGTCACGGCCGAACTTTTATAAGCACAGAATGAAGGAAGTCATTACTTGTTTTTTTTTATCTGGTTCTCTGATTGTTTCCCCCTCTTTGAATGCTTTTATTTTCCTTTTTTGTTTTTGTTGGTGATTCGGATTCATTTTAGTTTTCTCAAGGATTGCAATTATTTTATTTCCTTCAGTTACCTCCACTTCACTCACTTTCCACATGGATCATTATTGCCTATTTAATTCCGCTACTTTTTCACCGAGTCATTTATTTTCTTTATTTTACTTTAATTTAATGGTTTTAGTTGTCTATTTCTTTGACCATTCTATTGCCATAAGATCCCGTTGGTCTCCTTGACTTGATAAAGTTGTGTATTTTTCAAATGATTATTTTTCTCTTTTTGTACTCGTTTAGTTTCTTTTTTATTGTTTATTTGTTAAAATTTATTAGATACTTCCAATCAAACAAAAATAACGCACTCCAATTTAATTTTTTTAAATTTAAACAAATGAGAAAAAACACGAATTAACCTCTAATTTTGAGGTTAGGTTTGACAGCTGTCAGATTAAATACATATTGCAGGAAAATTTAAATATTTCAGTAGTATACATCTTTCTCCACCATGTATTTCACAAAACGAATACTTATTAAATCATAAGTAATAGGAAATCTGATTCACATAAATTTGTATAATTCTTGAAACTGCAGTATTTAATTAAGTTATTATTAAATTAAGTTTTGCTTTGACGTGAGTAATGGTGTTTCTACCCAACGTTGACAAAAAATGAAAAAAGTTTCTGTTTATAATGGATATGTATTATCCAGAATTAGTTTTTAATAGTTTGTTTTTTACGACTTTTTGTTGATTGTACGGCGAATGACTCAAAAGTAATTTTAATGACAACTAATTTTTTTCATTGTTGAGACAATCGTTTATTGTTTAAATTATGGAATGAAATAAATCCACAAATTTCTATTCTTTTAATGCCTCGCGTGCTTGGTCATTTAGGTTTAAATCCTAAAATAATAGTAGATTATTATACGAGTTCCTGTGTAAATTGGACGCTTTATGCCACAAGGGGTTTATAAAAGCATGAGTGAAACGAGTGCTTTTGTGAGCCCCGAGTGGCGTAAAACGTTCAATCTACACAGGAGCGAGTGTAATACAACATTTTATCGTTCGAAAATCCATAAAAATAGTGTGTCGTTTATCTGTCATTTTCATTATTTCATGACAGAGAGTGTTTACACAAGCGAAAATTTGAAAATTCTGACAGTGTCGAACGATAAAAGTTATTTTCATTAAACACTAGAAAATTCGGTATTTTATCTTGTGACTTCGTTAGCGAAACGTGTTGGCTAAATTAGTGCATGGTCTTACCATAGAAAGATAACACAATTCCTATATAACTGAAATCTCAGGTGAAGAAAATGCAAGATCGGGTCCAAAAATCAAAAGAAGAAGTTCAGAAGGGCAAAGAAAAATACGAGGCCGCCCTCCAAGAGATCAACCAGTACAATCCCAAATACATGGAAGACATGACCGTGGTGTTCGACAAATGCCAGGAAATGGAAGCACAGAGGCTGAATTTCATCAAAGGGACCCTTTTCGACATTCATAAATACCTGAACATTTCGCAAGACCCCACGTAAGTGAAAACATTAAGTGTCGTAATAAAGAAAAACGATAACGTGGCTAATAAATAAAATAAACATTACGTAAGTGCGGACTGAAGTAATTTTTGATAACAGGTTGCAACAAATCTATGAAGAACTGTACCACACTATC
The DNA here is from genome assembly GCA_963583935.1 of Diaperis boleti. Lineage (NCBI taxonomy): Eukaryota > Metazoa > Arthropoda > Insecta > Coleoptera > Tenebrionidae > Diaperis > Diaperis boleti. Next base: position 17,181,338 of record OY757246.1, read on the forward strand.
CACAACGCTGATTACGAAAAAGACTTAAAATGGTGGTCCAACAACCATGGAGTGAACATGGCGATGAACTGGCCGCAGTTCGAGGTGCGTTTGCAGCTGAAATCGACTTTGCATGAATTGTGGTTTTATTTTTCGTTTTGTTTTTTCGAGTAGGATTACACGGAAGAGTTCAGAGATATACATAAGGGAAAATCGAAGGATTCGGCGACGTCGGGCATCACGCTTATTAATCAGCGACCAGTCGGAGAAGACTTGCACGTAGGCTTCTTATTTTTTGTTTTGTTTTTAATGCATGATTCGCAAAGCCATTACTCCTTTCCTAGAATAATCAAAATCTGAACAAGCCGATTTTTATACACAAATTAAGTTGTCATAGAGACACATGTTCAAAATCACCCTGTAACATTAATTTCTGCGTTTTACTGTTTTTTTGTGCTGTTTACTTCCAGTTCAATGTTAAATCAATTTTAATAACAAATTCATTTACTCATGTGTTGGGTTTCCCTGAAATTGTCAAGAAATTCCTTTTTACTGAATTAGCACTTTAAAAAATATCCCAACACTTAATGTGTAGTATAGAAATCAGTTAAAGTTCTTTTGCACAACCCACTTCTCTCTGTTAAAATATGTTTGTACCTGCAAACAATAGACTGACTTCCCAATTTTGCGTAGGAATACTCCGCCAACAGCAAGTCATTGAAAACCAAAACTACAGTGACCACAGTGACTGCAGTCAAAGTCAACAACACTCCTCCTGTCCAAAAGAAAGAGGTGAAACCAGTGGAGAAAGTTGAAAGTCCCGCCAACAGAGCCTCCACGATCACGTAGCCTTTGCAATTTATTTATGAAGCAATGTTACAATATTCTTTTCAGGAATGGGTCTAGCGTGAAGGAAGCCAACCCGTTTGACGAGGAGGAATGGGATGAGAGCGACGCTCTAGTGGATACCGGGGAGCCAGGTGTTCCCGTCAAAGCGCTATACGATTACGAAGGGGCGGAAAACGACGAACTTAGCTTCAAGACTGGTAAACTAAGCAGTGAATACTAAGTTGCGAAGTACTGTAATTTGATTCTCAGGTGACGTTTTTGAGAAATTGGAAGATGAAGACGAGCAAGGCTGGTGTAAAGGACGTAAAGACGGTCGCGTCGGGTTGTATCCGGCTAATTACGTAGAAGCGGTGCCACATTGATAAGTGTCAAAAGTGTTAAATTTTCTTGTTATTTTTTGAAAAATATATATGAGAGCTATTGCTCATTAATGAAGTAAACTAAGTTTTTGTTGACTGGCATAGAAATTGCCTTACAGTATTGTACAAACTGATTGGAAAGATTTATAATTTATGATATTATCGCATTTTTCAGTTTGGTTGTAACATTTCTTAGAAGTGTTAAGTAATGTAATAGTTGTTAGGCCTACTCATACATAATGTATATACATTTGATTAAATCAGAACACTTCCAGTGGGTACATATGATCATTTAGTTTAGGTATCTGTAAATTATTACCTAGAGTAGTGATTATTGTATATAACAATAATAAATTATAATCTATTTTAAGACAACTTTCTTGCTTCCACCTCTAAGAAAATGCCATTTTATTTTACAATTGTTTTTATTATACCAAATTATACAAATAAAATAAGTTAAATTACAAACTTCAAATCAATATCTATACTTAGTGGAATAGTCTTTAGGTGACACCACCAAACCCCTTCCTTTCCTGGCCCCTCTGTACACAGTTTCAATAATGTCTATCATTTCTTGTTTATCTTCTAATGGCCAATTAATTTTATTATTGTTACCAGTCCCTAAATCAATCATTATGTGTTTGTTTCTAAAGAAGAACATTACAGTACAAGGATCATACAACTCGTACATTTTATTAAAATCAGGAACTTCAGTGATATCCACCAGATAGATTACAGCAAAGTTCTTCACTTTCTCAGCAATGCTGTACATAACTTCGTCCATTTTCATACAAGAGGGGTCCCAATCGTGACCGAAACGAATCACCTACGAGTCGAGATGTAACGGGGTTATCAAAAATGAGGTTAGAGTACTTGCCACAACTCGGTCCTCCTCTGACAAAATGGCTTGGTCCACTTGCCAGCCGTTGTGTAAATGCGCTAACATATACGACATCTTCGGTTTGGGTTATTAATACTGTACAAAAATGGAACAAAATTGTTATGAATTATTGACAACTGTTGACAGCTGATCGATATCCGACCTTGAGATTACAGGATTCTATGTGTTAGAACTGCATTGTGGCGACCTCTCGCCAAAAGTACCAGTTTTGAATATAAAAATATCACGGCTTCCTGGATTAGAAAGGGACGACAATTCTCATTTAGCCAATTTGACAATCTAAAACATTGTCACATTCAAATTCATCTACAAATTCGCAGGTAAAGAATAAAAGAAAATATTTTTGGTAGAAATGCACTCACTCAACACAATCAAGAATGTGATAATTACTTTTAAACTTTGGCGGTTCTTTTTTGATTTGAAAAACAGTGACGCTGCCAAGGTAACAGTTAAAAGTTCAGTTGGAAATTCGATAAATGGAGGTGCAGTACAGTAAATTTAGTAAATTGTAAAGTCCCTAAAAGTCCCTAGATTTTCAAATGCGCTTTATTCCCTACAATGTTAACAAGTTTAATAACGCATTAGTCTAGTCTTTTCAGACAACAGTAACTTTTTGGAAAAATACGACCAATTTCGTATTGTTTTACATGTAAAGAAATTATTTCTAGATTACTCCAATCACTTCTTTGGAATTTCTTTGGAAGAACTGGGGTACTTTACAACCACGAGGAGAAACAGAACTTTACAACCAGACCTTATGAAAATAAAAGTTCATATTATCATCTGGAAGCATCCAACACTTTTTATTCAATATTTAAAACACAAAGACAACGTTCTTGCCAAAGACGTACTCATTTTCTTTATAGATCAAATTCAGCTGAAGCCTTTTTCTCAAATTTCGGTGTGATGCTACATTTAGAGCAGGTAGATTTAGGTTTTATCACAAAAATCACACTAGTGCTCGATAAAATAAATATAGAAGAAAAGTAATAAAATGTGCAATGAGAAAATTGTTCTTGGCTGCCTTATGGTAATTTTTGAGTTTTGATTTTAATTTGGTTAATAGGGATGTTTTCACTGGTTTCAGACAAGGGACGCATGCGCGAAAAACGTCGGACAACTACATCGTTATGACAGGTACAAGTGTCAAAGTGGTCAAGCGGCTTGTGTTTAGGTACCATTACACTAGCGTTCTATCGTAAGTGTTTGGAGCGTCCCGTCCTAATCACAGTCCTTCGACGCGCCAAGAGTGCGTCGTTTCTTGAATGTGCTTACGGACTCGTCTGAAAACTGTGTGACCACATGGCACTTACATTCACACGCTTGCGCAAGTGTTTGGAACGGGACAGTCCAAACACGTACGATAGAACCGATAGAACACTAGTGTAAAGGGACCTTTTGTTTGTCCGACCGGGGTCAAAGAGGGGATAGTGAAAACATCTGTATTGACATTTTTTTAATTTATAAACCTTCCAACGAAGAGATTAAATAAATGTAAAAGATCAAGAAATTCAAAATATTCCAAGAGATTACAAGAATCAATAGAATTGAAGGAATAAAAGAAACTAAAGAAGCCCGAAGGAAACGAAAATCTAAATAAAATATCCAAACCTGTCTGCGGTTCTCTCATTGGAACACTCATTGGTTCCGATCATACAGTCGAACATATAAAGAAGCAGGCAACATATTAAATATTTCATTAACAACAAATTTTTTAAAGGATTTACATTTCATATTAGATTAAAAGATAGTTTTGAATTGACGTTTTGAGTTTAATTTTAGACCCGCTATGATTTTTTATTTAAAAAATAAATAGTTTACGCAAAGTGATTTGTAAAATGTTTAATATGTTGCCTATATCTGAATCTTCAGGCGTGAACAGATAAACCCTGTATACCGTAAATTAAGTCTAAAGAAAAAAATATGCATCGAAATACACCGTGTTTGTTAAAATTCGAAAAGGCGGACACGGCGGTTTTAACCTGAAGCGTTTAACGAGTCCATTCCCGAGTCGATATGTCGTGCAGTTTTAAATAAAACCGTGTGTATTGCACGGTTTTTATAATTGTTTTTTTTTTTAATGAAAGACAGTTATAAAATGCACCAGTATATTACTTTTTTACTTACACAGGTTTATTGATTTGTTGAGATCTAAAAATTCATTTAGCAATTGCGTTCAGTCAAAATACATTTCAATTCACATTAATTCGCATAAAGCTGCAAATTGGTACAGGTCTTAGGTACACTATTACAAATAAAATATCAAAAGTCCTCACCGATCCTATGTCTGCTAAAAAAACTATTCAAAGCCAAAAGTATCGGTTTTTGCATTTTTCTCGTAAACGGTAAGCGCTATCATAAAAATAGCACAAAAGGTGCAGATCAGGCAATTATCAACAATAATTGTTCTATATTTTTTCAAAAATAATACAAAAGTAAAAACAAATGTAATGTATTTTTATCCCGAGAGCATAACGAACAAAACAAAAAAAGAATCAACCAAACATGTTGTTCCTATCGTTAGTTATCATACAAAAATTATATTTTTTGCAGTTTGTCCGAATTTTCCGACTTTCCTTTGTAATTGTCTCGAATTGTATTTTGATTCGGATTGGTTCGGGTGGTGAATTTTCAGATGCATCGAATGCAAACGCAAGACGAACAAATTTAGAACGCGTTAATGCACGATGACTTCAACAATCCGAAGTCAAAATATCAAAACAATGCCAAGCTACGATGCAAGACTACTACGATGCAAAGAACTTTCAAAGGATTTTTTTAAGTATGTAATATCAAAATATCTCGACAACAGCGTCACCTACCGGGTCTAACAGTAGTTAAGAAAAAGGTGACCCCTGGATATAAAAAAAAATCTAAAAATTCGGATACCAGGTCCAACTGTAACTAAAAACCATCCAGGGACCCACTCAAACAAACACAAAAAATTTCATCAAAAGCGGTCAAGCCGTTTAGGAGGAGAAGAATTACGAACACACGCACACCGGAATTTTATATGTATAAAGATATTCTATTAACTAAAAAAATGAATTCCAATGAGTATACAAGAGAAACGCATCTAAGTATGATTCTTTTCTAAACAGAATGTACACATACTAATAATTTCGAATATTTTAAAAACCTGGCTGTGATGCAATTACGATGGGCGAGGGACGCAGAGGAGGCAGAGGGGATGATCGAGGATTTGTACGTTGCCCAGCGGTCGTGAGATTCTGAAATTTTACATCATTCTACATTTATAATTGTTGCTAGTTTATTATTTATTAAATAGGGCAATAGTTTTACATTTTTTTACATTTGGTTTTCGTTCTCCTACTTGTAGTAGTTCTCCACTTTTCCTTCTTCTCAATCTCCTTCTCTTTCTTGTTCTTCTTCTTCTCCTTATAATTGTCGATTTCGTTCCCTTCTTTCAATTACTCCATCTCCTTGCACTCTTTGCTTTCTCTTGCTCCTTTTCCTTCTCCTACTTCTCATACTTATTCTCATCCTTTCCCTTATCATTCTTTAGTCTTCCTTTTCCTTCTTCTTGCCGTTTTCCTTTTTCTTCTCTTTCGATTTATCTCTCTCCGTTCTATTTGCGAATGTTTGTCTCCCCCTTTTCCTTCTATGTGTTTGTGGTATTCTCTATCTCTCCATCTTCTTCTCCTCCTTCCCCTTATCATCCTATGTTGTTCCTCCTTCTTCTCCTGTTCCTCTTTCTCCTCCTCCTTCTCGCTGGGAAGTCAAAATAACGTCAGATCGGTATTTACTGCTTTTTGGAGTTTCTAAAAATACAATTTACACATTTTTGTATTCGTTTTGCGAAATAGATAATGGAGAAAGTGGTATAAATTATATAAACATTCCCGAATATGTATTTAATTTGACAGCTGTCAAACCTCACCTCAAGCACTCTTCAGGGGCTCGGACTCATTTGCAATACTCGGCCGACTCCTCATCGTTCTTCAAAAAGTGTCTAGACAGCGCACTTGTATCGAAATATACCATTTTAGCTCCTCAAGGGCTATGGCCACCTACATTGTCAGAACCTTGCAATTTAATCATCTCGGACGATCGCAGACAAATAATTTTATTTATGTTCTTCACAATTAAAAGTTTATTAAAACATAAAAAAATCTGTATATATTTTTACATAAATAAAATCATTTTAAATAAAAAATAGTGTGAAGGTTCCCATTTTATTCATACAGTCCTGTACCATACATTTTTTTGATTCAGGGCTTAAATTTGGAGATAACGGGTGAGATACGGCGAAAATCGCATAATAGTATGCATACGATAAGAACCATTTTGTCGCACGCACGGGTCTAAATGAGTTAGTGCGACAAAATGCCTAATAAACGAGTTATCATTCAGTATTTTTTCTACTTTGACACTTTTTATACAAAATAATCAAATTTTACAATCTAGGGAATTCCTCGGTGGTTGGCTACGTTTGCTAGGTCCATTAACGGCGGCTACGAAATAGTATATTACATAACGAGCACGGAAAGTGACAAAACGCAGAAACGGAAAAGTTGCCCACGAGGCGTTAGCCGAGTGCAGGCAATCCCGCGAGTTCGTTAGAGACTTTCCTGCGAGTTTTGTACCCTGTTTTTCCCACGACCATAAACATTTCATTATACTAACTCAAACAATAAGTGAGCTCCGTAGCATAAAATAATGCACCTATAAAGAATTAGGCCTAACCTCCTCAAAGAGTTCTCTGAAATATGCTAAGAGCACTTTTTCGGAATAAGAGGACTTCAATCCATGAACCGCTTACCTATAATTATGTTATTTTATACCTCTCGAGATTTTTCTCGGAGTAAGTTTGGTGGTGTGCACTCCAAAGGTGAGTCTCTTTTACTATTTCGGCTCTTATTTGTAGCAATAATTGAATTTTAACGCAACTTCGCTTGAAAAAACTCACGAAAGCTAACACATTGTCAATATTTTAGACTGTCAAAAATCAAACAAACCTACTAAACAGTGAAGTGAAAATTTTTAAATCTATAAGAAACACGTTTGTTATAATAACGAACAGGTGAATGATATTATCAACTTTCGTGGATACTTGATTGTACGGAAATTGTCACTTTCTTATATGGTCGTGGGAAAAAGAATTAATTTGAAACGTCAATTTTTGTTTATCCTTTTCACATGTATCAAAAACGTGGTAGTGAATTTTAACCCATCCCGAACGACCTTCAAGAACGTCGGTCTCAGCTATCACTGAAACACAGATTATAGAGTTTAATAATAATAGTTTTTATAATCTGTGACTGAAGCATCACAGTCTTCTGCAAGCGCCGTCAGTGCTGTTGTTTGAATCGCTCGAATCGCTGAAATCCCAATTCACATTGACACATCATTGACAGCCGTTGAAAGCGACTTGGGGCCCTATTCTTGAACATGTGAGTGTGTGAGTGAGTGAGTTGTGACGTCACGTCGAGTAGTTGAGTATTTAATTTAAAGTAAGCGCTCGTCTCATACCGCTCGAATCTGGAGTGTGAGTTCTTGGCACTCTAGATAAGTCTTTATCAACAGTCTTTACATTATGGATGGAAAACCCATAACTCCAAGGTAGTTCCAATTTATCAAACTTTACACCCGTTTCTAGAAGTAGCATTATTCCTAACAACATGTAAGTGTAAAAAAAGCATAGATGTAAATGGTCCCTTAAATATTACATAAACAAATTTTCTATATTGCAAAGCTAAATGGTGTAGTTGTAGAAAAATAACATTATATGTATGGGCTCTTGTCCAAACACAACAACAACCATTACTGAAGAAAAAAATCATATTGATAGAAAGTAATTTTTGTTTTTATTTTGATTGATTTGTTTTATTTCTGAATTAAAAATTGTCATTGTTTTGTTAATTCCTATTGAAAAAAAGCAGTGTTATTTTGAGAGCTGTATCGAAATTATTAAGCCAATAAAGGCTAATAACTTTGATATACTTATTCCTTCCAAAGTTTCCAATGACTATATAGAAAAACGCATATAAGAATTTTATTATTCTTTGCCAATATTTAAATTCCCATGTGAATATGTATTGGCATCCACAAAATTATCAAAAATATTAAACAGAATGAACACGTAAGAATAATTTGGAATATTTTTAAAAACCTGCCTGATGCAATTACGATGGGCGAAGGACGCAGAGAGGAGAGAGAGAGGGTGATCGGGGTTCTGTGCTTTACCGCGCGGTCTCGAGACCAAATTTTACATCATTCTACATTTATAATTGTTTCTAGTTTATTATTTACGACAAAAATATGAAAGTGGTACTTTAGGAATCACAATAAATGGTGCAATAATTTTACAAGAGAACATTTTTTTATATTTAGGGCTTAGATTTGGAGATAACGGTTGAGAAAAGTAAGTACTTTTCATCGGACTTAAAGTCGAGAAAAAAAAGTTTAAAGTTGCTACAAGATGGGAAACTCAATGCTTTTGCAAAAACTGTTCAAAAATATCTGAAAAATCAAATCATGTATCAAGTAACTTACTCGAAAATTTTTAATAACTTTTTTTTGCACAGGAGGATTTCTTGACGAATTCATATGTAATCTATTTAGGGCATTAGTTTTCATTTCTTAAAATTTTAGCTTTGTGAATAATTGAAAAGGCCCACAGGGTGACACATTTAAGCGAGACTGACACTCTACTATACTGTGATGACATTTAATTCACGACGGCTTGGTGCGTCTATCCGGCTTCGATACCAAAAGGTGTAACGTATTTTTAACGACCATTTGCCGCTTCATAGTTATAATAACAGGCCTGAAACTTGAGAAACTTTGTTTTTATTGTTAAACTTAAACTTATTTTGTTCACGACTATAGACATAATAATTATGATCCGATAATTCTAACAAAATTGCTTTTATGTGTCGTTTATGAAAGACAGTATATAAAGCTGGGAATCTTAAATTTCAATGTTAGATCTTTTGAGGGCTATAGTCTTGGAACCATAAAAAATATCATCTTTATTAACTATTTATGTTTTTTAATCAACCAGACAATACTCCCCTATTCTTGTTTTACGACAACTTTGCCACTAAAGATTACTCTGTTACCGATACATCAAGTTGCTTTGAAATAAACAAAAGTTACGCCTGACAGTTTCTCTCAATACTTTCCGAAAAATGGATTCAGATGAAGCAAGTGCAAGCATCTCGAGGGCAGGAAACGCCTGCAGAGGCTATTACTCCGAGATAATAAGCGAGGATTTTTACGACAGCGATGGAGACGAGTCTTTGCCCGGTGGCTTAAAAAGACCTAACATTCTATGGCAAGTCAAAACAGAAAAACACGCACCTACGCTTAGAGACCTCCAGGAGACCAAGCGTCACTTGGATTTAAAGGACGCTGAAAGATGGATGACCTACGATGAGGACGACTTTATTGTGAGATTACTGATTACTGAAAACGGAGAAACAAAGTTGATTTTCAGGAATTCTCCGTGGATACCTTCAAACCGAAAGTTCAGTTGCAGCTTCAGGTTTACCCCTACGAAATGACACGGAGTGTTGCGACCGAGAGGTTGAGGCGGGAATATCAGGTGGCCAGATTAAATAACATGATACAAAAATTTTACAATTATTTTAGGCCAAGAATATATGCAAGTTGTTGGAACAATGTAATGTGACGCCTGCAGATATGGTTTCGGTGCAGTTGTTGGAGGCGTTTCATCCCCATAAAGTACCTCGGTACAATGTTTTAAATTACTTACCGTTGGAGCTCTTTGATGACGAGGAGTTTGATTGCAGGTGCTGAGCGAAATATTTAATTTATCTAGTATCTAGTGCCATTTGTTTGACTCCATTTAAATTGAGGAAGTCAACCTGGAAACTATTAAGCTAGCTAAAGGATTAATGATTCCTTTTGGAAAGTTTTAAAGTTGAAAACGGCTTAGGGTTTTATAAGAGCGTATGTTTACGATAGCGAGTGCTTCTTGAAGTATCTGGGAGCGCCAGAAATCGTGCTTTGAGAGTTTGCGCTTGATAGAATGTCAGCCTGAAACAGACCTACAAAGAAAAATGTTGTTTAGGAGACGATCCTCTCAAACGCATTGCTCGTGTTCAGTCTGCGAATTCGAAATCTCGGTGTTTAACATGTAAGGGTCTGTGAGATTATTTAGCATCCGTTTTTCTTGAGGAATTGACTAGCAATGGGGTCGTCCCACAATTTTCAAAAACAGCTTTTCTAGAAACCAGACGAAAAAATATTAAACCCCTATTTTTTTGTTTATTCGAAATCACGCGGTTACTAGGTAAAAAAAATCCGAAATATTTGTCTTATTTGAAAAGCGCGCCCTTCTGTGTCAACACAAAATTCAATAGATAAAATTCAAAGTTGCTAGACGTGCGGACTAATGAGAAGCGCACGAACCAATGAGAATGTTGCCCCGAAATGACCTCACAAGAGGCGGTAAATTTAGAGCGTTTGAAACTGCTAGTCGAAATTGCGATTTTTGATACTCTTTGTTATCTCACAAAACAACTTTATGAAACAACAGAACACGTTTTAGGGCTTCATGTTATCTATTCTACGATATGCTATAGTTGAATTCGTCAAATTCATTTGAGAGGGACGACCACATTGTAGAAATTTGTAATAGTTAATCATAAAAATTGCTAGTTTGTTAATATGTGGTGATCAAATTTATTCCACAATAGATATATAGGAACTTTTTAGTTATTGAGTAGACGTTATTCAGTATTATTATTACACTGTATACTTACCTCGGACCTCTCTGTCACATTTCCATTCGCGTTGAAATGTAAATCTTTAAAATTCGCAAACCCCTATTAGGACGAATTTTTTTTTTATAAAAATTATCAATTATTATCCAATCTAGTTATGAAACACTAGGTTCTAATTCTACAAAATTTCGTATTAATTTTATTAAACTGCAACCTCTTCAAAATGAATTTTATGAAACTGTAAGTTCTATCAACCTGTCAATTGTACGAAACTGAATTCTATGAAACACTAGGTTTTCTAATTCTACGAAATCTTGTATGAATTTTACGAAACTCTAACCTCCTCAGAATAAATTTTATAAAACTGTAACCTCTTCAGAATGAATTTTATGAAACTGTAAGTTCTATCAACCTGTCGATTGTACGAAACTAAATTTTATGAAACACTAGGTTCTACTTCTACAAAATTTTGTATTAATTTTATTAAACTGCAACCTCTTCAGAATGAATTTTATGAAACTGTTAGTTCTATCAACCTGTCAATTGTACGAAACTGAATTCTATGAAACACCAGGTTTTCTAATTCTACGAAATTTTGTATGAATTTTATGAAACTGTAACCTCCTCAGAATAAATTTTATAAAACTGTAACCTCTTCAGAATGAATTTTATGAAACTGTAAGTTCTATCAACCTGCCGATTGTACGAAACTAAATTTTATGAAACACTAGGTTCTAATTGTACAAATTTTTTTATTAATTTTATTAAACTGCAACCTCTTCAAATTGAATTTTATGAAACTGTAAGTTCTATCAACCTGTCAATTGTACGAAACTGAATTCTATGAGACACTAGGTTTTCTAATTCTACGAAATGTTGTATGAATTTTATGAAACTGTAACCTCTTCAGAATAAATTTTATAAAACTGTAACCTCTTCAGAATGAATTTTATGAAACTGTAAGTTCGATCAACCTGTCGATTGTACGAAACTAAATTTTATGAATCACTAGGTTCTACTTCTACAAACTTTTGTATTAATTTTATTAAACTGCAACCTCTTCAGAATGAATTTTATGAAACTGTAAGTTCTATCAACCTATCAATTGTACGAAATTGAATTCTATGAAACACTAGGTTTTCTAATTCTACGAAATTTTGTATGAATTTTATGAAACTGTAACCTCCTCAGAATAATTTTTATAAAACTGTAACCTCTTCAGAATGAATTTTATGAAACTGTAAGTTCTATCAACCTGTCGATTGTACGAAACTAAATTTTATGAAACACTAGGTTCTAATTCTACAAAATTTCGTATTAATTTTATTAAACTGCAACATCTTCAAAATGAATTTTATGAAACTGTAAGTTCTATCAACCTGTCAATTGTACGAAACTGAATTCTATGAAACACTAGGTTTTCTAATTTTGGCATCCACATACCTGTTTATACCTGGCAACCCAGGAGTTCGTCCAGGTAAATAATAGGCAACCCAACGGCTGCACATTCTATAGGTGTTTTTAATATATTTCCTGATGTACTAACTTTATTATAAAATATGTTTCATTCTATTATCAGCTCGGTGAAGGTCGATTTAGGTTCGGATCTTCTACTATAAGGACCCAAGAAAAATTCTGAAGAGTGTTATGTTCTCCATTAAATTCTGCATAAAATTGGTCTCATAAAGTTGTTGCCTATCTCCCACACAACGCTCATAAATAACATTAGAAAATGAGTATAGTTTTTAGAGCGAAGGCGAAAATTAATTCACCCCCCCTTTTTGCGGCGATTATCTCGAAAACCATTTGTGGGGGGCAAAAAATGTATAGAAACAAAATTGTATAGCAGTTTTTTCTGTAAAAAGTCCATATTGAATAAAACATTTGCAATAAATTGTTATTGGTCAAGAAACGGGGGTAGGACTAATTTTTGCCTTCGCGCTGAGAACTATGCTCATTTTCCAACGACATTTATGAGCTTTTGAGAAACTTTTTCAGATCAATTTTATGCAGAGCTGAATGAAAAAGATAAGTCCAATAACATTTTCTCGTTGGAGTTACCGTTTACGAGAAAGATGCAGAAAAGCTTCATGAAGTCACGCTGAGAAGCGGTTTTTTTGGACAAAAGGGGATGAAGCTCCCCCGGGGGGTGGAAACTTTTCGGATTTTTATTTTGGTCCTTGCTGGGAGTTCATAACCAAAATCTCAAAATTTTATAAATTAGTTCTTCTAAACAGTCTTTACGGAGGTAGACTAGACGACTAGACATTGTACAGAAAAAATACTCTGAAATTCTGTTTGTATACATTTACTGCTCCCACTAATGGTTTTCCACACAATCGCCGCAAAAAAGGGGGGTGGATTAATTTTTGCTTTCGAGCTGAAAACTACATTCATTTTACGTCATTTATGAGAGGTGGGTGGAAGATAAGCAAAAGTTTCTTGAGACAAATTCTATACAGAATTTAATTGAGAAATAAGTCCTACAACATTCTCGTCGGAGTTACCGTTTAGGAGAAAAATGGGGAAAAGCTTCATGAGGGCACACTCGGGGGCGCTTTTTTGGGCAAAAGGGGACGAAGCTCATCCCATGTGGTACCAGGAGAATCATCCCCGACAGCGCTATCATCTATCGACCAATCAACACAAAAAATTGAAAATCACATAAATAGTGAGGTACTCGTAATTGCTGACGAGGACGAAAATGAAATGAGTACAGACTCCAGGACACGCTTGCCATGTTTGATACGTTATTGTATTTTTTTCGCAGTCATTTTTTGAAAGAGTGCATTGCGTCAAATGACAAACCCATCATTCGTTATTGCATCGTCTTCAAGAAACAATACCGTTGGCCTTCGGTTGCAACTAAAGATTAGTACAAACCGTCAAAGAAAATGTTAGCAACTTCTTGATGGATGTTGGCAACATGTTTATTGGATACAGCAACTTGTATCTGGATACATGTTGTAACGAAGTTACCGAAATTCTTCCGCATACCAGCATCTCGGCATGGTTCAACACTCGCAAGCGACAGTTTTCGCCGGCCGGCCCGATACGTCGAAATTAACGTCTTTAACTCGTCAAAAGAAATACTTTCCAATATTGCAGCGGGGTCATTCTTTCAGTTCCGTAATCAGAAAATTAGCCCGCTGCGACTGAAACTGTAAAATAAACATTTCCGGGTATCGTACCAGAATGATTTTTGCATCGTTGTGACCGGAAAAGAAGAGCGCTCCGGACCCCGTCGTTCCGGATCCGCTGCGTTGTTCGGGTCCACCGCTATTCCGGTGGGAAGAAGGCTCTCTGACAATGCAATGCGCCAGACCGCCGCGTTATCCAACGTCACCATCTCCCCTCCAACTTCTCTATAAAAGAAGCTCCGCTCTCGGTCGTCGTGACAGTCGTGTCACAGCCATCATACGAGGGAAGTGACCAGTGAACCGAAGTGACTAGTGAGCCAGAGTGACCAGTGCATCGCCAGTGACCTGTGCACCGAACCAGCACCTGGGGAGCAGTCGAGGAAGGGCAGGACCGACCCAATAGTATACAAAATAGACACTCCAGCAACCTCCTACCTCCCCTTTCTCGTCACCAACAAGACGGGATCCACCCATAGTCCAAGAGCTCGCTGCAAAAAACCTGGCCGATCGGGTTACAGGGTGGAATGCTTTTTAAATGTTAGTACTCACATCAACCTTAAGAAAAACCATGGTGTGCCTGGGCAGAGTCTGTCCACAAGTTTAAGGGGGCCAAGAACTCAAAGATTGTGACAGTTCAACAACTGACAAGGGAAAAGCTTTGAATATCTAAGTGCAGCTTATATACCAATGTGATGTTTCGACTACACTCGTTCGCGTAGTATAGCCTACCTGATAACGTTTTTGCTTTTTATCCGGATACTCAGGTTTCGATTCCCGCCCATGTACGTATTTTTTTTATTAAAAAGTCTTTTTTTTACTTTAATTAATCTAATACTTAAAAACAATATAAGTATTAAATTAAACAATTAAGTAATTAAGTGTGAGCTGAATAAAATATCAGAAATTAACCCTGCTTTTATTTAACTTGCCGTGGGTCAAATCTTACAAGCTAAATTAGAACCACTTCTTGACATCCGATTGAGCTGAAATTTTGTATACGGCTTTAGTTCCGGTGACAATATACAATAACCAATGTGGCAGATGATGTATTTTTAGTCAACCCCATTAATATGGGTATCAAATGAAAGGGTAGAAAACGAATTCAATATGGCCGCAGCTCCAAGATGGCGAATTACATTTTCTTTTCAACCCCCTTAATATGGGTATCAACTGAAAGGGATTGAAGAGTAGAAAACGATAAAGTTAGTGACATCCCACTAAGTTCAATATGGCCGCAGCAAAAACTAAAAAGTTGAAAAAAAATTAATAGTAAAAAAATAATTTTAAAAACAAGCTTTTATTGAAATGCACTGAAAAGAAGAAATTAAACTTTGAAACAAATCAAACCAAAGCAAACCCATAATTTTGTTACATCATACAATTGCATATGATATAAGAGCTTTTCGCGAGAATTGGTATCATCTTGAAAGTAATTCTAAGCAGAAATTGTATTTTTCTATAAAAGGAATTTAGCTTTTGTATTGTAACGGACGTGGACCCGCTCATCGCTGTAGCGGCGTCATCATTTACTAGAATGTGCTAGATTTATACTACAACCTACTTGAGTATGAGTCATCTTTTGGAATATCCGGTACAGATTGAGACCGCGATGGAATTATCTGGAAGCGCATAGAAGCATTTAGGCGCCGGTATATTTATTAGAGGACGTCCCAGCGAAAACCAGTTTAGCTGTATCATCGAGTCTAGTCGCATCAGTCAACCAGTCTAGTGAGTCAGTCGTATCATCGAAGATCAGTGGGTCGAGTCGGACAGTTGCTTTTATTTATCCGGAGTGCCGCGTGATGTGTAAATAAATAATACGAGACGTGCCGTAGTAAATTAGTAGTAAATTGTAAATTTTTACATTTTTTTTTGTTTTTGTTAAAAAGCTGTATCAGATCTGTTACATAGGACTCTACAAATATATTAAAAATTTTTGAACACAATTCAATAATTACGTTGTATGGAATTTTAGAAAACAATGGGGTCGTCCCACCATTTTCAGAGCTTTACTAGAAACTAAACAAAAAAAAATCAATTTCCAACAACAATTGTTCAATTTTGTTTTTTTTTTATTCGAAATCATGCGTTTTCTAGGTAAAAAAAAACCGAAACATTTGTCTTATTAGTCCAGGCAGTGGGGGGTTTTTGATCGCAAAAGGTCAGACATAAATTAAATTTGGTGGGATGGTAGACGTAGGTCTCCTGATAGTACACCTGAGTTTGCGACCTCGGGGGCTTGCCGCTCGAGGGGTGGGGGGGTGAAGACTCTGCACCGCGACCCTCTTCGAAAAATAGCGCCGTTGTTGTAAGTGCTATCGGAAAAAAGTTTAAATAAAATATGTAGAGAACAAAATTATGCATAATTTTGGTTCTATTCATTTTTTGTTTGCGACCAACAGTTTCCGTTTTACGGGGCGCCAAATTTGGGGGTTGATTTGCAAACTCCAACAAAATCAAATTTTCAGCGCGGATACAACGAAGATCGACTTCAAATAATTCTGCAATATTTTGTTTCTGAAATAGCAATGTTTTCCGAGTTTGTGGATGTCCCATTTAATGGATTGGGTTGTATATTACGAAAGACATGATAAAGAAGTAAAGAAGTAAAAAGATACTAGATTCAATCGTTCTCGAGTTATGTGCCGATGAAAACCTAGTCCAAGCAAATTAGACTTTTTAGAAGAAATAATTTATAAAGTTTAGAAATTTTGGTTATCAACTCCCAGCACGCACCCAAATAAAAATCCGAAGCTTCATCCACTTCTGCCCAAAAAGCCGCTCCCGAACGTGACGTAATGAAGCCTTTCTGCCTTTTTCTCGTAAACGGTAACTCCGATGAGAAAATGTTTTAGGACCTATGTTCTCCATTAAATTCTGCATACAAATGCTCTTATAAAGTTTTTGCCTATCTCCCACCCACCGCTCATCAATGACGTTAGAAACTGAGTTTAATTTTCAGCGTGAAAGCAATCTCCGTGTTTTGCGGCGATTATCTCGAGAGCCACTATGGGGGCAAAAAATGTATAGATACAGAATTGTAAAGCAGTTTTTTCTGTACAAGGTCCATATTGAATAAAACATTTGCAATAAAATGTTATTGGTCAAAAACGGGGGTGGACTGATTTTTGCCTTTGCGCTAAAAACAATACTCATTTTCCAATGTCATTGATGAGCGTTGGGTGGGACATAGGCAAAAACTTCATAAGAGCATTTTTATGCAGGATTTAATGGAGAACATAGGACTTAAAACATTTTCTCATCGGAGTTACCGTTTACGAGAAAAGAGCAGAAAGGCTTCATAATGTCACGTTCGGAAGCGGTTTTTTTGACAAAAAGTGATAAAGCTCCCCCCGGGGGAGTGAGAACTTTTCGGATTTTTGTTTAGGTGCCTGCTGGGAGTTCATAACCAAAATTTTAAAACTTTATAAATTACTTCTTCTAAAAAGTCTATAGTCCAGGCAATGGATGCAAAAAAGGGGGTTTTATTTGCAAAAGGTTGGACAGAAATGAAATTTGCTGAGATGGTAAACATCCACAGACTGGGAAAGCATTGCTCTTTCAGAAAAAAAAATATTGCAAAATTATTTGAAGTCGATCTTCGTTGTAATCCGCGCTGAAAATTTGATTTTGTTGGAATTTGCAAATCAACCCCCAAATTTGGCGCCCCGTAAAACGGAAACTGTTGGTCGCAAACAAAAAATAAATAGAACCAAAATTATGCACAATTTTGTTCTCTACATATTTTATTTGAACTTTTTTTTCGATAGCACTTACAACAACGACGCTACTTTCCGAAAAGCGTTGCGGTGCAGAGTTTTTACCCCCACACCCCTCGAGCGGCAAGCCCCCGAGGTCGCAAACTCAGATGTACTATCAGGAGACCTATGTCTACCATCCCACCAAATTTCATTTCTGTCCGACCTTTTGCGATCAAAACCCCCTTTTTTGTACCCATTGCCTGGACTATATTTGAAACGCGCGCTTTTCTGTGACGTCAACACGGGAAAAAAATCACCAGACAAACTTCGAAGGTGGACTAATGAGAAGCGCACGAACCAATGAGAAGGTTCCCCCGAAATGCGTCACAAGAGGCGGTAAATGTACAGCGTTTGGAAATGCTAGCCGAAATTGCGGTTATCTCACAAAACAACTTAAAACGCATTTATTTTCGCAACCTTAACTTATGCGAAAAACTATCTGTTCCACAGAGGACATAGAGTTTGTAGCCCCATGCATTTGTGAGATTTAGCTGATACTGCTTCAAATGCTTTCGTAGCACACAATTTTAAATCCGCGTTATTAATGGATACCCAAGGGTTCGTGACCAGTAACTACGGACATTTGGCATAATGCACTATTGACATCGATATGCAAATTCCTAAAATTTATATGAACTGGAGTGAGCTCAGCGGAGTTAGTGACGTTGATTTGAACAGAATATAAATTAGACTGATATACAATTATTATTGTTGTTTCGATTAGGTCGTCATCGAAAAAGTAATTGAAAAAGCTTATTGGACTTTCCAATTTGTAAATATCGTCGGGAAATGATTTCCTTGAAATTTCAGCGTCTTCAGGCAAAATTAAATTTTTCTAAAGTATGTTAGAATACTTATCTTTTACCCTTTGTAATTCTTGACAAATTCGCACCTGCGTCTGCTTGCTCTTCAACCTACTCTTCTTCTACTGCTGTTTCCAAAATATATATGCATATACAGGGTTAATCATTAGTGTGGGATCGATGTCTTATGCCTTTACTATTAATTTTTAATAAAATTATACATGAAAAACTGCATTTCCTAAAAATATTTAGAGTTACCTAACCAGACCGAATTCTCCAGGACCGTATTCAACTTTTTTTTTTAAATGGAACCTCGTGTATATTTTTTATATTATTGTTTAGGGTAGTAAATGCTATTCAGCTGTGTAATGTTTTTTTTATTGAAGAACAATGAAGTTATGATTTTTTTTTTCAAAAAATTGTTAAAAACGGCTTCACAAATTTTTTAATTTTTTTTAAAGATTGCTGTTAACCATAAAATTATAGTATTTTGTAAGTAGATAAAAGAAGGTTAGAGACATAGTGTATAGCCCATACTTTTTGATTTCAATGTTGTACTTAAGAGAAAAAATGCAACTTTTGATATATTTCCATCGCCAATACTTTTTTTTCAAATAGAACACCCTGTATATTTTTGCACTATTATGTTACTGTTATTTACCTCTTTCTTTTTATTAATAATAATATTATTAATATTACCCATTGATAGTGTGCTGTGAAATCGAAAATCTCAACATAGAAGACAAAGAAAAATTTAATATAATAATAATTCAAACAACTGTTGTTTGGATGTATTATAACGGTTTAAATCATTTTTTAAATTTAATATCCTCCATGCTTGTCGATCCTCGTTACAAGTGATGGATTAACATTTGGAGTATGTTAGGACCGACTGACTTAAAAGCTCTTCTTATTCTGATTTTCATGTCGTTCTTCGATGTGGGAGGATCTTGGTATACTAAGTCCTTTACATAACCGCATAAAAATTTTGGTGGCCGTCTAGTTGCCACCCCCCTCCCTGCCGATCCACTGGGTACCAGAACTTTCGTGCAAATGCTTACGTACAATTTGGTTATAGTGGGGTGGCGTCCTATCATGTTAGAACCATAGTGGCACATCCTCTTAAGAGTCCTCTTAATTCATTATTAATAAAATTTAAAAAAAGTAATTGAAAAAGCTTATTGGACTTTCCAATTTGGAAATATCGTCGGGAAATGATTCCCTTGAAATAGACCTCCCCGTTCACATTCCCTTAAAAAAATAATAGTCCAATAATTTTTGTCCCTATTATACCTCCCCATACATACATACATTTTTTTGTAAATCTGTGTTTGTAACCATTTTTTGAAAAATAAACAAAAAACATAACTGCATTGTTATTCAATAAAAAATAAAAAACAGTACAGCTGTATAGCATTTACTACGGCAAACGATAATATAAAAAAATATACAGGGGTTCCATATAAAAAAAAAAATTGTTGAATACGGTCCTGGAAAATTGGGTCCGGTTAAGTAACTAAATATTTTTAGGAAATGCAGTTTTTCCTGTATAATTTTAATACATTGACCAATTTTCTTAAAAATTAATACTAAAGGCATAAGAGACCGATCCCACAATAATGACTCACCCTGTATATATACATCTTCAAACTCAATGTCCATTGTATCACAATCAAAAGGTTCTTCATTAGCTTGGGTGTCATCAACTGCTTTATTATCGAAATAGTAGTCAGGTTCATTTCCTTGATCCGAATTGTCAAAATTATCTTCGCTTTATGGCGATGATTTCTAGCAATTCTTTCTCTGTCAGAGATCTTGAGACATTGTTTTCTAATCTAAAAATTATTATGTGTTTATAATACTCGTATAATAAAACTATAAAGTAATTTGTTGCAAAAAGTAATTTTGTGAACATTTTATAGCAACATTTATATTGGGGCTATGATTCCAGGTTATTTTGCTCAAAATTTAGTGCTAATTTAGTACCAAAGTCAAAAATTTGGTGCTCTAAAAGATGATTAAGCTAGCAGTATACTCCTTCAAATATGCTATTCAAATAAATACAGCACGAAGGTCAGCTGTATACTATTTAATGCTCGATTAGTGCTGTCAATATATCGTTTTTTTTTTTTATATAGACACCCTTCCCAAAATTACAATTTTAGGCAATTACGGCCTAGTCCCTAAAAGTTTTCATAGCAACCTTTTGAGAATAATTTTTGATTAAATAGATTAAGTAGCTATTTACCGATCGATTTGAGCCAAAACAATTTTCCTAGAAAAAGGACTGTTTTATGAGGGCGCCAAATTTTTTCGAAAAGTTTCCGGAACTCAGAAATGGGTTTTTTTAGCTTGATAAGGTTTTTAACATAGTAGCTTGGATGGGCATGAACGCACCGGTATAGTAGAGAAAAGTCAAAAAATTAGACGTCAGTGTGTCTCAATGTCAATCTTTAAACTCATTGCATTGAAAAACAGCCCAGATTTGGGGAATACGCGAAAAATCGAAAAACAAGTTGACTCCAAGAATCACAATGAAATATTCTTTATTTAAAAATTTGGGGAGCTATAAGAAAAAAAAAACATTGTTTGTTACACGTACGTAAAACGTTTTTGCGGATTCATCTGCTATTCCAGACTCGGGTTTGTCTCGTCCGGAAACAGCAACGATTCGTCCGCAAACACTATATTTTAGGTAATTACAACAAAAATAGCTATTTTTGATATAAACAACATTTAGGATCATGACAGCCATAGCAAGTTAACGGCGCTAGTAATCGCGTACCTACCGGGGATAAACATTTCATATATGAAAAAAAAATAAAATAAAATTAAGTATACACTTATTTGTTATGTGCTAAATCCCGCGTGGCGCCACTTAAGAGCGTTCTCTAGTCGGTCAAGTTTTCAAATGTAAACAAACATTCGTCTTCCGTCTCTGTAGAAACCACATGCCCTAATGTTGTCGGTGTGTCCATCTGTACTACGTATAGACACGAATGCACCTTGCGTTGCAAGGAAATTGTTTCTGAAGGATTTTTAACCAAGTAGTGTGTGTATTTGAATTTGTTATAGTATATATAGTATAATTTATTTATAGTTTTTAAAGAATATCCATTATTTGAAGCAATTTGTTTAATAAATTCATTAACATACTTTGGCGTCGTCTCAGAGAAATGTTCTAAAATACTTAAAAAAAAACGGTTTTAAAGTTTCATTTAAAACAGATAACAACTTATCCAGATTTTTTATTAAAAATAAAGATCCATTAGATTACAAATCATCATCAGGTGTATACAAATTAAACTGCTCTTCTTGTGAGTCATTCTACATAGGTCAGACAGGTCGCAAAATATCAGACCGTATTAAAGAACATTTCAGGCACATCTATAACAACACAGATCTTGATCCTCCACCATCAACACCTTCTTCTTTCGCCAATCATATATTAATAACGAAACATAGTTTTTCACCATCAAATTCCAAATTGATCCATAAATGCAATAAAGGCCGGAAATTAGATTTTCTTGAGACTTTGGAAATAAGGAAAGCTTTGAAACTGGAAAACAGATCTTGTTTAAATGAACAGAATAACTTCAATAATCCCATTATTAATTCACTATTTTAATTTTTTCACCACTCAAACAAACTTACCAGATTCTCTTTGATCCATTTTAATTTTTACATTTTATAAAATGTTGTTTTTACGAAATCTTTTAAAAATCATGTAACCCTTTGAAAACGTCAAATTTAATTCAAAATTACGCCAACGTCATAATTTTTTATATTCTTTACGGTAAGAACCCCTCTTGTAATTCATCAATTGTATCATTAATCTCTTGTTAAATTAGGGCTGATGATGGCAGAAGTGTTCTGCCGACTTAGATATATTTAAATTTTAATTTAAATTTACTCCACCTGGATTTAAGAACATTCTTCTGGTTTATGAATTGAATTAAGTTTGACAGTGAAAAAAGTTAGCTCTAACTTTTAATCGAACAAAATATAGTTTTCTAGAAACATTGTATTTTCTGACCAATAAGGGTTCTGCCAAATGCGTAAAATTAATCGTACCTATGTAATTACACGAGAGGCTATTGTTCTACCGCATCAAATTTACTTTTGAAAGAAATTTTGTTCCCCGGAAATTTTGCAAGTAAAACTGCCAACCTGTCAACGTAACAAAAACGTGATACCGAAAGTAGAGCAACAAAATTGAGTTTACAAAAATTAACTTTGTCGTAGAGGTAAAGTAAAAATCAATTCAGCTAGATAATTTCATGCATAAAATAAATTTTGTATTATTGTCATGGTAAAACGTCGTAGCAAAAGGTAATAGTTATTTATGTGGTATATATTAATTATTTAATAACGTGGACGCGTTAGCCGAGACGTTAAAGTCAATCGAAAAGATAGATAATCATCAATTTTATGGTCGTATATAATATAAAATTGTATTCAATCTTCACGGTTTTTACTGCAACATGGATTTAATTCTTTGACGTGAAAAATTCAACTGTCAAACAACTTCTTTAACTTAAACTTAACTTCTAAACGATAAAATTGCATTTTAACATGCGGTAAAGAGTAGATAAAATTTAATTTTGACATTAAAGATTAAATAAATAACATTTATCGTTCGACACTGTCAGAATTTTCAAATTTTCGCTTGTGTAAACACTCTGTCATGAAATAATTAAAATGACAGATAAACGTCAAACTATTTTTATGGATTTTAAGCAATTTAAAGGCTTTTCAGGGTTGTATCAAACGATAAAACGTTGTATTACACTCGTTCCTGTGTAGATTGAACGCTTGACACCACTCGGGGTTCACAAAAGCACTCGTTTCACTCGTGCTTTTATAAACCCCTTGTGGCATAAAGCGTCCAATTTACACAGGAACTCGTATAATAATCTACTATTTTAGTTGTGCGGAAATGGAGAAAGAAAATAAATCACAATTATAATAAAAATAAAATAAACAATCATAATAATAACAATTGGAATGCAGAAGGCGCTTATCTTGAGGTCGTTGCGTTTGCTCAGGGTAATTCTCGGTATTCGTAGTTACTCACCCCATGGTTTTGGGGGTGGCTACGATCTGCGATTAAAACATCTGACCAGCAAGAAACCTCGTGAAGGTCGGAATCACGAGGATTTCCTTCTGATAAATTTTAAAAACAATAATATTAACTATTTAGTATTGTCTAATAATTTCAAAAGTTAATTCCTCATTCCTTGGGGGGTTCCTTATTGTTTTTCCTCGCTTCTGCCTTGGATCTAACAACTCAGGTAAAAAACAATTAAAATAAAAAATCCTTAAATGCGGGTACATTTGTTCTTTCCAGAATTCTTCGTCAAAATTAATCTAAAAATTTCAAATGTTGGTTATTTTGTACATTCTATACAGTCAGATAAAACCACCACTTCATATAGAATTCCTTTTGGAGTCCAAATAATAAAAAAACAGGTATACAATTATATAAAAAATAGCTGACCCGGCGAACTTTGTATTGCCTTAGAATCAATAAATGTTGTGTTAACTTATTAGCTGAATTCACTTTTTTTATTCGGAGCGGAGGCAAATCCAACAAATTAAAGATCATAATAATCGGTTCAGCCCAAGGGGCCCACCTGGGCCCCATGTCCAATGTGAAAAATACTTTACGACTTATTCCCATACCTACCAAATATAAAAAAAAATACTTCCTAAAAGTCGGTCGAGCCGAAAAATTGGTCCAGCCCAAGGGGGCCCCCTGGGCCCCCATCGCCATTTGAAAAATACTTGCCGACCTATTCCCATACCTATCAAATATACAAAAAAAAAATCATAAGAATCGGTCGACCCAAAAAATCGGTCCAGCCCAAGGGGGGCCCCTGGGCCCCCATGTCTATGTGAAAAATAGTTTACCACCTATTCTCATACCTACCAAATATACAAAAAAAAAAAAAAAAAATAGTGTTCAATGCTACAGTTGCTTTATCGCTCAGGAAATTAACACGACTATTTTGTGTTCAGTTTATTTATTTACTTATTGTTAAGGATTGGTATAAATGAGTATGGATGGCGACAAATTTGATTACAGCATTATTCAGATCAATAATAAATTGTCTAATAATATTTATTGCAAGCTTTTTATCGTTAATTGCAGGCATTGCTAAATACAAAACAAATTCGTAAAAAAATGTTTCATTTTTAATTACTAACTTATAGACTATGCAAATAAAAAAATAATTATGTGGCCGAAAAGACAATTAAAAGACCTTTTAAACGACATGTTACTCGACCCCTATTCCCTATTTAAAAAATCGAGGTTGCTCCTGTCAGGCGTATGGGGTTGCACCAAGCCTGCTTACTATTGCATCAAAACATGTCCCCCTCGAGATAAAAATTGACCTGTTTTTAGATTTTTCTTAAATATCTTTTCCTAAAAAGTTATTGAGGGTGGCTCGTTTCGATTGAAACGGTCTGTACTATCCATTTTTCTGACTTCCGCATTGTCAGTGTCAAAATTTCAAAAGTACTTTTGGCGAAACTGTACTTGGAGCACGTGTGTCACCAGTTTAGTTACAAGTATATCAAATCGAGAAAGTAAGGTTAAGTAACTGGAAAAAAGATTACATTGGGCTCCTCGTTCTTGTCGTTCTCATCCTTGAACAACTCCTCAGTGCTCCTCAGCCCCAAACTTGAGAATAGCCATAAAGTCCTCCTTGTTGAAAGAGTTGTTATTTGAAGATCATTCTTGTCCAGATGGGTACGCCCGGTGGTGTCCATCCTCTGGATCTCCAAATGGTCCAGTACCATTTTCTGTTTGGCACGTTCTACGATTTCTTCCTCTACCGACCTGTAGATGTTCACTTAGTTCTTCAGTCGGATCCTGTGGCTTGAGCTTAGAGGTCGTTTTGCGAGATCCAATCCGAGTCGAATATGATCACAGTTAAAAGTATTCTCTTGCGTTTTCTTTTCACACATCCTTCTGCTTCTTGCATTATGAAATATGAGTACTCCTAACTCGCGAAAGAATAAAATGAGAAAAATTTCAATGACAGTGTCAATTTTTGAAATTTAAATGATTAGTACGAAGTACCAAAACACTAAAGAAAAATTACTACTAGGGATAATTAGCAGTGTCGCCAACATACTGTCACTTTGACAATGCGGAAGTCAGAAAAATGGATAGTATATAGATTCTACACTTATCCGTGCACAAATCTAAAAAAAAATCTCAATACCACCCACCTCAATTAGGCCAATCGCCGGTTTTTTCTTTTCCCCGATAAAGTTCTGTTACCCCTACCACTATCGCGTCTTTTACACACACCCCCCATATCACAAAAAACTATCACTAACAATACTATTAACACTATAACAATAGTCAAAACTAAGAATACAAAAAACCCAAAGTCTGCTGGAGTCAATATGACGAAAGGTCTAGTTTTTACACTAACAATTAGTCAAAAGTAACAACACTTGAAAACACTAAAAGCCTACTGCACTGCAGTCATGACTGTTCTCAGGTTCTGTGCTCTTATAACTGGCATTATTAATTTTTTTATTTTCTTTTTTAACGCCATACTGAAAGGCGCCGGCGGTCTCTTTGACAACCAAGAAGTATTTTTTTAAGAACTGCCAAAATTATTATGTGTGTTCGGCGTTTCTTTGTATCTAATTCGTTAGTAAAATGGCCCTTTTGATTTCATGAACTGATCTCCAGAAAAAAAAATCAATGTAAAAGTATGTCTTGGGAAATACCTATTTCCATAATAGGCAACTCAATTACAATCTATAT
This sequence comes from Diaperis boleti, assembly GCA_963583935.1. Taxonomy (NCBI): domain Eukaryota; kingdom Metazoa; phylum Arthropoda; class Insecta; order Coleoptera; family Tenebrionidae; genus Diaperis; species Diaperis boleti. Next base: position 17,207,636 of record OY757246.1, read on the forward strand.
AAATAAAATCCAAATACCACTCACTGACTCATCACGAAATCTCCGGATCCATCGAAGGGATTGCAATGAAACTTTGCACGCTTACTTATTTTACCACGTAGGCGCTCACTAAGAAACGGTTTTAAAAAATTCCATTCCAAAGGGGGGTAACGGACCCCCCCCCCCCCCGCCCCGTTAATCTCTATATCCACTGAACCCATTGCAATGAAATTTTGCACACTTACTTATTTCAACACGTAAGTGCCCACTAAGAAACGGTTTTTCAAAATTCCATCCCTAAGGGGGGTAACGGGGCGGGGGAGTTAATCTCTAGATCCACTGAACCGATTGGAATCAAATTTTGCACACTTACTTATTTCAACACGTAAGTGCTCACTAAGAAACGGTTTTTCAAAATTCCGTTCCAAAGGGGGGTAACGGGGCGGGGGAGTTAATCTCTAGATCCACTGAACCGATTGGAATGAAATTTTGCACACTTACTTATTTTACCACGTAGGCGGCCACTAAAAAACGGTTTTTCAAAATTCCATCCCTAAGAGGGGTAACGGGGCGGGGGAGTTAATCTCTAGATCCACTGAACCGATTGGAATGAAATTTTTCACACATACTTATTTGACCACGTAAGCGCCCACTAAGAAACGGTTTTTCAAAATTCCATCCCTAAGGGGGGTAACGGGGCGGGGGAGTTAATCTCTAGATCCACTAAACCAATTGCAATGAAAATTTGCACACTTACTTATTTCAACACGTAAGTGCTCACTAAGATACGGTTTTTCAAAATTCCGTTCCAAAGGGGGTAACGGCCCCCCCGCTCCGTTAATCTCTGGATCCACTAAACCGATTGCAATGAAATTTTGCACACATATTTATTTCACCACGTAAGCGCCCGCTAAGAAACGGTTTTTCAAAATTCCATCCCTAAGGGCGGTAACGTGGCGGGGGAGTTAATCTTTAGATCCACTAAACCAATTGGAATGAAATTTTGCACACCTAATTATTTTACCACATAGGCGCTCAAAGAAACGGTTTTTCAAAATTGCATTCCAAAGGGGGGTAACGGGGCGGGGGAATAACCTCTAGATCCACTGAACCGATTGGAATGAAATTTTGCACACTTACTCAATTTACCACGTAGGTGCTCACTAAAAAACGGTTTTTCAAAATACCATTCCAAAGGGGGGTAACGGGGCGGGGGAGTTAATCTCCGGATCCATCGAAGGGATTGCGATGAAACTTTGCCCACTTACTTATTTTACCACGTACGCGCTCACTAAGAAACGGTTTTAAAAAATTCCATTCCAAAGGGGGGTAACGGGGCGGGGGATTTAATCTCTAGATCCACTGAACCGATTGGAATGAAAGTTTGCACACTTACTTATTTTACCACGTACGCGCTCACTAAGAAACGGTTTTTCAAAATTACATTCCAAAGGGGGGGTACCGGGGCGGGGGAGTAATCTCTACATCCACTGAACCGAATGGAATGAAATTTTGCACACTTACTCATTTTACCACGTAGGCGCTCAATAAGAAACGGTTTTTCAAAATCCAAATTCCAAAGGGGGGTAACGGGGCGGGGGAGTTAATCTCTGGATCCACTGAACCGATTAGAATGAAATTTTGCACACTTACTTATTTTAGCACGTAAGCGCTCACTAAGAAACGGTTTTTTAAAATTCCTTTTTTAAGGGGGGTAACGGGTCGGGGGAGGTAATCCCTAAATCTACTAAATAGATTGCAATAAAATTTTGCACACTTACTTCTTTTACCACGTAGACGCTCACTAAGAAAGGGTTTTTCCAAATTTCATTTCTAAAGGGAGTAACGTGATGGGGGGGTTAATCTCTAAATCCACTAAACCGATTGCAGTGAAATTTTACTACTTATTTATTTTACCACGTGGGCGCTCACTAAGAAACGGTTTTTCAAATTTATGAAAGTAGTAAATAAAATACTAAGGGCCGATTTCACCAACCTCCGTTAAACTTAATCATCTGTTAGGAACAATTGTTGCTATAGTTTTAACAAACGTATCTATGCAGTTATTTATCAGTTAAAGTTAATCTATGTTGGTGAAAACGGCCCTGAATAAAATAAAATCACCGTGCGAAGCCGGGACGGGTCAGTTAGTTCATCATAAAGCTAATACGCAGCTATACGCAGTTACTGTTATAATTTATTGAATTCCTGTGAATGTTTGCTCTAATTTGATTCGTTTTCTCACAACCCATAAAACAAAAATACACGATTTTTAAAATTCTGACGTAATTCAAAAGGACCCTTGAATTGGTTTTTGAAAAATTAACTATGTGGGTAATAACTTCTTCTTTCATTCTAAAATTGACCAGAAATTTCAATCGATGTTGGTCTTTATTTATCGATCATCGATCTACAAGACAAGTACATCCTCTACGAGCGCTGGCTGCAACGTAGCAACGTTCGAAACTCCCCTAAACAAAATTTTTCTGTCAATTAACGATTTTTTTTTTTATTTTTTTAGAAACAAAAAAATTTGGATTTTCGTAAACGCATCGGTCCAAGATTCTAATTTTCCGCGTTTTTAAAAATCGATGAATCAATATGGTAATCGATTTATTCGAAGAAACAAATTATCCAAGATGGCGTCTGGTAATGAACGCTCTTATAACAATTTCGTTACCCAAACTGAAATTAGGGTAAACCCGGATAGTTGCCTCAGGGGGATAGTTGGCCCGGTTTTGAATACACTATGTTAGGAATATTGGTGGCGCTAGTGCTCTTCTGTAATTAGAAGTGTCCCTCCCTACGAAGCCGTAGGATTAGGCGCGTGAGCAAAAATCTTGCGCAGCGAGACTTTGACGGACGTCGAAATTATATTTGTGAGTAATTTCTACTGAATATTTTTATTACTGATTGTAGTTTCAGTCAACTTTTTGTTTCTTTGCATGCATTAGAGTTTAAATATTACGTTTTATTGTTGAATAGTTTTCATTTATTTTGCAAAAAAAAGGCAAGTACATATCCGTATCGAAAAGGATAGTCCCCGAATTTACTTTACTTTTTCTTGACAGTTATTCAAATGACGACAGAAATCTGGTATAATTATGTGACAACTTATGAATCTTGTGCAGCTCATAAAAGTCTGTTTCAGAGTAGCATCTGGGTGTCTCTTGTCTGTAAAGGTATTCCTTGGTACTGTATGAAAGTTAACCGAACAATGAAGGAGGCAATCGGAGGAAGCTGAACATTCTGAAACACCAGTGAAGCCCTGCAGCAAAAATTAATGCTAATGGCAAAGTTTTTTTTAACGTTATTCTACTATCCGCTACTAGAGAGTTTTTGCACGCTTACGATAAATATACGGTAACGCTAAACTCTCCCAAGGGTTCATTGCGCATGTGCACAACTTACGGTAACACTATTTGAATAGCGGGCCACGGTATTTCCCTTGGTTTAGCGGAGCACGTTAAATGCTTTACCGTATAGTTTACTATCTTCTGATTGGTTAAGACGTGTTTGCAGCGCATTGATAAATCGTCTTTTTTAAACCTAAAGTTAGAAACACACTCTTCTGCAGTCAACATTATCTAAATTTAACCGATAATATTTGGTTGATCTTGTAAATGGAACTTGTCATTTATAACAAAATTATGTAAAACGTTTGGCATATCACAGAAAGAATCACAGCTAGTATCACTCTCATAACAGTCACTATCTCTAACAAACACAGAGCTGAAATGGGCTGCGAAGCAATTTATGCTCAAAGCTTAAAGTATCGAAGATTTATTAAATGTGTTAGTGCATTTTGATAATATGGATGTAATTGAAGATGCAATACATATTAAATGAGTTGTCAGTGCCCAAACAGGTTCCATTTATAAGATCAACCAAATATTATCGGTTAAATTGATAATGTTGACTGCAGAAGAGTGTGTTTCTATCTTTAGGTTTAAAAAGACGATTTACCAATGTGCTCAAACACGTCTTAACCAATCAGAACCAATACGGTAAAGCATTTAACGTGCTCCGCTAAACCAAGAGAAATACCGTGGCCCGCTATTCAAATAGTGTTACGGTAAGTTGTGCACATGCGCAATGAACCCTTGAGAGAATTTAGCGTTACCGTATATTTATCGTAAGCGTGCAAAAACGCCCTAATGTGTGGCGTGCAAAAACTCCCTATTATCTCCTATAAAAGAAAGTGGGACAACTATCCGGCTTTTACCCTATTGTAGAAGTGTTGCTGGCTCAATTAATCATCAAGGTTTTCAGAGTTTCGAAACTCCTATTGGACACACTAGTCTGATTGTACTCGGCTGGTTAAACGCGGAACCACAAACGTGGAAAACATTTTTAGCAAATCGTGTTCCGGAATTTCAACACATAACATCAAATCGTTGGTATCATATTAAGGGTGAACAAAATCCCGCGAATATTATAACAAGAGGTGCATATCCTTTGTGGCGGCTAATCCTTTGTGGTTTCTATTACATGAAATTGATTTCGATGTAATGAGTATGAAAACGCGTTATTTAAAACCAGAGGTTTATTTATGTATTTATTAATTCTAAACGCAATGGAATCAATTTGTCGCTGTTTTCGAACTAACACGAACTCCTGCAGCTAAAATCTGCAGTTTTTTTTTTTAACCAGGAACTGTTCTTATGATGTCAGATTATAACTACTGAGCGCTACAAAGTAAAGAAAAGCTCATTATCGATAAAACGCCAAATTCATGCCGCAATACACTTTTCAGCATCTAAAATTGTAAAAACAGAGCTTTATTTCCTCCAGCTTCAGAAAGATTATAGCGTATTTATTAACTATAAACACAATGAAAGCTACTGTTAGGTGTTCGCGATATCTATTCAACGTTCCACAGGATTTGCCAGGTTATCCCGGCGCATCCGCCATTTCGTATTATTTAGCAATAATATAGCTCCTGCAGCTAAAATTCGCAAGCTTTCTAACTAGGAACTGTTCCTATGAACCTGATAATGTCATATTATAACTAATCGGCTCAATTTAGCGAAATACACTTTTCAGCGTCTGAAATTGGAAAAAGAGGTTTATTCATTATTCTTTCATTATTTTAGAGGATGATAGTCTACATATTTGTTAATTACAAACACAATAGAATCAATTTGTTAAATACATATAATACATATTTCGTCGGCCTAATTCGTAAATCACATAAGTCCACATTTGGTCAAATTGAGATTTTTGCACCATTTCTTAGTAGAAAATATAATCTTGCGAGCAGTAATTTCACGTAACTCCAAAAAATTCCTAAGCTTGCATTGAAACGAATGAAATTTTCACACAAGTATGTAAATGGCGCTGGAATAAGAGTATATCTGTTATTAAAACGTTTACAATCATTATAAATATTGAAATTGTGCTAAATCAAAGGATGTAAGTTCAAGCAATAATATAATTGTAATAATATAGTCACAATTTAAAAAAGTAAAAAAAAACAGTTTTTAGCGCCTACTGAAAAATTACGTTTTTGGACTTATGTGATTTGCGAATTAGGCCGACGATTAGCTAAATCATACCGACGAAAATTAAAAAAAAAAATCAGAGAACTCTGAAAGAGGAAAACACGAAAATTGGAAAGAACCTGAGAACTATTGGGGATTGAAAATGGATAGAATAGAAAAAACTACAAAGAACAATGTTTTAATATTATGAGTCACGAAGTCGAAACGGAAATTAAATCTCAAAATCTGAAATTTCATGGAAATAAATGTGGACACAAATTGATAAGAATAGAAGTCAGTTTATAAAATCGAACTGCAAGTAACAAGACATAAAAAATTGTGTAGAAAAAAATATGTTACGAAAAATCGTAATATACATAGTAGGCAGATAATATAAATGGGATACAAGGAAATAAAAACTAAAAAGTCCATATTGTTAGATCTAATTGATTTTATTTGAATTTACCGCCTGATAACCGAAGAATAACAAATATAACCGACGAGTTGCGTCGGGTAAAACACAGGATGATGTCATACACAGAGTCGGTCTGCATGCGAGCGTACATGCGAGATATGTATGCAGATTGCAACTGCTAGTTTGACTAGTTTTTGTAAATTCTGTGCACAATTTTGAAAAACTTTTAAGAATATAAAGAGAAAAACAAGTAAGAAAGTAAAGCAGAGGACGACTTCGGCAAATAAAAAGGGCGTGAGCAAAGATAAATAAGTAATAAAGGATAAAAACAATATAGAACAACAACAACAAAAGAAGAACAAATTGGTGATGGAATGATAAAACAAAGTCGTTGGGATACTAGGAATTACAGATACATTAAAGAAATTACAATTAACAATTAATTAATTACAAAACAATTACAAGAAGTAATTGTTTTGAAAAATGAGTGATACAAAAGAATTAACAAAGCAAAGAATAGAAATGAAATAAATAAATATGTAAAATTAAGGTCGACCTCCACCCATCTGTTTACTGAATGAAAGGTATTGTGACGTTCTCGAAGAATCGCGGCGTGATGATTTCATCGTAAATTCATACGATCGCGAATATTCTAGGTTTTGAAGTTCTCGGCCCGATTCTCGGCGAATCCAGAAAGCGGCTTCCCGCTTTAAATAGGACGGGGGAACGACTGCCGAACAGTCGATGTCGAAGTCTGATTAATAAGCTACTGAGCGACATAATCCGTGTGACTCGTGCAAACTGTTAAAATAAATAATTACTCCGGCGCCGTTCTAACTGTGATCTCTACATAGTCTAGTGTTTAAATAAATTGTAAATAATAACTGTTTAAATAAATAGTTTTGTGAACCCGTAAACGCTACAGTATTTTTTATCAAACATAATTTAAAAATCGCGCATGGGTTGACAAATTATATCCTGTCAAGGTTATCCTTAATTAACAATAATGTAATTATCCAGTAAAATGTCACAGAAATAGATGTCAACTGTGCGTTTTCGGTGGCAGCAAATTCATTTTTTAACATGTAGGGTATTACCACTTAATTTATTTTTAAAAACTTTTTTTTATTTTTTACGTTTGTCGTAGTTATAGTTTGTCAAATTAGTTAACATCAACTATTTGGCTTGTTGTCATTTTAATTCAGTAAAGTAAAATTCCTTTTCAAAATAAAATTAATTCTTAAAACCGAGAAGAATCATGAAAATGTTATGTGTTTACCTTTATTGACCTTTATTAACGAAACAAAAACCAAATGACAATTGTTTAGTGGCTGCAAAGACATAATATTATGTATCTCGAGATTAAACGATAATCAATTTTTTTTTTTAATTTTTTGAAAACGAAAAAAATCATTTTCTAATGCAAATTACAATTAGGAAATAACACTTACACAAATTATAGTTTCCAACAAAACAATTGTTTTTTTTTGTGAACAACTGTATAGGGACATATAGGTTTTGTTATGGATACACCTTTATTCACCCCTCAAACTCTTTGTTATTTAGAACTGCGGAAAACTGGCTGGAACATGGCATTATCAAAGGTGTTCGCAATCCTCTACCTGGTGAGGCGTTTGTACCTGTTGAAGATGAGGAATTAGAGCCTTTCACCGAACCCTACGACATCTTCAATAAGATGTGTCGATGGGTGAACGTCGCAGTCATGGATTACAATCCCGAAACTAAGCTCTGGGAGATTTTAACTCTAGACGGCACACGTAGAACCTTTGAACTCCCCAGAATATACGTAATGTTTAAAGCGGAGGATCCGTCTGTTTTCGCTCAGCGAATTAAAGCGGCTGTCGAATTCAGAAACCAAGTTGGTGCAACCCTGAGGTAAGCGAAACAAAAGAAAGTTGCTAAAATATTACGTGGCATCAAAAAGTTTCATTTTGTGACTGCAGAGATGTAAAAGCACTTATTCATAGCTGAAATAACGTTGTGAATAATGAATTGATGGAAGGGCGTGTCTGGAACGCAGAATGAAACATTTTGATGCGAGAATGCAACCTTGGTTTAGTTGACTCTGCAAAGCCCTACATGTTTTTTTTTTCCTGCAGATATCAATTTTATTTAAACACAATGTTGCTTGTCGACATTCCCGATTTGAACGAAAACTGTGTAGATAAAATTTATAAATCTGCAACAAGAAGTGGAGTGGTGAAGGAAGTTCCAGATTGGAATAAGGTAATTTGTTTTTCTGTCGTGACCGTAAATAACAGTGTGTTTTAGCTTATAAAACAAGTGCATATTAGCTACCAACAAACGCACTGTGATCTTCAGTTTAGAAAAGATGCCGAGAAAGACATACGCCTCAAGGAATTTGTAGGAAAGTCTCAAAAATCTTGGGAAACTTCAAAAAGTTGAAAGAATTAAATGCTTTGTTTATCCACTAATAGAAGGATTTTAGAGACAACCAAAATAAAAACTGGAATGAAATCCTTCCCCAAGATGCAGGAGTATTTCAAATGGATGAATCTTTATGTGATTCCTGAGAGTTTTCGAGCAATGTATTTAATTGTGGGCGAGTGTTTAAAAGTCGAGAAAATGTTTCTGTTTACCAGAAGTCTCGGAAGTAAACATATTACCCTTGAAGAGTTTGAAAATATCGAAATGCAGTGCATTAACAATGTATGCAGAAAAAATACCAAAGTCATTAAATGTGATATTCAGCATTTTAGGTCATTAAATATATGCAAGGTCAGTGGCTGGAAACTATAGTTTATAACATTAGAATGTGTTTAAGGGATGTGGGTAAGGGGTGGTTCGACGTGACTATTCATAATGCTTTCATCTACCATGTATCGAAACTGCAACGATTTATGGAACTAATCAAATACAGAATGCAGCACACGCTTAGAATCCTCGTTCTTAATTCCATTGAGTTGTTCATAGATTTAGTAGAAACTCCATGTTTGCCCTGTCTGGACGTCGACGACGATTTTGAGTGGGGTCCAAATTTGATAGAGAGCCCTTTCGTTTCAAAAGCATCGGCAATCTTTACATTGCAGATGAAAATGGATGAGAAATCCGCATTTTTTTCAACCAATTTGGAGTCTTTCGAGAGAGTTTTACTTAAACTGTTTGATACAGGTTTAACCCTAACTCATAAAATCAAACAAGTCCACCCCTTTGTGTTGGAACAGCTAAAGTTTCCGAGCGACCTGATGTTGTCCTCTGTGGGTTTGTTGGCTGATGAAGTGGTGAGTGTTAGGGAGAGATTTCTTCTGGCTTACCGGAAAGCAATAATTCCTTTATGTGCTTTTGCTAAAGAATTTCACATATACGTCGAGCTTTACACGTTAGATATCAGAGCTTATGTCGAGTAATGTGGTACATATTTAATACTAGATAGATATTGACGTTGTGATTCTAGGAACTTTAGGGAAGAGCAACACACGGCATCGGAATTAAAAGAGGAAGTGTCGTTTCAGTATAGAATGAAGGCAAATTTGGAGACAACTTTGCCTGTGACTATTATAATAGGGCCTTTTTTTATCACTATTGAACAACTACGACACTTTCTAATTAATAAACGCCAGGATCTTGCAATGAAACTCTTAGACATGTTTTGTCAAAGAATGAAGAAATGTATATTGGATGTGCTGGAAGAGTATACTAGAATTTCCGAAAAACTTAATCAGAAACCCGATTGTATAGAAACGATTTTTGAAATGCGCGATTGGATGGAAACCGTTCCGATGTTGGTTAGAGCACAAGAAGACGTAATGCGTCGTTATTTGCTTGTGAGTGTCGATACTTTTTTCCAATTACGCTTTTCTTATTTATGTTAAAGGAATACGATGTGCTGGAACACTTTTGGTACGCGCTTCCTCAAGAAGACTTTGAAAATAAATGGCAAGCTGTTGGATGGCCTCATAAGCTTGCCAAACAAGTCGATCTCACCGAACAGTACTTGAAAGATGAAGAAGAGCGATTCTATAAGATGCAGTTGACTGATGAGTATAATCTCAACGAAAAGATCGATACTTTCACGGCTCAAGTGGTGCAACTAGCAAAGCAAAAAGAGTTCAGTAAGGTACATGAGATTGCGGTAGACATGCGCCGGTTGTGGAAATTCATGAAAGATGCACAAGAGCATGGACAACTACTAAATCAGAGACAAAAACTGTTTGGTACTCCGGTAGTACCATTTGATAGTCTTCTGAGATTAATTAAAGAGTTCGAACCGTATAAAACTTTATGGATCACCGCTTCGGACTGGCTACGAAATTACGAAATGTGGATGGAAAATCCATTGATCAATGTTGATGCCGAAGTTGTAGAGCGATCAGTCAGCGAAATGTACAAAACGATTGTAAAGTCCGCAAGAACGTTTGCCGAAATCGAAGCAGTGCAAGCAGTGGCTCTAACAGTGAAAAGCCAAATTGAAGAATTTAGACCTTTGATCCCTGTTTTGCTCAGTTTGAGAAATCCAGGAATGCGACAGAGACACTGGGATGATCTAAATACGGAAACTGGAATCAATTTGGTGTGGACACCAGCAACGACTTTTAAGGATTGTCTTAATTTGGGCATAGCAGACTTTGTCGAAAATTTGAGTGGAATTGCTGACCACGCAAGTAAAGAGTTCAGTATCGAACAAACTCTGGCTAAGATGATGCATGAATGGGAGACCTGCACAATGGACTTGACTCCGTACAAAGACACTGGGACGCACATTATGAAGATATCCGAAGAGATACAACAGATGCTCGATGATCACATTGTGTTGACTCAACAGGTTAGTTTTAGTCCGTTTAAAGGACCTTTCGAAGAGCAAATTGACAAGTGGGAGGAAAGTCTGAGGACAACAGCAGATGTTATTGACGAGTGGATGAACGTGCAAAAGTAAGACAAATTAATTTTAAAACATTCAATAATGTTTATGCCACAGACAGTGGATGTATCTGGAACCAATTCTCACCAGCGAGGACATTCGAATTCAATTACCTGCCGAGAGTAAGAAATACGGCAGTATGGAGAGAACTTGGCGAAGAATTATGAGAGGGGCTCGAGACAACCCTTACGTATTTTATGAGATTTTCACTGTTTCACGGGTGTATTGGCGCATTTTTTGTAGATATTAAGATACTGTTCCGACAAGAAATTATATGAAAGTTTGAAGGATGCTAGTCACATCCTCGCTATTGTTGAAAAAGGTCTGACTGATTATTTAGAGACCAAACGTATGGTTTTCCCGAGACTTTACTTTCTCAGTGACGACGAGCTGTTGGAGATTCTCTCTCATGCTAAGAATCCACTGGCAGTTCAGCCGCATTTGCGAAAATGCTTCGAGAATATTGCACGGGTACGTCAGTATTTTATTTACGATTTTTGATTGAAAAAAATGTAAATATGCTATTGTCTAAAAAAGTCTGTAACCACTAGCTAACAATTGAAATAATTTTACTCTTACTTTTATTGGGCACAGAACAAGTTGTCGTCTTGAATTTCTATTCGAATATTTTTCAGCTGATGTTCGAGAAAGACCTTAAAATCACCCAGATGTTTTCCGGCGAGGACGAGTGTGTAGATTTAAATCCTACTCTTTACCCCACGGCAAACGTGGAAAATTGGCTCCTCTTAGTCGAATCAAGTATGAGGAATACCATTAGGACTATTTTAGAGTCTTCTCTTAAAACTATATACAAAGAAAAACGCGATAAATGGGTGCTGGAATGGCCTGGACAGGTTGTTATAGCAGGAAGTCAGGCTTTTTGGACCGCTGGTGTTGAGAAAGGAATACAAGAAGATGCGTTGGAGAAGTTTCTGGTCGATGTTGTTTTCACAAATGTAAGTTCGCTTTTATAATTGTAATCTTTTTTTTAATTTTGCTTTAGAAATATTTTATTAATTGAAGGAGAAACTTATCTTAGCTAAAGTGCGATATATTGACTGCATTCTTGAAGATCGCTAATGGAATATTTTATTAGCTTTATTAATGTAAGTCACAAACTTTTTAAAAACAAATTAAGCATGGAACTATCTAAATCGGAAATTCCCACAAAAAATGGACATGAATGTTCGACTTACTCTAGACTTCATCTACTTTCAATTTTGACCACTCTGTGAAGATCAGTGAAAAGTTTTGTGGCAGAAATTAATGAAGTAAAAAAGTTTTTCACTCTAAAGGTGCGTTCCATAAGTTGTCGGTCTTCTGTCATCACCTCAAAGGAATCTATGCAAGGACGTTGCAGACCTGCTGACCAGTTTACAAAAACAAAATTAGTTTAAAAACATTTTTTAATAAAAATGAAATTCTACACTAATAAATAGTAAGGTTGAGCCTGCAAAAAATTAAATCCTATAGCTTTTCTAGTAAAAATTATTATGCACTCCTCTAAGGCGCCCCCGCGTTATTTTATCATTAAACTTTTCAATTTATATTGAGTCTTGGACTAGTTTTAATAATAATGTAGGTGAGAAGAAAAAAAAAACTTTTAGAACTTCCACCAAACACTATAATAACAATTCTAATTTACACGTACTCTCTTTTCAAACGATGTAAAGTTATGATGATGAAGAAAATTGATCGTCTTCTGAAACTTAATGCAGCAACCCACACACTTTTTAGTGTAATTAATTATTATTGAAGGTACGTTATCACAAACAAGTCTAGATACACTGTTAGTAATCTGACATTTTGACGTCTTATTAATGATTTTTACATAATATTACTAGTAAAAAAATATGCAAATATGAAAATAATTCAGCATCATGGCCATAGCCTGTTAATTGCTTTTAATTTTTTGTGGGATGATTTTACCCATTCGCGCCCAGTGGGTCGTTAACCGATCCAAGTACATATTATATACTTTTTGCCATCTTTTATATCGGAACGTTGGCAGGTTTGAGCTTCTAGAAGGATAGTTAACAGTACAACTTATCTGGGAAATATAATAATTAAATATCGGGTGTCCCAACTAAAATTTGTACCCCCCAACAATTCCAATTTCGAAAGACTCAGAAGCAAACGCTCGAACAGGTCAATTTTGTTATCAAGGGGGACGAAATTGTACCAAACTTTCATGTCTTAAATCTCACCCCTTGAGCCAAGGGAGCCACCCACTTAAAAAATTTAAATGGCATGGGGGGTCGTGTGATACATCATTTTAAAGCTTATTCAATTTTCTATCCAAACCTACGTTTATCGATTCCTTTCTACAGAAAAAAAGCATAAATTTGATATCTTCCAAATGTACATAAAATACGCAACTAAAATTTGTACCCCTCAACAATTCCAATTCCGAAAGACTCAGAAGAAAACGCTCGAACAGGTCAATTTTGTTATCAAGGGGGACCAAATTGTACCAAACTTTCAACTCTTAGATCTCACCCCTTTAGCCAGGGGAGCCACCCCCATAAAAAAATTAAATGGCATGGGGGGTCGTGTGATACATCATTTTAAAGCTTATTCAATTTTCTATCCAGATCTACTTTTATCGATTTGTTTCTACAAAAAAAGCATGAATTTGTTATATTTCAAATCGAGAGTATTTTATGTAGATTTAGAAAATAACAAATTCTTATGCTTTTTTTTGTAGAAGCGAACCGATAAAAGTAGGTTTGGATAGAGAACTGAATAAGCTTTAAAATGATGTATCACACGACCCCCCATGCTATTTAAATTTTTTAAGGGGGTGGCTCCCCTGGCTAAAGGGGTGAGATCTAAGACATGAAAGTTTGGTACAATTTCGTCCCCCTTGATAACAAAATTGACCTGTTCCAGCGGTTTCTTCTGAGTCTTTCCAAATTGGAATTGTTGGGGGGTACAAATTTTAGTTGGGACACCCTGTATATAGCGTAATTCAATAGCGCAGGTACATATTTTTCTCAATATATCTGATAAAATATTCAAGGAATACAGTCCTACCTTATTATTAACAATTGCATTCAAAATAAGCAGTATGTCGTTGTATAAACAGAGACTCGGGAGTACAAATTCCAAAAATATTATTTTTTCTCTATAATTAGGGAACCGTCTCTATACTCGCGCCGCTCAAGAGAGAGAGCGAGTTGTAAAGACGCGTGATCGGCACGTGATCGCTTGCTATTGGTTTGCGAAATGAATGAGGTATTAGAAAAGTAGGGTGGGAATGACCCGTTGCACATTAGAGTGCGGCAAAGAAAACCCAATTCCACCCAACACTTATTCATAATAAAGAGAATGCGTTTTCCTTTCCTCACGCATCGCAAGTATCGTTGCGTGTAAACTTGGTTTCTGTTTAACCCCGCCTACAGCACGCCGCTTTCACGTGATAGCTCTCTTTTCAGCGGCTCGATTATAATACTAACAGAAAATTTGGGTTCCTACTTTACCATAAAACGATTTTTTTCGATTTTGTCAATAATCTTTAAAGGCAATCGTACAAAATGCAAATAATATTCGTGCAGCGCAAGAAAACAAACTAAATAGTTATGTTCTTACCTATATGTACTTTTATTCACTTTTTAAGTACGGTTTAAACATTTTTTTTAGTAACCAGAAAAATGTCGATTAATCCAAGTGGAGTAAATTAAAATTAAAATATAAATTAACATAATATACTAAGTATTTTTTTGTGATATTATACATAATAGATAAAATGACATACAAGGTGTAACAGAAATAGGAACTTGACAAGAGCAACAAAATTTATATCTACCGTTTTTCCGAAAACTTTTTTTTAGCATTTTGCCCCCCTACAACTTCCACTAATTTTAACTCGATAACTACGGAGTTTAGGGCAAAAATTTATTCGGAAAAATTGTTGACAATGAGTTCTATTACCGATTAAATTTTTAATACCTATTTCTGTTACACCCTGTACAACTAATATATAAATTAATATTCCCATATATGTATTTAATTTGACATTTCGCATACCTAACCTCAAAATTTGATGTTAATTCGTAATTTTTCTCATGTTGCACGGACGAAAACAAAAAATTATGTTCAATACTCGTTTTACTTACAGTTAAAAAAAAGTAGCCATGAAGTGGTGAACGTTAGATTGACAATTCCATCGCTCACAGGATTGAGGATTAAAGTATTCATTTATCAGTAAGTGTCCAATGCCCTTATCAGATTAAAATGAATTTATTGATATCAAAATAAAGTTTGTTCAACTGAAAATATATTTGGAGCAGGCTATTTATGTTTACCATAGCTGCACTTTAGGTCATTATTAAAATTATTGAATTTTCAATAATATACTTCAGTACACCTAACGACCTAAAGTGCAGTTATGACAAAAATATTATCCATCATCGCCTCCTCCAAATATTTTCAGTTGAACGCCCGTTATAATTTCTCTGGATTTATTTGTTGTTGACTGCTCACTTGATTTTTCTAATCACAATATATTGTTTTTATGATTCTAAGATGTTTATTATGTCATTTTAAAGCCGCCCACAACTGCAGACTTCAATCAATCAAGTGATAATGGAGTTTTTTTTTTGTTTTGCACGTGGCTAGTGTAAATTTCGTCCATAGAAACCTAAATGTAACTATCCGGTCTACATAATTGATTTATATCATGTTGCCTCTGGAAAATCAAATCTCTTGTATTCCCTTTGTAAATTAAAAGCAAGAAGTTTTATCCGGATAACTTTTTTATAAGAAGAATTACATACAAGTTTCCCTTCTTTTACGATGGTGGAAAATAGTCAATAATATTTGTTAAAATTTGTCGATTCGGTGTAAATCTCGAAAAAGATAATGTGTTTGCGTTTGTACTATTACACAAATTATTAAATCACACTAAGAGTTATTTGTAATTGTAATTTTGTTTGTGTCAACTGTTCAGGAGTTGCTGCGAGGCTGCAGAAACAGTTACGTGCTTGTATGTATTAAGTACCAATCATTAGATTTAATAATAATTTCAATTCGGGTTGCCTGCAACGTTAGGAGGTCGGGAATGGTGGAACGCAATTGTGAATAATAGTATATTATTATACGAGTTCCTGTGTAAATTGGGTGCCTTCCGGCACTAGGGTTTTAAAAAAAGCACGAATGAAACGAGTGCTGTTTTAAGCCCCGAGTGCCGGAAAGCCCCTAATTTACACAGGAACGAGTGTAATACAACGTTTTATAGCTCGACACCACCTTGGCAAGAATTTAAATTGTTTAAAATTCATAAAAATAGTGTGACGTTTATCTGACATTTAATAATAAAATCATTAAAATTTTATTTATGATTGGTCATTGCTACGTGACAACTTAATTTAACGGCCTTTAAAATTTAGAGGAGCAGTTATAGAATACGCCCCAAAGCCGAACACTGTTTATCTTAATTTCAACATTTTTCTCCTAAAAAATAATAGTAGATTACATTACAAGTGACAGAAATGCGAGTGAGATTTTTGAATCACGAGTGCGATAGCACGAAAATTATTTTTCAACATTATTAAGATTACAGTTTGTATTTTTTAGACCTGTACTTAGACTTTTTTTGCAGCTGGACGCCCTCCGAAATCTAGTCAAAGGATCTCTTTCCTTCCTTCATCGAGAAATCCTCTCTGCCCTCATTGTCATTGAAGTTCACGCCCGTGACGTCACTCAGAACTTAGTCGACTTGAAAATAAACAGTGTTAACGACTTCGATTGGATAAGCCAATTACGCTACTACTGGGTCGTAAACGACATGAAAGTCCGGGCGGTAAATGCAGAATTTCAATACGGCTATGAATACTTAGGGAACAGCGGTAGACTTGTTATCACCCCCTTAACAGACCGCTGCTATTTGACTTTAACGGGCGCCCTGCATTTAAAATTTGGCGGTGCCCCCGCAGGACCCGCCGGTACGGGCAAGACCGAAACCACAAAGGACCTCGCCAAAGCCATGGCTTTACAATGCGTAGTTTTCAATTGTTCTGACCAACTAGACTTCATGGCGATGGGCAAATTCTTCAAAGGACTGGCCAGTTCAGGCGCGTGGGCCTGCTTCGACGAATTCAATCGGATCGACATAGAAGTCCTGTCCGTCGTTGCCCAACAAATAACAACTATACAGAAAGCCCAACAGGCACGACTCGATGTTTTCATTTTTGAAGGTGCAGAGATTGTTTTGAAGGAGTCCTGTGCCGTGTTTATAACAATGAATCCCGGCTACGCCGGAAGGACGGAGCTTCCCGATAATTTGAAAGCTCTTTTTAGACCCGTATCGATGATGGTTCCCGATTACAGCTTGATATCTGAAATTTCTTTGTTCTCTTTTGGTTTCGGAAACGCGAAATTGTTGGCTAATAAAATAACGACTACTTTTAAGCTGAGTTCGGAGCAGTTGAGTACTCAGGATCATTACGATTTCGGGATGAGAGCGGTAAAGACGGTAATTGCCGTTGCTGGGAACTTGAAACGGGAAAAGCCATTCATGGATGAAAGCCAGATAGTTTTGAGAGCGCTCAGGGATGTCAACGTTCCGAAGTTTTTGAAGGACGATCTTAAGTTATTTAACGGTAAGAGATTAGTGATCATAAAAACTACATTACGGTTTGTGTGTTCATTTAAAACAGAAAACTTAATAAGCAAGAAAAGCATAAACAGATACCTTTTAAAGGAACATGCAATGATTAGTGAGTTTAATTTAAATATGTATTTTTGAATATTTTTTTTCTATAAAAATAACAATTTCTGCTAGCATTTTCAAACGCTGCAGATTTACCGCCTCTTGTGACGTCATTTCGGCGGAGCATCTTCATTGGTTCGTGCGTTTCTCGTTAGTCCGCGCGTTTGGTAATTTGAATTTTGTTTGGTGAATTTTATCCCGAATTGACATCACAGAAAAGCGCGCGTTTCAAATAAGATAAATGTTTGGAAATTTTTTACCTAGTAAACGAGATTTCGAATAAACAAAAAAAATACTGGTATGATATTTTTTCATCTAGTTACCAGAAAAGCTGTTTTTGAAATTTGTGGGACGACCCCATTAGATTTGATTTTTTTTTTTCATTTTAGTTTTTGTATTGTTCGAACGTTTGAGGTTCTAATTTGACTATTACAAGAAGTATTCAAGTACAAGTTCAAAAAAGTGACTACTGTTATTCTAAGTAGTGTACATACCGAGGATGGAGAGTATTTAAATTTATTTAAATTTATTGAATAATTAAATCTCATAACAGAACTATTGCCACGTTTAATTGCAAGAAAATTATTGTACTAGTAGGCGCTGTAACAATTGACATTATTTATCAAAACTACTTTTGGAGAGACGTCTAGAGGTATTATTTCTGATGGTTCCAATTTTTCTTCTTCGTTTTTACACATTTTAGATCATCTTCGGTTTGAGCAACTATTGTTGTCGCCTTTAGAGTATAAATTTAGTTAACCTTTAATGGGGTAGTCATAGTTTTACAAAAACTATTTACGTTATTGATTGTCCAATTTATTGTATTGCATTTGTATTTCTATTTAAATTAAAAAATAATAAACATTTATGTCAAACTAAATATCAGAGATGTAAAGTATTTTATTACTTACACAAAATAGATATAAGAATATTTTGCCTCTCTGGAACAACAATGACGCAAGTGCAAATTTATGGCATAACTACAAAAAAAGGTTATTTTTACAGTGGAACAACGACGTAATGAGAACCTCTAGCGTCATTCTTGTGCGGTAGCAGCGATTTATTGATGAGAAAATAGCAGATTATATTACAAGCTGACAGAAATGCTTCATTGTCAGCGAGTGATACACATTGCATTTCACGAGCTTACAATAGCATTTCGGTCACGTGTGAGATACGACGTTTTATGCCCGCCGTGTAATTTCTAAAAAAATTAACGAAATTATCAAAATAACGTTTCAAAAAATAATTAATATCTTACCATTATGTAGCCATAGTAATTCACCCCTTTTAACATTAGATCACTTGTGAGTAAAATGCTAAATTATACGTTTCATTTGCGTGGAATAATAAGTCATCATCTTGGTAGGGCATAAAATAAATAAAAGGAGGGCTAACAACCCCAGTGACGTCGACGTAACGCAAATGAAATAAACAAGACTTTTAAAAGGTGAAATTAAAAGCCGGGTCATGGACCCCGAAATTCGTGGTTAATTAAACATATTGAGAGGATACCAAATTCGTTAACAAACCTCATTATTATCAATGTTTTCACTCTAGGTGTTACCACTTTAATTATGATTTGAAACATCAAATCCTCTACACCGAAACATGAAAGCGCACAATTCGAAAGCTTTTGACAAACTACAAATTAATTGACAAATGTAATTCTCATGCACATACTACACTGCATGCTTGTTGATCTATATGCCACATTGTGGAAATGGCAACAAAGCTAAAACATTGATCGAATTCTACTCAAGCCAAGTTTAAAAATATGTTTAATAAATATGTTAAAAATTGTGTTTCAACAAGATAATGCTACTTGATGGAGGATACTAACATTGTTTCCAAGGAGAAAAGTGATTATTTCGAAAATAATTTTTAATTGTCATTATATTTTGTAATACATACAATTTGTTTGTTGTTTTGAATTGTGGACACAAAGTACTAGTAAGATCCGCTTTTGGGTGATGACCCGTTTATTTAACACACCATAATTACACTATGTACATTTCATAAAAAAAGGACATTGTTAGGAGCAAGCTCCGTCTTAGTGAAGATTTAGATTTTGAAATGACCGGTGTGGCTGGAGCCACCCCAAAAGAAAAGGTAAGGTGGGGGTGCGTAGTACCCCCTACCCTAAGTGCCTCAAGGGCGGAAAAGATCGTTCATTCTCCCCCCCTTGAAGTCACCGACTTCAATAAACAAAAGTATAAATTTATAGAATAAACAATATAAAACAATATACGAAAATGAGTCATAAAAAACTAAGTATATAAGCTACACACTAATTGAAAAAGTTAAAACACAAGAAAATAAACATAATTATGTAGGTGTAATAATGATCACGCAGGATCAACGAACGGAATCACTTTTATAGTTTTGGTAGCAAACACAATTTGCGCACTGCACGTTTTATTTCACCACTTGGCGTCTTTAGCGTTGCGACGCGCACTACACCGTCACGTCCAGGGTGGAGTTCGATGATGCGTCCTAGTTGCCATCTCTGCGGAGGGCAGTTTTCCTCGACGATAACTGCGAGATCGTTAAGGTTGATTTCCACTCCCTTGGTCGATTGCTTTTTGGGTCGTTGCTGAAGTTGGGATAGGCACTCCTTTCGCCAACGTTTCCAGAAATGCTGCCGCATTTGTTCCACTCGCTGCCATCTCTTCAAACGGTTCTCGGGGACATCAGTGAGGTCCACTTCGGCGATGGTGGTCATTGGTTGTCCGATCAGGAAGTGTCCAGGAGTTAGAGCTTCTAGGTCATTGGGATCGGAAGTAAGCGGGGTAATTGGTCGGGAATTTAGGATAGCTTCGATGCGTGTAAGGAGCGTGTACATTTCCTCATACGTCAGAAATGACATCCCGAGGATGCGCTTTAAATGAAATTTAACGGCCTTTACATTAATTTCCCAAAGTCCGCCTAGGTGGGGCGAACCAGGTGCTATATTGTGCCACGTTATGCCTTTGCTTGCGAGATCTTCAATTACGTCACTAAAGGTGATTGATTTTAAAAACTGGCGCATTTCGCCAAGCTCGCGTTGTGCACCGCGGAAATTGGTGGCATTGTCTGAGTAGATGTGGGACACGTGCGCCCGTCTCGAAACCAAACGTTTTAATGCATTCAAAAAGGACGCCGTCGTCAAGTCACCTACAAGCTCGAGATGCACAGCTTTTGTAGCGAAGCAGACGAAGACAGCGACGTAAACCTTAACATTTCGCTTACCGCGACCGTGAGACTCCTTAATTAGCAGCGGCCCAGCGAAGTCGACTCCGCTGACCGTGAAAGGGCGCGCATTTTTTACCCTAAATGTAGGCAAGTCATCCATAAATGTGTTTGTGCGTTTAGGATTTGACCTATAACATTTTATACAATTGTGTATTTCCTGCCGAACCGCGGTTTTGCCAGAAATGATCCAAAATCTTTGGCGTGGAGCCGATAGGGTACCTTGTACTCCGGCGTGTAATTGACTGTGATGCCCCTGCCTAATTATTAATCGAGTAATGTGGTGGCTTTTTGGCAATAAAATGGGGTGCATACTTTCATATCGATCGCCGCGTTTTTTAATCGACCCCCGACTCTTATGACGTTGTCGACAGGATCAAAAAACGGATTTAAGGACAGTAGGTTAGAACATTTGTGAAGTTGCTTATTACTGCATAATGACGCAATTTCACTGGCGAACTAGTTTTTTTGAACAAGCTGCGCAATCTTTATTGTAGCTTCTCTGAGTTCCGTTGCGCTTAAATACTTGTTGGAAACTTTATCGTTGGGATTTTGACTATTTTTGCAAAACCGTAGAATCCACGCCACGACGCGCTGGGTTTTGGCAAAGGACGAGAATTTTGTCAACATTTGGTTTAAATTTGAGTTATCCGACGCAGCGGATGTCATGGAAACGGTGCGCCTTTCAGGCAACTCCTTGTCAATAGTAAATTTATCAGTAGGCCACGTATCTTGGGGTCTGGCTAGCCATGCTGGGCCACCCCACCAAGTTGAAATGTCTTTGATTTTCGAGGGCGCGACGCCGCGACTGAGTAAATCGGCGGGATTATCTTCTCCCTTAACATGGTACCAATCGTTTTCGTTAGACAGCGCTTGAATTGTGGACACGCGGTTGGCCACGAAGGTTTGAAATTGTCCGGAGCTGGACTTAATCCAGGCCAGAACTATTTTTGAATCCGTCCAAAAGAATTTTTTAGCGATGTTGAGGTTTAATGTTTTTTCCACGGACTCTACCAAGTGCGCCAAAAGTGCCGCGGCACACAACTCTAACCTTGGGATAGTTATCACACGGAGAGGAGATACACGTGACTTAGCACATAATAACCGAACGCAAATTTCGTTATTAGAATTTAGTGATCGAAGATACACGGCCGCACCGTATGCGGTTTGAGAAGCGTCACTAAAACCGTGCAACTCAATGAAACTGGGTTTATCTATCAGAACTTTTCCTGTAATTCGAATATTATTAAGCGATGAAAGCTCGCGTAAAAAATGATTCCATGTGTGACACATGTCTTCAGGTACGGGTTCATCCCATGACAGTTTGAGCTGCCATAGTTTCTGCATAATTATTTTTGGCGTTATTATGATGGGACCTAAGAGTCCTAATGGATCAAAAATCTGCGCTGTGGCTGACAAAATGTTTCGATTTGTGATTTTGGTTGCATTGATTAAGGGTTTGACCTGGTATCTTAACGAATCTGAAGCGGGATTCCACAGAAGTCCAAGGGTTTTTGTGAATTCATTTTTGTCTAATCGCACGTCATGTTTACAATTATTGTCGTCATGTGTTTTAATCAAAGACAACTCATTTGATGCCCATTTACGGAGTTCAAATCCGCCTTGTTTTAAAATTGCAATGATTTGATTTTTTATTTTTGAGAGTTTTTCTAGATCGTCGTGACCGGTTAATAAATCGTCGACATAGAAATCGCGTCGAATGACATCGCTTGCGTCCGAAAAGTTTTTCGCGTTCAAGTCCGCTAGTCTGCGCGTTGCGATATAGGATGCCGGTTTGGTACCGTACGTTAAGGTTTTAAGGCAAAATATCTTTAGCGGTTGTAATTTGTCTTCACGCCAAAATATCCGATGGTACTTACTATGATCGGGGTGCAAGAGAATCATGCGATACATTTTTGCGATATCGCCACTAATTACGTATCGAAACGTTCTGAATCGCGTTAAAATTGCAAACAAATCTTGTTGGATTGTCGGACCGGCCATTAGATTGTCATTTAAGCTCAACCCATTTGTGCTTCTAGCAGACGCATTAAAAACGACGCGTAATTTTGTTGAAACCGATTCCTTTAACACGGCGTGATGCTGTAAGTAAAATGCATTTGAATCGTCTAATTCATTTTGTGTGACTTCCTGCATGTGGACTAAATGCTCATATTCGCGTATGAATTTTATATAATCCTTTTTAAGATTGGATTGATCCGCTAATCGGCGCTCTAAAGATAAAAATTGCTTTTCAGCTGTTTCCCTGGTTTTGCCTAGATCCGGGGGGTAATCCTTGAAGGGTAGATTTATTACGAATTGACCGGATGTCGTCCGTTGAGTTGTTTGTTGAAAGTACCGCTCGCACTCCAGATGTTCTTTAGCAATACCCGACGTGTTTATAACTTTATTGCCTTCGTCTTCTAGTCTCCAAAATTTCTCTAATTGCTGTTGTAAGGTCAATAGAGTGGTTGTATGCATTGAAATAGGCGGGTCGGAAACGTCCAATAAAGTACCTGCGACGACCCATCCTAAATGTGTTTCTTGAAGGACAGTTGGCCCTTTTACGATTTTACCTGAACGGAATAATTTCCAAAATAAATTTGAGCCGATAAAAAGGACCACCGACAATGACGTCGTAAAATTCGGGTCCGCTAATTTTATTGAACTTGGTATTTGTAGGCTCAATTTGCTAATTGTTGTAACAGGTAAATTTTCGGTTATTTGGTCGATGACAAAACATTTTATGTGACCAGAGAAATCATCGTATTTTGATTTAAAATAGGCTTGGGCCGCGTATTTTATTTTCGTTTTAATTTGACCGATACCGCATACCGAAATATCAGTATTAAATCGTTTCAATCCTAATTTTCGGCACATCGATGCCGAAATGTAATTGGACATGGACCCCGAATCGAGCAAGACCCTACAATTGTGCCACTTATTGTTCGCGTCGCGGATATAAACTAGAACGGTTGGTAAAAGCGCGATTTTGTCTTGGGTCTTTCTATTAGAAATTAGGGAAACCTCGTGATTTATGATTGGCGATTCAGATTCACTGGTTTGAGGTTCTTGATCGTGAAGCAACGTGTGATGCCGTTTGTTGCACGTTCGGCCATTGGTGCGAATCAAACATCTGGAAACGTGGTGCCCAATCCGGAGGCAATTAAGACAAAGTTTTAATTGTCGTACCCTTTGTGATCTTTGGCCCACCGTTAATTTTAAAAATTCTGCACAAGCACTAATTTTGGGGCAATCACCCTTGCAAAGGACACAGTTTACTTTTATTGCCGCTGTGTGGGAAAGTACCCGGTTATATTTGGGATCTGTGACATATGGTTTTGAAGGAGTGCTGTTGTTACCGATCGCGTTTAATGATTTTAATAATTGACATCGTTTTTCTAAAAAGCGTTTTAAAGATTCGAATTCTGGAACTTCTGTTTTTAAGGTGATTTTCCATTCTTTAATCGTGTTATAGTCTAATTTCTCAACTACTATCGGTACTAATAAAGCATGGTACGTATGAATTGGGATGTTCAGCTTGTTTAGCGCGGCTATATTGACCTTAAGTATATTCAAAAAGTCCTGTAGTGCAGTATGTGACTGCCTAGACATAGCGGGATGCTTTAGAATAGCGAGGACGTGGTCCTGTACAATTAATCGCGTATTTTTAAACTGTTCTTCAAGTATCTGCCATGCGGTACGATAATTTGCTTCGGCGATTTCAAGAGCATCTATTGATTTTAGTGCATCGCCCCGTAAACAAGATTTTAAGTACTGTAATCGTTGACAATTATTTAAACCGTTTTTTGGATCGTCGATCGCAGCAGTAAAGGAATTATAAAATGATAGCCAATCTTGGTATTCTCCGGAAAACGTTTTTAAATCTAACACCGGCAAGTTTACGTGGGGTGTCGCTCGACGTTTGCTTGTTTCTTCGGACGTTTGTCGCGTTGAATTATTATCGGATTTTTGCGAAGTCGACTGGGACGCTGCTTTATTAAGAATTTTAGTCATTTTCTCCGCTATGGCATAGTAATCGTTTTCAAAATGTACGCGTTCTTCGTCATGTTTTTCTCGCGAAGAGGTTTTGTCGATTTGTTCAATTTCAAATTGAATGTTTTCAAGATTTCGAAAAGCATCTAGGGCTTGTTGGCGGCGCTCCGCAATTCCATGAATACTGTCTTTGTTAGTATCAAATTTATCGATCCAATTGTAAAGACGCGTTAATTTCCCTTTAAGAGTGCCCCTAGTTCTAACGAGTTTTTCGAGTTGTTCGGCCATCGTAATAATGTTTCAATTTGTCACGAATGAGAAAATGTACATGCGTGTAACACAAAGGAAGGATAAATAGAAGGATGACTGACCTTATGCCGTGGAAATGCTGCTTCGTAGAGGCGTGGGTTTTTCTTGATTTGGTTCGTTATGGTGTTGATGACACTGAAGTCTTTCCTCTTCCTCTGGAGACGTCGACGGAAAGCTCCTGGGTTTACGAGTACTTGAATCCGGCTCGAAGGACCAATGTTTGTTGTTTTGAATTGTGGACACAAAGTACTAGTAAGATCCGCTTTTGGGTGATGACCCGTTTATTTAACACACCATAATTACACTATGTACATTTCATAAAAAAAGGACATTGTTAGGAGCAAGCTCCGTCTTAGTGAAGATTTAGATTTTGAAATGAGTGGTGTGGCTGGAGCCACCCCAAAAGAAAAGGTAAGGTGGGGGTGCGTAGTACCCCCTACCCTAAGTGCCTCAAGGGCGGAAAAGATCGTTCACAATTTATTCTTTGAGCTTTTATTTTCTTTACCAGAGGAGGAGTATATTAGTTCCAGCAATTTGTGGTTTCGTGTAGATTGATTTTTTGTAGTTTCATAAAAATAAGTAGGCGGAATTTTTTTCTGCAAGGCTTTGCAGCGATTGCAGCTTTTGACACCTGGGATATAGTTTTTTATGAAAATATTATTCGTCTTGTAAAATACATACTCGATAAAATGGTACATAACTAAATATATAAACTTTTCCGATTATGTATCTAATTTGACAGCTGTCAATTTTAAGCGCTCGGGCTCATTTACAGAACTCGGCTTCGCCTCGTGCTTCAATAATTCGCCCTCACTCACTTCACTTGAAATGTGCTGACAACGCACTTGTTCCGAAATATGTGTTTTCTACTGCTTATTATTTTTTTCCAGGTATCGTTTCCGATTTGTTCCCCAAAATGGTTGAGGAACCGGTCGACTACGGCGCGTTAGAACAATCCATTCGCGCTTGCACCATAAAGATGGGTTTAGAGGACGTCGATGGTAATTTATGAGAACCAACAGAACTCATTACGCATAACATCAATCTAAATTGCAGAATTTGTCCGCAAAGTAATCCAATTATACGAGACCACGATCGTCCGACACGGATTAATGTTGGTGGGACCGACGGCATCGGGAAAAACAAAGGTAGGGCTAAACGTAAGAAATGTTCCCTTTGCGGTAATTTATTTTCGTAATTTATGCGACTTCGCCTAGCTTCCTTCAATTAAAAGAAATAAAACACGTGCCCAAGAGGGATTTTTATATAATTTATTCCAACATCTAAAACAAACAATGTGGGAAACGAGCGTTAACATTTAAAAAAATATCAAATTTTTTCTAATGCTGTCACTTAACACTTGGTTGGATGTTGACTGTCAGACTTTCAGAAGGTACAAATAACGATTGGAAGATTTGGTAAAACAGTGGTAAAAATATAAGTTGATGTACATGGTCCTTCGAGGCCAAATTAAATGGCAAGTTCAACCGGCATCAAAAATCACTAATCTTGAAGTCTTTAAGTCACATCAAAGGTCAGTGCTATCAATCTTTTAAATTTATCTTCTTAAGCCCTCTATTGATAATAAGGTCACGTTTGACATCTAGCAACCCTCACGTATTATGTATAATCGTGATGAAGTAATTAAACCTGAATTCACAAAAAGTTTTTGCAATCGAAAGAGGTGTTGACTAATTCCCAAAATTTGAAAAAAATTTAAGTCCCCATCAAGATTCCCAAAAAAATTTCAAAATTCAGAATTTCTTCATCGAGATCAAAAATTTTTGAATTCCACAAAGATTTCAATTGTTATGTGATTTCAAAATTAAATATGTTAACATTTCATTTTTCTGAAACTTTGAAATTCTATTCTTTAATTCCAATAACCTATTTATAAACTTAGATTAAGTTAATTTTGTAGCTAACACCTTCTTGCACTAACAGCTGTAAGATTTCACTTACACTACAATAGATGAATTTGATTAATTTTTGGAGAAGTTCACACCTTGAACAAACCAATAATTTTCGAACTTTAATTCGTTTATCAGAAGTTTTGTCAAAAATATACCGAATCGTTTATCACAGACCAGCGGTCAACATCCAAGTCTTAATGAGCCTCCAGTCATTTCACCAAATAAAATTAAGTTTACCAAAGTTCAATTTCCGTAGATACAGCTGTAACAACAATAGTTAATCCTATTTAGTGAAACCACCTCTTGCAATTCTGGACCCTTTATTTCCGGAGCTGTCGTTCTGGAAGAGGAATGACGTAATCGGAGAATCAAGAAGTTGTTTTCTTACCATTTGCTATGGAAAGGCGCTCCGGTTAATCGCTTGAAGTTGTTTCTTAAAAGTTGCCACAAACAACGTCGAAATGTAACCCCGCACATGGCGTAAAGTAGAAAGTTTATGCTGAAGTTGGTATAATAAAGCAGCATGGCGAACTGTTGCACGCAGTACAAGGTGTCGGGGGGATATTTTTCCTGGAGCGTAAAAAAATACACCGACAGCCGGATTACATAGCTGGAAAAAATAGAAATGGAGAGTTATAAAAATTCACTCAAACACGCATATTTCTCGCGGAAATGACAGTGATTGCGTCAGAAAAATCTCAAATATTCTCATGTTATGGATAGCGCATTTTTATAAACATGGCCTCGATATAGATCGGAGTTTCAACAACACTAAGTGAGTCTACTTTGGGTAATTATCGACTTTCTGATTAAAGTAAGGGCTTGCTAAATTCAGCGGTTACGACATGAACACCCACCTTGGGAAATTAAGCGCTATGAACACCGAAGATATGAGAAGAAGCATTTTCGTTATGTTCTGTTGACTCTTGGTAGACACAACGTTTCTCGCTGACATTTTTATATCTGAAAGAAACAAGAATGTGGCTTTAATATTGCTGCGTGCAACCCACGGTTAAATAGTTACAAACTTTATATTACCCATGTTACGCTTAATTAAAGAGAAACTTGACGGAAAATACTCACGTATACAAGGACATCTTTCCAACTGATTGTTGTTGAACTTCTTGGTCGATCCCCACGGATTCGATTTCTGTGACATCTGCGATTGTTGAGAGCCCTGACGTCGGCTGTTGCTGCTGCCGCTCTGAAACTAATGGAATGACATTTTTCAATTTTTCGTAATGGAGCACCTCCATTAACAAATTCGCCAACGACTGAATACACATATCTCTATCTAAAAAAATTATATCTCCATATGGTAGGATGTGTGTAAAAGTAAGTACTAGCGTAATTAAGTCGAGGGCTTCGGTAATTATTGAAACAAGTGACATCAAGTTTTATCAAGTAAATTGATTGGATGGATTTGCTTCTACCTGGTGAGCCGCGATTAACATTGATGAATCTGTTTAACGAATTTTTCATTTTGACTTATTTCTGCCTATAATTAAATCTGAAAATAATGGAACATTCAGAATTTTAATTAAAAGTTTCTTGTCTGTTCCTCATTGTCAATGAGGAAAATTTCTTGATTGTGTGCAACAAAATAAAGTGAAGTGTTTGTTAAAGTTCATTAATAGCAGATTATATTACAACACCTAAAATATACAACTGTTGGACAAAAATATTATTCTATAACTATAATTATATTTTTAACGGTCATAGTCTGAGAAACTAAGAGGAACAAAATATAGTTGTATGCACCAATTTTGCACTAGTCTACATCATAAAAAATCGAGGAAAATGACAGTCGGTGCAGTCTGACGCAGAGTTAGAACTGTGATAGTTGTTGGTCTGGGAATCTGGGATTACTATTGTAAAATCGTATGTAGAATTTCTTGACCTAGACATAATAATTATTACTGGAGAAACGTGCCCTATTTTGTACTTATCGGGACGTTTTAATCAAATTAGTCTTCTAAACTTTCCACATTAATTTAAAATTTTCGTATAAAATCACTGAAATACATGTTAAGGGGATTCTTACATTTTAAAATTAAAGGGAATCAAACGGATTTTTCTGAAAAAAAAGACAGTGTGCTGAAACTTGATCTCTCGATTCCTTTAATGTTTTTTTTTTTCTAAAATACTCTAAGATTTTGTCAAAAAAGAGAAACTTTAAGTAAAGTGTTTGCTCTACTATACTATAATGGGAACAGTGAGATTTTTTGGAAGAAAGACACATACAACAGCCATCCTTGCACATTTGATCTACATGATGTTGAAGTATAAAATTAATCCGCTCATTACAAAACGCCTCATTTCTTGACAAAAATGTGTTATCCAACGCCTGCAAAGTAGGGCAAAGGTTGTCTATCCTTCCCACGTTGTCATGGTCTGTTTATTGGAAATCCACATTTGGATTGACTTGAATTCCTTTATTAACGGTTTGGTGCATTTTATATCCCGCCTATGTCTCTATCTCGCATAAAAGTTTCGTAACGTGCAAAAATGAAGAACATTTAAACTTGTACACGGTTTCCAAAAAATGCAAGAATCCCCTTAAAACTGAGATTAATTGAGATAAACATGGTCAAGATTAATGGTTCGCTGACGAAATTAAAATGAAAATAATAAGCACATTTTCATCATAAAATGTTTTTTTATTCTAATTTCCTGTATAAATATTTTCAAGAGAACGGAAGGCCCAATCCCAGTTCTGACACCGCGAGGGAGCTTGAAAAAACATTTTGATTGATTTTGGGGATACGCGAAAAGTCGAAAAAAACTCGACTCCAAAAATCACAATGAAATACCCTTTATTTAAAAATTTGTGGAGCTATAACAAAAAACATTGTTTGTTACACGTACCTAAAGAATTTTTGCGGACCCATCTGCTATTCCAGACTCGGCTACGGTTCGTCCGGAAACAGCAACGATTCGTCCGCAAAAACTGTATTTTAGGTACTTATAACAAAAATAGCTATTTCGATTCTTTATACAGCTTTTGTATTTTTTCTTTTCTTCTTTTTATCTACCGTTGATTGACTGACTAATGGTATTGGAATGACAACCATTTTTTGACTTTAAACTTCTGAACGCAAATTAGAAATGAGAGCGGGTTCTAGTTCAAAGGAAAAAAATCAATAAATGATTGTCATTTCTCAACCATTTAGTCAGTCGATGAGTATAGTAGACAGGGTGGCCCACCCGCCCACCGCACTCACAAACGGTGCCAGAACCATAGGCTTCTTAGTCACAAAGAAACCTTATACCAGTAAAGAAGATCATTCCGGATTGAGAGTTACACCAAAATATATGCTCAAATTTACATTTTTGATCGAATGGTTGACAAACCGGTTCGGAATGACAACCATTTTTCTATTGTATCCACATTCCGTTTCTTAAATTTTACAGTTGTGCTTTGTGACTAAAAGCCATATGCTTCATGGTGTCACCTGTGAATGCGGTGGGCGGGTGGGCCGCCCCATCTACTGCTGATTGACTGACTAATGGTATTGGAATGACAACCATTTTTTAACTTTAAACTTTTGAACGCAAATTAAAAATGAGAGCGAGTTCTAGTTCAAAGAAAAAAAATCAATAAATGGTTGTCATTTCTCAACCAATTAGTCAGTCGATGAGTATATTAGACAGGGCTGTATTTATTTTTTTGTTATTGGTCTTTGTTGTGTCCTTTCTCTTACGTTTGAATTATTTATTTTGATTTTTTTTTGTTTCTTATAATGGGCGTATCTATTTTTTGGGTAAATGATTCATACATCATTTTGCAAATGAAAAACAAATTTTACATGTAGTTAAATGGATTTTGATGTTTGAAACCTGCTGGATGGACGAATCATTTATTAAGACACTATATTATAATAAAATAATAATAGTCGGGCCAAACTGTCCCCTGATTCAGTCCCTTTCTTCCTACATATTATGTTTATTGTTCGGCGTCCATTAATGTCTATTTTTGTTTCTACTCTCTCATATACACCTTTAGTCTATTGCTCCAATTATAGTCCGGGAGGTAGCGTTGCATTTGAACAAGTCATTTGATACCGACTGAAAATGATAACAATGATAGTTTTCCCCTAATATTTAAGAACTCTAAACGTCAGCTACTCCAGTAGGGGTGCAACTAGAAGTGACAGCATCTGAAAATGTAAAAATTGACTTATATAAGAAATTTATGCAGTTGGATTTTTATGCTTTTAATATAATAAAGAAAATCGTCGTATTTTTAACGGGGCCAAGAGCGTCAGTCAGCGTCATAAAAAATGCTGCGCGGTCAGTGCAAGTGAGCGTTGCATAGTCACTTTGGCAAATGAACTGAGGATCTTTATACCAACAAACATTCAGCTGCCGGCGATTTTTATTTTTGTTAGCCATAAAAATACACCATATTTTAATTTCAACCAATATTATACAGGCTGTCCCATTTAAAACTCCCCAGTCCAGATTTCTCCGAATTGATTATTGTGATTGAAAAATCCTCGAACAGGTCGATTTTATTTGCCAGTGGCACATCTCAGTTTCCTTTCAAATTCCAGCACTGCGCCCTCTTGGCGACTTAAATGACACTATGGGTCAGTGATACCTCATTTGAAAGGTATTGGAGGCCTAAATATACTAAAACCAATTTTTTTTTACAACTTTCACATGCTGTCACTTCTAGTTGCACCGCGGGTGTGGCGACTGACGCTCATTTTGCTGATTATTGAACATTAAGAGAGATGAAATTCATTCGGTATAAAATTCCTAGAAAAAATACAACGCTACCTCCCGCACTATTTTGTATTATTATTTTAATCAGTACATTTAACTTCATAAAAAAATTCTTTCTACTATACTAAATTAAATAATTAAATTCGAGCTGTTTTGACACTATTCAACTCCATAGATACGCCTAAGGGTGTCTCTCCACTATTTCAAATTATCATCAAAAATGGTGGAGGCGCTGGGCGAATTCAAAATCTCAGTAGATTAAAAAACCACCTGGGACTCTTTAATCTAGCCGTTATTTATTTAGTGAGATTCAGCTCCATAGAGACTCTTAAGAATGTTTTTGCCCTATTGCAATATACGAGGGGAGATTTTTATATTATCTACCGAGCCATGAAGAAAATAAATGATGATCACAAATTTTTGCTATCAAGTAGCTGTGACATTTTAATGCATAATGACCAAGTGTCTTGTTCTTTTTATGAAGTAACGAACGAAATAGAACACCCACCTTACAATCCGGACTTGGCCCTGTGTGACTATTATTTTCTCCTAAATTAAAGAAGTTGCGCGGACGTCGTTTTTCTTCGGATGAATGTCTGAAAGAAGCGATGTAGGTGATTTTTGAAGATCCTCCAAAATAATTTTTTTGGATGATATTTCCTTATTGGAAAAACGTTGGAATAAGTATGTGACCGTTAGTGGAACGTATATCGAAAAATTAAATATTACTTTTCTTCTAACTCTCTTCCTTCATGGCTAGGTAGATAATATAAAAATATTCCCTCGTACCATCAGAGGCGCTGCTTGATCTTTCCCCTATTTCAAAATATCATCAAAGATGGTGGAGGCGCCGAGGAATTTTAAATTTCCTTAAAAATTCAAAAGCTACTGGGACTATTTGTTTTCCTTATTAGAGCCGTTTTTGACATTATTTAATGGGATTCAACTTCATAGAGACTCCTAAGAGTGTCTTTCCCCTATTTTCAAATATCATTCAAAATGGTAGAGGCGCTAATTGATTTTAAAGTCCCAATAGATTCAAAAGTCACGTGAGCTGTTTCTTTTTCTCATTCGATCCGTTTTTTATATTATTTAACGAGATTGAACTCCACAGACACTCCTAAGGGTGGTAGGCGCTGAGTAATTTTTAATTTGCTGTACAGCTCTGTAGTTTTTTCAGACCATTTGCTCGCCTTTCTCGAATATTGGTATTCAAAAATACTTTTACTAGTCCTTGTGTATTGCTTCTTCGCCCCATGATTCAGTGCATATATTCCAGTTTCCCCTATCCAGTTTCTTAGTCTCATACTTCTAATAATGTTGTTTATTTTATAGTTTCTGCCTGAATTTTTCCCATCTTCTTCTTTTAGCCTTTCTATTCACTTGTGTTTAGTCTCTAAATTTTATATGTATTATTTGTTTCGCTAGTTAATTTTTTTATATTTACAGCTTCTGTTACTGCTATTTATGTTTTTTGTTGTACATACAAAATTATATTAAAAAATAATTATTATAAAATAAAATTTTGATATTTATCATATATGTCGTACAAGCAGTAACAAAATCAATTATACTTTCTTTTAAAATAAAGTTGGTTCAACAAAAAGCAACGTCAAGTGGGCTATGGATTAAAAAACGTATGGCGTAGATGGCGACAAATTTGTCACCTGATATCTGATATTTAATATGTCAGATTATTAAATTGGGGAGGTTTTTATGGTGGTGCTTTGATATTTATCATATCTGTCGTACAAGCAGTAACAAAATCAATTATACTTTCTTTTAAAATATCGCGCGTTCAACAAAAAACAACGTCAAGTGCGCTATGGTTTTTAAAAAGGTATGGCGTATATGGTGACAAATTTGTCACCTGATATCTGATATTTAATATATCAGATTATTAAATTGGGGAGGTTTTTGTGGTGGTGCTTGGCGAGTAAATGCTCATTAATCTATTTAATTAATCTGTAAACACACCGATCCTTTATTTGAAATGTGATTTCCTTAAAAATTACCTTTTCTTTTCCTCGTAGAGGCTAATGGATGTTCTATCAAAATCACGTTTTTGTAGCAACTGTTTCAGCGTACATTTAGATAAAATTTTCAGTTACGTACGCACAGATTGCTAATTGAGTATGTCGCTGTTAACTAACCTCATTTATTGATACCAGTAAAGGGTTCACTGTAACTGAAGGTAAATAATGATACGGAAAGCACTCCAATCAACTACAAGAAAGCCGGAATTTTTCTAATAATAGATCTGAAAAATTTATATAAGCGAAAAGTACAGTAATTTAAGTTTTGTCGTCGGTTTATCCAATATTAAATTATGTAAATCTCTGACAGTTTACGATGGCTCGTTGAGAGAGATTTTTATGTGCTGTTGACTTTTATCTCATTTCGTAATCTGGTCACTTTTCTGGATAAGAAGTTGTTACCGCAAATATGATTTACAGTACATACGGTGCATACAAAAATAAACAAGAAAAATTCCCTTAGCAGTTCGACGACGGTAAGAAACACCTTTCTTACTTCTTTATTATGTTGTGTTCTAGAATCTTATCATTTTAGGATAGTCAAAATTACACAAGCATAAAATTAATCTTCTTAATGCATTATTTATTCAGAAAATCCACAAACTTCTAAACAGATTTATTTTATTTCCCGCCTTGTACTGTATATTCTGTAATTTATTTTTTAATCCGTCGTCCTAATCACGCAAACTTTTATTTTCAAATACAACCCTATACCGTGACGACTCACTGAAAAGCTTCAAGCTTACAACACAAAGGAGAAAAATAGGGCAAAGCATAACGAGTGGAATTTTTGCGAGACGAGCGAAGCGAGGATGACAAGATGTACTATTCTGTAAACGTTAAGTATGGTAATTATGATTAAATGTGATGAAGTTCATTCAGAATTATGAACCATTTTTACGATACCCAGTACTCCCATTGAAAAACCCAACCCTGTCTGCATGAATTAATAATAACTTGCTTACTTGTCTTCTCATAGGCCGAATATATTTGCAGGTTCCTGCACAATCACTTCATGATATTAGTAAAGTTATAATCATTAAAGTAATATACATAATTTTCAGAAAAACGTCACATTGTATACGTCAATAGGTAATGACAACTGGCCATTTCACTGCCATGACAGACAAAGTCGTCTGGCGGAGCATAAAATCAGCTGGCGGCGCATAAAGTAACCTTGAAAGAAGTGACGAAAGTGTTAAAATTACTTCAAAATTTAATTCTAAAAATTTTAATTGAATACTTTTTGCTTACATTTACAGCATGCTTGAAAATACGGAAGTAGCCACTTTTGTTTCACACTTCATTAAATATCTACTGTAACTTTATTTTATTTTTCACTGAACAGAAGCGCATTAAATCTTAACGGTTTATAGTAAGTCAATTAATAACCATCAGTGGTGGAAAACTACAATGAAATCATTTCTTTCAATCAATGCATTACAGTACAAAAACATGTTTGGCAATCGTATTGATAGCTGCCAGCGCCTACAAAATAAATAGATGTATCTAGCGAATAAATATTTATAAAATATTAAAAGCGTTTTGAAATACCACTGTCTCCTTCCAAAAATTCTCAATGGTTGTATCAAAGTTCTCAATGACGTCCGGATAATTGATGTAATAGAAAATCCGGCGCTAATCCGCCCCCTATATTATTGTCAGCGTCGCCTCATAAATTTGATACGATTATAATCGCCAAAGTAAATTTGGCCGTATAGTATAGATTAATGATGCTTTTTATTTTATCGGTGCGGAAATCCTCCGAGCATTTAGAAAATTCCATCAGTTTCCTTGTTGGCGACCATTTCGTAGATTGGAATACATCAATTTCAAATTGGCATTGTCCCCTGTAACGTAGGTGCGAAGATAATTAATCAATCGGCCCGGTTTATTCATAATTGAAGGGCAGGATATGAACGTTTCGGTAATGCAACTTCGTAAAAGAATATTATTACCTTCATGTCGGTTAGTGTGCATCATGAAAATGTTGATTTGACGCCGCCTACATGAATGCTTATTGGAAAGGAGAATTAATTGACTCTGACAGGTAGAACATCTGCAAAAAAACTACTTCTGTGTAATAATCTGTCAGGGTGTATTATTATGACGAAAATTGTCGGCTGTGAAAAAAGAACGATATATTACATACCTGTATATTGGAGTGTTGCAGTTCTGTCTTGTCCGTATCAGTGTCGAAGTACTCGTCCATTGAGCTCTCTTGAAATCTTCTCCTAAACAATAAAAGACTCCTCCCGATCATGGTATTCATTACGACTATAAGCACAAAAGGTATGACCAGCGTAGCCATCGTATCAACAAAGTTCACAATTTTCATAAATTCCAAGTAATCGGGTCTCATCTCGCATTCCGGTCTGTCGTTGTCGTGGATGTTAATGAGACCAGCAATCCAAAAGAGGTACAACTGGGAGAGCATCGCCAAGGCTGTGAGACTAAAAACCACAGTTTTAGCCCTGGAAACCGTGCAGATGTGGGGCCTTTGCAGCGGCCACTGCACCGCAATGAATCGCTCCACGGTGAAGGCGACGATCAGCCAAACGCTCAAAGAAGCGCACACAGAACTTATATAAACGAAGAACTGACACCAGCCATCCGTGTTGTAGATCTCAAAGACATCGTTGAAACTGCAGTGCACTAATAGCACCACAAACAAAAAACCGAGGTCGGCGATGGCTAGAGCCGCTAAGTAGTAGCTAGAACTACGCATTTTCAAATGGGGGCTCAAGAAGACCACGCAAGAGAGGATGTTGCCAACAAAGCCGACGCCGATGATAAAAGGAATGTAGTAAGTGTGGAGGATCTTCAAGTAGTCGTTGAAGGCGCAAATACCGCCAGGATCGAAATCGGTGAAGTTGGAAACATCCTCGGTGAAGTTGCCGGGAATTTGATTTAGGTGACGCATCGTGGAAGACGTCGCGACGCGCACTGATTGTCTTTGAGTGGCACAAGTTTGGCGGCGGCAGTGCACGCACGCGTTGCGGCAACAGGCGGATAATTTGCGTAGTCGCTAGTGAATAAGAGAACAAAAAAAAATACAACCCAAACGTTTTAAACTTACTCTTATTACAGTGCTACGAAGTGTTGAAAGCCGCAATGACAAATTTGGACGGACAGCCTCAGCCTAGTGGCCAACCCTTCCGCCCGGCGCACACTTATGTGATGAATCCCAAGTCCATTACCATGGGACAACTTTATGGAGAATTTGACTTGCAAACGCATGAGTGGTAAGTTCTTTCAGTCCACACCATAAAATTTCACTCCTTTGGTTATTTTTTATTGTTATGTCATTGTTATACAAAGGCGCAGAGAGGACAGGAAAAAAAAGTTATGTCCTCTCTGCGTCTTCGTCCAATAATATTGATAAAATTTTAATAGGTATAACTTTACCTTTAGTACATTAGTTAATGGCCTTTATTGAAATAAATAAAGGTCATCAATGTGAACACTTAAACAAAATAATTGTTTCCAAATTGATTCACAAATGCAATAAAAGCAGGAAATTAGATTTTCTTGAGACTTTTTAAATAAGGAAAGCCATGAAACTGGAAAACGGATCTTGTTTAAATGAACAGAATAAATTCAATAATCCCATTATCACTATTTAAATTTTCCAATAAATTTTTCCATTCAACATTATTTTTTAACCTCAAATGTCACTTTTTTTCGCTTATAATTATTTCATTATTTATCACCTTTTATACCACTCAAATATGGTTCAAACAAAGCTACCAGATTCTCCTCGATCCATTTTTAATTTTTACATTAAAAAATTTAGTTTTTTCCATTTTTTTTTAAATCATGTAACCTTTTCACAAAGTCAAACTTAACAATCTTTCAATAAATTAACTTCATAATTTAACATTCTTTAAGGTAAGAATCCCACTGTAATTCATCAATTGTATGATTAATCTCTTGTAAAGTTAGGCTGAAGATGGGAGGAGTTTTCTCCCGAAACACATCCCTTTTGTAATTTAATTTAATTAAAGTTTTTGGAGATTGACTCGAATAATTTTAAATTTAAAGTGTTAATTTAGTTTGATGCTCTGTGCTGCAAACTTCACTGTTGTTTGAGACTGGTATTCAATTTGCTTTATTGAAGCTTTGAGGTTAACGAAATCAACTAATCGCGTTAAATGCATAAAAATAGTGACTACGGATGATTAGAAAACGTTCATTATGCAAACAAGTGACAGCAAATAAGTAGGTTGTGAAAAACTGTGGTAAGGCACCACGGCTTCCTAGATTAGAAAGGGACGAAGTGTCCTTTCTCCGGCTGGTCGAGTTTGAAAAAAAGCTGTTTCTCAACTTAACTTCAAAACTTAACTTATGTTCTTAATAATATTTGGCCTAAAATTGCCTGTCTTGTTTGTACGGAGTGTTACAAAATGATTTTTATCTAGTTAACTTTGGAATTTTTTATATGTAAATTTTTCTATGCCGCTCTATTCTTTTTGCATTTGCTAATTCTGTCAATAACGCTTTGGTTGTCAAATGATAAACGTCATTTAATTAAATTAATTTAAGGAAGATACGGGAATACACTTCATTGTCCTGGGAAACCTGACCAGGCTCGGAAAACACGGCTGCGGAGGATTCTTCGTCAGATTGTTCCTCGTTAAAAGTATAACTATTTTTATAAAGCGGCATTTTTTATTTTACATGGACTAGGAATAGGAATAGGCGACTAGGTGAAAATCATTTTGTAACGTCTTGTATAATTAAATCAAAATTATGAAGATTTTAGTTAATTTGAAAGCACAATGACTCTTTAAATATAAATACAATTTGCGCGATGAAGTTTTTTTTTAATTTTTGTTTATATATAAAAAAAAATTGAAATATCTTATTATTTCGGCAAAAATTCAAAATTCTGATTCTCAACTGTCATTACGTTTTAAATAAGATTTGTTTAATGGACGACGAATTATTTATATTGTGATCGTGATGATCCAATCAAAATGCTCTTACTTACTTGCTTACACCTTTTAATTTATAAACCAGAAGAATGTCGATGAATCAAAGTTAAGTAAATTTAAATTAAAATTTTGAATTAAAAAAAAAACGTAAAATTTAATTCAAAATAACGTCATAATTTTAAATATTCTTTAAGAGCTGATGATGGGAGTAGTGTTCTCCCGAAACATGTTCCAATTGTAATTTTGCGTCTATTAAAGTTTGACTTAAATATATTTACACTTTAACCTTTTAATTTGTTTACCCCCTACGAATTTAGCGACAAGCTACATCATATTTTCGGCATAATTCTGATATTTGTAATCAGCTATATTTTAAACATGATAGATTTCACAATAATTGACCTTGGCAATAGAATATGAGGCGGCGGCCGGCAATAGTTTTTCACACTCTTGATAAGCAAACCTCACCCAAATTCTAGGCCCTAGTAAATCTTTTAGGCTTTCTTGTGTATACCTTGGAGCTTGAATTTTTTTGCTTTCTGTAAGAGAAAAAAAATGTTAATAAGGGCTTTATTAAAAAATGGAGTTCGTTGCGCAAATTTTATTGGTTTTCTACATACATTCCACTTTTCATATTTTGATTTTTCCTTATAACGTCCAAAATATTAGTAATGTAATTTCAGCGCCATCTAGCGGATTGGAAACACACCATTCCTTGGTACGTCGGTGTTCTTAATGAAGGAACAAGATACGTTACCCTTAAAGCGACACAATACTTGCTGCTTATATCATTTTAAAGTTCTTTGCTATTCTGCTTGTCCAATTTGCTCTCTGTTTCTCTTTAGATCCACCATAATTATTTTTCATTAAAACTTTGTTTAGTCGTGGGCGTCCAGTTGTGGGCGGTTTCATTTCAAGTGCGGTCTCATTGGTATCAAAATTCTCTATCGATACATCTGTACAATACGTACACGTTTTTATATTACGTGATATCAAAATTGATTACCCCTTGAGATTTTAACTAGCAATCCTTTCTGACTTCTATAAAAGGTTAAAAAACATCAAAGCAACGTCATTACGTAAATTTAGCTTCAGTAACTCGAATACTCACACGTGGATGTTTTTTGTACAGACGAGAAAAAGTACCGTGCGAACATTTAAATTATAATTTAGAGTAGGCTGTGAAAATTAAATTAGGTTGGCACTACTAACTGTTGACAATTTAGTTTAATATTTGAATGTCAAAGGTGTCAAAGTGACTCCTAATCCAACTAATCTAACTAATCCAACTAGTCCAACTAATTTATAAATGTGTGGCAAGATTTCGTGATGTTAGTTTGTTGTAGCGGAGCGAGTGTTAGTTTTATAATTCTATATTATTTCATTTTCTAGTCTTAAAAACACCATATTTAAAAATAACCCGCACAATCTTAAAGAACTGCAAGAGGCAATTTTTAATACATGCAACGCTATAACCTATAACCTATAAATGGAGAGTTAATAGCTGCATTGAAGCTGGGGGAGAACAGTTTGTTAGTGTTTTATTTTCTTTAAATTAAAACAATTTAACATGAGAAACATAAACGTTACAATGTTTAGACCATAACCTAAAATCTTACTATCAGTCAATTTGCAGGCTGAGCCATTGCATAAAGAATAACCCGCCTACTCTAATTTATAATTTAAATGATCTCATGGTATATAAATTTCTGGAAACTGCATATGATTTTATCAACAAAAACAACATCTCAACAATAAAGATAATTTTAAATATGTCACAGGAACGCACAATAAAATTAGACTCATAGCAACAATCTAAATAATTCTGTAATTTCAAATCTAAAATTAGAGTTTTTTTTTGTTCATTTATTGGTCATTTATTAAAATCGGATAATAAATAAAGGCGCTACAACTGTTTACGCATTTTTGTTGTAGCGTTTACAAGTTGACAAACTATTTATTAAAAAAAAAGTTCTTGTCTATGTACATATTTCAGTTATAACGACACGGTTATTTTGTTTAGACACTAAACTCAATTTCCAAGTTGCTAGTATCTGTGTCTAAAGCCGGCTACTGACGGTCCAACGCCGCAGTGCGACGGAATCGTACAACGAGATTGTACAATTTGGTCGAAAATGTTACCGCACTCACACGATCCAACTGTGCAGTATTTACAAATTAAAAATTTAAATATATCTAAGTCGAACTCCACAAACTTATTTGACTTATCTGCAGTATTTGTTTAGACATATTTTGTCGCTTTCTATTTCACACTCCACTAACCCAACTTACGGTCCCATTTGCTCCAAATGTTTTTTTTTTCATATTCTGATAGAGCTTTGTTTACTGATTACGACGGTATAATAAAAAAAAATGTGACACATAT
This sequence comes from Diaperis boleti, assembly GCA_963583935.1. Taxonomy (NCBI): domain Eukaryota; kingdom Metazoa; phylum Arthropoda; class Insecta; order Coleoptera; family Tenebrionidae; genus Diaperis; species Diaperis boleti. The sequence goes on from OY757246.1 coordinate 17,248,664, forward strand.
CCGGTGTCACGACGCAGCAATGGCAAGACTCAAAAGAAATGAGACACGTCGTGTGGGTCACAGGGCAAATCTGTTTGGTATGAACAGAACTGAGTCACATCGTTAGTGTCACAGAGCATGTGTAATGTTTTGGAAAGATTTGAATAAAGGAACATCGTTATTGATTTTCGATTGAGAGTGTGCTCTTTGCGGTGGTTGAATTTCGGATTATGCGGGCATAGCTCTCGCCAGTCAGGTAAGGGTTTATGACCCTGGGTTTCCCCAACTGGCCGGCACCAATAGATATAATTATAGTGCGATCAATAATTGCGTTTATCAAAAACAATCATAATTAATAATTGTGAAGGTTAGTATCATCTTATGTCTGATATGGGGTGCTCAGAGTAAAAGTGGATCATGTCAAAAAAAAAATTTTTCCACAATGGACAGCAAGAGTTCAAGTCCATTTTCCTTCTCTACGATTTAATTTTATTAGCTATAAATTATTGCCATAATTTTGTGTCAAGAAAAACTCCAAAGTTTCTTATTTCAAAATTTCTATCTATGGACTTGGTCTGAACACCCCATATATTGCAGGCAACTATACAAACTTTGGCAGCTAAGCTAAGACAGCCGTTTTTTATTCCATGACATCCCCTGATACAATTATATTTGATCGCACTGTATTGGTTTGTGTTAGTCACACGTGTTGAACATATCTCTGAACTGGATTTGGTTGATTTCGGCGGTTTTCTTTTACTTTCAAATAAAGTTGTGTTCTGAATTATCAGTCTTATATGTCTTATATATTCGATGGCCCATAAAAAATATTTTTTTTTTATGGAGGGACATTTTTTTTTTCGGCTTCTAAATTTTACGTTGTCAGAATAACGCATTAGATATAGTCGCTAAGAGCCACAGAATGTGTCACAAAAAAAATTTGATCGGATTGATCTGATGAGACACAAACCCAGTGTCACAGCGCAAGAATGGCTAATTTTGTAGTGTCACGTGGCAGCTAACGTGTTAAAGAAAGTATATATTTACAATTTATAACAGCACTTGTCTATGTAGGTACATATTTCAGTTATAACGACACGGTTATTTATTCAGACAGTTAACACGAATCACACGGATTGTGTCGCCCAGTGTTTTCGGCTTCTGACTGACTTCAGACGGAGATTTCACTTCTCGAACGTTCATTGGTAGAATGACTCCAGAACTATCTCGGTGGTATGGAAATGAGATTATCACGCGTTTCCTCCAAAACGATTTTTTTTATCGTTTTGTTGAAAATTTGTCACTTGGTGCAGCTATATTCGGATGACTCTTACAAGTCAAACAATTTTAAAACAATCATCAAGTTAATATTAATTTCATTTTCTTTAATTATGTACTATAAAAATGTTGATATGTACATATTTTGAACAAAATGAGCGAAAGACACATCTAGGTAACAGTTGTTGAAATAATAATAACGGATAGGGTAGAGGCAGGAAATACGAATAATTACAGTAGAACCCCATTAATACGTGTTTGGTAGATCCCTAAATTTAAAAAATCAAAATGATTCTGCTTTTCCTTCCTCCAGAAACAGTAACATAATTATAGTAATGTTGATGAAGAGGACTTACTTATTGAAGTAGCTTGGAATATGCCATATTATACGAAGATTTTTTTTACTTTGAAAATACTAGCTGACTGGTCCGATTATGTGCGGTCATCCTAAAATAGCCATTGTAAGGGTCAAATGCACAGTAATTTTAATTTTTTCAGATTTATTATTTTTCCAAACAATCTTAAAATTTATTGCACCTATAAATAAAACATGTTTACTGATAATTTTACATACTGGTGTAGGCCGCCGTTGAAGTAATTAAATAATAAATATTTTTTCTTCTCTTGCCAGGACCGACGGCATCCTGCCGTGTTTAGTCAGAATCGGCGTGTCTGCTGAAAACAAAGACAAACGGTGGTATGTCTTTGACGGTCCTGTGGACGCAGTCTGGATTGAGAACATGAACACGGTTCTCGATGACAACAAGAAACTGTGTCTTAGTAGCGGTGAAATCATTAAGCTTCGCGATACCATGACGATGATGTTTGAAGTGGCAGATTTGGCGGTGGCATCCCCTGCCACCGTCTCTAGATGCGGAATGGTGTATTTAGAACCTGGAGTCTTGGGGCTGGAACCGTTTGTGAATTGTTGGATCAAGCGTTTGCCACCGGTTAGTACAAAATTGCTCGATACACTTGAGTCATTACGAGATATATCATTGTTAAGTTTATATATCGTCCCGATGGATATGTCTCGGTTATATTTCCAAATCATTAAGTATTATAGGTATCGAGTTATATGTGGAGATGCATTTTACAATCACGCATGGTTTAGCACGTCACAGATGATTTATAAAACTCGCAGACGGGAATAACTTCACAGCTAATAGACTAACGAACGGATTTATTTCTCTAGATATATTTTTCCAAATGGAATTACAAACATTGTAAAACTTTTCTAACACTTCCACTTCACTAAGCTTAATAGCACACATTATTAAGAATATTTTCTAGTTGGTTAGATACTTCGCCAATGATTTGAAAGAACTTATCTACACTTATGTTGTCCCCGGTATTGATTTATTGCGAAATGAACTTAGAGAAATTTTGACCTCCGTGGACTCCGCGCTTTTGATGAAATTCATGCGACTGATGGACTACTGGTTATCACCTTTGAGTGGGCGTGACAACAGACCACCGCCAGCCACTCAATTTCTAGCATTACTTCGTAAGAAGACCTAATTGATGTTTTCAGATGTTAGTATTCTTTTTCAGCCGTGTTACTAGCACCATGGGTAATTTTCTCTTTAATATGGAGCATCGGTGCAACTTGCGACAACAAAAGTCGCGAAATTTTCGATCGTTGGATTAGAGACAAAATGCAAGAAAATGAACATGGGCCCAGCTTTCCCCCCCAAAAATTGGTATATGATTTTCAGCTTCACGATGGTGGTTTTAACGATCCTACAGACGATGGTCAACCACACCCACCTTATTGGTACAGTTGGATGGCTCACGTTGAACATTACGAGATCACAGTAGACATGAAGTATACCGATATCGAAATACCGACAATGGATTCTATCCGAAATTCTAAGATGTTGGACATCGTCTTAAATAACTACGATAATGTGCTTTGCGTGGGTCCAACGGGCACCGGAAAATCACTCACAGTTATCGCAAAATTGAGCAGAAACATGCAGAAGAAGTTTGTGTGCGACTTTATGAGCTTTTCGGCTCGAACTTCTGCCAATCAAACACAGGTAAGTCTGAGAATAAGTTGTATTGTAGATATTTTATTTCTAAAAAGCTGAAATTACGAAAAAAGCAAAAAACATAGCTGCTGAATTCTACTCCGATCAAGAACGATTTTTTTCAGTTCTTGGCACTTTTAGCCTTTCCAATTTAATTCTTATTTGGCCGGTAATCATTGTTAAATACTGCGACGACGGCGCCACGGCACCGGAAGCGGATGATGTCATCCTTCAAGAATATTCGGTCACGCCGAAAGGATGATCTCATTATTCCCGGAATAGAAGGAATCGAGAACACTAGTAGGGGTATAAGAAGGGAACGAACGACGGAACGCTGGCTTCGCTGACTGATTTCTTGTACGCTACGGACTCGTTACGTCGTTCATTCCTTTTTTATATCCTTCCAAGTGTTTCTCGACTTTTCTATCTCTAGAACGTTCCGGAATGATAACTCATCCGCTGCGATCATTCGGGGAGGTAGTTGACCTCGATTCATTACGACTTCCGGGGCGACCGCCCTCTTAAAGATTGTTCGTACCTAACAATCCATTTGTCCCGGAGTGGGGTTCCAAACGATCAAGGTGAACCACCCCCATCTTAGCTCGGGGATACTCCTCTTTAAAACCGTGTACGGTCCTTCCCAACTAGGTTGCAACTTCGGGCACAGACCTTTCTTCCGCCGGGGGTTGAACAACTCCATCATTTAATCCTGCCAAATTCACCTTCAGGTCGTAACGCGTCTTCATCCGTTCGCTGGCCACATGATTACGCATCAAGTTGTGTATACTGGACATGACTTCCACGTTGTTCCTTTCGCTCTCATTCTGGTAATCCGAAAGCCAGATCGCACGGCAGACGCGTTTTCCGTCCGCACAGGATCTTTGCCGGCGTCTGGTTGGTCGTCTCGTGAATTGCCGCCCTGTACGCCAGTAGGTAGACGCCGATCCCAGTCCTGCTGACGTTGATTGACGATTTGGACAAGTGCTGCTCCAATGTCTTGTGCATTTCCAGTGGAAGTTCGTAGTGACAAACCCAATTTTCCACCAACTCTCTGGCAACTGTCACCGCTTCTTAGTTGGGTAGCTTAGGCTTCGGGCCGAATCTGTGATAGGAAAAGGTCCTGCTATGTCGAAGGCTTCAATGCTCCTCGACTACGAGTCTGCGCGTGTCACATTTCCGGCACCAAGTCTCGATGTCGTTTCGAACGTTCACCCAATGTCTTGCTCACGCCTAGGTGTGCGCCGGACACTCCACCATAGATTTCTCACAAGAGAATCTCCTTCGTTCACTTGGGAAAAACTAGTTCAGTCCGCTTTCATTTTATCCACCATCTGAGCCACTTCTTGGTGTTTTGCAAACGGACGTCTCCTTGGTGGTTCTCGGATCGGAGCAACATCTCCTGTGTTGATTCTGTGCTGCCGGTATTTCGGTCTTCAATAGCAACGATGTCGTACAAATTACAAATCAACTCAAAAGTTTTGTTCTTCGCAACGGGCGACCCGTAGTACAGGATGGTATAGCCCGATGGTCTGCCCTTTCTGTAGTGTAATTCGCTACACGAAATCTCTGCCTCCTCCTCAGGTGGTTGGCAGAAGGAAGACGGTGTCCTAATGCCAACTGCAAGGACACCTAGTCACGTTCCGGATGTGGAATACGAATCTGTGGAAGGTTTGTATAGATTGTTGACGGATCTGAGAAATCGGGTTCTAGATTTGAAGAAGGCCAGGGGGCAGACAGTGAGATTCCAGTCCCCGGGCGGCCTCGAAGGAATTGAACTCAAATAGGTCCTCGACAAGCAACAGGGGTCAAAGACAATGGATGCGACCCACGAGAAGAGAGGGGGAGGGGCCCCTCTGACATGAAAGAGTCCCCCACCCAGGAAAGAAGACAGGGCCAGCAGGACATGGGGAAAAAAATTCCCCAGACAGAAAAAGAGGTTCGTCCCAGGAAACAGGAGGAAACCAGTGACGAAGTGCCCGACTCACCCAGGTGCTTGTGGGGGAATGACGCGGATCGGGATGGACCGTGATTTCATGGTCTACCGATCGACGTGAAGGCGCGGGTGCGCTCAAAGCGCGGAGGATAGCGGCACCGGCGGCCGCGATGGACCGACGGCAGGGAGAGTATGGTGCCGCGGAAGAAAGGATCCATGCGTTACTACGCAGGAGTAGGGTGAATGAAACCGAAAGGTAAGAGAGATCGAGCGCGCCGATGACACGGAAGGCGCGGGCGCGCTTGAAAAGTGGAACATTGCGGTACCGACGGTGCTGCAGAAGGAAGAACACATGCGATTAACGCAGGATGGGTGAGTAATAAGCCGAAAGGCAGGTCAAGCTCCCCCCTCGAAGTTATGCCGAGAGGTGATCCCAGGGGGATGTAGCAGGAGGAAAAGGCAACCCTGCCCGGACAAAATCCCAGGGTGGGGAGGTTCCGGGGGGCCACTTGACTGGTTAGCAACAGCGCCTCGTACAGACCCTCGAGCATCAGACTGTCGTTCCTTCTTCGTAACTGCGAGACAAAGATGATGCTAGGGACTTTTGTGGGGCCAGATCTTAAAAGGCCGAACTCCGGATTCCTATGAGTAAGCTCCGGTGATCTTCCCAAACGGCCAGATGGACTAGCCTCTCCAACCCTGAGGTTTGGCCATCAAACGTCGCAGGTTTTAGTCTTTGTGATGTCTCTGTCACGGCTGACTGCCCCGCTGTCATCCTTTTCAGCTTATTCTCCATTTCCTTTACTTTTTTTTTCCAAGTCTTCTTTTATTCCTTTTACGTCTCCTTTCATTTCCAGGGCTTCTTCTTTCACACCTTCTTGAATTTCCAGAACTTTCCCTGCCACAACTGAATTTCGCAAACCCTCTCTTCCACGTCTTTTCTAAAGGTGTTTTGTGAAACGTCAAGCTGCTCGAAAATTCTTTTCTCTTCCTCTTGTCGTCGATTTTCTTGTTCTTCTTTTTCGTTGCCTGAGCCGGGCGGGTTTGCACCACCGCAATTTTATTAAAAATTAACGATTTAGTATGTACAATTTGCACGGTACTTATTCACAATAACTTTCTTCACTGACCGACTTCCAGTACACTACTAATCTTTACGTCATTCATCTCCTTTTTATACCCCTACTGGTGTTCTCGATTTCTTCTGTTCTGGAATAATGACATCATCCTTTCGACGCGACCGAACCTTCTCGACTGATGACATCATCCTATGTGAGCATTTGTCCCGACATAGTTGACATGCTGCGAATACTCGATGCGATTTCCGGTACGGCCGTCGTCGCACTATGTATATTTGTTAAAATAATTTAATTAATTGATTTTGATTGTGATTTTGTCTTAGACCACTCTCCTTGTTAAGTTTTCATGTTTCATCCTTACAATATGTCCTTACCAATTATTATTCATTGTTTGTCTATGTTTTTACCTCGCTACCTTCCTGATATACAGGATCTTCATAACTACATGTAAATTTTGTTATCCGCAGGCAACATGATGTATAGATCCGTTATAAAAACCTAATATGTACATACAAGATTAGTTATATCCTTGATAACTGCACACTTAAAGTTTATTCGTAGTAATTTCATAATAAACACACGACCACTGGCGAGTTCCCAAATTAAAAAAGAATCCTTATTGCTGCCCAACATAATTGCCGCGCCATCACAAATTACTGATATTACTTTACTAGGACTTGATTGACGCGAAACTGGACAGAAGACGCAAAGGAGTCTTCGGGCCACCAGTATTAAAGCGTCAAATCTTTTTCATAGACGATTTTAACATGCCCGCTTTGGAAGTGTATGGGGCGCAACCGCCAATAGAACTCATCCGACAATGGATGGATTTCGGAGGTGCGATCCGTTTTGAAAGTAATCTTAGTAATTAGGAATTTTAAGGTTGGTATGACCGGAAAAACATCGGTGATTTTCGTACAATTATCGACACGAATTTTTGCGTTGCCATGGGACCTCCCGGTGGTGGCAGGAATCCGGTGACCGCAAGGTTATTGAGACATTTTCATTACTTGGCGTTCATCGAAATGGAAGACGACAGCAAGGTATTTAATTTATCCGCGATAAATGAGGATTGATGACGCTGGAAAGTTTCAAAATTTATTATTTTTATAGAGAAAAATCTTCGGGAGCATATTGAAATTCTGGATGGATCGAATTCCTGCTGACTGCCAGCTGGAAAATTTCTACTTGCCGATTTTAGGAACCACATTGAACATTTATACAGTTATTTTGAATGAGCTGTTGCCGACGCCTGCGAAGACCCACTATACGTTTAATTTGCGCGATTTAAGCAAAGTTTTCCAAGGAATACTCATGTTTAACCCTGAAAAAGTTACTGTAAGTGTAAATTTAATAATCGATTCGCATTAATTCTAACGGAAGGATGTGTACTTCTTGGTGCGCTTGTGGTATCACGAATGTTGCCGCGTTTTTCAAGATCGCTTGGTAAACGAGGACGACAGAAATTGGTTTGCGGGTCTATTGAAGCATAAAATTCAAACTGACTTTGAGGTGAAGCCCACAGAAGCCCTAGGGACAGAAATGCTATTTTTTGCCGATTTCACTGACCCCAGCACTGATTTTCGGGAATATCAACAGATCACCGATACCGAAAAAGTATGATCTAATTAAAATATATAAAAATTGTCTGAAAAGTTTTTAGTTGTCCCAAGTTCTTGATCGCTACTTGGAGGAATACAACAATCAAACTACTCGTCCAATGAAGCTTGTACTTTTTTTAGACGCGATTTCACACGTGTGTCGCATCTCAAGGATCATCCGACAACCTCTAGGAAACGCTCTGCTCTTGGGAGTCGGAGGATCGGGTAAGCTGTTTCCAGTCGTTTTAGCGATAATACAGAAAAATCCTTCAGGGCGACAAAGCTTGACGCGGCTGGCATCATTTATGGCAGAGTATTTTTGTTTTCAAATCGAAATTCACAAATCGTATGGAATGTTCGAGTGGCGGGAAGACATTCGAAATCTGATGTTAAAAGTCGGACTTCAAAAGCGGGAGTCAGTGTTTCTATTTTCCGATACACAAATCAAATCGGAATCATTCCTCGAGGACTTAAACAATGTATTGAATTCTGGAGACATCCCGAATATCTACCCTCCAGAAGATTTAGACAAAATTTATAAAGAAATGAAAGGTCTAGTTCAGGAAATGGGTCTAACCGCTACAAAATCAAACCTCTTTGCGACGTATCGGAAAGTTGTACGATCAAATCTCCACAGCGTTATTACAATGAGGTGAAAATTAACAATCTAACGTTTGTCTTCAGGGAAATGTAACTTTTCATTACAGTCCCATAGGAGATATCTTCAGAGCGAGACTACGCCAGTTTCCAGCCCTTGTCAATTGCTGCACAATTGATTGGTTCAGTGAATGGCCTGATTCCGCTCTTCAAGTAACTGAAGTATAAAAATACGCTTTGATCATGTCTGTTTTTATTACAGTCGGTAGCACTGCAATTTCTTGTTGACATTTCCGAGCTAAGCGTTTCTCAAGAAACCATCCGGGGAATTGTAATGGTTTGTCAATTCATGCATGCAAGTGTAGTTGATGCCAGCGTTTTGTATAAACAAGAACTTTCGAGACATAATTACGTGACTCCCACCTCGTATTTAGAACTTCTTTCGAGTTACACCGACCTTATGATTAAAAAGAGAACAACTCTTTCGGAAGGAATTTCCAGACTGTCCACAGGTAGGTCTTAAAATGACTAATTATTCGGCGCGTGAAATAGGATTGATTATTGATTATTTAATTACAAAAATTGGTTCGGTTCCTTGTTAATTTCATCATTACGTTAGTTTTCGATATGTTTACTATTGGTGAATAACACAGGCCTACCAAAAAATAAAAAAAAATGGTTATAACTTTACTGTCTACTGTCTGCGAATACAAAAAGGGGTATTTAAACGTCAAAACTACATTTAGTTTCGTAACTATTTATACTATCTCCGATATGTCTTCGTCAAAGAGATGTTGCATAAATAATAATAAAAGGTGGTGTTTTTGATGGACCACAGATAAGATTTTTGATCAACGATAACAATTTCGTGCATCCAATGAATGATAAAAACGAAAAACGTCATAAGTCAGTAAATTACCAAGACTTGTGCTGGTTATTCGAGTGTGTCAGATATTCAGAGGCAATGTTAACTGAACTCAAAAAAGTGTCCTATTCAAATGACTGACGATTTGGACGTGACCAAAAGTCATGATCAACTTTTGAAAATGTAAAAAAAAAAATGTGCGTGTAATAAAAATAATATGCAATTATTTATATGTAAGCCCAAATTCAGTGAAAATCTATCAAAGTAAGGAAACTAAGTGCAATAAATATTTGAGGCCAGTTCTTAGACCTCTGGATCTGGTCAAGTATAAACACAACAATGGTGTTCTATATTACATATTTCATAGAATGTCAGTACATAGTTTCATATGCATATAATTCATTAATTTACGAGGTACCGTCGCCCGACTCCATAATCTAAGACATTATTACTTGAAATGTTTTTTGGACCTCATGAGAGTGCAGCAAGCATGTTGGACAGTTCTACTTTTTGATGATATTATTTTTTCAATACCAAATTAAACAAGACCCCGATGTCAATGTGAAAGGGAGTGAACTGATTCGAACTGGCGCGGAGTGGGAAATATACAGTTATCGACATCTGTACGCTTCATCCTTTATTGATGGTTTTAGCTACATCGCCCCATGAAAATCGTCAGATTATATGTCTTTCGTAATCCTAATAGGATTTCTTTCAAAATAAAAAATAAAAAATTGCGCTAGACTATTTCGAGGTGACTTTTTTTTACAACTTTTTGACTCGCCCATTTCCTTATGTCACGCTCAAATTGTCAGAATATTGAAATATACACTTTTCTACATGTACTTCACTTACCTTGTCTTAATCTGATGCGCTCGAGTTTTTCTGAGAATAGATTTTTTTTTTTCAACGAACCCCTCCTATATTAAGGGTTCATATTTGGTAGGGGTACATTAAAGGGTGCAAGGTTTCTCCCCATATGATTTTCTGACGCGCTCGAGTAACGGGCAAAATCCCCACTTGGGCTCCCCTACTATTATTAGGCTACAAAAACAACGGGTGGTTTTTAGAAATAGGTTTTAAAAGAACCCTATTTTATTAAAATAACAAATAAATATTGAACGCATGGGAGAAATAACAACTGGTGCGAAAAGTACAGCTAATGCTCGAAATTGATTTGCACACACGAACACGCCCTTATGAGCAAACTGGATGAAGTGGCGAGCATTTCATCAGATAGTGAATTGAAAACCTCCTGACAGCGAGCTATGAGTTATGTGTCCTTATTGATGCCCTTAAAAGACTCTAGTGGAGAAAGGATTCGATATGGCTTCTTTAGTAGCAGATACTATAATTATGGTCTTTGTTCATTAGCTGCAATTCGTATATTTCTAGAAGGAATCTCATTCCAGTTTGAACTTGACCAGTTTCTCTATTTCCGGCAAGCTCGTCCAAAATAGTCAGAATGAGGGACATCTAGGGAAGGCTCTGCAAATTATTTGCCACTGCACGTGCATTCATGATGACTCGTATGACAGAATATTTCTAAAATTATATAAACTACGTAAATATGGGGAGAATCATCTGCACTGAATACATATTATGATGTGTAAACACAAAGACGTTTGACGCCTACACGCTTCACATGACTGCTTTGAATCAAAATAATTATCCAGTAAAACTCTATATAATATATTGTAGCGTTTACGGGTTCACAAAACTATTTATTTGAGCAGTAACTATTTACAATTTATTTAAACACTAGACTATGTACAGATCACAGTTATAACGGCACACTTATTTATTTTAACAGTTCGTACGAGTCACACGGATTATGTCGCTCAGTAGCTTATTCAGACTTTTTCAGTTTTTCGGAATTTTCCAGTATAGATAATGTAATGTATTTCAAAACTGAATATATCCTGATATACAATCAATATTTCAGTTGGTAATAGGTACACTCAACGGCACAAAATTCGATCCAAAAGCTTTATTGGACCTCATTTAACTTTGGTCTTACCATTCTTACCAAGTAACAATTTTAATACAATTTTAGAGCAAATTAAAAGATAACAATTTTTATTGTCCAAAAAACAAAATAAAGTGCAATTTCGTTTGCAAAATTTAAGTAGCAAGTTATTTTTTTTGTAAAAACTAATTAGGCTCAATTTCAATAATGTGTGTTGCTTCCTCAATGAGATGTTGAATCTCTTGCTGGTCAATTTCTTCCCAAATTTGAGTCACTGCTACACTGAGGTCCCCTAAGTTTGCAGGAGCAGGAATTCTGCGTCGAATTTTTTTCCCTACCTTGTCCTAAACATGATCGATGGGATTTAGATCTGCACTTCGTGCTGGCCAAATCATTACCTCACAGCATTCATTGTTCCTCCATTGTTCTTCCAAACTGATACCACCCCAAACCATAATTGACCCTCCACCAAAACTGAGCCTTGGTACAATATTGCACTGAGCAAACCTTTCACATGTACGACGCCACACTGTATACCGGCCACCTGGTGGTGTGAGGCAAAATCTGGATTCATCGGTGAAGAGATTGCCCAATTTTCGTATACATGAAAAAAACGCAACCGCTCTCTGCGATGTTCCCTGATCAAGAATGGTCCATTTGCAGGTTTTCTTGCATTTAGACCTTCTTTCTTTAATCTTCTTCTCACTTTTCGTGCACTAACAGCTACACCCCGAACTTCTTCTAATGATCATCTCGGGCTGTTGTGCATCTTTTTCTCCGTGATCTAGTATTGCGATTGCGAGTATTCGATCGTCAGACAATGAAAGAAAAAGCAGAACCCTATCTCGGGGACTATTCTTTTGGTTGTTACGTATTTTAAATATTTGTGAAGCAAGCAATTTGTTAGTAGCCCGAAAACAGTACTGCAACTTCAACTTCGTAGGCTCAAGGAGTTAGTAGCAATTCCCTTTTCTGGGTCCCCCATAGCCCAAGAGACAACGCGAAGTCGAAAACGACTTCGGCTCCCACCTCCCAGGTATAGGTATAGCCACATAACTCCCCCAAACAGCAGCCTGCAACGCGAACCACAAACTGAACACTATTTGGTCTATCTGTTGCCTCGAATCATGTACGGACAAACAATATAATAATAAAATTTACAGTAACGCAACGTTTTCTTTGGAAGTCATTTAGAAACAGGACGCAATGCGATGACATCCAGCGGGCGTAACACGTAACGAGGCGCAACAAATCTACGAACATGCACAAACAAACTACACTAAGTACCGAATTTTGACCGGTGTCGAAAATAGCTAGATGTCAGTTACAAGTGAACGACGGGACCGGAAATCGCAAGGAGGCGCAAAACAACGATAAGGCACCTTTCAGAACCCCGACATTCGGCGTGGCGCTTTGCCGTTTGTGCCTTTGTCTTCAGTTCTTACTAAGCGTTGGTTAATTCAAGTCAACAGAGACAAAATAGCTTTGCAATGATAGTGTTACCGGAGCTCATTTTGAGGCGGTTTTACCGCTATATTAATATTTTAGGTTTTTATTGTAATTTTATTTTGTAAGTTTTTCCTGTAGTTCTAAATTTAGTTGTGAAGGTCAAAACTGACCGCGAAACGGTCATTCTAACGGTACATTGTAAAACTATTTAGGGTGGTTATTTGCCCTGCTCGAAGGTCAGTACACCCTGGAGTCTGAAATACAAAACATCTCTTAGTTTCGACTCTTACTTCACCATCACCAAAAAACACTCGACGATCGGGGCTCAGGGGATTTCACCCCTTTTACTCGGGGCCCCCTTTGCACCCTTCAACAATAGCTGCTGTCGGCCTCATACCGAAAGACAGGTAGTTATTAAAGGATTTATCTGAGTGGCATTTGAACTTTTTGAAATTGACAACAATAACTAAAAACAAATTACAATAACGATTTTAGCAAGTTATTCGTGGTGCCTGTGACTCATAAGTTTGGTAATTTATGCTACTGCAGAGAACAGAGGGCTCTGGGTTCACGCAAGGTCCACGAAATACTTTGAGTAGCAATAGTGAACATTATTTTAAACAAAGGCTAGAATTCTTAAGAAGACATGTAGATACATAGAGTGCACGACTTTCTTTTCATCATGGCGGGATTTATGACGTACCTAGCAGACAAAATGGCGGAATAACGGTAAAATATGAAATGGCTTTTATCTAGGAGTTTTGGTATGTACATGAAACAAACGCCGGTCAATTTGATGACATCCTCATCATATTGAGTATGACAAAAAGAAATAGATAGAACAAAGGTTACCTGTAACTACGTCGGCCGGTACCACACACACGATTGTTCATTCAAATTCAACCGATCCTTCTGGTAACGTGAAATTTTGACAATGCAATTTAAACATACAGCACACTCAACTTTAAAAACAAGAAAACTTATAGAGGAATAAAATCAGATAAAAACAAAGAATTAAGCGGTAGTAACAACTTGATGCTTCTAACGTTAAAAGTGGAATAAATGTAAGAGCCGCCGGTCCTCCTTCCACCACCTAGCAGGGAGGCCAACCGTCGTTTTAACCCCGACAACTTCATTGCGTTGCCAACCTCTGTTGGATCTTGCTAACTTCAGAGCAACTTGCCGGATAGGCAACTCGAAGTTCTCCTATGCATGGTATGGTGTATTTTGGGGATATCTCAATTTTAGGTTCAAAGAAGTGTGGATAGAAAAGTGACAAAATTCTTTGACATGTTTATCTGAAAGGAAACGCCATCCCAGTTTGAAAATTATCTGATCGAACGGAACAATAATTAACATAAAGTTTTGATGAAAAATATTGATGGATCGAATTTTTGTGCCGCTAAGTGTAGATTCCGATAAAAGTGTAGATGTATTTTTGCTTTTAAGTTGGGGGTATGGCATTTCGACGTTTTAAACACAGGATCTCGTAAGTGTAAAAAAAAAATTGAGACGAAAGAAACGCTGACGCAATTTTTTTAAACGAGGTCCTGTGTATGTAATATAATCTTCCGGTGGTTTCACCGCGTAACCAGTCTTAATAAATGTATCAGTACTAGATTTTAATTCGTATTTAAAGTCAAAATATTATAAAACATGAACACTAGATAGTTAATAGGCATTCTCCATTTTTTACGACAAATTCCTGTGCTAACGTCAAATAGATTTTTCAAATGAGTTTTATACAAGCAATTTCTAACATTAAAAAAAATTGTCCTTGGAGTTCATTTGTCATTTACAGTTTGAATCTATCTGATCACAATCAATTTATAAGAAGCAGAGATGAAATACCTAAAAACAGCAGTTAGTAGTGGGGATTTTCGTGTCGCGTCCGACACAAATTAGGCTTACCGCGTGCCATGATCTTACACCGTTCCGATCTTGCGTTTTCGTGTCGCCATACAATTAGCCTTACACCGTGCCAAACGCAAAAAGCAGTTAGTAGTGGGGATATATGACGCAGCTGTCAGCAGAAAGAAAAGGTACAATATAAGATATCCCCCACATACATATTGCATTTTCGGTCGGGTCGCGACGCCTAGGTTTACCCCGTGCAAAAAAAACTTACATCGTGCGATAAGACGTTTCACATCAAAAACTCTGGATTAGATACTATAACAGATGCAGATACGAATATTGAAAATAAAATAAACAGAAAATTTATAAAATTTAAAAATCTAGCATTAAATAAAATCGTTAGTAAAATACAATAATGTAAAGAGACTACATATTTCAGGGTTGGGCAAGCTTCAAAGCACTGCAGAAGAGGTGAAAATTCTCCAAGAAAATCTCGAAGAAATGAAACCGGCGTTGGAGGCGGCAAAACAGGACGCAGAAATAATGATCGAAGCAATAGCGCGGGACCAAATTGTAGCCGAAGAAACCAAACAAGTAGTAGAAAAGGAGGAACTAGAAGCGTCAAAGAAAGCTCTAGCCACACAAACAATAGCCGATGATGCCCAACGCGATTTAGGTTGCCAAAATATCAAACGGAATTGCAATAAGTTTGGTAATTTTCAGACGAAGCACTACCGGCCCTGTTGGAAGCAGAAGCCAGTCTAAAGTCGCTCAACAAGAACGACATAATTGAAGTGCGATCGATGAAACGACCACCAGCTGGTGTGGTTTATGTGGTGGAATCAATTTGCATTGTGAAGGGGATCAAACCGAACAAACTGCCGGGAGCAATGCCGGGACAAAAAGTTTTAGATTATTGGGACCCGGGTAGAAACATGCTCTCCGATCCTGGACAGTTCCTGGTTTCATTAATGAATTTCGACAAAGAGTCTATTACGGAGGAAATGATTGAGAAATTGAGGGGGTATGTGTCGAATCCGCAGTTTCAACCTGCGAAAGTGGCGAAGGTGTCGAAAGCGTGCAAATCGCTGTGTATGTGGGTGCACGCCATGTTCAAATATTACTTTGTGAATAAAAGAGTTGCGCCTAAAAAGGCTGCTCTTGCAGAAGCCAAGGCCGAACTTGCCATTACAGAAGCTGCACTTGCAGCTGCTAAGAGTAAAATGCAGGCTGTGTTGAGTAACCTCCGCGTGTTGCAACAGAAACTCGCTGCAAAGATAGCTTTTAAAGAAGAAAAGGAATCCAGTATCCAAGTGTGTTTAGACAGGATGAGTCGGGCAGTTCGTCTTATTACGGGCCTTTCGGATGAAAGGGTTAGATGGTTGAACACTATAGCTTCGATCGAAGCCAGTGTAATTAATGTGACTGGCGATATTCTCTTGAGTGCCGGAGCGATAGCTTATCTAACTCCTTTCACCGACAAGTACCGACGAGGACTTCTGTCTGAGTGGTTGAAAGCAATCCAAGAACAAAAAATTCCGTGCTCTCCAGACCCGAACCCTGTGTCTATCCTTGCCGAGCCAGTGCAGATCAGAGCTTGGCAGCTGGAAGGTTTGCCGCGCGACTATTTTTCTACTGAAAACGCCGTTCTCGTATCAAACTCCAAGCGTTGGCCTTTGTTCATAGATCCCCAAGGTCAGGCCAATAAATGGGTAAAAAACATGGAAAAATCGAATGGCATAAGCATTTGTAAGCTGGCAGACAAAGAGTTATCTAGAAGTTTAGAATCCGCTGTAAGGTTTGGGAAACCAGTGTTGATCGAATCCATCGGCGTAGATTTAGATCCGGGTCTAGACCCCGTTCTTCTAAGGCAGAAATTCAAACAGGCGGGAACTTGGATGTTGAAAATCGGGGAGGTTGTAGTTCCCTACGACGACGACTTCCGGCTGTATATGACGACGAAATTACCAAATCCCCATTACACCCCAGAAATTTCCGTCAAAGTGTTGTTAGTTAATTTCACTCTAGTTCCAAGCGGCCTCCAGGACCAACTTCTGGCATTAGTGGTAATGCAAGAGAGACCTGATTTGGAAGATCAAAGAAGTCAGTTGATTGTATCAAACACCCAGATGAAACAAGAACTAAAAGAAATCGAAGACCGCATCCTGTTTAAGTTGAGTTCAATGGAAGGGTCTCCTTTGGACGATCTAGATTTTATAATAACCCTTGAAGCGTCCAAGGTTAAAAGTGACGACATTAAGGTAAAAAAATTCAATTCCATAAAAGCAAAATCACATTTTGTCTTCCAGGCAAAAGTAACCGCTGCTGAGATTACACAAATAGATATCGACAATACACGTGCCCAATACATTCCGGTGGCAAATAGGGCGCAGATATTGTTTTTCTGTTTGTCTGATTTATCAAACGTCGACCCCATGTATCAATACTCACTGGAATGGTTTATTGGAATATTCATCGCGAGCATGGCCGAAACAGAACGAGCGGGTGGGTGTTGTAATTCAAATTCTCTCAACAACTGTGCTCGTAATCCATTTATATTGACCTGTTGTGATTGCAACGCAATTTTTAACTACTAGCAAAGCAATTCCATTTTCAGATAATATTCCAGAACGAGTAGTTATAATTAACGAGTACTTTACGTTCAGCCTGTACAGCAATGTTTGTCGCAGCTTATTCGAAAAACATAAACTACAGTTCGCTTTTCTCATGTGCGTCAGGATATTAATGGACGTAGGAAAAATCGATGGGCGTGAATGGCATCACTTTCTAGCCGGCGGCAATCCACAATCCGTATTATTGTGTCATCGAACACACACATGTATAGACTACTGTTTCTAGGAACAAGTTAATCCTGCGACAGAATGGCTGTCAGCTAAAGCGTGGAAAGAACTTCTCTCTATGCAACTCCTTCCGAACTTTCAACCATTTGTAGATAGCTTCGACGTTTATAAAGAACACTACCGACAGATCTTTGAGTCCCAGACTCCCCACAGGTCTATCGATAAGCGTTTGTTCCTCCATACATGTTCTAATTTTCAGGCAACCACTACCAGAAGAACTTGAAGAAAAGTTTTCAAATTTTCAGAAACTGCTGATCCTTAAGTGTTTACGTCCAGACAAAGTAACGAACGCAATGCAAGACTACATTTCCGACAATATGGGTCAGAGGTTCATAGAACCCCAGACAACAGATCTTGCAGTAGTGTTTAAAGATTCCGGTCCGACAACTCCATTGATCTTTGTCCTTTCGACCGGAACAGATCCCGCTGCAGATCTATACAAATTCGCGGAAAAAATGAAGTTTGCAAAACGGATGTTTTCGATATCTCTTGGGCAGGGTCAGGGCCCTTTCGCTGAAAAGTTGCTCAAAAACGGGACAGAAATCGGTTCGTGGGTGTTTTTCCAAAACTGCCACCTGGCACCCAGTTGGATGCCGCGTTTGGAGCGTTTGGTAGAAAGCATATCGCCGGAACTTGTCCACAGAGATTTTAGGATCTGGCTGACATCCACACCGTCTCCACATTTTCCAGTGTCGATTCTGCAAAATGGAAGCAAGATGACCATCGAGCCGCCCGCGGGCATCAAAGCAAACATCATGCGTGCGTACACGAATCAGGTGTCGGATTTGGTGGATGTGTTGAACAAAGAAGGACACAAAAATTTTGTTTTTAAATGGCTTTTGTTTTCTTTGTCTTTATTTCATGGAGTGCTATTAGAAAGAAGAAAGTTCGGGCCTTTGGGTTTCAATATTCCCTACGAATTCACCGACGGTGATCTGAAGATTTGCATTTCTCAATTAAAGATGTTTTTGTGGGAATACGAGCAGATTCCATTTAAAGTTTTGACTTACACAGCTGGTCATATTAACTATGGGGGACGAGTTACGGATGATTGGGATCGCCGGTGCTTGATGAATGTCTTAGCCGACTATTACAAACCAGAAGTGGTTACTGCTGAATACGTGTTTGACGGTTTGGGGATTTATCATCAAGTAGGTATTCATTTATGATCTTCAAAATCATTATTGGTCCATTATGTTGTAGAATCCGGCTGAAGCAAGTTACTTAGACTATTTGGATTATATTAAAACATTTCCTATTAACGATGATCCGGACTTGTTCGGAATGCACCCGAACGCGGATATTACTTATGCCCAAGCGCAAACTTATATCTGTTTGTCCACCCTTCTGAGTCTCCAACCTAGGCAAGTCGGTGGCGCTGCTGCGAGTCAGGAGGAAATCATAGCTAATAGTGCATCTTCTATCTTAAAACAACTACCAAAACCATTCAATTTGGATGAAATTTCCAAAAAGTGAGGAGTCTCTGATAATGTAAACCTTTCTAATCACCCCTATTAGTTATCCTGTTCTCTACGAAGAATCTTTGAACACTGTTCTCATTCAAGAAGCCATCCGCTACAATCGTCTTCTCAAAGTCATCGATAGCAGCTTGTCGGACCTTCTAAAGGCTATCAAAGGCTTAGTGGTTATGTCTGAAGCCCTTGACAAGATGTCCCTCAGTTTATACAGCAACATAGTGCCGGCACTGTGGGCCAGCAAGGCATATCCGTCTTTAAAACCTTTAGGTAAACAAAAACTTAGTATGTTTCTATGCTGTACTGAAAACGGTTTGAGTATTATACTCCATGGAAATCTGAGCCTGCACAAGCTCTTCGATCACTGCATATGATATGACGTATAGATTTCAAATAGATAAGAGACACGAACAATTTTGTATGTGTAATAAGGTTAAACATAGACCTAAAAGGCCCACCTTTCACTTATCTCTATTTTGGCAGCGTCATAAACTTTTAACGTCACTTTCGGTTGAATATCAATGACGTACCATATAACGTAGATTAAAGAAGAAAAACTTATGGGTTATACCACGGGGTTGCGGCTGCGTTAGATGCAGCGCCCTAGTACTTACTTATTAGTACATTAGGTTCTCCAATGCGCAATTAATTTAGTACGTACATGAATGCTACAGGTAATACAGTCGAACCGAGAAATGTTTTGTTTGCATCTAAAATATCTCATAATCTTGTTTAAGTATATGTACTTGACATCAGAAGAATTAGTTAAAAAAGTGGTTTCAGAACATCGAACATCCGAACATTCTTATTAGCGACAAATAAACCTCCTTAAGACCGTTAATGAATCCAGCCCCATGAATTTTTAGAAAACTATAAAAAGCTTATCGGGTTTTAGGTACACTTGACCAGTATCTCAAATGTCATTCGTTCGAGTCCCAGAAGAATTGGTCACTGATTAGTCACCTTTTTATTTTTCGAAGACAGATATTGGTAAAACCGAATGATAAAATCGCGTTCCCGAATTCAATTGTTTTGAAATAAAAATTTCTGGATCCTTAATTGTTTTGACTAAATCTAAAGGACATTTTGCACGTGACTGTCCGAATAAAGGAGAGGTCGGATAATGGATTAAGAGCGGAAGATAAAAAATTAACACGAACGAATTAAGAATATGTCGATAAAAAATGGAAGAGGAATATTTCTCAAATGAAAGTTAATAAACAACAAATCGAGGATAGATAGGTAAAGAAAGGAGGGATAAAATTTGAACGATACAAAACGGAGAAACAAAGAATGAAGAATAGGGCCGAAGAAGAACAAGGACCTAATTAAATATAATATTGTACAAATGATAAAAAGTGGATGAAAAGTACGATAAAAAAAAGAGAAAATGGAAAAAAGAAAATAGTCATCATAAAGAAAAGAATGAAGAATAAATGATAAAGAAGGATTGGGGATTAAAATAGCGAAAAGATAGGAAAGAAAATATGTAAAACGAAAAAAACTGAAGAAAGATTAAGAATAAAGTTTGAGATAAAAAGCGAAAAAAAACAAGGGGCCAATTATATATATGATAATAGAATGAATAAAAAAATATTAATATATGAGAACAAGAAAGATTAATAAAGCACAGACAATAGGGCATAAAAAATGAAAAAACACTGAAAGAATGAAAGTAAGGGTGTATAGAAATAAATTCAATAAATTTAATCAGTAATAGAACTCATTATTGTCAACAATTTTTCTTAATCAATTTTTGCCCTAAACCCCGTAGTTACGGAGCTAATATTAGTGGAAGTTTTGACGTTAATTCAGTTACCCGCCACTGAACGGCTGGGCTGATAATAACGTTAGCAAAACATTAATGTAAACTCGCCTACACGTCATTCGTCATTACTTCAACACCCAATGCCATTATAGCATGCGTATTTTCGTTTGCCCATACGTGAACTTTCTGTACGTGATGGATAAAATTGTTGCTCTTTCAAAATTCTGCAAATGGTGCAATGCGATACTCCAAACTGATTGCTAATACATATTCGGTGGGCCGCTTTCAACATTTTGCAAAACACCAACACAATGCACACGATGAACGCAAATTAGGCACACGGCGATTTGGGAAGCGTTGTACATAAAGTCTTTGTGCTTAGGGGGAATTTCCTGGACTTTCTCCGTTAATTAATACAATGTCCGTGTATTGGCTGTTAGAAAAAGACGGCATCTTTTATGATTAATAACTTTAAAAACGAAAGTAAAATATAATAACAACAAATTACCGCCTCCGCCGCCCGATTGAGTTGTCTCGAGAAACTGATTTGAATACATAATAATTATTTGAGTAGCAACAGGTAAAATGCTAAAAAAAATGTTCGGAAAAGTCGTATATAGAAAAATTGTTGCTTTTGATGACTTCTACACCCTGTATACTAAAACCCTTGATGAAAAACGAAGCACGAAGAACGTAAAGATGTGGTCTAAATAATAAAAGAGAGAAAAAAAGATGAATAAAATATCACAAAGAAATGAAACAATTAAAAAAAAATAACTCAAAAATGATGAAAAATAAATAAAAAAGTACGAAGACTGATGAAGGGCGAATTTAGAAGTAAATTACTAAAGAATTTAAAAATGGCAAAAAATGGAAATTTTTTGCGAAGTACACATATTTATATTGTAAGTCACTCAAAATTGTGCACAATACTTTTAGTAGTAAATTATAGCTTCATTTGAAAGGTTCATTTTGGAACCAACAATATACTAGGGTTCCAAGTAGTACAAATTAATATTACCTCAAAATTATTTCCACACTGAAATTGCCGGAGTAAACGTATGTAAACAGTACTTAAATTTTTCAAAGGGGTGGCTCCCCTGACTAAAGGGGTGAGATCTAAGACTTGAAAGTTTGGTACAATTTGGCCCCCCTTTATAACAAAATTGACCTGTTCGAGCGTTTTCTTCCGACACTTTCGAAATTGGATTTGTTGGGGGGTACAAATTTTAGTTGGGACACCCGGTATATTATTATAGTAGCGAACAGAAAGTCTTAAGCGACATTTTTATGTATTCTAAGATTTGTCAGCTCCAGGTCAACACGACAGTGACAATAAATTGATGACAAGTGTCAAAAATTACAAAACTAAAAAAATATCAGGTTACAATATTAATAGTGTTTTACAATACAGCAGTTTTACATTTATCCATTCGGCAAGGACAATACACCTATAGGGGGTAAAACAAAAAAATCCAACATCAATTAGTAGGAAATGATTAAAGCATCATACTGGATGGTATCTCCTAATTGGCTCGACTGTAGGGGCGGTATTTCACCGCCAACTTGGAAAATTCGTTTTTCGCTAATTAGTATCTCGCTCTCGCTCGTTTTCGGTTAGCTGACAAAAATGAGAGATACCTTTTTAATAGAGAATATAATTTCGACAAAAATCAACAATGTAAATTCATGGTTGTTGATTGTTATTAATAAGTGACAATACAATACTATTATTTATATTAAAATTTAAATATATCTATGTCGAACTCCACAAACTTTAATAACTGTAAGATTACTAATGGTACATGTTTCGGCAGAATACTTCTGCCATCATCAGCCCTAATTTAACAAGAGATTAATGATACAATTGATGAATTACAAGAGGGGTTCTTACCTTAAAGAATATAAAAAATTATGACATTGACGTAATTTTGAATTAAATTTGACATTTTCAAAGGGTTACATGATTTTTAAAAGATTTCGTAAAAACAACATTTTATAAATGTAAAAATTAAAAATGGATCAAAGAGAATCTGGTAAGTTTGTTTGAGTGAAAAATTAAAATAGTGAATTAATAATGGGATTATTGAAGTTATTCTGTTCATTTAAACAAGATCTGTTTTCCAGTTTCAAGGCTTTCCTGGTAAACCAATCCATTAAATTCACCGTTGAAATTGAAATCAATTCCCAAATCCCCTTTTTAGACTTGTTAATCACTAGAAATAATAATACTTTTGAATTTGACATTTATAGAAAACCTAGTATCACAGATTGCGTAATACCTTTTGACTCTTGTCACCCTGTTTCCCATAAATTTGCAGCTTTTCATTCCTTTTTCCACCGATTATTTTCTATACCACTATCAGATTCATCTTTTCAAACAGAACTTAATAACATTAAACAAATCGCTTCAAATAATGGATATTCTTTAAAAACTATAAATAAATTATACTATAGATACTGTAACAAATTCAAATACACACACTACTTGGTTAAAAATCCTTCAGAAACAATTTCCTTTTCAAATTCATTAACATATTTTGGCGTCGTCTCAGAGAAATGTTCTAAAATACTTAAGAAAAACGGTTTTAAAGTTTCATTTAAAACAGATAACAACTTATCCAGATTTTTTATTAAAAATAAAGATCCATTAGATTACAAATCATCAGGTGTATACAAATTAAGCTGTTCTACTTGTGAGTCATTCTACATAGGTCAGACAGGTCGCAAAATATCAGACCGTATTAAAGAACATTTCAGGCACATCTATAACAACACAGATCTTGATCCTCCACCATCAACACCTTCTTCTATCGCCAATCATATATTAATAACGAAACATAGTTTTTCACCATCAAATTCCAAATTGATTCATAAATGCAATAAAGGCCGGAAATTAGATTTTCTCGAGACTTTGGAAATAAGGAAAGCCTTGAAACTGGAAAACAGATCTTGTTTAAATGAACAGAATAACTTCAATAATCCCATTATTAATTCACTATTTTAATTTTTCACTCAAACAAACTTACCAGATTCTCTTTGATCCATTTTTAATTTTTACATTTATAAAATGTTGTTTTTACGAAATCTTTTAAAAATCATGTAACCCTTTGAAAATGTCAAATTTAATTCAAAATTACGTCAATGTCATAATTTTTTATATTCTTTAAGGTAAGAACCCCTCTTGTAATTCATCAATTGTATCATTAATCTCTTGTTAAATTAGGGCTGATGATGGCAGAAGTATTCTGCCGAAACATGTACCATTAGTAATCTTACAGTTATTAAAGTTTGTGGAGTTCGACATAGATATATTTAAATTTTAATTTAGATTTACTCCACTTGGATTTAAGAACATTCTTCTTGTTTGACTATTATTTATTGTCACTGTATTATTGTCACTATGGGACGCACACTACATACCTATTGCTATGACTACTTCAAATATTAAAAAATATCAGATAAATAATCAGTACCTGCTGGCTTAAGGGGCACCTCGATGTCCCATTCCACGCCTTGGTTGTGCTCCCAATCCAAGATCTTTGTTAAGTAATGTGTGTCTAATAATTCGTGGTACACTTAAGAATCGATAATTTTTTTGAAATATCAACTCATTCAGCCCCAATCTTAAGAAAATACAACTCGTGCTGTGCACTCGTTGTATTTTCGTGATATTCGTGGCATTTAAAAAAAAATGTAAAAAAATAAGCGTACCACTTATTATATTCCCCTTGAGAATAAAATTTTCTATTATCCTTGCTTAAACTATTTTTCAACAATTTTTTTTTACAATATTTTTAAATTTTTACACGATGAAAGCAGAACCTAGCGCCTGCAATTTTGTCCGGACTTTCAACATTTGTGACAGTCAATATAAACAAATAATAAACATTTAGACTATTTGCATGTAATTTCGGACCGATTAGGGTAATAAAAGTAAGAAAGTTTTTATAATTATATTTGGTGTGTCTATTTTCAACAAGAATAACAGTTTTCAACACACTTGATCCATAACTTGACTTCGAGTCATTCAACCCTGGGATTCCTGAATTCTCAAACATTTAGCCCATTCAAACTGCATTTCGAATTTACAAATTCAATTTATAAAATTTGAATCCCGAATTTGAAGAATTTTAATCTTTGACAGAGTTGGGAAATTTTATTAATTTTTGAACCATTCAAATGTTGATTTATTTTATTTTCAATTTTTTTTCTGAAATTTGAGAATATGGGCATTTTGGATTGCGAATTTCTCGAATTTGAATGTGTCAATTTTTCATCTTCCAGATTTTCAATTCCTAAATTCATAATTTAAATCGATGAAGTTTTTATCTAGCAAATTTTAGATCGTAGAAATTTTGAAATGGAAGTTCTCAATCTAAAAATTATGAAACGTAGAGTAAATTTGCTAATTTTGGGTCATTCAACTCTTGAATTCCTGCATTTTCAAATTTTTAACATAAAATCCTGAATTTAGAATACATATTTGAGTTGCTGATATATTGAATTACTGAATTCTGAAAATCTAAATTTTAATTCCGACATTTTCAAATTTTTAATCAAATCATATCACTCATATCTTGAATTTGAGAATTTGCAAATTTTAAATGCTTAGTTTTAAATTTCCAAAGTTTTTGAAAGTCAAATCGATGAAATCGTCAATTCGCAAATTTTAAATCGTAGAAATTCTCAATTTGGAAATTTTGAATCGTGAAGATTTGAGATTGAATTTGGAAAATTTGAATGGGGTCGTCCCCCTCAATTTAATTTGACGAATTCAACTATATCATCGCATAGACTATATAACATGAAGCCCTAAAACATGTACTGTTGTTTAATAAAGTTGTTTTGTGAGATAACAGAGCGAATTAAAAATCGCAATTTCGACTAGAATTTTCAAATAGTGTACTTTTACCGCCTCTTGTGACGTCATTTCGGGGGTCAATCTCATTGGTCCGCGCGGTAATCTCACTGCTTGACGTTACCATTTTCATCATACTGAGATGCCACGAAATGTTGGGCATCGTGACAACGTCGCACTACGTAAGAGAGTGAACTCAACCGCAAACCACGATTGGTCACGAGGCCACGACCCGTTTTGACGTCACAGAAAGTCCACGCTTTTCAAATAAGAAAAATGTTTCGCATTTTTTTAATTAGGTAATATTTTTTCGTTTCTGAAAATTGTGGCAATATTTTTTCGTTTCTGAAAATTGTTAAAATCCCGAATTTGGACAATTATTTGACATTTTGAATTCGCAAATTTTCAAAGATAATAACGGGTGTTTTTATAAATTTCGCGTCGAAGTTGGCCATGAATGTTTAACTGTGAACGTGCCATCGAACTGACAATTATTAATTTGACATCTGAATTTATATCTAACCCATTTAACCTCAGTTTTGATTTAATTAAGCCTCATAGTCCTACCTTTTCGGGGTGCAGTGGAACCTCTTCGATAAAATTGGGTTTTTCTGAACTCCACATACGCATGTTTTGTGAATTCACATAACCGTTTCAGTACTCTCAATGAAACCAGGCAAAAAATTGTGGCCTGTTCACATAAACTCATAGTTAGCGCCAACTATGACGCCAAATTTAAAAAAATACCTGTTACAACCGATTTCTCGAACCGTATAACAATAAAACCGTTGATGGTCTATTTCAGGAGCGTGGGTAACAGATTTGGACGCGAGGATCAAATTCTTAGTAAAATGGATCCTGGAAGGCATTCCACCTGTTTTCTGGATTTCCGGATTCTACTTCCCTCAAGCGTTTTTTACAGCGACCTTACAGAACTTCGCCAGGAGATACGTGGTATCGATTGACACAATCAACTTTTCTTTTAAGGTAGGTAACTAAAGACATTGCTAGAATATCACTAAATATGTTTAGGTTCTGCCTTCCATCCCGACTGAAAGACCAAAGGACGGATGTTGCATCCACGGCTTATTCTTAGAAGGTTCCCGTTGGAATCCCAAAATCGAATTGCTGGACGAATCGAATCCAAAAGAGTTGTACACCGACATGCCGGTTATATGGGTGCTTCCTGAAAAGGATCACCTAAAGCCAAGCGGCATCTACGTCTGTCCTGTGTACAAGACATTGACGAGAGCTGGAGTTCTGTCGACCACCGGGCATTCTACCAATTACGTGTTGTCAATCGAGTTGCCAAGTCATCAACCTGAGTCTCATTGGATTAAGCGGGGGGTTGCACTAATATGCGCATTAGACTATTAAATAATTTATTTTTACGAATGTACATATTTTTTTAGAACATCAGTCAATAAGGGTTCATTACAAGAATATTTGTTTTCAATGGCGCAAGCCAAAAACTTTTGGATATTTAACACTTCTCCTGAAATGACTTTCAGAAATTTCCTCTCCTTCTTAACGACATACGCAAATAGTAACCGCTTACTCAAATAATCATCATAGATTGACAAATTTCCAACTTCCACGTATTTTTGAGAATAATTAGAAAACATTTGGAACGACGTCCGCAAACTTTCACCCCTGTGCAAGCCGTGAGCTGGCACAAGAACCACCTGAAAATGAAAACCAAGACCCTCATAAAGTTTAATCAATTCCTGAGTCAGAAAATCGTAAATCTCGTTCATTTTTCCGGCATCATCTTCAGTGGCTGCAAACACGTGAGCGACGCTGTTTTGGCATAGATTAAATAAGTCGCTCCCTTCAGCAGGAGAATATTTTCTACCAAGACTAAAAAATTTAAGGGGTAAAACTGCAGGTTGAATTGAATGTTTGGCAAAATAGGCCATAAATGAGTACAAAGAGCCGCCGCCGACAATATGCAAACGATTAAGTTCCTCAGTTGCTCCAGCAAGAGTGAAAACTTTCGAGTTATCTAAATAGTCTATGCCACAACCCTCAACTACAACAGTTGTCGCAAAGTCCGCGTTGGAAAATTGAAGTAAACCCATGTCTAACAGGTGTTTCTGGAAGTAGTTGTTGATAGCAAATTCAAATAAAGCAGCATCAGTTTTGAGGAAATAAAAACTGGGGTCTGTGTATTCAATTAAGTCATTTGTTTTACCAATACTCATATGACTTTCTGTTATTTTTGGGGAGGGCTTCAAAAATCTGTGAATGACGACTTCTTCATTAATGGGAGTCTTACTGTGCAGCAAATTTGGCAAACTTAAAACTCCCAAGTTTGCATTCTCTTCAACACCATAAGAATAGTCTTTAATATTCTTTAAATCACCCCTCACAAATTTAACATGAAGCAACAACTTTTCAATTTCATCTTTATGTTTCTCAGCATCTTCCTCTTTCAATTTATTAATAAGGCTGAATATTTCATTTCTGGTGACTTCAAGTACATTCTTGTGATCATCAATCATTTTGTAAAAATTCCATCTTTCCTCAATCTTGCTAAAATCAATGTCCAGTTTGCGTGCCTTGATACTATTGATCAAAACTGACTTTTGCTTAACTTGTTCCTCAAAATCAATACATGGTGTTAAAACAACGAAATTATTTGTAGCTTTATCCCCGGTGATGTACAATGCTGAAGAAAATTGACGATTTATAACATTCCTTATATTAATTCTCATAACACTAGCCATTATTCTAGTTTTGCTTTTTTGCTGTTGGGTGCTTTGTCAGGATCCAAAGTTTCAATTTTTCGCTTCTCCGGCGCTTTCCAGCTTCCCAAACCAGCAGCTCGCTCGGATTCTTCGATTGAATAAGGTTCGTCTTCTAAGGCTTTGAGACGTCGTTTGTGCACTTTGGTTCTGAAGTGTTCATGTAATGCTTGGTTGTCAATAAAGTGGCGGGCACAGTGGACGCAGTAAAACTGGGCTGCTCCCGGTTTCTCGTAGTCAACTTCTTGATTTATCAACTGCTCGGCATTTTCAGGCTTCAAATCTTCGTCAATCTGTAGGCAATTACGAAATAACACGTGGACGTTTAGAGGTTAGAAACTCACCTGATCCAAATCCTTGGTTCTTCGCTTTGTTCGCCACTTTTTCTTCAAATGAGTGTCACCGTAGTGATACTTCTTGCGTTTATAAACCATTTAAAAAGGAATTTATTGTTTAAATACGTGGTGATGATTGTGGCTGTGTGAAGGAATGTCAAAAAGGTTGAGGTTAGGTTACTATACAAAAGTCTGGGAAATTTAAAAATGACCATTTGAGACTACGTTTTTATACCATAGCCCACTCTTTGAGCGTGTGTAACATTCGTTTTTTACAAACAGTGCAATATAACACAACAATCTTACATCTAAAATTATCAAGGATTTCTTTACATGGGTATAAACGTCCACTGCAGTGCTTTGAATGGTCAAATTGAAGGTTTAAAGCCCACTCAATGAGAATATTTAAATCTTTATGGTTGCTTCCAGCTTCATAAGGGTTCACTGTTGCAGGGCATTCTTCATTTTTAATACTGGAACAAACATTTTCCACTATAACATATTTACAATAAATGTTATCACCTGGTATACTCTAAGGATTCAAACTGTTCTATCTTTAGGGGTAAATCGATGTCCTCTAGTTCTAATTGCTGGTTACCATCCAATTCTTCCTCTTTGACCTCAATTTTCTTAAATTTAAATAATGTAACTTAGAGGTATCAATTTATATTATATTTACCATAAATGTGAGCATAGGATCATTTCCATCATCTGTGATAGAACTAAGATCATTTTCCTTGTCGTTCTTGACACAAGTAAGTTGTCTTTGTAATATGCTGCCAGTCTTAATAGGTTCTATTCTTCTTATACCTTTGGGAGGACGACGGTGTTTTGGCATTTTAAACTGGTATATTAAAACTGGGTGGTGAATGTGGGACACTGATTAAAAACCCAAAAGGCAGTTAGCTAAAAAGTGCGCATTTTGGAGAACCCATACCGTTAAATGCATATTAAAACTTACAATTTTATGTCGTTGCGGTGTTTTGCCTTATCGTATCCATGATGTGATTATAAAATTATTTGGATTTCTTGTTTCTTGACGTTGTTTTGGTTAGAACAGATGGCGCCCGGGGTGAGGAAGACTTTCTGCGCATGCGCTGCCGAAAGCGGCGCCCTCAACTTAAAAATGTGTTATCACAAAATACACATTAAATTGATTATTGATACGCCAAGCCAAAAATAAAAAAATAAATTGCTTTTCGTGGATTGAGTAATCAATAATATAGTGTTTGTAAATGTCGTTGAAGGGAAACGAACGGAAATTAATAAATGCTTACTCTTTTGAATCTAACATGATGTAAATTTTTTTACAATTATTTTTTAATTTCAATGTTTTACATCTTTTAATAATATGGTGCGTTTTAAGTGTGATCTTACATAAGAAAATGTTTGACATCCCCAATTGCATTTATCGTTCGACACTGTCAAAATTTTCTTGTGTAAACAACACTCTCTGTCATGAAATAATGAAAATGACAGATAAACGTCACACTATTTTTATGAATTTTAAGCAATTTAAAGGCTTTCCGGAGTTGTGTGGAAGGATAAAACGTTGTATTACACTCGTTCCTGTGTAGATTGAACGCTTTACGCCACTCGAGGCTCACAGAAGCACTCGTGGTTTTATATTCCCCCTTGTGGCGTAAAGCGTCGAATTTACACAGGAACTATTCTGATTTATGTTTTACCCTATATGCGGGGATTTTGGTATGTGCTAATCTGGTTTAATTTTTGAGGCACTTTCTTATGGCTTAAACCTTAAATGTTGCCAAACATTTCCTAAACACGCGACAAAGAGAATCACAAAGAAACAAGAAGTTTCTCAATGTTTCTTCACTGGAAACGGGGCTTTAGATATTTTATCGTTTTTGTAAAGATTGAAAAAAAACATGGATAACAAAAAATAACATCATCTTATTACCTAGAAGTGTGAAAAAAATCTGTTGTCGTGTGTCTCACCACTTGCACAGGATTAAAATAAGTAGTATTATACGGAAAGGTGCCAAAAAAAAAAAAAAAGCAAATGTCAAAATAAAACGAAATGTTGTGTGTTTATCTCGCACAAATTATTCGTAATAATTAAATATGCGGGAACTAACATTCCCATAGTAGCAAACGTTTGTCAAAAATGTCAACGAAAAAACTGGGTCACGGTGAATGGTTTTGGATATTTTATTCGATTATTCCGTTTAAAAGGGAGAAAATTGAGGTGCCTCAAGACATTGTAGATGAAGCAGATCACGTGAAGAACAATTTGATGCCACAAAAACTCGGGAACAATGTAAGAAATGATTGACGTATAATTTTAAAGTACTAGGACTTTAAAATTTTTCTTTAAAGTACTAGGACGTTAATGTTCCACTTTTGGTATCAAAAATAATCCGAAAAATGTCACTTTAGATACAAGTATGAAATAAATATTTATATCACAATGCCTATAGATGATGAAAGAAAGGAAAATTTAATACATATCTTCTTCATGGTTTTAAAGTAGGCAGAGCTGTCTGATGACTTCAGAACAAAAATCTTCTGCCTGAGGCATAAATGCGGAGGTTCGACTTATACTAGCAGAACTTCATCACGCCTACTTTTTGAAAAGTTGGGCGAATGAATGGGCAGCGCAAAAAAAGTCTTAAGAAATAGTAGTTCATACATACGTATTTCTCTTACATACAGGATATCCTAGGACTCCCTCCCCAGAAAAAAAAAACTCAACGAATCTGTATGATGGGCTGCTAAAGTGTAGATGTTTCATTCGGTTAAAGAGAATTAATTATAGTATAGTATTCAAACATCAAAATACAAAGTGATATCAAACTTCAAGTCTGTTGGTTGTATTAAAAAAAACGACTTTCATGCGGCGGGGCAACATATGGAAGCTCTTAAAAAATATAAAAAACGTGGCCAAGAGACATCCCTAAAACAGACAGAATCTGGTGGTGATCGTTGATTTTATTGAAGCTTAATTTATGAAACCAAAGGCTTAATATTTAGAAAAAAAAAAAAAAAACGTAATAGACGTTTTAAATCTAAAACGAAATCATTTTATTGTTTTGCAGAAATTTTCAATTTCTTTTTATATTATTTAACTTTTAATTGTTTTAATGTTAATATTTAATGGATTGCAACTCTAGCTCTAAATAGGAAAAGGAAATTACTTAGTAGGGGACATTTTTGCGGAGGCAACACAATTGTTTTGAGACTCGTATACGCTTTTTTGTGAGTTGCGTCATGTTCTATTAATCAAAATATAGCAAAGTAATAAAATTATGACCCAAGTGTCCTGTTGATTTAATAATTAATAACTACTTATTAAAAATATCCAAAAATTGAGAGCGATCAATAAAATGCTCAAAACTTTAAAGCGTAATATTTCGTAATGTTCATATTGAAAATACACCCTGTCGCCCTTAACATCGATGTAGTCCAATCATGTTACTTTATTAAAATATATGACGAAAATAATTTTGTGCTAGCACCCCCTGAGTACGCTCCTGAGCGTCGCCGTCGGAATGTTATCGGTGATGACAGAAATGGACGTTACCGTCTCAGACGCGTAGTTCCAAAAGCGGCTGCAGATGGCGCCGTGTCTGTCAACTGGCATTTGAACTAATATTTTGTGTTGTCAAAACTTTGTGATTTTTTATAATAAAGGCAGCGCGTTGGAGTGCAGCAGTGAATTGGAAAAGTGGTGAGTGCTGGCGGACGAATGTCGGCGGCTTGGGGCAGCTTCGTTGGGGGTTGTTCCGGTGCTGCGTGCCGCTGGTAAAAGCCTCGTTCGCGCCTTACAATAACGGGTAACCGGCAGCCATGTTGGTACTAGTCTTGTCAGGCATCATGGGTTAGCACGGCGGAGTCGTTGGGCTAGAAAAAGTTGTTAAAAATCGTTTTCGGGCGACGCTTTCCCTTGCTTTGAGTTCCCAAACGGTGTATCTTTGAACGTTGGCGTTGGTGCGACCGCGGGTGCGATGGTTCTGCGCATTATTACGGTCAGAGTGAGTGCAACGTCGTGCTAACTGCTAGCGCAGGGAGTCGTCAACTGCCTGGCCAGCAACTGCGAGGAGCGTGAGGTGCAGCAACCCCGGGAAGCGAACGGAGGCCCGGCATGACGTCCTCCGAGTGACACGCGCACACCATGGCGAGGGTCCCCGACACCAACTCCAAGGAGCGCGACACCTTTCTCCGGGACCTGCAGCACTTCCACGAGACGCGCGGGTAAGTCGTGCACTATTTTTACTCGGACGGCGTTCACGTGAGCCCTTTTTTGCAGGACGCCGTTTCGCAGGCCCCCGGTGCTCGGCGGCCGAGAAGTGGACCTCTACCTCCTGTACACCCTTGTGACTGGCCAAGGCGGCTGGATTAAGGTACGTAACTTTGTTCTACCATGTGCTCTACGAACTTCGGAGCAGACGCGGCGGTTGCGGCTTCGAGGAGCGCGCCGTGCCGACTGTGCACCTCGACAACAAGGTCAGGGTTGATGTTGATTTGCTCTTAAGACCCACGGTGCGGATGGCCCAGGAAGCGACCTCCGGTTCTCAATTATTCATTGTGCTTGATAAATCGATAAAGTTTCATTATAACTTTATAGCTTGATATCATTCCATCATTAGCTTCGCATAATTACCACTTTCAATAGACTGTAGAAAAATTTTAGAACGACTCCATCCTGCCCGTTAATTGAATTAGGAGGAACGTAATTATCGGACACAATTGAACACGAACTGTACGGAAAGAGTGTAGATCACTCTTCTCAATCAAGCAACATATATTTCAGGCCCTCTTCTGTTTTTTGTTATTGTTATGCTTCACCAAGTTGTGGCCATTGTCGGTGATTTTTTTTATAATTGCCGCCCGCCAAATGCTTAAAATTGATCGATTTCCCCTCGTATTGATCGATTTCCCCTCGTATTGATCGAGCACTTGATAACAACTGCCGATCAAACGTGGGGTATTATATTCCCGAGACGAAGCGTGAATCGATAAGAACAACACGACTGATTAATGAATGATATCGTTAATTTTTGCACTAGAAATAGTCTGGGAATTGAAGACACATTTAACAACCAATTGGCTAAAAACTTCGAATTCAGTTTGGGTATAATGTTGAGGAACGCTTTATCACAATAAGCAGATCTTTGTCGCAAAACGTGTGGTTCCCAGGTCGTCAACACATTACTTGATGCTTTGTAAGGTTCAAATTCTATAGCTGATTCAGATTTGTTTGTAAATATTTATATCGGCCTCTGAAATTCCGACTAAATATCTTTTACTATTATGCACATCTTCGTGCATCCGTACAAAATTATTCAGTAGTTTTTATCACCATATGGCTAGTTATTATTTGATGTTCTGTAAAGTTGGTTATGCTTTATCTATCTTACATTACATCTAAATTCACGTATGTACGTAAAATTAAACATAAAAAAAAATGTGTGGCACCGGTCAGGTGTCAATTATTTAGTGGTACCAATCCACTTAACTTTGTTTATAAAATATATAATTATTTCCTCAGTTAATTAATTTCCTATTTCAATAATTTTGTTGTGAAATGAAAAAGTAAAAAAATTAGATAAAACACTGCCTCTTCTAAAATAGTACTCACAGCCTAATAAACTAAATTGAATATGAATTGAGACAAAAATGTAGCTGGATATAATTATAAGAACTTACTGTAATGTTTTCAGTCGAGAGAAATATACATTTGTGAAAACTGTACAAATATGTACTTTGAAAACTACAACACATATGAAAAAACGATGGCCTTTACGGCCAGAGTTAATAACGGGTTCGGACCGTGTGTGGTTGAAATTTTGCTTTGAGATAAATAAAATAAATAAATAAATAAATAATAAATAAATAAATAATGACTTTATTAAGGGGCGAAGTCTAGCACAATGCTACTCAACTTAACCCCAAATAAAGTTAAAGTTTATATAAATAAAATAAAGTTTATTTGCAGCAACATATAGTACAAACAATAAAGACATACATCAAGCAAAATACATAACAAACATACAAAATACATAACGCTGCAAAAGGGCACGAAGTCAGTAGAAACACTGTTTTTCATTCGAGCCCAGATGAGCACAGTAACTCATTATGTGAATCCTACCAGAAATAAAACAACTATAATATGTATTTATTGATTATATAAATGAAAAGTTAACATGTCATATGCTATAATTATGCACCCTCCTGTGGAATTAATTGCTCCATCAATTTCTTGGATCCTTGTTTTTTGACTGGGTATTCACGACCATTATCGGTTATACAAAGTTTGGAAGGTCAATAAGTCATCCACAGAATTTATATACTTCAACAATAATAATTCGATAATTTTAGATAAATAAAAAAATTGTATCAGCTGCAGAACTTGCCATTTGTACCAAACACATACTGTAGTTATTATTGAATATATGTATATATAATTTTTTCGTTCACCCCAAGTCACAACACCCATCAGTAAACAAGATACAGGGTTACTTTGAACAAGTGTCATTCCTTGAAAGCCTAAATGGTTCATAAAAAATAAATCTCATGTATATCTCCTTTTGTAAAGTTCATACGCTATATGTATATACGCCATTGATGGCATAACGGATTTTTGCGTCCGCTCAAAGGAGATCAAATTTAAAATGTCCGTTGAAGGGAGATTATATTATTTTATATGTATTAACTAAACTATCGGACTTGGGAGCGGCAAACCTGTCCACGAAGGGAGCTTTCACTGTATGTAGTAACATGATAGCGACTCTATTTATTTTGTTATTGTTGCTATTAATAGGCGAAGACTTTACGTGTTATGTCACAAATAGCGCCAATATGTACATGTTAATTAGGGCGTTGTCTGCATTGATTTTGACGGTTCGTACTGTGTTCATTTCAAATGGAATCTGTCATTAAGATTCTGAAATGGAATAACAAACTTTGGTTCTATAGATTTTGTTACAGATGTCGATACTCACACCAAACAATTCAAAGTGGTTACTTTTACAAACTTTATAGAGGTAAAATCAACGCCGACGACGACGGTTTGCAACTGTACACAAATATAAAAAAACTTGTGAATGAACTTGTTCATCTGGTGTTACTGAATACAGTCACGACTTTTGAAAACGAACACTTTGCCAAGTCTAAAAAAAACAACAGTGTTACTGAAATAATACGATATTAATAACTAATCCAATTATTAAATGTATTTATTAACTTTACAGAGATCGAAAACTAAATTAGTCAAAGGTGGCCATGCGCGAACTGTCGCTTGTCCTAGTTTAATAGAATTATTTATGAAATGTCAGATTTAGTATTGTCAACCTGACATTCATAACTGCGACAAGCGGCTTTTCGTGCATGACCACCTTTGATTAACTTAGTTTTCGATCTTTGTAATTAAAACATTGTATGTACTACATATTAATGTAAATTTAGAATATAAAGCACACCGAGTCATATTTCCGTTATAAATTTAACGATTAATAAATAAAAATCATAAAATTTAATGTCAATGTGTCGAATCCCAATTAATTAAAAAGAAAACAGAAAATTACTGCTGCTGTCTCGACTACGTATATCAGGCTGTTTATAAAAATCGATAATAATAATTTACTGACACGCTTGATGCATATTCGATGATACCACCGTACAATTTTGGATAACCACAAAGATAACTTGATTTTGAGGAAGAGGTTTCTAAACACAAAGTTACAGTGGAAAATATGTAATTGTTTAGTGGCAGGGATCCCAAGAGTCCACGTTGCGACTTATGTATTTTTAATAAAGCAATTGATTCTTTATCATTACACCCCTGAATTTCCGGTTAGTTGCTTTGACGTTTTCCACTCCATTTTCAATTTTTAATGA
The DNA here is from genome assembly GCA_963583935.1 of Diaperis boleti. Lineage (NCBI taxonomy): Eukaryota > Metazoa > Arthropoda > Insecta > Coleoptera > Tenebrionidae > Diaperis > Diaperis boleti. The sequence continues at coordinate 17,285,211 of OY757246.1, forward strand.
GTACATAATAAAAAAGCTTGCTTGTGATGCACCGCTGAATTCAGGAAAAACACCTCTTTCGAAATAACCAATGAAAAGTATGAGATCACATTTAAATAAACATTGACAGGTTTGTGGCTAACGAACCATGTTATTTGGAAATTGTTAAAATCAGATGCTTTGAATCAATAAAATTTACCAAAATTACTCAACAATTTAATTTTTCAAATAACTGTCAAATATGACAGGCAGGCCACACACACTCCTTTGTTTTCCAAGACAGTCTGCGACCTCTCTCAGTCATCCGTTATTTACACATTGTAGGATCAATGAATATTGATTGGCGTATTAGTCTGGATGCGAATGTTTTTATAGAAAATAATTTTCTATTAATATGAAACACAATTATGTACTATTATTGTCGTCGGAGTGATTTTCTAATTTATCATGGTGTGTTAAGGTATCCCGCTTTTTAAATACAGTGTGATTTTGAGACTGACAAGACAAGAAGAAGAAAAAGAAGCACTAACAAATTTATATAAGTAAAGTTCTACCAACTCCTTATAAGTCTACAATTTTTGTATGGCAGTACATATATCTTGTAATTCGAAAAAAAAAAGGTGAAAAAGGTCAGACCGATAGCGACATAATTGTTAATACCATTCGAAAAAAAAATTAAAGTTAATTGCTTAATGTTGACGAACCTTCCTTCTTTCGTGCTTGCCTTATTTGCATTTCTCACTCATATCTGATAGTAGTCGTGCAATATGACCTACAAAAATAGCCATCTCATTACGGGGCAACCTGCCCCATGGTGACGACGTCCACTCTCCAAAAGCGAAACTGCCGGCGGTGGTGGGGTGAAAGCACGTCGCCGTGACCGAGGTCTTCTTCGATAGCGGCGCGTACGAGTGTGTGTCCTATCCTATCGGGGGGCGAGACGAGAGACCAGAGAATAGGAACACACAGACCCTGACCTAGTAGAACGTACCGTGTCCTGCCATCAGTGTGCTGCTGACGGAGGCGGCGTATGCACCGAAATAGTGATGCGCGATCGAGCTCCCGCTTAATATTCTTATTGGGTTGTGGCATAATTTGCGTAGTTTTTTTTCTCTTAGAAGGCTGAAGATTTTTTATTGCTTTACCTCCACTTTGTGGAAGAAGAACGAGGGCCGCCGGTGTCGACACGGGCGTTATTAGTTATGTTTTTTTTACGAGTTCCGAACGGTCAGAACTGGATGGAGATGGTTGGCCTTATATGGGAGTTGGAAAAATGCGATGAATTCGGGACGGTGGTGGATTGAAAAAGCGGAAAATTGAAATCGAGAGGTTGATGGGTACAGTTTTTTTTGGATCGTGAAACTCTTATGGTGGTTCACTTAGTTGTGTTCTTAGTGATCTTTTTATAATTAAACTAGATCTTTTGCATTTTTTGTCTTCATCGTGCACGGTGTCAAAATAAATAAGCTGTCTTTAGGGACACTTTATAATCAACATTTATGGTAGATGTTTTCGTTTTTTTTTTTATCAATCTAAAATTTCTAGTTCCGACCGAAAGCGGTCACATCAAACGGTTTTTTCACCTGCAAACAAATTGGTTTGTATTTGTTCTCAGAATCAGGGATGGCATTTGAGGTTTCGATGCTCACGGGACAAATCGTCCTTCCCCTACCAACGCTCATTCTTCACCTGTTTCGTCGCGATCACGTGTTCAGTCTGTGTAAATATACAGACGTGTCTGCCGGTGTTAGCACCGTTTAAACAAACGAATCTCTTAGGGTGTACCGGCGATATTATCAGCTCTGTTAATTTTTTTATAATTGGACCAAGGAATACTTCAATAAAAAATATGGTACATAATCTATGTATAGAGTGACTTAGAAAAAAACTCCCCGGTGAATTACCTGTCATTAATAGCTGTAGTCCAAGAGCCGACGTATAGATTTACCTACAATACAAATTTTGTATGTGAGAAAGGTTAAACATAGACCTTTCATATACCTATCACTATTTTGGTCTCGTTATAGACCTCTGACGTCACTTCCGGTTGAAGTTATACAATACATCAATGAAATTGACGGTAAAATGCAGGTTTGAATGTCTAAAATAAAATATTATGTAATATGTACTAGGGTGCTGCATGCAACTCAGCCGCAACCCCGGGACACCCCTGTTGAAATGATACAAGCTTTTCTTGTTTAAAAAACCGAGTTGGATGTAGCACCATGCATTATTTATTTTAGACAACTTACACTTTGACGTCAATTTCATTGATGTACTGCATAACTTCAACTTCAAATAAAGGTGGCTCCGATTAGATCAATGTTTGTACTTTATAACATAAAAAATTTTCCGTGTATCTTATCCATTGGAAATCTACCTATACGTCGGCTCTCTTGACTATTGCGAGGACTACTGGTATGCTGAAACCTTGTTCGGTTCCTTTGTCCTATGGAATTCCAAGAAACTCATGGTTTACACAAACATAAAATCATATTAGAATGAGGACTAAAAGAAATAGAGATTTTTTAAATATAAAGTTAACACAACGTTAACACTCAACAATAAACAATCTGTTTTTTTTTCTTTAATTTATTTTCCACACGTTAGATCCATATACAGTAGAGATCATGGTTGTTTCTTATAGTATTTTTGTCCTTTTATTATTCATTTCTGTTTTTTGTTTTAGTTGTTTTTTACTGCTACTTCAAGGTTAAATTTGAAACCGTAACTTCTTCAACAGTCGCTCAGAGTTTTTATAGAACTTACTTCAACGCTAACGTTAGGTCGTTAAAAAGTTATTGACCATCGAGAGCAGAAAGTACCAGTCAGTATGATCCTGGAGACAATTTACATGCTCTGGTTGTCAACCTTGTCAACTGTCGTTAGGTTGTCAAAACTCCGTGCTTCATGAGCAATAGCTGTCACTAATTGTCACTTTTGACAGTAGTCAAAAGAACAAATTCATCAGCACAAAATGTCGTCCCAGTATTTACTGCTCTCGGTGGTACCTACTTCGTCTTTTGCCCATTTATTATTAGGCCTTTTATCCTGGTTTTTCTTTTCTTCTGTCCACAACCATTCTGCAATGACAACTAGGTGGCAGCTAGGAGAACAGAACATGAGAATTGACAATTTAGATGAACTGCCACTATTTATGAATAACCCGCAGCTTTGACAAGCCAACGACATTAGATAGCTTGCATAAGACAATAAGTGAATTATGTGATTTTTGTCTTCATTTGGAAGTTTCGAGATGAGATGTTATTCGGGCCGCACAAATATTTTTTTTCAGCAGTCTTTTGCAGTTGTTGTTTGTCCATGACCTTCTAAACTGAAAATATTGTGCTGTTTTTTGATTTTTTAAATTTATCCACAGCTCAATTTTTTGTGGGCTGTTTTGTTTTGCTTCGCGCTCTAGCCGCGATCGAGTTCAATTCGTCTTGCGCTCGATCTCGAAAGTTCCGCCTTCGGGTGCCCCGTTTGTCTTGAACATCCGGAAGAATCCGACCCCGAAATTAACGGTGCGACCTCGCTGATTGCATTTCGCGAACTTCGTCCCCTCCTCTGCGTACGCAATTTTTTTCTTCCAAGCCACAAAACATCGTCCTCGTCATATGTAACGCGATCGCTTCCTTTCAACGCGAACGGCAAACGAGTTTCTCCGACGTTATATAGGCATATTATACACGACGTTTGGGTCGGTGAACTTGGCCCCCGTACCAGCAACATCGTATGGTAGCGCGAAGTTCGCTGCGGGTGTCGGCAAGCTGGCAAACCGATGTTTATTATATGCCCGTTTCTCGTCGCATCTCTCCCTTCTCCTGTGTTCCGTTTTTGTTTTCTCTTCGTCCATCTCACGAGAGTGTAACGATCGCCTTTCTTTGTCTCTATGACGGGACGGTTGTATAAGCGAAAGCGATGTTGTCGCCTTTGATGCGACGTTGCCGCGTCGGCCGACTGACTCAGCGCTTATGCGGTCCGTCAAGGACGGACAGTGGGATATTTTTTGGGCGACGGCTGCGGAAAGTTACGTAGGACGCCGGAGGATTGTAAAGAAAATAGGAATTTGATTGGTCGTGAGATGCTTATAGTCCGTGAAAGATTACACTAATGAAGTACTCCGCGAGCCCCCCGGTGTGGAGACACGTGTGACAAAATTACACTAATTTTGCTCCACACAAACAGTGCATGGAGTTTGGATAACAATGAGATCGTCCCAACTTCACCATGGACAACCTGATGTGATCACTTCAACTTGTCAATCTATCAATTTTAAATAACGTCATCTTTTTATGGTAACATTAATACATACAACAAGAATTAACGTTTTAATTAAGGACTCGGGGCTCACGAAACACCCTCTTGATGATGTGATTAACTGGCCAGGATGCACCCCCCCGACCGAAGGGTAACAAGGTATTTAATGTAGTCGCCACCTATCTGTCCAGAAATAGCAGCAGTTCAATGGTTTTACCGAACCTGGGGGTAATTACCTTCGCGGGGGTAAAACATCTACAATTCGGGGGTAATAATAAGAATGGTACTTAATATGGTAAAAAAGGACACTCCTAAATTTACACCTTTAATTATTACATTAACGATAGTCAGTTTTAAGGTTAAATTATTATTTAGAATTAAATTTTAATTACTCAAAGTACTTACCTACACTAACGTAAGAAAATTATTAATAAGACTATTTGTAATTGCAAAGAATTGTTTTCTGGGATAACATTTTTACTTTAATTAATCTAATACTTGAAAACAATATAAGTATTAAATTAAACAATTAAGTATTGTTAAAAAAATATTTTTTAATATTTTAATAAAATAATTTTAATAAAAAAAAATATGTACATGAGCGGGAATCGAATCCTGAGTATCCGGACGAAAAGCAAAAACGTTATCAGGTTTCTACGCCAACGAGTGTAGTCGAAACATCACATTGGTATATAAGCTGCACTTACATATTCAAAGCTTTTCCCTTGTTGAACTGTCACAATCTTTGAGTTCTTGGCCTTGTTCTTCAACTTGTGGACAGACTCTGCCCAGGCACACCAACTAACAAGGTTGATGTGAGTACTAACATTTAAAAAACATTCCACCCTGTAACCCGATCGGCCAGGTTTTTTGCAGCCGGCTCTTGGACTATAATAGCATTTTGCTGGAGGAAAAGTTCATGGCAACTATTCTTTTGTCCATACATATTACATATTTGTAAATAGCTATTTTTAGTACTAGTGAGCAAATCACGAGTCCAGAAGTTGGGCGCACGAGCCGTAGGCGAGGGCCCCAACTGGATGAGTGATTAAATGCACGTTTGCTCATGAGTGTAAAATATGATTTTTTCCACAATCAAACTACAAAACATTATCAAACACAAAATATCTATTCATTTCAAAAAATTATTACATATTTAATATTATTTTCCCAGAATCATTATACAAAACATCAAATGCGAAATACTTATTTGTTTCACATTATTATTTTTTATTCGGGTGTTTACAAATTAATTGTACAGTTATTAATAGTACCAAAATGCACGTGAGGAGTATTTGTTGTGATATGCTTGTTTTTGACTTTTGAATCCAAACCCTGCAGATTTTTGTCTTAAGAAGGCTATTAATTTTGCAAACGTGTTAATATGAATGTTTTGCTTTGCTAAAGTAGCCCTGAGCATGGAATACTGCGACCAGAGTGTCGACGGTTTTAATGATTTAGCTTTTTCTGCGAAAAATGCAAGTAGAACATTATCGCTAATTTTACCAACTTTGTGACTTTTCACCCATTGTATAAAAATTGATTGTTTTTCATATTGCATTCTGGACTTTGTCGGTAGGAGATCCAAACTTGCATTTCTTGCAGTTTCCGTAATGTCAGGTGGAGTATTTTGTTCATATTCTGAGTCCGTATCACTATTTTCCATTACTAGCATTAGCTCAACAAGGGCAACCGACACACGGCAAGGCTTTTAACACTTTTATTCAGCTTTCATTTAACCAAAGCCCGACGTTGGACAACTTAGAATAACAACATCACCTACAAATGACAATTGACATCAGACAATTGTGATAGATTCAGTACCAACACACAAAGGATTAAGCATGAATCTCCCCAATAGTTTCTAAGCTTTCAAGAAACAATTTTAAGTTTTTTCGTGAATTCAAATGTAAGATGACAAGATATACATTTTATGATGTCGTAAATTTAACAACGCAATTATTTTAATATTGCAAAGTAGTTTTCAAGCAAATTAAGGAACAAAATTTTTGGCTCCCTCTATTGACGATTTTTAAAGCAAGAGTGAGTAAAAATCTTTTAATCACTAGTGATTAAAACATCTTTTTTTCACTAGTGATTAAATTGCTTACTTTGCTCACTCTTTTCAGTGAGCAAACAACATCAAAATTAAACGATTGTGGAAAAATTTATTTTTGTTGAAATCAAAAAATTTCCAATAGATAAATTACATAATATTATGTAAATGTCAAATCAATAAATTACAAAGTAAGAAACATGATGTACAATATTCAATAAAATGTAATGACAACTATTTCTTTAGGGTTTCCTATCATTATTGAAAATTGAAGACTTTTGCTTCTAATTTGTAGACTCAAAGGTTATAAATTGGTTTAATATCGGAAGACTCTTGAAAACTCCTAAGTACAGGTACCTATAGGATCGTTCGTTATCTTGTAAACGCAGAGTATTTCCGCATCCAAATCTAGTGGTTTAGGGATTTCTTGGACCCTCTGTGCACTATCGCAAAAAATATCCTAACTATCCCTGTACTTTTGTACTATTCCCTCCATTCAAAGTAATCCGCGCCGTCAAACTTAGCACACTAGGTGTTGAAACACTGACCCTCTTCCACGTTATATTTTTAGCCTGCATGCAATGCCATCCACCTCCTCTCGTTGTCGCCGCTAACGAAACCTGACGATACCATGCCGCTGGTTAATTGCGAGGTTGTCGCAACGTGACGCTACGAAAATCAATAAACTCACATAATGACATCAAGAGATGTGAGGAGATAACCTTACGGCTGCCAGGATTGCAATAGGTATTATTGGAAGCGATCGGAAGAAATGGATAACGTGTGATCGTTCGCTTGGAGTTTGCGGCGACGACGATGCGCCGAATCCTACTGTCGCAGGTATGCGTAGACGCGATCCTGCTAACAGGACAGCAGGAATTTGTCGCAGGTCAACAGGAGGAATATTACTCCTGAGAAATTCCCGCGATATTGCGACGACGTGGGGTGTAGGCATATCGATAAGTTCTTACTTGATGTGTTCTTATTTCTTTTTCTCTAGAAATCGGTTTAGCATTAGTAAATAATGGAACATTATGTATTAAGAATAAATAAACTATCATCAAAAGTCAAAAAATTGATTTTCTTCTTCTGATCATCATTACACGTAACAAACGATATACCTACCTACAGAGTGGTCATTCTTTTTTGTCCAGCAAACTACATGCAAAGATCATTTGATGCTTATATGTATATTATTAACTGTTCGTGACGTAACAGCCTGCTATACAAGTGTTGATTGAAAAATTGTGCATCGGAGTGAATAATAGCGAATAATAATTGATATTACTTAATCGAAAACAGGAATGTTACTAAGTGTAGCTAGTGTCCTTATCGATTGGTTAAAACGCACCTAATATATGTACATAGTAAAATATAACGCTTTCAATATATTAAAAACTGTGCTTTGAAGCAAGTAGACAGTTTCAAAAACTACCGTAACAATTTATTTACAAAGTAATATCTGTTTTTGTGGTTGTACTGAGTTTATCAATCAATAAATCAAGTGCGCGTTGCAAAATTTCCATGCTTATTTAATACTTAATGAACAAGGTATCATAAAGTACCTACTTGATATACATACCAGATTTTATGAAAATTACTTCTTTAAAACCCCAGTAAACGAGGCGCTATTGCTTGTCCTTTATTTTATGACGTCTGTCAAATGTCAAATTTATTAATCCACAACAATTATTTCAGTTTCCAAAGTTCTCTAATAAATGGGTAAACACTCAAACACAACAAAATTATTTTGCGCTGCCCCCAGGGCTAAATACATGTCACAATATTCAGTAGTCGCGAATTACATTTTTTGAAATAAATAACAAAATGAAAATTATTAACTTGTTATGGTAACGTTTTGAACCTTTCCCGTGTCGCCACCTTCAAAAACCATTTTTTCTTCATAAAATTTGTTAAATTTAGCATTCTTAGTCTCGGTTTCTTGCAAGAAAAGATAAATACCTTTTGCTATTATAGTATTACATGTTTGAATTACTTCTGTAGCAGATAGGTCAGTTTTTAAAGTGTTAATTTATTAGTTTTGAAGATGTCTTAATTTGCATCTAGTTAACTTTGGAATTTTTTTACATGTAACTTTTTCTGTGCCGCTTTATTATTTTTGCATTTGCTAATTCTGTCAATAACGCATTGGTTGTCAATTACTTCAATTCAATATTATTTTATTTATTTGAACAAAAAGCGAGTTTGGAAGCGCACAAACTGTCTTGCAACATCACGTCCATCAAATTATAGAAAGATTTTAGAAAACGTGAAGCTCATTGAAAGAAAAATCTACTGGAAATCCGCAAACTAACCAAAATGACGTTGGACAAGTGGAAGCGCTTGTTGAAGAGAATCCACATTCGTTAGCAGCTGATGTGTCCTTTGGCACTGTTCGAAGGATTCTGAAAAACCGTTTGCACATGCATCTCTATAAAGTCTCTTTAGCTCGTTTTAATGCCAAAGTTAAGTTACGAACACTTCCCGTCCTTTTGAACCTTTTCTTTTTAGACTTTCCTCAAAATATTTTTCTTTTAATTTGGATTTTAATAATATTTTTGCTCATGCTAAAATTCATAAAATGTGAACAAGCGCAGTGTTTTAAAAAATTATCCTATTTTACTAACTTGACAGAAGCTTCACGATAAACGAATGTCGAATAAACGGTATTGCCAATGTTGGGTATGTAAGTGTGAGCCCGCGTATAGAAGTTTCGCTTGAAAAAATTATTTCCATAAACGTACTTGTACAATTTTGTAGATCGTCGGGTATTATTGGGGATTGTAGATGCTAATTACATACTGTGAAATTAATTAGTACGTCATTGTACAAAAGCGTAAAACTACCGAAAAAGCTTCAAATATTTACAAAATAATGTAGAAAATAAATTTTATGAACAAAAGTTTTCTTTAAGGTAGGAACAAATGGATGGCTATATTAATTCGTGAAGATTTGGAACTATGCTTTAATTATTGTAATAGAAGAGAACCTTGGCAACACACCAAGGACAGATCTGAAATTATATTCATCTATAATAAGTGTGTTAATGTGTGGTATCATGTAATTAATTCTCTACTTTTTATGCGGAATACAGTCTGTTACTCTTTGTCTTTTATTTGTCATACATCTGCCAATTTTCGTTATTGTGTTGCTTGAAGCTATGAACACCGGTTTTTCCAGAGATCCACATTCATTATACATACGACTAAACTAATAAATGCCGACGCTAGTGCTTCATTTTATCATCCCAGCTTTCTATTCATGACATAAAATCTGGTCCTTCAAGCCGGATATTACTCAATGAGCTTTGTTGCCAAAATGCTTGAATCATCTTGTAGAATAATTTTATTTATGTATTGTTGCATGTTGCATTTGTGTTGCTACTACAGGATACTAGGCTTTACACTGCTCCTGGTGGTATACAATTCAACATATTCCGTATAAATATGGCCCTTACTTTAGACTTTTCATTTGGCTTCCACCAATTAATCTAATGAAAATTATAATAATATTTGTATTAATGTATGTATTTTTTATTAGAAGAAGGTAAAATATTTTTTCGAGTAGGTACGGTAGAACTTTGATTATTATCCAAAATACAGATTCCGGATTGGTATTTTAAATAATGGATACTTTTAAATTGGTTTGCACCAAAAGAGAACAGTCCTCATTTTGCTTTATATTAAATGTTTCCACCAAAATGTTTAAATCTATAAATTAAAAATGGTTATTTTTAGATCTTCATTTTTTATTTTTGCTGCAATGCGCAACCATGTCTTATTAATTAAACATAGAAAGCAGTTACATTATGCTGTCGTTCAACATAGCTCACAGATGTTTGAAAAGCTTTCATTATGAAGGATTAAGAGAATTTCGATTTGAATTGAATAATTTATTCCTCATATTTATTAAACTTTGGTTTCGTAGGTCCACAGCTATTGTATTGTGTCTTGCAAACTACCCAGTACCTAATACATGGATGTGTATTTTAAGGTTGGGATAATCCATGAAACTTAAGAGATTTTTCTTTGACACAAACTTATAAGTAGGTACTATTGTGGACAAAGAATTTTTAACGTTAACTTTCTGTCGTTTTAAAAATCATCATTGTAAATCACCCCTTATTGTCATTCTGACTGATGTTTAAATTAAAATTTAAATACATATTATATTCAAGTCAAACTCCACAAAATTTAATGAACGTCAATTACAATAGGAACATGTTGAACATGAGAAAACTACTCCCATCTTCAGCCCTAATTTTACAAGACATTAATTTGACTAATGTTTGTAAATAAATTTGAAATTTTGAATTTTGGAAGCATCAAACATCTTGCGGTGAACAAGACGAAGCTAAAGTAAGAAGTAAGGTCAGTTTTTCATAAGGCCAAAGTTACACCTGAATGTCAATATAATTTGAAAGTCGTTTGAAATTCTTTGTACGAAATAGTACATAATATATTATGTAATTTATATTATTTGGTGGTTGTCAGACAATATGTTTAAGGACACCCAATGCCAGCATAATTAATTTCTAATTTAATGTTTATGTACAAGTGTTCTATTAATTATTTTTTCGCTATTGACAAGATTTCGCTGGAGCGTTTTTTACTAGCATGTTTGTTTTCTCTTTATTAAACTGCTGCCCAATGACAGGCATCAAACGGTTTCACTTGTAAATAACGAAGCTTAAAAAACACATTTATCGAGGCCGTCGTTTAAGCTGGAATAATGTATTTAAGAATCAGCTGGTGCGTACAAATACATATTATCTATTGAAACGTCAAGCGGTCATTATGATAACGAATAAATTTAATGAATGTACTGAGACTGATAGCGAAAAGTGAAATATAGCTTTTTGACCCTAGCGGTTTTATATCAATCTGTAATTTATGATTCAATGATTATGAATTCAATGTTTTTCCACTTGTACTTTCTCAATTCTTCAAGCTTATACCAAAAAACCATTTTTAGGATTCGAATAAAAAACTCCGTGTTTAAACTGATTCAACCATCGACATTAATAATTTGTAATATGTAGTTGTAATTTCTGGAAAAAGTCTAAAGTTTTGTTTTCGATCGCTTCGTATGCCTAAGCAGATAAAAAATAAAGTTACTGGTTTCAAGTATCGAGTATTTTTCCCTGTCTACTAATGGACAGTTGAGGTATAATGCGGATTTTTTTTAACAATGTCGCAGGACCAACGGAACATTTTTTTTTCATGGGGTTCATTCGGCAGCGCAGACAATGTGGTCATTTTCAATCAAATTTAAATAATCATATGCACGACATGCTGCACTGCGTGTGGTCGTATAATTATTATCTTGCATAAAAATGAAGTCACCGCCGACAAAGGAGCCAAAAGGCCTTAACACAGAATATCTTGAAACAAAGAAATGCCATATTACACTAGAACTGCGACCGCACACTCGCCGAGAATGGTCCGCGAGAACCTACAATAAAATCAAATTCAGGTTATTTCCGTATTATTTCCCTTTGGTTCTGGGCAAATATGTACCGACACCCACCGGAGAAAAGTTCGGCGAGAATGTGAATAAAACTATCCTAAAAGCTGCAGTTTTTGATTTTATCGAATGGTGAACTGAAAGTCTTCTTCTGAAGAAGAACGTACGCTGAGCTATAATAGAGATGATTATTATGGGTCCCTAATTAAATAGGTTAACCCCGATGTTACTGTTGTCTTGCAAATTTGGATTCTTCTCTGGTTTCCGAATTCCTGAAACATAGTATGATGTATAGAAAAAATTAATTAATTTAATTAGAATTAAAGAAAGTTGTTTGGTTGAAAATGTTGATGTTACAGTTGGACCAACAATAGATTACAACGACAAGCAAACTCTTTACGTTTACACACAAACCTTTAAAGTAAATTAAATTGTTTAAATTTTAATTACATAGTTAGACACTTAATCGGGTTAGGTAACCAAAATGTTGATGGGGAAAAATGTCATTGAACGTGTTGCCAGTGTTAGGCAAAAATATAACATGTAATACGTAATTATGTTACATTGAAATACATATTCGAAGTTTTGAAACATTTAAATTATTGTGACCATCATTCAATGGCAATATTTCTTCCGTAATACCATCCAAGCAACCCTACCCTTATGCAACACGATTTTTAAATATTTGGATCTGAACCTACGGAGAAGGTGTCCAAGCCCCACGTCCAAATATTTATTTATTTTCTTTTGCAGGTCAACTCGAAGAATGGTTGGTCCGAGATCCTGGAGCAGTTGCGTCTTTCCAAAGACTGCGTCAACGGCAGCGTCGCTCTCAAGCAGATTTACCTTCGGTGAGTAACGGCGATCTCTGACCTAGTGCACACGCGACTGTCGATATTTTCCTCCGTTCTTTTCTCTCGCCCAACACCTACTGACTACGAGTGCACCACCACCTCTAGTTGTGTGACGGCGGGCGCCGCGAGACGCTCACTGCTCACGTGGTGCGCTCGTTCACGTGGCCGTCTGTGTTGTTGTGTGTATGTCCGCGTGTCGTAGGTCAGTGACGGTTCCGGCGTGACCCGCGCCGTACCGTGTCTCTATCACTTGACTCCCATTGCGAGAGCTTTTAAACACCGTTAATGTTGTGGGCAGGTATTTGGATCGTTGGGAGAAGGTGCACTTCCTGGGGGAGGAGGCGGATCGAGGCAGCGACGACGACGAGGAGAGCAGGCATAAGAGGTGGTCGGCCAGGGCGTTGCATTCGGTGCCGCTGACCTACAATTACAATCAGCATGCAGTTGGAGGTAAGGGTTTGATCTAACATGTTTCGGGTATTTTTCTTTGAAGATAACTCAAATTAGGTTGTCTGGTCGGATGAATGCGATAGCACACGGATAGCACGAAATAAAAGACGGCAAGAGTGAGCTGTGTCAAAATTAGGACATCCTCAATTTTGATTGGTGTTTGCGAAGGGTGCGTGCAGCAATTTGAGTGGTTTCTAGGGTTCTAAACATTGCCACCATTACATTGTTATATTCATATAAATGTTAGGTTGCCATAGTGTTTATCTTGCCGTGTGTTTTACTTGACATTGAACATTACAAGATATGTACAATTTTTGTATCTTCTATCAATTGAGGCATTTGTATACGCAAAACCGTTTGTGTCGTCGTTTTTCGAGGTTATCGTACTTGACACGAAAATTAAATAAAAAAATATTCAAAAATCAAGTTGCTCTGAAATCCTGTATGTAGTTGAAATGAAAATATGAATAACTTTTTAATTCGCTATGCCCATTTTCGTTTCTCCATTTAAAAATAACTTGCTATACAATGATATACAGTGTAACCTTGATAATCCGGATCATTAAAAATCAGAGCGATCCGTAATACCAAAAAATTCGGATTATTGAAGCAACATTTTTAATGCGAACCTCGAGAAAAAGTACAAAAACGATATAGATTACATGGCTTTCGCAGATTTAAAGACGTAAAAACTTGCCTAGATATGTACGGGTCCTTTGCCTGTCAAATTATGATTGGTTAATCCGCAATAAAACTGAATCCGGAGAGGTGTAAGCAGGTGAGTTCCGGATTAACATACACAGTTGTGATGCAAAATGTGTCCGGATTACCAAAGAATCCGGAGTATCGCGATCCGGTTTAACAAGGTTGCACTGTATTTATAAAATCACTTCCAAAAGCTTTTTTGCTGTCAAATATGTATTGTAATTACAACCTTACAAAACAAGTATTTTATGCAAGTTTGAATCATTCGCTCTGTTTCTTATTATGGTTTCTGATGATCATGGGTTTAAAATTCAGTGTTGAACCGCTAAATGAAAGTTTTCACAAAGTGACAGTTACGCAAATAAAATTGGCATTTTAAACAAGGTTTCATGGACACCAGGATTTTATAAAAATATATTGGAGTTTTATTGAGTCAATTATTTTTTATTTTTTTCCCAATAATTTTCGGTAAAACGGTATTTTAAATACACCGTTGAATAAAGCTAAACGCTTTTAAAATACAGTTGATTTTTAAATTCATACGGAAAAAATCAACGTCACTACGTATGTATTGAAACAAATATTTAAATGAAAAAGATACCATTTTCTCAAACACCTGTATATCTCAGTATACCGATTCTCGCCATATTTTTGTCTGAACTGAAAATGATTTATTTGTAAGCAGTGGATATTTAACAGCAACTGTCAAATTTTTCCGGCAAGTAGTTCGCAATATTTTTATTCCAATCGGTCAGTAATAAACTGCGTTCCAACTTCAAAAGAGCTTGGAAAATTACCAATTCCCCACCTCCAATTCCAATGATTGCTAATAAAGGCAATCACGTAACTGTTTCTGCAGCCTCGGGGCAACTCGTGAGCAGGTGACACATACAAAATTACGATTACAAATTACTCTTAGTGTGATTTAATAAATTTGTGTAATGGTACAAATTTCAAAAAATCATTTGATATTTATCTGACAAATAATGTCAATTGTTGCAGTACTTACTAAGTGCAAACATTTCACTGAAATGAAATGTTGCAATAATAAGTTCAACTTAATTTAATTATTAAATTACGAATACCTAATTGTGAATAAAATAGGATAATACAGGTACGCCTCTCGGTAAACTATAGTTCTCTCGACAGGAATGGAATACTTTCCGCCTCATAATTACTAGCAGAAAATTTAACCACAAGTAGAACTCATCAAAATAAAAAATATATATCCATCATTTTTTTCTCAAACGCTCCCTTACGGAGTTAAAATTAAGAATAGTTTAACCCCTAAAACCAATACCCGCCTAAGTTCATTTATTGTGAGGAATACACAAAAATTTTACCCGATCGGCGAATCGAAATAAAAATTGTTTAAATGAAAACATGTACTAACCTATAGAAAGCACCGGGGGTATAGTGATATAGGGAAAATAAACGAGTGCAAAATAAAAAACCTGCTTATAGACAAACATGCTTCGGCATTCTTTGATTAATTATTAGCGGCCGAACTTTGAAAAGCACGTGTACAAATCGGAGAGCTGGTTTTTTATTTTGCACTTGTTTATTTTCCCTATATCACTATATCTCTGCCGCTTACTATACCATAATATGCATAATATTGAAGTAGGTTCGTCTGTAATAATAAACTCTCTACGTGTACGTGCGGTAAACGATACATTTAATGTTGACACACCGACACTACACATCTTCGAATACTTAAAAATTTCAGGTTCAATTTCCAAATCGCGACTACATCTGGGACGTCCGAGACAAGCGGCGGACTTCATTTGCATTACATAACACTAACACCTTAGAAAAAAAAAAAACATTCTGCCGGCGCGACAGAACTGATAACTAAAATTTACTATCAACGACAAATTTTTTGTCCCAAAAAAGTTAGAAGGTATTTACCTCGTTCTGCAAAAATTCTGTGATGCATTCAAGTTCATTTAGTCATAGGCGGAGGGTGAAATAAGGGGTCAGAAAAATGTTCAAAAAAAAATGCGGATTTCAGCAAAGTGGTAAATAGAAAAAATGTTTATTTTGACGAGTTCTACTTGTGGTTAAATTTTCTGCTAGGACTTCCATAACACCCTGTATACCTTCACATTTCACGTTTTTTTTTTTTCAATATGTCAATATTTCTGCATCACCAATAGAAAAATATTCACGAGATCTTTAATTGATTGAACGGGAAATTTAGAAAGTAAAATTTCTCATCCATTGCAAAGGATTTTTTTAAAGGTACAATTACTGAACAATTATTTGGTAATAGATTCAGATAAAAATGTTGGTTTATTTTTCTGTTTATTAAGTTGAAGCCATTAAAATTGTATTGTTACCAACTTAAATTTTTAATCACTCAGTATTATAACTGTGAAATTAATTCATTCTTAAATTGTTAGACAATGAGAAAATTGTATAATAATAAATTATATTTTAAAAATAGTTTGTTTTGTGATGTCATGTCGACCTTGCAGTGTTCGTGGGAAACTTAAAATCTTAAAGCACAATTTGTCTTATTTAAAAGATCAGAATTTTTATCGATCATGACTTGTTTTGTAAAAATAAAATTCCTACTGAAGTCGATTTTTAGTTCTTTTATAAAAACTTCTGGTAGAACAGTAAAAAAAAGGAAGAAAAAAACATATTTTGAATGGAAATAGGATTACATACCTATAGAAGTTTCGAAGGAAATAATAAAAGATATTTGTATGCAGTAATTTGATTTAATGTCAGACGACAAATTCCGCCTGTTTGAATAATTTTATAAACTCAAATTAATCAAATTAATTTTCAAAATATTTAGTGCTATTTTATTTCACTTCTTTTGAAACCCGTCTAAAATAAATAATTAGGGTGTTATTTTTGATTGTTTACTCCTATAATTTATAATTATCTAGAAATTTTTGCTCAAAAATAATGAGGGGAGCTAATATTCTCAGATTTTTATTTGTAAATGCAAAATTCCTGTCTCCATTATAGGGAATTATTTCGTCTGCTTATAGCTGTCAGTTTGAAACGTCAACCAGAAGATCTAACAATAACCATAAAATGACATTTAAAAAATGAGCAATCAAAGACATGACTTTTTTCCACCGCCTACTCAGAATGGAAATTTAAAGAATCGCACAACTTATAGACAACTTAATGTTTATGGAAAAACTAATAATGCAAAAGTAAACTTCAGAATAATAACATTGACAATACATATTCTTTCATTTAGAGTCAGAAGCAAACACAAGCATGTTGAAATTAATGTTAATTGTAACATAAATACAATAGGATCAAACCATGGTTCGTTAAAACAGTAAAGAAAGTGCTGCATCATGTACTTCGGATAATGTAGTTTTATTTACCACTCCAAAAGAACCACATAATTGTAAAATCGTGGTTATGAATCATACAAAACTTGTTATACTATAACAAAGTTCTGGCGAAGCAGTGACTTATCAATGGGCTCTAGGATTAAGTGAAGTGATAAATTTAAAAAATGATGTTTGTTTGGCTGGGCAAACGTCATTTTAAATTAAGTTGATAAGCCAACCACAAGTTTACCAATTTTGATTAACTGTATTGTTGCCAACTGAAAGGTTTAATTTTGATCAGTCTGTCTACTTTAATTGGCAGAGTTCGAATAGAATGAATTATTAAAATAATAGATGATATTTTGATGTATTCATACAATTATTTTGCAAAACCTTTGTTGCGATTTTTACTCCAGGATCTCTTCGTTTTCATATTCACCAGTTAGTAATTTACACATCAAGTGCCTCTATTACATATTAACGTATATGGAAAAGCACTTCTTTATTTTCATTCTAGTCTAACGTTATTGATTTTGATGGTTTGTAAAGCTTTTGTTTTGTCTTTTATATGTTGTAATGACAATTCATCTCTTGCCAACTCTATTAAAAAAGACTTTTTGTTTATTATCATGTTTGTGTTCATTTCCAACGAATACTGCTCTTGTCCTTGATCCTGTAAATAGAACAATGTATTTCCATATATGTATCTAGTTGTTTTAATAAAACAACATGCTTTTAATGTCATATGTGAAAAAATAATATAATAACCTTGATGAATTTATGACGAGGCTATCTGTTTTACAATTTGGTAACAAGATATATAAATAAAGAGCTTAAAAGATAAATGTTATACTCTGCTGATTAATTTGGTCTTTTGGTAGTTTATGAGACATCAAAACTGATGATAGTACGACAGTCACACTGGTGAAAATTTTGGATCTGAATAATTCATCCTTCTGTGTGTGTTGTCACCGTTGAGAATAAAATTTTAGATTGTGGTTGGGTTTTCTTAAGAAACGATATTCAGTTACATACTATAGGTATCTACAGTGTTTTAGAAGTAGGTACCCAAAATTTAACCCGTTGGAGGTCTTCAAGGTTTCAATTTTTTTTTAAATAGAAAACATTGGTAATCTAGCCTGAAACATTAGAATATACATTTCACAACCTGTAGATGGCCTTGGAATATTCTTCTACATATTTTTATTTATTGTTTTGGTTTAATCCAACCACTATCTAACGTTGTAGTGTGTAAAAGATTTCACATGGCATATATATTGTCTTGATGTAAATGAAGATCATTCATTTATAAATTGGTGTGTCAAAAATCAACTTCCCACTTCCAGAATGTGTGGAAGTGTCAAAATCTGTGATAAGAAATTGCTACAAGCTGATTCACTCTCTCCCAAGCATTCTTCATTGTTTCATTATCATATGAATTTATGGCTGGTAGACACGCAATTTTTTAAAATGCAAACCAGCCAGGTAAGTGTTGTAACTGGTTCACGCTCGGCTGTTGTACTTGGAGTAACGGTTATTATTATTAAACTCGCTATTCATTACCTTGAGCATTTGTTTGAGAGCCAAGCCGAATGTGTTTTTCAAGCTCGAAATGACGGATCTCATAAAAATATCCAATTTCGAATTCCTCGAAATCCTCGTTTAAATAAGAAACGCCGGCGTTGGAAACAAGTGTATTTTTATCTTCGCCACATTGAAAAATTGCACCGCCAGACGAACGTATTTGTCTGTAATTCCGTCACCCTGCGGTTCATTGTTTGAGGTGTGAAGGGATCAATCGCGGCACGAAAGCGCGTGGAGAGTGGTTAATTCGAGAATTCGACTCGTGTCCGCGTGGTAATTTTCCGCAAGAGGCGAGACGCTGATACAGCCACATCGCCGCTTCCCACCTTTCCCGATCGGCGTGTCACGTGTTGCATTTGGAGACAAATTATAGATCAACAATGCGATCGTCGCTTGTTGTGATTGCGCAAAAAGGTGGTTGCGCGATGACAAATTTAATGTAATCCGAGAGGATACACACAGGCGCGAATGTTGTGTATGAATGTGATCAATAGAACCGGATTGGAACCAGCTACTGGAGTGAAGAAGCGGTGTTGATGGCAATGAGGTGCTGGAGGGAATTTCTAACAAGTTTTCCCCAAGTGCCAAAAACAAATGAAATATATACTACATAACTTTGTGTTAATTATAACAATAATAATAATTTTTACTTTTAAAAATGCAGCTCAGGCGCCGTCACTGGTTGATGTGGAGGCTTGTGCTATCGATTCGCGAGTGCCGGCAATTTTTCCAGGAACCCTGTAGCCCCAAGCGCTTTTCACATGACGAGGGTGGTTTTCACCTTTTTTCTTGCGGGTTTTGTTTGCGGCGAGGCGGGAACATGCCGCGGATGTGTTGCGCATTTTTACAGGTGTAGCAAGAGTAACAGGAATGAGATATTGATTCGCTTTCGGTCGTGACGAGCGAGATGAACGATTATGTTTTCTCCCGTTGCGTTGCATTATATGCAACCGGGAGGAAATATGTAGATGTAGGAATGCGCTGCGCTATGCTATCCCTCTTCACACTGACCTCATGGCTATTGATTTTTTTGTTGATTTGTGATGATTGGTCGAGATACCAGAAAAGTCGCAGGATTGATTTCTACCCTCTAGCTAATTTTTTTCCGACTTTTCAGAGATTAACAGGGAGTACAACCATTTGTCGACGAGCCTGTACAAAGCGTCCGATTACGACAGGTTGGCTTTATCGCTGATCTCGCCGCTGCCCAATGAGCAAGATTTTGCCATAAACGTGTGCACGTTGCTCTCGAACGATGGCAAGCACACGCTCAAGCTGGAGAAGCATCCGAGGATCCTCGATTATTTGCTGGCACATGCAGGTGTTTTCTCTCATAGTGAGTATCGGTCGATAAGTCACCCATTTTTGAGGTTTGCACTCTAAAAATAATAGTGCATAGGTACGCGATATTTGCTCAGTTTCGCTAATTAAGAATATGTACTCTAAATATTAAAATGCCAGAGTTAGTATAATATAAAGTTTATCTTACAATTTCTATGGATTTTGCATATAATTATATTATACTGGTTGTGAGAGAATCTTTCATACAGTTATACTAGGCGTTGTATCAATAAACGCAAAACGATTTAATCGCCCCTACCGTGACGGTCCCCCAACTTTTGAATTTTAAGTGGCATATATTTTTACACCATAAAAAATCCATTTTTGACACATTTTTTGGCCCATCATGTCCCTAAATATTTTATTGGACGCAACAAAAATTGTTTCTAGCGGAATTCTTATTAATTGTCATGTTTCAAAAAATATTCTCTAAGAATGAATAGAAAAATAATTAAAAATAAACGTCAAGAATCTTTTGAAGCAGAAAGTGATGGAGTGTTTGTTTTATCACTTGTTCAAATCGGGTTAAGAATAAGCAGATGCAGCATACAGATCACTCACCCTGTGTTTTCTTCAAATTCAAGTTCATCTTGACTGAAACATTCGGAAGAACGTTAAATTTTATAATTCACATAATGTGATGATTTATTTTTACTGCAATTTATGAAAGAATGGATTCGTACCTACGTGATTTATGCGGTTGAATAGTTTATTCAATTCCTTTTTGTAATCAGAAAATAAGACTAAAATTAAATTTCCAGGCTCTCTTCGCCATCTGTTCGTCCACTGTTACTCGACGATCAGGAAGCATCCTATCCACACTTTCTGGTCGGACGTACTCGAATATAAGGAATTCCTGGATCTCACGGACGAAAAATCCCCGCTTTTCGTCAAAACTGAAACCGTCGAATCGTCATCGTCAATAACAACGTTACCAACAAGGGTTCGGTCTGAAAGCACCGAAAGCGCTATTCTCGACGTGAACTGTGAATGTGACAACACGATAGACTCCGATAGACCTTTTAAAATAACCGAAAGTGACAGTGAAATTTTTTGTTTAGGAAGGGGCCTCGGCACCCAAGACTGCGTCGGTCAGAGAGTGCTGCAAGTGACGACGATATTGAGGAATCTCAGTTTTATAGAGGAAAACGCTTCAATTCTACTGCAGAATAAGACGTTTTTACGGTTTTTATTGTTGTGTGCGTCGTCGCGATGGGGGTATTTAAAGAACCTGGGTCTGGACATGTTAGGCAACGTTGCCGCGGATTTTCTCGTTAAAGAATATCCGAGTGATAGGTTGGCGGTGATTCTTCTGAAGATCATCATCAAGGGACTGAAAAGTGAGGATCGTGCCTTGTGTATATCCTCTCTGGAAGTGTTGAATAAACTCAGTCAAAACGAAGCCAACGAGGACACGCTGTTGAGGTACTTGGACGTTGACGTTTACGAGAAAGTGTGTTCTTTTTTAACTATACATGACGTGATGTTACTCATTTATACGTTGGAGTGTCTGTATTCATTGTCTTCATTGGGTGAAAGATCCTGTAACCTTATCGTTAGTAACCACGGAGTGGTAGACACTTTGGTGTCTTTAGTGACCGTGGAAGGGAAGAGTTACGGACCTAAAGCGTGCATTGGGATGAAACTGGTGGAGACGTTACCGGGAGGCACGAGCACGACGGCGGCGGTAACCACCCAACCGGTGGCGGCCACGGCGGCAGCATCACCACCGACAACGAATACGACGAGCAACAATACGACAACGACGACCGCCAATGCAGTGTTGGCGTCGATGGCTGCAGTCGTGGCGAAGACTTCAGTCGTGCAGACTACCCCCGTTAGGGCAGTGCAGATTACACCCCAGAGGCTCCTGAGCATATCACCCAATTCTTCAACAACCGGTAGGTACCAGCGGTTATTTCTCTTCCGTTGTTAAAAAGTTGAACTTTCAGTAACGACGACAGTGACGACGCAAGCACAGACCATGACACCTCAACAGCTTATACAGCAACAACACGCGCACCAGCAGGCCATCCACGAAAACGAACAGTTCGCTCTGGCGTGGCTGAGGGCAACGTACGAGCCCTGCGTCAGCGGCAAGGTCGAGCACCAGGAGTTGTACAAGCACTACTTAAATTCTTGTTCCAAGATCGGAAGGAGGGGCGTCATCTCGCCGTTGCATTTTCCTAGATGTGTGCGGTAAGTCGTTAGTTCAGCAGTTGACTTACATTCGTATCGTCAGGAATGACCCTTTTTAGTACTTGCGATATATCTATATATTTTTGTATTTGATTAATGACTACTTGCCATTTCTTATTTGATTTTCTATTATTGTCACTAACTGAGGTTAAAACAACATATAATTATGTGCAGGAAGTACAGGATTGAACTTTTTACGATTTTTTTTCTAGTTTTAAAAATTACAAGTAGGCCTTTTGTTTTACTGTATTTTTTTCTGGTTTTTACAATGGGAGAATTTGTGCAAATCCGCTGCCCTAAGATTCTTGGAAAATGGCCAACCGCTGCCACCGCAAGCGGTTGGCAACTATGGCTGATGAACACGGCCATACATTATGTACCCGAAATGTATCGCTTTTTATAAAAAGATCTGCAATCTTGAAATCGTTAAAAGAAATACGCACACGGAATTTTGTAAATTACAAGACAACTGAATTCTAAACACTTGATTGGTTAATTTTGCAATTCCCTCAACAGATATTCATGGAAGAAGTTTTTTTAGACTAGCCCTTTTGATTGTGCTAATATTTTCCCATGTTACTTGATATATTTTTTGTATGAACTCTTCTTCTTTCTTAGGTACCCTATGGTTTTTACTGTGTTTTATTTTATTACCACCTTGTTGATAATAATTTTGTTATTGAGGCTCGTCATTGAATAAGGAAACAGTGTTTAGTATTCCTAGAGTGCGCGTTTTAGTAAACAATAAAATTAAAACAAATTGCTCAACAAGGAATTAATTTTATAAAAATAAACTGTTTCTTTTTGTCCTTGGTAAATTTAGAATAATTTTTAAAGTACATATTTAATATTACCTCTCAAAGAAAAAATCAGAATAGGGTCTTGTTAAAAATGTGATTGATATTAAAAAAAAATCTACGATCGTGCAGTAAGAGCATTTTGGGTCTAAAAAGAATTTCATTATTGCACTTGTGCAAAAATGTCGAATGTAGCTTAAGGGACAGGAAAATAATCCTTCAGAAAAAAGAGTTCCGGGGTCATCGACGCTTTGTCTTTACACTTGTTGCATAAATAACCAACATAAAATTTTAACGTTGAGTTGATTTTTGAATGGAATTACTTACAATCACTTACCTATTAAAAACAAGGAGGCGAATATTTTATTTTCTCAAGCATTTTTTCTACTATCGTCTCAGTTGTATTTGACATATGTATAATCAAAACACACACTGGTGGAAAAGATAAATGGGAGCGAAATGGAAGAACGTAAATTAATTGTAATAATTAATTAATAAATGATATGGTGTTTTATCCTCAGAATTACCAGCTTTAGACAAACTGGTAGGTGTTCCAGATATGAAATACAAAGTGTAATTAATTATTACAAGGAGGATGGATATTTTAATAGTTATACAAACCTGTCACAGATCGTCAATATATCGTTTTCAAGATCCTTGTTATAATACTGCCGAATGCAATCATAAACCCCAGAGTAGAAACTACTTCTTGGGAATTTATAGCACTCATCGATGGCTTCATATTAATTAATAATGACATAATGATATGCGGTGCATAAAAATCGTTATTTTCTCCGATACATTCTTAACTAGGTTCTATAAAGTCCGCTTTTTATTTATATGATGTTAAAGTGTAAAAAGTTGATTCCCTGAATGGAAATTCAAACAAGGAATTAGTTCAGTATTCAGTTTTGATTATTTAATTTTTGAAAACCATGTTTTTTGTAGGTCAGTATTTGGAGGGACGGTAGGACCGAACCCGATGAGGCCGTCCGGCGTGAACGAGCCACAGTATTACGAAGGGATAAAGGTGCGAGCTCAACCTCTCATTATTAATATCCAACCGACATCCAATCCCGTTACACCACCACAGCCCACACCATCCAGTAAAGGATCAAACAGACGAACTAAGCAGCCATCAGCCGCATCAGTTGTGACAACAAGTTCACTATCGCCATGTAGCGTGACGGTCATGGCTGACAATAGTAATTCTTCCAACGACACGAATAACCCACCTGTCTCTCCCGCCTCACCCATCCTCAAGGCGCAGTTGAGTGCTCCCCCGAAACAGAGGGACGCCAATGCTACGCCGCCCACTAGTAAAGGCGATATGAAAAGTCAGGTAATTGATTTTATTGACATTTTCAAATCGAGAAATTCAAGTGTCGAAATCGACACAGATCTGTTAAGTACTTTTCATTTCATTCTACCGCTCTTCTTCCTTTAATTTTCTAACCTTTCCCCTAACAACAATCAAGCGATTATGATTTATTTTAATTTTGCTGGTGCTGTTTCATTTGGTTTGATTTTTCGTGATGTGTATTAAGGTTATGGCGCATCCGCACTTGAGCCAAGCTTTACTCGGCAGCAGCTCGTCGGGACAAGCGACAGCCGGTTCAAGCAAAGATAATCAGGCAGGTCAGAGCAACACGTCCCTCATCAAAAGCTTACTGGCAACAAAGGTAAACGATTGCATGACTACAGCGAGCATGAGGACTGCAACAGACTGCCAAAATGTAGCTCAGGTAACACACTAATCAAATTGGCTACAACCCCTCCGTCACATCCTCTTTTCCGAGCAAATTACAAAAAACTGTTTGGAACATTTTTGTTAATTTTTGTCCCGTCGTTTTTGTCAGTGGCATGTTTTATCGTTTGTAACCGTCGTACTAACTGACTATTAATATGATTACTTTTGACTAATACACATAGAACTAATGCTTTCTGTTGGTTTTAGTAGTTGAAATTGTCAATCGTTCATTGTTGATGACAAAGTAGCGTAATCGTTGTTTCTAACTCTTTGTCATTAAGACAGATCATTCAGTGATCTGCAGTGTCTCTTACGGATGGACAATAACTACCGGCATTAAGAGAATAAAAAACCACAAGTTGTAATTACATTTACAGTAAAAACTCCGTAATGAAACTTTGAGAAGTATATACCGTAGTAATTGAGAAAAAAAAAAATAGCAGATTTTGATCCTATACCTTTATTCTGTGGATGCAACCACGTAAGTTATCAAATAATTTTTTGCAACTCAGTTTTCTTGTCATTTTTTTCTTTGTGGGTTGTGATTACGGTAAATACACAAGTGTCTCGCATAAGGTAAGCTTCCTTCAAGATGAAGGTTCTATGCAGTGTAAGGAACAAAAAAGTCTTAGCAAATTGCATTTTCAAGACACCGATAAAATACACCCCTAGAACTTCGTTTTAAAGTAACGAATCTCACATTTACAGGAGGTTAACCCTATGTGAGACACCCTGTATAATAAATATTTGAAAAGCTTAAATTGCAGTCGTTGATTACAGCAGATGACCACACTCTTCAAACTCAAGTTATAAATTCTGCTCACCCTGTCCTTATCACATTAATGTTCTTTCCGACCTGTATGATCAAATTTAAATAATTTACTCAATCAAATTTAAATTTGGAATCTATATTTGTAACAGGAGGAACTCTTAACCATAGTATCGTTAATTTTCTAGTTCTTTGCAATGGCTTAATTTCCGATTGTTCAGGTGGTGGCGCGTCAACAGAAGCTTCTTGCCCAACAAAGCAACGTCACCCCAGACAAAACTCCAATTAAAAACGACACCCAAAAAACGTCACGTTTGAACGGTGCTCGGCAGTTGTTCACTGACGGTGACGTCGGAGATCCCTCTGTATCATCCACTACACAGTTTACGAATGTAATAAAAGGGAAGAAAGAGCCGCCTCAACCTCCGCCCCCCCTTGCTCCTCTAAGTAATAACACCAAAAGGTCTAGAATCGACAATGAAGATAGCGATTCGACGGGTAACAACTCTTTAGCGTCGAGTTCGGGTTTGGGGACCATAGGTATCGGTGGAGTTTCGTCAACTGAGGATGGTGATAACTCCCTAACTAGCTTCGAGGGGTTATTGAACGGAATTCCTAACATCGACAATCCGCTGAACGAAGACAGTAATTCAAAAGACTCGATGAAAGTGAGCGGAGAAATTCTAAAAAATAAACCTTTGAGGCTAGCCGATTTGCTTGAGAAGAAAGTGGAGAAAACGCCCATGATGAACGGAACGTTGGGGAAAGAAATGCGTCTGGATTTGGTTGAAAACCACATTGAAAAGGCGTTGAGTAGGGATCAGGAGAATCACGATGAGGAGAGGAGGGCCGCCAAGAGATCTGCACCGGACGATATTGCAGACAGTGAACCGAAAAAAGCGAAATTCAATGTTAACGGATCAGCAGGAGCAGATTCTCCTGCTCCAGATTCGGTGTCGAGTTCTAACGGTGATGAAGGAACGGGAACCGTGTCAACGGCGGCAGCGAAGCTATTTGCAGACATCGCGGCGGATATTTTAGAGGGGGAAGATGAAGAACAACTTATGCAAGAGGCGGTGGCACCTCCGACAGTTGTTGAACAGCAAACGCCAGCACCAAACACACCAGTGCAACAATTGTTGGTCGACAACAACCAACAGGTGAGTATCGCAATATTGATAAAGTCTGTATTTTTTTGACTGGGGTAACTATGTACTTAAAGGATTTTTGTTACTTGAAAATTGACTTAGTTACTCTTGTCAGTCTGATATGGACTTTACAGTGAGTGGATTTCTAGGTTTTACTGACGCAACCTCGACAGATTATCGTCTCGCAATCTAAAACTCAACCTGGTCAGACAGTGATAGTACAAAACGCAGGCCAACCACGACCCCAAATGGTCCTCCAGCAAAATTCCGGCCAAATCCTACTCTCTCAAGGACTCCAGGGTCTACAAGGCCAAGTTCAATTGGTTGCAAGTACGACGCAGCCGGGTCAGTACGTGTTGCAGACCAGTGGTACTCAGCCTACTTATGTCGTCGCACAACCTCAAACTGCCGTCGTTCATGGACAACCACAGACAGTTTTGGTGGCTCAGACTGCTCAGCAACAGGGAAGTGGTACTAAAACCATCATCATCTTGCAACAGCAGCCTACCTCGGCGGCGCATCACCAGAAGGTGGTGTTACCACAAGGTCAGCAAGTGGTGGTAACGCAGGTACATCGACCCGTTTTGCAGAGTTCTACAGTCACGAACAATATCGTTCCAACGACGTCCGTTATCAAAACTACTGCCACGACTGTTGCTACACAGAGTAGTGTCACAAATGGAATTGTGGAGAAAAAAGAGGATATCAAACCAAAAATTATAAGAGACTTGACCACGCCATTTGTTTGCGAGTGGGGCGACTGTATTGTGTAAGTTTTTCGTCTGATAACACAGGAGTGTATGTATTGATTGGCCACCTTTATTGTTTTTAGGGAAACAAAGTTCAAATCTGCAAATCAGGTATACTTGCATGTGTGTGAGGCCCATGTTCCTACAGGTAGTGAAGAAACGGTGTGTCAATGGGACCGTTGTGATAATATGAAGCGAAAAAGGTTCTCGCTGATGACTCATCTTCACGACAAGCACTGTAACACAGATGTAAGTGCTCTAAGAATGAAAGTTGATTACTAGTTGCTGTAATGATGGTTTATAGGTCATGAAACAAAGTTTAACGCGGCGGAAGCAGGTATCCCAAGGCGGTAAAGTGGAACCTCCTCCACCCGCTCCCAGTACACATCCCGGCTACGCACCTGACGCTGCACTTCACGCTATCAAGAGGCATGCGTTGGAATTCGTGAATCCCAAAGAGTTACAAGTGAGTATTGTAAATAAGATGTTCTAATTTTGGCAAACTGGCAAAATGGCGATGGGTTTACAATTTGTTCATTTTGCAAATAGCAGAAAACTGCAGTTAAGCAGGGCACTCCAAGTGTACCTGCGCCCCCGCCTAGAGCCCCTGTCGTGGAACAGGTGAGGTGTTTGTGTGTGCACATGAGTAGTAATTTGTGGTTATTATCGTTTGGTCGTTAGGCTACGTTTTTGCCTGTGATGCATGATATCTTGTCCTCGTAAATTTCTGTGCTTTGAATGGTCCGTGTTTTAGGACGACAATGAGGGTCCCGTGACGAAAAGCATAAGGTTGACAGCGTCTTTAATACTTAGGAATCTCGTTATATACAGCAGTAATTGTAGAAGGTATGTGTTGGGAGTATTTTTTATCATGTTCTGATTTGAGAATTTAAAGGTACTTAAAGCACTACGAGCCTCATTTAGCGAATGTAGCCCTTAGCAACGTAGAATCGTCAAGGACGATAGCACAAGTTTTGTATGATATGAATGAAGGATCAAATCATAGGTGACCTGTACGCAAAAGGACTATCGCGTTTAGGGACGCCCAGTGAAAGTGTGAATAAAAGCAAACTGTGTAAATTATTAAGTGGAAGTGTACAAATGTTAGTTTGATAGGTACTAAAAGCCTAATTGTTATTTTTATATTATTTACTAGTGTAAACAAGCTTTTGAACTATACAAATTTGATTTCAGTCATCGTCGTAAATAAACAATTTTCTATCTGTGCAATTTATTCAATCTGATCGAATTGTAGTTACTGTAAATAATTCCAAACATGTAAAGGTGGATGATCATATTTAGTTCTTGTCCATACTTGTGATATATAAAGCACATCGTTTATTTATCAGTATTATCTGAAACTGTAACTTGGTATTGTTTCAAGATTTCTGTGAGGTAACAGAATCTCTAGTTGACTGATTTGTGTTAAACATGAGAAGAAATGTGAGGTACTAATTTTCATGTGCTTAGCATATCCACATCTTAACTTACCAGTAAAACTCTGTAAAATGTTTACTATTACGAAAGAAAATAAAATGCATTTAATGTCAAAGTTTTTTATTCTTAACGAACATGGTTTGATAATGAAAACTTTTCACTCCTAAAATTATCTTGTAATTTAAAAATGGCGCCGCCGTCCACTAGTGAATTTAGTGTTTTTAAATTTGGGATTGTATGGACAGCCATTTTTTAAATTTTTTGGAATTGTACACGTGAGTGGTGGGTTCAAGATTTTTTAAAGATATTACTCAACGGAATATTTTAATTTATAATGGCAGCAATTACACAAAACGTGGATTTTTATAAAAATGAAGCTTCTGTTGCCGTAAGTAAAATGTAAAAAGTGAGGTTGTGTCATCACCCATATTGACTTTCTCTAGGAGGAGCAAATTAAAATTCTGCAGAAACAAATTGGTGAATTACATCAGAACATCAAGAATAAGACTGTGGGCGCAACGGTCTCCCCAGAATTGCAAAAACTGTTGACTGAAAACACAAAGTTAAAACATAGGCTCAGTATTTTGAAAAGGGTGAGTAAAATAAACCATATGATTTAGTTTAACTTAAAAGTGCTTTATTTATAAAAGGGGCGAATGTATCTTCACTTAGTATCAAATTATATTTTATATTTGAAATCCACTATAACCACTAAAATATCCATAAATTACTTTTCAGGCGATTGCCAAATTTGCCCATTCATCAACACCCCGCGATTCCACCAGGATGCAAAACATCCAGGAGATCCTGGCTGAAATCTTCACTGAAGCAATTGCATCAGCTTGTCCCGATATTACGGATCCTCCTGTCGCTATTGCGTTGGGGACCAATCCAAAATTTGGCGACTACCAATGTAATTCAGCCATGCAGATATCCAACATTTACAAACAATTGGGTAAAAAGGTCCCCCCACGCGAAATTGCGAATAAAATTGTACAGAATGTGCCTCAACATGAACTTGTTGAAAAACTAGACATTGCCGGGGCTGGTTTTATAAACGTATTTATTAGTAAAAATTACGGGTTGAAAAATCTGTCTACAGTTTTCTCGCACGGTGTAAGGGCGCCCGAATGTTCAAAATTACGGGTTGTTGTTGATTTTTCGTCTCCCAATATTGCGAAGGAGATGCATGTCGGGCATTTGCGCTCAACAATTATTGGCGAAAGTATTTGTCGGTTGCTGGAATTTTTGGGACACGACGTGTTGCGGATTAATCACGTCGGCGACTGGGGGACCCAATTCGGGATGCTGATAGCTCATCTTCAAGATAAGTTTCCTAATTACCTCGTTCAGTCACCACCTATCTCAGACTTGCAAAGTTTTTATAAAGAGTCAAAGAAGCGTTTTGACGAGGACGAGGAGTTCAAAAAACGTGCGTATTCTTGCGTTGTCAAACTTCAGTCTTTTGATCCAGACTATACCAAAGCCTGGCAGTTAATTTGCGATGTGTCTCGCCAAGACTTTCAACAGATCTACAACCGCTTAGATATTAAACTAATCGAACGTGGTGAATCTTTCTATCAAACCCGCATGGTGGATATCGTGAAAGAACTAGAGAAGGGTGGATTTTTGGAGGAAGATGAGGGCCGCAGAGTTATGTGGGGTCAGAAAAAGGACGGTGCAATTCCATTTACGGTAGTCAAGTCCGACGGTGGTTATACCTATGATACGTCAGATTTGGCTACGATAAAGCAGCGAATTGTTGAAGAGAAAGGTGACTGGCTCATCTACGTGACTGATGCTGGACAGGCCGGACATTTCCAGATTTTATTCCAGTGTGCTCGTAAGATCGGACTTCTCACTGATAAGATTCGTGTAGACCATGTGCCTTTTGGAGTGGTTCTTGGGGAAGACAAGAAGAAATTTAAAACACGCTCGGGAGACACCGTGCGTTTGATAGATTTACTCGAAGAAGGACTAAAACGGTCGTTGGAAAAACTCAAAGAGAAGGGTAGGCACGAAGTTCTAACTCCCGAAGAACTAAAACAAGCACAAGAATCCGTTGCGTACGGTTGCATAAAGTACGCGGACTTGAGCCACAACCGCAATCACGAGTACGTATTCAGCTTCGACAAGATGTTGGAGGACAAAGGGAATACCGCCGTTTACTTGTTGTATGCGTACACAAGGATTAAGTCCATTGCAAGAACGGCTAATTTTGACGATGCGAAAATCGAAGAATTGGCCAAGAACTACACTATTTCGTTGGATCACGAAAAAGAGTGGAAATTAGCGAAAGTGTTGTTGCGGTTTCCTGAAGAACTTGTAAAAGTTACCGACGATCTGTGTCTACATCACTTGTGCGAATATGTTTACGAAATCGCTACCACATTTACGGAGTTTTATGATGCGTGTTATTGCATCGAAAAGGATTCTTCCGGCGATGTCGTTAAAGTCAACCATGGGAGAATCCTGTTGACCGAGGTGACCGCGCGTATTATGAAGAAGTGTTTTGATATTTTAGGGTTGAAACATGTCTCAAAAATGTAGATATTCTGAAATAAAATTTATTTATATTTTACAATAAATTTGTCCCATATAGAATTAAAAAAGAAGAGTCAACAAGGTTTACATGATATTTACAATTAAAATCTGGGAAGACTAATATCTTGGAATCTACTTTTATTTACATAATAGTCTTTGGCTTGAGTCATCAGATCTTGGCACAGTTTCATATCAAAATGTTAATGTCAGGAGCTTAGATTCAGTCCTAGTCTCGCTAAAACCATATCCTTTCGTAATCTAACGATCTCCCAATACACGTCATGAGCTGTAAGAGGTGGTAATGAAATTTTGGCGATGGAAGCATCAAACAACTTACCGGAACTTTTAACGAGACCTCGTTCTATATATTTAAGATAATTTAAGAAATCACAGACGGCAATTATCTGAAAGTAAAATTGCTAGTTACCCTTTCAACCTTGGGGCATAATTGCCTACTTACTCTATTCCTACAGATCTGTGATATGCTGTGCCAGTTATCGGGATCCCCGATGTTCATTCGATAGAAGCACAGCCTGGGCACCTCGAGAAGCGCACATTTTCTATAAGTACATACATAACATTGATGATTTTTTCTCGATGTTGGCACTTACTTAGGAAACATCGCTTTTGTTTTGTCGACAGCTTCTATTAGAATCGTGCCGTTTTCCACCGCTTCTCTTACAGTTCTAGACAAATCGTTGTTGTTAAAACTCAAACACAGATCGATGTCCTCTTCGTAGACCCTCTTTACGAACGGATCCTCCTTGTTGACACACGGTTTCTGTCGCCAGGTCAAAAATTCTCGATGGAAATTCGGGTCCACTTCCAACCCTTCCTTGTTTTCTATTTCGCTAGGAATGTGATACACTTCTTTGACTGGAGATTCCGGGGGAGAGTTCTCCCGACCATATTTGAGATTGAAGTGGCTCGGAGATCTTCGATGTTTTTTATTCTCATCTTTTATTCGACTGTCTATCTGCGGGTGGAGATGAGGATTCGGTCGGCTGGGCGTCGACGTGAGCACCAATGTCTTCAGAGCGGCTACTTCTGCCGTCAGAACATCCACTTTCATTTGGCTCTCTTTGAGGGCCTTTTCAGCTGCAGCTTGTTTCTCGTTTGCTTCGCGAACCATGTTGTGAGCCTCCTGTAACAGGGAAGGATTTAGTTGACATTTTGTTGGGAAATTACTGTGCTAACCCAAGCGTCGATTTCCGCTTTTAATTCGAGCAAACTGCGACTTAGCCCTTTAGAAAGGGCGTGTTTGTTTGCCGTGAAATCGGAAACGTGCGAAAGGAGGCACAGGAACTCATAATCTTTTGTTCAAACGTTAGCAGATAGTGCGGTTTGAGTGATTACGTTAGCGTGCAAACTGGAACGTCATAGAGGAATATTTTATTGCAGGATCGATTGCACTGGTAACGGGCACGTACTTAGTAACGTTGATTGAAAGACGACGTTATGATTTTTTTATTGTTCAGTTCGGCTAGGAAGGTTTTGTAATGAAGGGTAGATAAATAAAAAAAATACCCTAGTCCGTCTGGGAGGGATACGGAATTTAATACGTTAGTAATGTCGGATGCACCGTAATCGTCAAGACTAAATTTAAATTCCGATCATTCCAACAAACTCTTATCCGAATTTCTCCGATTTAAATGTACAGTTGAATTTCTATGAAATCACAACGGGGAATTAGAGTTAATAGGGATAAGCAGGTATTGAATGTAACTGATTGGAGAAACTTATTTAATTAACATGACTTATAAATAGATCCGGCCGCTTTCATTATTTACGCCCACATCAGTCGTAGCTGAAATTTTCATCCGTGCCTCAGAGGACATGAAAAATTATCAAGCGATGTTAGGACATTTAAAATAAGCCCACATGTGATGCGGTAATAACAAAGAGGAAGTGTAAAAGGCGCTCATAGCGGAAACTGTCCTTGGATAAAAATATACATACCAAGGTATTGAGGTATTTTTAGAATAGTTTTGAAAAACTGGTTATTTTCGTCCTTATTGTTGGTAAATAATATATGACTGAGAATAAGGGGTTCACAAATCGTTAATATTTTACTACTTGTAGTATTTTACAAGTACGTTTTACAATATCGAATATCTTCAATTTTCGATCAGCTTCAAAATTTATTTGAGCAATGGTAAATGGTAAACTTAGTCATTATCTATGTCCATAGATGAAGTAAACTAATATAAAACCGAGTCATTTATAAATGCTGACAAAAATAATTTCTATTCGATTTTGAGTCAGCATCAACAATGGCTCTCAGATATCAATTTTTGCCGACGCTAGTATAAACAAACGGCATCGTGAGATTAACTTTTTTTTTTAAGTTAGTCACACAAGTGATAAATAAATTTGTGCGCTTGGGTGGCCATGGAAAAGTTCTTAACAAAAATTATTTTTCTGTTTCTTCTTCTTATTCCACGAAACAAATACTGCCACATGCTTCAAACGAAATTTATGACTAGCGTTATTGATTTTCTTTGAGATAATTCCAACAAGTAATTTGAATGTTTATAATTAAAGTCTCGCCGAACCATAAAAGCGTCGAAATTGTCAATTATGTTTTATCCTGTTTAAGTTTAGATAACAAGAAATTGGGTTTATGTTAAGGCGTAACGGGAGTTAAATCAAATGGATGACAAATCGTAAAAATATTTTGAAGTATTGGATCGTTTTCTCGATTAGTGGAGAATGTAAATCAAAACACAATGGACTTTAACTCGTTAAGTCGGAAACAATAGGCATTAATAATAGAAATATGTATGTATATCAAGGTGAAACTCGCTTGACCTACCTTTATATACTTCGTCTCAGTCATTTACCGAAAAAACTGTAACTGATAGATTGTGTCAAGGGCAATGTGTTTATTCAATTGTTCACAACGTTCCAGACAATTGCACCTGTTAAATTCGGAAATTTCTCTAACTTAGTTTGTGGTTTTCCACTCTAGTTATCGAGACTTCAATGTCGCTTTCTCTCATTAATTTCTTTAATTTCTACAAGACCTTTCTTCAGACAGACCCAAACAACATCCACCAAAAATTCCCATCTTCGCTTTCACCCTTCAAACCGCACGAAAAAATTCATACTTTCACGAATTTCGCTATTGTAAGTCGGCCTTTTAAATCCCCAAGTGAAAGTTGCGCGAACTCGTGAATAACAAAACACGATCACACATTCGGCCCATTCCTGCATAACCTTGCAGGTGAACGACCGGTCCCACTCATTATCCGCATAGTTGATGCAAAGTTCACCTGAAAGAGGCTCGCCGTTAAGTCCTCCAGTTCAGCTTCTACGTCCTGCCTGATCCGCGACAGCCTCGTAACTTCTTCGTCTTTGAGTTTCAGCTCCTGGTGGGCGTCCCGCAGTTCGTCTTGTAATCGGGCGAACGTTTGTTCTTTGGCACCGACGACCTGTCGAGCCCAATCGACCTGGTCCTCTCCTTTGTCGAGCTTTTCCAGGCCCAAGTCGCTGTAGACAGAACTGCCCGAACTGTTGCGGTGCATCACTTTGTCGGTAATCGTTGCGATGTCGGAAAAAGAACCGAAATCGCTGCTGTCGTGGTTAAAAAGCTTCCTGGGGGTGACGTGCAGGTCTGGTTCGTCGATTTCGACGTTGTCTTCTTCGTCTGTTGTGTAGGACTCGTCGCCTGTGGTCCCCGTCGAACCCGCGCGACGGTGGTTGATGATACCGGCGGTTTTGGGAACCATCAGGAGGCCCTGTGGATCATCAAGAAATACTAAGAGATGGATGCTCCGTGTTCTCGACTCGCGCATGACTAGCTTTGTTTTTGTTATCTGATCAACACTTACAAAAATTTTATCTCAACAAGCCGAAAATCATTTTTATTAAATATGACAGACGTTGATAAATATTAAAACAAGATAAAGGAAGGTTGAGTATGAAACCAATCGCTTTTGCGTATGAACAATCACTAAAAAAAAATGGAATGTTTTTTCATTCTTACCTTACTAATGGGGCTCTTGTTAGAAGTCGGCGACGGCACCATGGCCTTTTCCTTCATAATCAATTTATCCAGAGAAGAATTTATCTCATCCTTGGTGTTGTTCTGCAAGAACGGAAACCATAAATTTTATAAGGAATTCCACTTGGGATTACAGAAATTAAATAATTATTTTTATTGCTAGAATTAATGCTAGTACACAGCAAATTCACGTTTCCTGCATATTTCTCTGTTCCAAGGAAAGCGACGACGACCTGGCAATAGCCAGTTTTATTTTAATTAACATAGTGCAAACGAAGAAGAATATCAATTGTGGGAACCCTGGAATAAAATAAGGCAATAACTACATGAATAGACGAACTATAGACAAACGTGAAGTTTGCTGAATTTGGTCTTCCTGCCAAATGAACGTGAATTTGGGGTTTCCAAGATCTATTCTCTGTGAATAGAAACCACGTTATTTTTCACAGGCAAGCCTCTACATATTATTGACAAATTCCCACGAATCGCGAATAGTTACACGCAGTCTGGGCAGTTCAAGATTCACATTTGAAGATTACGCAATTACAAGCTTACAGACAGAAGATTTCAATACTTATTTGGATCACTACTCCAGAAAATGATATTTTGCGAGTGTGAGTGGTATTGGTCCTGCCCACTATACTCATCGACTGACTAAATGGATGAGAAATAACAACCATTTATTGTTTTTTTTTTCTTCTTTAAAAACTAGAACTCACTCGCGTGTTCACCCCAATTTCAAAATGTCAAAAAATGGTTGTCATTCCAATACCCTTAGTCAATCAGTTAGGGCGCTCATCACCGCGCCTTCTAGCTTCTGTACAGCTTGGAAGGCCTCCTCAAGGTCTCCAAATCCGTACTTGACAAAACATCATCGATCCGGTTACGCAACTTCTTCATGTGGAGTGCGAAAGCTCCCATCGCCGTCATTGGCACCTTCTGCGGCCTCCTCGGTACCACCGGGAGCGGAGCCGCCCCCTCTCCCCGGAGTGGCTTCCCTCTGTTTCCATTTCTGGCTGCACCCCACGATTACAGTGTCCTGTTGCCACTGCACCTCCTTCTCCAGCTCGGCGACCCCGGCATGAACTTCATTGGCGTAGCTTCTGATCTATTAGCCACCAAACCTTCAATCAGTGCTCTAATCTCTTCCCTCTCCGTCTGTCTCTCTGACTCCGGTGTCTCTTCCAGCCTTTTCCTTTTCTTTTGGGCTGTCTTCTCTTCGCCTTCGGGCGAGCTGCAGACGAACGTTACCTGATCCAAGGTCCGGAGTTTTCAGGACATTCCCCCTTTTTGCTGGGGCGTGCCCATCCTGTTCAGAAGCACGGACGGCGACTGTTCGAGCTTAGGATCTTGTGTTCGAACTGCTCCTCCTTCTTCGACGCGCTTTACTTGCCCTGTTCCTGATTGTTATAAGTTAGCCTTTCCGGAAGACCAGGTGTCTAGATCATCTAGGGTTTTCTAGAGCGTAGCGTAGATTGCTCATTGAGCTCAGAGTGAGAATCATTAAGTCATCAGCAAACAGGTTTCCTTTCAGAGGAGGCGATGGTATAGATAAGATACCATTTATTGTAATGAGAAATAGTGTAGCACTTAAGACCGACCATTCTGAAGGATTCTTGTAGAGGATTTAGAGGAGTTAACTAACATATTTGGTCGGATATTGCGTAGCCGAGGTGAAGCAACACGAGTACTCGCAAAACATTTTATGGGCGTGTAATCCACAAAAAAATTTTATGCCAAAAAATTTAAATCATTTTTCAAAAGTAAAAATATTATTATTATTATTATTAACCTAACTAAAGTAGGTATGGACAGTTTTATAGGATTAAAAATCGGCCGGGAACATTCCCG
The DNA here is from genome assembly GCA_963583935.1 of Diaperis boleti. NCBI lineage: Eukaryota > Metazoa > Arthropoda > Insecta > Coleoptera > Tenebrionidae > Diaperis > Diaperis boleti. The sequence continues at coordinate 17,322,464 of OY757246.1, forward strand.
GCCTAGTACTTACAAAAGTACGAAGGCGCTGAACGGACATGAATGGAAAAATAACTGAAAAAGATTTTTTTCTGGCAATTCCGACTTTTATCTGGCAATTCCGATTTTTTTCTGTCAATTCCGACTTTTTTCTGGCAATTCTGACTTTGAAAGTTTCAATGATCCCCGGAAAAACAAATTTTTACAGACGGTAACTTCCGTGAATCACTGAAATTGGTGCCTCGTGCTACGCGATTGACCACTTAAAGAAACATACTCCAAAAAGGTCATATTTCCCTGTACGTGAAACTCGAAATGTGGAGACAGGGTTAACAGCGACCTGGAAAACCTGGAAAATATGGGAATTTGAAATTTTTGTAAAAGTCAAATCAAATTGTCAGGGAAATTTACGATAGATTGCAAAAAGTCAGGGATTATTTTTATACTCTGGAAACTGAAAATACAAACATCCCAAAGAAAAAGCACTTTCAGCTTTTCCAATTTATCTTTCCGTAAAAGCTTGATAATTATGATCTACATATTAGGAATATTAAAAAATATATATATAAGAATCGGTCCAGCCGTTCTCGAATAATCTGCTTAATTTTCCGGACAACTTTTCCAATTTTTCTTTCCGTAAAAACTTTATTTGGACTATTACGAATTAATTAATTAATTATTAAAAAAACAATGGCCAAATCAGTACAGCCGTTCTCATACGACGAACAGAATTTCATTTTTATTATATAGATTTGAGCTGGAATGTGTTTTCCAGATTTTCTCCACATCTTTTCCACCGAGTTTTTCCAATTGAAAACATTTATTGGAGTTATTTCCATTTCGGGAGCATAACGAACAAAACAAAAAAAGAATTACGCATATCCATCGTTTGAACCGTGATTTATGATCTTGAGTCCATACCAAAATCTACAAACCTTGTCCTACAAGTTTTTTCCTACAAACCTTGTCCTGACAATTACGAACACAATAACAAAAAAAAACATACAACCGAATTGATAACCTCCTCCTTTTTTGAAGTCGCACCAATTTCAATGTGGACAGTATCTCATATTTTAGGAATGTTAAAAGGAAAATCAAATTTTCACAGACGACAACTTCCGTGGATCACTGAAATTGATGCCTCGCGCTACGCCCTCAACCCCTTAAAGAAACATCTACAAAAAGGTCATATTTCCCTGTACGTGAAACTCGAAATGTAGAAGTTTGGGCAACAAGACAGCACCATCGTCCTACCCCTGTTGCAATTGCCAGAAAAAAGTCAGAATTGCTAGAAAAAAATCGGAATTGCCAAGAAAAAGTCAGAATTGCCAGAAAAAAGTAGACAGTTCAGTTATTTTTCCATTCATGTCCGTTCAGCGCCTTCGTACTAAAGTGATTGAAAAGTAGTAGGCCGGCAATTTAATGTTCCCGGCGGATTTTGAATCCTGAAAAACCGTCGATATTGGCTGGCGGGATGAAATAGTATATTATATTACTACGAGAAGAAAGCATTGATTTTTGAATTGAGCACAGATTTTACAGCCGAGGCGATATCCGAAGCAATGTAAATGTAAAGTGTGCGAAATTCAAAAAAGCTTCTTCTCCGTGTGATATTTAGAAGAAAAAATAGCTTCAAGCATTTCTAACAAAAACTTTCAAAGGAACATTTATAAATTAGTAGTAACACAATGATGTCGTTCTAAGTACATAGTGCGTTAAATACCATAATATAAACATTTTGATACGCTTGAAGAAAAAAGATTTTATCATTTCAAATTCAGGATTTTTTTAAAATTCCGAAACTTTCAAGATTCAAAAATCTGAACTCGAAAATTTCGAAATTCCGAGATTTTATAGATTCCAAAATATTGTGACTCACAAAATTCCAAAATTCAGTTTCGCACATTCTAAGATGAAAAAAATTAAAATTCTTTAAGTTTAAGGTTTCAACATTCAAATGTAAGATTGGAAGATTCCGAGGTTAGACAATTTAGGAATTTTCTGCAGTTCTTGCTTTATTTTTTTTTCTTTTTCAGCCTCCTCGTTTTTTCGGTAAGATTTTTTGTGCTTTATTCTACAGGTCTTCTTCTTCAGTTTGTGCTATTAGAAAAGCATCCACTATTCAAAACAAAGAATCCCCTTACGGTTCTAGTTTGTGCGTTCTGTATATTGGAATCTTGGAAATCTTTTGGATTGCAGATTCCCGATAATTAATGTTTGGATTCTGACAGCCCGATTTCAAGTTGAGTTGTAACGGTCTTAAATGCCGGTTGCTGTGGAGACGTTTTTATCTGAAGACCAGGCAGTCTTTAGTTAAAACATCTCCATAGCAACCGGCATTTAAGACCGTCGTAACTCAACATGAAATCGGGCTAGGGTTTTTTTGGACAGACCGAGAAGTACATTCAGATTTTCCCGAATTTTTAAATTTTTCCTATTTTTTTTTCCGTAAAAACCTGAAGAAGATTACATTCCATTACGAATATTAAAAAAAATAGCCAAAACGGCCATGTACGGCTTTCAGTTTTTCCGGAATTTTCCAATTTTTCTTTCGGTAAGGACTTGAACTGTGCCATTACGAATATTTAAAAAAAATTACCAAATCGGTCCAGCCGCTCTCAAGTGATGGGCTTACCAACGTACAGCATTTCATTTTTATTATATAGATTAGCTTTGGATTCTCAATTTTCCATTTTCGATAATGGAATCCTCCGACGCCCTGGTGGGGCAAAGGGAATTTGGTGAAGATGAAAAACAAAATAGAATATCAGTTCGAGGAATTAAAGACATTGTATCTAGGCTTTAGATATTGGGCTGGGGATCCCTAAATTTTGTATTTCTAGGTATTTAATTCTGATTTGAAATAATACAAGGAGGACATTGGTATATTTTATAAAACTATAATTATACAGGGTGTCCCAGGACTCTCCATATAGAAAAGTCGGCGATTCTGTATGATGGGCCAAAATGTAGACATCTCATCTAGTTAAGTCGGTTAAAAATACCTGATAAAGTCGACCAATGAGCGTTCACCAAGTATAGAGGAGTAGTATTAAGTAGGATTAGGTTTCGAAAATAATATAATTTTTCCTTAAAATACTGCACGGTACAATTTTGAAAGACCATTGTAACATTTTTGTCATACGAGTTTTCTTGTTGAGTTTGTATCCTTTAATTTTTTCCGCCGATTTAGGGTCTAGTATTCATTCAGTATTCAGAATTCCTGATACTAGATCCTGAATTCTGAACCTTGGTATGTTGAATATTAAAATCAGGTTTCTTTATAGTGGTGAGGTATCAGGTATCATTCTCAGTGCGGCTCGGTGTGAACCATTCCTCTACACTGCTACGCGGTAATAAAGAGGGTTATGGATTATATTCTTTATACTAGATTTGGAATTACATAATAAAGGTCTATAGTAATGGATATATGTTTTGGAATATGTAGTATAATATTTGGATATTCTTTATCGTTTTTGATTAATGAATTTTGAATTCTAAATTCTAGGTTGCAGAAAATGGGTCCTGCATCTTGGACTCCAGATAAATCCAGAATTCAAAACTCAGTGTATTTGAAACGCCAGAGATGTCGTAAGTCGCAAGAATTCGCGACTTGGAGGTTCCAAATTCCTAACCTTGTAAACGAGCAAATTCCGAGATTCGAAGATACGAAAATTCCTGCCACTTTTACGTTTTAGAAATATAATAAACAAGAAAGGACAGGCGTAAGTGGATTGTTCTAAAATAGGAAAAGTGGGTTGACGTCAGAGTAAAATTGATGATGTCTCCTACGAAATCGAAACATTAATATTTCAAGAGTTTGCGTGAATAGTGTCAACCCACGTCCGTAAGTGTCATTGCAGGGTTTCAGTGCGGGCAAATATTCCATAAATACCGATTCTTCAACTTACATTGATCCTAGAGACGCACTATTTGCAAGATCGAAAATTCCATTGAAAACGGTTTTTTATTCCGTAAACTTCAACAAACCGACGTCATCACTGTTGTTGTAAAGAAGCTATTTGAATAAATCAATAACAGTAGTTTGATTCCCGTTTGTTTGGCTTCGATCTCGAGGCCAGGTTTTTAGATTTAACATTGCAAATAAATTTATTAATAAATCATCAACATTTTGCGACTTGGATTGCTTTGGCACAAAAACGCCAGTTACGCAACCAACCGAAAATTTGAAGAATCAAAAGAACCCCACAGCGACGTCCCTGAATATTCTTATCCATGGTTATCAGGTTGAGTAGTGGAGAATTTTAGCACAAACAATTCCATCAACACCAAAACGCTAATGATTATTGGCATTTTAACGCAAATAGTCGTCACCGGCCCCGCTGACCTTTCAACTCGGAAGGGAAATTGCAGACTTAAAGGCCAACTTCCCCTGTGTGGCTTTTAATGGTAATTCTGAATTTCGCAAAGGTTAATAATATCTTGGGGGTATGACGTAATGTACGAAATAATTTGGAATGGTGTATTTTGCTGCAATTTCTTAATGAATCTATGTTTGGTTGTAGACCCTGAGGATGGTTAACTGAATGAACGAAATAACCCACCCGGAAAAGCACAATTTTATAATCGGTCACATGTGGGTACTATAGCACCCACAATAAATCATTCCGACTACTTACGACATCTTCAAGATTATTCCGGTCACGTCCGCGATAATGCGACCGCCACGTTTCTCTTCTTTTCATTGAACTTCGACCCTCTTAACACCAAATTCCTGTACTCACCCTGAGCAAGAAAATCAAGACCAAGACAATCCAACACTCACAACGGTCGAACTCTCACTGCGCCTCGCAGTGCTTTCTGCGGGATGCGAAGAACGCGCGTTGCTTGGCAACGCACACGGGGGAACAATGGGGCTGCTGCCGTTCTGAATTTTTTCTTGGGAAGGAACGAATCGGTGAAAAATTGAAATTAAAGCTGTTAATTAATCTAAGTGGTAACGAGGCTGTTGCATTTAGACGCAGTCGCAATGCTAATTCGAAGTAAAAATGATTGTCCTACATAGCACGGTGGAATCCGGTGCCTGGCACTGGCTGCGCTGTACCGGCGTTAGTGAAAGGTGATCACATTGTGATGATGTTGAAGAAAAAGCACGTGAAGGTGAAGAGTAAGGTGGAAGCCATGGTAACGACGTTGTCTGGGGTGGAAATAACTGCGGGATGATGGTGTTGACAATACGCTAATAAAAACTTGTCCAAGTGACGACGATGACACATCTAGATGTCAATTAACCCACATGCTTCCCACGTGGGAGGGCTTCTGTTGGAGTAAAAGCCATCAGTATCACCATGTTTACAAACTTGTGGAATTCTTGTAATTAACTACTATAAACACTGCAGATTCCTAAAATGACATGAAGTTCTTAGGATCTGATGGCATTAGATCGTGTGCGTCGACCCTAACGTTATAATGTATAGCTCTTTGTAGAACAAGACTGGCATTTATAAAATTACATGTCTCGCTCTAGTGGACGTGCTGTGGAAAACTGTAGAAAAATTGGTCGTGATAATGCAACAAATTCTGAATACAGTTCTTTCAACTTAAGAGCTGTAAATTCGACCCAAACAAGCGCGCGGAAATATTTATAGATTAATTTAACAGCGCGAATATGTATGGGAATGTTGACCGAAAATAATTTCGAGATTTATAGTTATCTTACGGAACAATGAGCACTTTGACTTTACAAAAAATTATTGGCGGACAGTTTGTTGTGGTTCTCCTAAATGGTTTAAAGTTAATAGCAAAATTTATGACACTATTTAGAAAGGAAGGATTTACTGTACCGTAAGGGTGTCTAAAGCGTGATGCTCATCATATTTCCTTCCTACCCGTTCATGGGGTGTCGCGCCTGATTATTATAACTGCCCATCCCAAAATTTCAATCGCCTTATTGCAACTGTTCAAAAAATATGAGTTATTATATTCTGTGACTTTTTAATCACTCTGATGATGTTCAAATTATGCATTAACGGTTCATATTCGTAGATAAATAGAAAAGTAAAGATATATTTTTAAAGTAAATATGATGTATTAGGTGTGTTTATGTGAATAAGATAAACGTTTTTTTTTGTATACATATACAGATCTCAAACAAAATTTAATCTAAAAGCAAATATTGTAGCCAGAGGGTGCCAAGTTTAATATGTAAACCGTCAATTCACTATCACTACCGCATCAAATACTGTGCCGATAATAATATTTACTAAGTACATACTTTAATGTACTCCTTTTTCCCGGATCAGAATGTTTCTATGAAATTGAAATACAAATATGTAAAAATTTAACCGGTGTATCATAGGGTCAAAATTTGAGTTAAAAATTTTAATGGGGCATAAACTCTTTAAACCATCCTAGTTTCGGCGTTTATGAAGTCGACACGACAAAAAAAGGCATACGGTCGAGTCCCAGCGATACAGTTTAAATGGGCACATTGAAGTTGATTTGATTTACCTGCCTCAATAACATTATTTCAAAATGACGTCCCTGATTTTGTTTCAAAAATCACCCACTACACGGCACATCAGACGTTGATAACAATGTTTAAAAAGTTTCGCAACCTCTCGACTTTTACAATTTTCGAGTTTCTTTCAGGACTGTGGGCATTTAACTGAGGTGGATTAAAAAAAGGGTGACAGTTTTTGCCTATTATTTATGAATTAAAGATATGTTGCAAAAAGTTCCTTGTTTACATTGCAGTGGCGTGCTCCGATTTTATAGTCAAACTAAAGAATTTTATCTCGATACAGGGGCGAAGTAGAAAACCCAAATCAAGGGGGTTGCACTCTACTCATCCCAAGGTGTTACCAGATTTTCTTTACATACATTTCGATTTCCCCCCTGTATTTTGGAATTGATTATAATTCTACAAATTGAGTATGTTTTAATTAGAGTTTTTGAATTCTGAATTATTATAGTTCAATCTAAAGCTTAGAACCACAAATTTTTGGAATATTGAAATTTGGTGATTTTGGAATTTCAGAATGCTCTGAAATTCGAGGAATCTACAATCTAATGTAAAGTTTTAATGTACAGTCTGCTATCTATATGTATGTACATATCTAATATATAAAAATCAATATTTGTTTGTTTGTTCGTATGTTATGCGCGCCTAAACCGGTAAACAGATCGTCATGAAATTAAGACCACAAATAATATTCGCAATGGGGAGTAACATAGGAGGTTCAAAAAATATTTAAAGTTCAAACCAGGCGAAATTGAAAAATGTCACAGTGGGAGAAGGGAGAAGTGTCAAAATTTATTGTGGATGTGTTCAGGATTGCTTTCGATTTATAACGCTGTTCTGACGCAATTATCGGGTCTATGTCTAAAATTTGTTGTTATTGTAAATCCTTTCGATGGAAAACAGAAGGTCCGGACATGTGATGCAATAATGGCAAAGTAAAGCTCGAACCTATAAGGAATCCACAAAACCACTCAGGGGTCTTCTCATCGGCACAGATGTTAGATCAAATATGTTTCTTTCATCAGTTAGAAATTACAATGCTTTTCAAATTATATCATTTGGGGCAACAAAAATTGTATTTGAGGCTAACTAGATACCAACATTTAAAGTCCAAGTTAAAGTCTATCATTTACCTGGTTCACTTCTCTTCCCGCATCTGGCGATCCAAATTTTGTACAACTCTAAATAATTACCTAAATTTAAATGCTGGCATTGTCTAAAATTTACAGCAATTATTGGTGGTCTAACCCGGGCAACGCCGGGCATTCGGCTAGTAACGTATAAAAGTGATGTATGTCTGTCTGTTCCACAAAGGCTCGCCTACACCGGTCAGTTTATCGTTTGAAATTTTGACACCACAAATAATAATCGTAATGTTAAGTAAAGACTCCAATGTGTCACCACTTTTTCGTAAAAAAAAAATATTTAAACCTGGCGAAATTGAGTACTCTGTCAGATAAAATGTGTGTAACATGGGCGTCCTGTCACCCGGATCGGTCCATTGTTTACCCATCGTGGTTTACCTGTTCGTTGCACACGATCAAATCGGATGAGATGTGTTTTACTTTATTTTAGTTATAGTAAATATTAGCATAAATACATTACATTAATTTACACCCATATTAACCGCGGCAAGCGTCGTTAAACAATTGCGAAATGGTGGATGCGCCACTTAATGAATTTTTTAAATTCCGAAATTTAAATACTCAACGGCGCACTCAAATTAACGTAGACTTGACCATTCAATATTAAAATGGTCATGCAGTTTATACACTTTATACTTGAATATGTCCTAGAAGTAGCGCATTCGCCACTTTTTAATTTTTTTTTTCGAATTATTCAACGTTCAAACCGGACGAAATTGAGTAGGTACTCTGTCAGATAAAAATCTCAAGAGAAGTGTGTAAGGGGTCGTCCATTAATTACGTGAGCTCAAAATGGGGGGAGGGGTACAGTAGAATCTCATCAAATCTCATCTAGAGGGGGCACGGGGTTATTGAAAATCTCACGTCAACTTTTTAATTCAAAAAATATACATTATTACATAGAATAAAAAAAAATCATTAATAGTACATTATTAAATGAGCATATAATGGTGGCTATTATACACGAGAATGGAAATTAAAATACGAGCCGCAGGCGAGGATTTTAACCATTCGAGTGTATACTAGCCACCATTATATGCGAGTGAAATACGACGTTTTATCTACAACTGCACTTTTAGAATCAAAATTAGAAATTAAACATTGTTAAAAACTTGACGTTGAGAAAAAATGTCAATATTCATTATTTCATGGCCAGTTAATAATAATTCTTAAAAACCTAGCCTGACTGTCTGTGTTCAATAGACCTAGTCAAGTATTCATAGATTACATGTATAATACGTAAATTAAATCAGTTCTAGATAAAGAAATAAAGAAAGAATAAAACAAACCTTGTGAAAAACTGGACGTTGAGAAGAAATTTCAACAGTTGTCAATATTCATTATTTCATGGCTAGTTAATAATAATTCTTAAAAACCGGGCCTGGCTGTCTGTGTTTAATAGACCTAGTTAAGTATTCATAGTTACAAGTATAATACGTCAATTATTAATCAGTTGTAGATAAACTTATTATTTTACTTTTTTTAAGATTTTCTATTTTGTCCGCATTTTTTTTTTTACTACAATAGCAATCTCGAGTATAGACAATATTACAGTCTGGAATTCCCCGAACTGAGACAATTATTGCCGCACAATTTATTTACCACTCTTTCCGTGGAAATCCCCGTCGGGTTAAAAAATCGTTCAACGAACAATACATGCCCATGCCCATGGAGTGAGTGAACAATTAGGGAAGGTAGTCTATTTTTATTGCTATGTAAATTAAACAAATTTGTTATAGTGTCCCTTAAAGGCACTAATATTATTTTTACCCTCTATAATCCATCAATATTAACGGTATTTAGTGGTATTTAGCAAAATACATGAACATACATGAAAAATAATTATTTAAAAATTGGGGGATAAATCTGATGTGAGGGGGAGGGAGGGGTCCAAATTAACAGAAAAACACCTCACGTAATAAATGGACGGCCCCTAATGCTCCCCGGATCGGTCCATTGTTTACCCATCGTAGTTCGCCCGTTCGTTGCACCGGTCAAATTTTTTTGAACCGTAGCAACGCCACGCCGCCGAGTGCTTGTAATTTAATAAAATATTGAGACGGTTGTTTCTCTAAAAATTTTGTGGCTGCATCCTTGTATACTTACTACAGTTACCCAGAGGGCTCCACATTCAACATGCCCATTGGTGGTACTATATAAGGCATTTGCAAGATGTTGGTGAATCGTACCCTCACAAACACATTAGTCATTTGTATTGTAACGTCTCCGCTTGTCTCAGTGATTGAGTAATCCTAGATTGATGTGAAAATTGAAGGAAAATTAACAACGTTGAAGTAGTCCCTCGATAAATTCAAGGCCAAGACAATTTGGTTAACACTTGCATTGTTCTGCTGGAAATACCTATTATGCAATTCGTTATAATCGACTTTGTAAAGTGCCAATACAAAAACTTAAAATATTAATTGCAGGAATACTGTGGAAAACAAAATTTACATGTAGTTATTTTTGACGTTCAAGGTCCTCGGGATGTATAAATCATTTATAAAGACCCTGTTTAATAATCACATAGTATAATCACATAATATAAAGAAAGACTTCAAGAAACATTAGGAAATTTTGAGCGAAATGGAAAATAATAAATCTAAAGAAATAATACGTTCAAAGTATATCACGAATTTAATGTGTAATGTGAAATTATGGAAAACTATAGGTTTTTAATGAGGAACTGAAACTATACAGTTGATTTTAATGAAACAGAAGAAATTAACAGAAAAAAAACTACGGTAGTCTAGTACCAAAAGGACTCGGCGCATATTTTCCTGATCGCCAAGAGCCATTTGGTTCAGTCCACGTGCTCCATATACCGTGCGATAATTTAAATTATAAATTAGAGTAGGCGGCTTTTTTATTATGCAATGGCCCAGCCTGCAAATTGACTGATAGTAAAATTTGAGGTTATCGTAAACATTGTGACATTTATGTTTCTCATGAAAATAAAAGAGTAACAAATAATGTAGAATAATTGAGAATTACAGCAAATGTTCAAAGTGTTCTCCCGCATTTTTGAAAAGTCAATTTGACATTCGAATTTTAAATGAAATTGTGAAAAGTTAGTAGTGCCAACCTAATTTAAATTTCACAGCCTACTCTAATTTATAATTTAAATGATCACACCGTATACAGAACAATTTATTGTCAACGCACACAATAATTATACAAAGGTGATGAATTATTATGTCGCCCTACTTGAGATTAAATTCCTCTGGAATTATTTTTTTTATATTTATATCATTTTTGTGTAAGTAAGCATTCAGTTTCTAATTTTCTAAACACATTTTATTACATTAACAAGAGCTGTACACTCAATCTGTTTTTATTTTTGTTTTGTTTTAAGTTATGTGTTTATTATTTGTGATATTTTGTCTAAGCTCTGTATTGTTATTTATGTTGACGTTTTACATGTACGAAACAAGAGTATGTATACATAATATATCAAAACATAAATAAATAAACAAACGGAGTTTGGTGAATAGAACTGGCCGGAGAAATGATTAAAGAATGCCAAAGTTAAGACGAATTATAATCGGAAATGTTTACGACAACCCGAACAAAGTTATAAACAGTTTTTAACAATAACAAATTTACGATAAGTACTGCATTTTTTACGTTTTAAAAATAGTAAGATTTACAATAATCGGTAACTAAACTTTAATTTATCAATGCATGTACTTTGAATGGGACTGATTCACTCATACCAAAGTGGTCTAAAGTGGGTAAATCTCTCTCTGACTGTCTTAGTCATTCCCTTCCTAGTACTTAACATATTTGGAATTCATCTGAAAGGTGCACTCCATTGATTCCGTAACTTACTGCACTGAACTCACGTGTTCACAACACGTAGCAATAATTAGCAGAATTTTGCTAAATGTGACTACACTACAGTAGGATTCAACCTTGACATTTAATAAACATTTCCGCAATGATAGTCAAAAGCTAGAATTTTTTACCGAGCGCACCCACGTTTCCGATAAGGCATTCCAAATATCTAACAAATCTGACTCTCATAATAAATCACCGCTAACCCTCTATATCTCCGAGTCGATCATCCCATTGTTGTTAATCTCTTAACACAAAGAAAACGACCGGAACCCAAAACACGTTTGTTTTCTCATGGATGTTTTGTTCGTCGCCCGTTGGAACAAATCTGCAATTCTGATCGGTGTTAAAACAATGAGAATATTTGTTCAATCTCCAAGATCGTCCTCATCGATCGGACAAGCAATTAGTTAAGAGTTTCCGTGAAACTAGTTATTGTAGCCTTGGCCGGTGCAGCATTTTTCAAAAAATATGTTCAAAACCAAAAATATTCATTCAAAACATTCCTGCATGTTCTGAAGCTAATATGAATATTTTTGTGAGCAACAGGATTTTAAATCAGCAGGAAATGAAAATACCATGAAGATTTACTACGTTATAAGAGAAATCTCGGAAATTTGAAAGGACAAGCAGTTGTGGATCTACGAATGGACACACGTTTTTGAAGCAAACACCCACAACTTTCGATCCATGTAATTGTGACTTACCTTCTTGGAATACAGAATGACAGTAATTTCTTAGCGGGCACGACACTGTGTAGGAATGTTTACACGCGAGCATCCAGCATACTGATTGAATTTCTTGACATATTTACGATTGCAAGAGTGGGTTCATGTGCGACGTTTGTAGGTGGAGCGACATCCAGTGTCTGGTAGCTATAACTTTCGAAAGGGTTCTGCAATTGCATCGTGAATAACTGGTTGCCTGCTTCAAGAACGGAACGAAGTCTACAGGGTGAAAGAGGGATGAAGTGCCAAACTTGAAACCAGAAGAAATTTTGTATATTAAAGTTTTACATCTTTACTAGAATCATTCTATACATATTTGAAAATTTTTGCCAAGTCATGTATAATTATCGAAACAGTCGGTTGAAACAGTACAGTTTTTACAAGAGAAAACTCCAGGAACCAAGTTGGGCATTGTGGGTCAACCACACAAAAGACTCGCTTAAAGTGATTTTTTTTCCATCGTTTATGAGTTTTAGTTTCACCTTTTACTAGAATTTTAAAACTGATTCTAAAGTAACAATACATTTTATCAAAAAATACGTGTATCGCTGATAATATATTTAACAATGATCAGAAAGGCAATTTATACAAATATAACATAAATCCAGTGATTAATTGAATTTTTATTTAGCGGGTCCTTAGGTCACAAATGTCAAGGATCAAATGAACATTGTACTAATGCAGAAGTTATCAACGACCATCAGAATCGTGACGCATAAAATTCGATTAATCACTCATAAAAATATAATTCGCATTGATAATATTCCGTTTTAGTGATTCACGACTGTAATTTTTTTTCGGTAGATATATTACCAGTGTGTTAAAAATACAGGTCTTCATAAATGAGTCATTTATCCAGCAGACTGTGAACGTCAAAAGTCTCCATATAACATTCACCGGCAACATGATCATTTATGAAGAACCGCTATGAGGCCGATTTACAATATGTTGGCATCTGTAGTAAAATTCTGTATTTTTTCCAGGAGGGGCTCGTAAACCAGTTCAGCAGCATGCTTCCCGAATAAGAAGTCGACATGGTTGAAAGCTTCTAAAGGAACTTTATACAATCCGACGTTGTTGGTAAGATTCTGGGACAGCCTTATCACGTCCTGAAAATTTGGAACTCATAAAAATATCACAACAATATGAATTCTTACAATGTAGCTTGCCAGCCAATCGTTTTCAGCATACATCAAATAGATTTTTGATTTGATATTCTGTAATTTATACTGAGGGGGCGTCGGTGTCCCGTATTGGATTATATTTCCCTCGGGACCGTAATCAAATCGTTGAAATTTTCCCTCGTTTCTAATTTCTTGAACATAATGCAGCACGGTTTTGGTGGAAGTTCCTGCCGGATCGTGGCTCAACACGACCGGTAGTATTTCCTCGTTGAACTCTTCTTTATCAAACCCGCACAATGTGAAAATGATGTCTTCGCATATAGTTTCGTCGATTTTCAATAATTTGCAGTCATATGAAAGGAATTTCATTATTTTACTGTTAGGTAGAAATTGATTCAGGCCCAAGTATTTGGCTAACCATTCGAAATCGTTCGCGAAGGGAGACAGATATCTAATTGGCGACTTGACATGGGTCATGTACGCCACTGGTGCTAATGCGACCATCAACTTTACGTTTTTGGCGCTTTGCGGTTTCAATGATGCGAATACGAAGAACATTGTCGTTCCCATCGAATGTCCCACGTAGATGAGATCTCCGGGTCTGTTTGTGGTATTGCTGACGTAGTAGAGGGCTGCCGGTAGATCGTAAACGCCCATCTCGTGCCAGCTGAAGTTCCAGAATTGGGCGCTATTGATGGACAAGTTCACATGGGCCGTGGAGTAGGTGTTGCCTCTGGCGTTGCCCATCCACACGTCGTAGCCGGCATCGGCCAACATAAACGCTTCATAAAATTGTTACTACCCTATAGATCGGAATTGTTAAAAATTACCTAAAGAATCGTTACCCTCGATGACCCAGTCGGTGCTGCTGGAAAGTAGTCCGTGTTGAAGAAAAACTGGTTGACCTCCCCTAGGTCCCGTCTTGGGGCCGGGGATGCGATGGATAGTAAGAATATACCCATCATCGGTAGTAACATAATGCGATTCGGCAGGATAACCGTGACGTTGTGCTATTTGGGGCTAACAACTTAATTAAAAGGTGCGACAGGGGGGTAAAAAATACTCACTGTATTCAAATCAGCATCAGGGTTATCGGGACACTGCCCTGAGACCTCTGTGAAACAAGTTCTGTTATTTTCACACAGAATTGACGGGACCAGCAAGGCGAAGAAAAATAAGCGATTCATGGTCGCCGCTCTTCGGATAACCTAACTTCAGTGCCAAAAAACGGGTTTACGTAATTACTGCCAAGTAACTGCACGTTTTTAAATTTGAATCGCTAATGCGGTTCTCTTCGGGGATTGTAATAATTATATGCGAACTGTACACCGAAATTACAGACGAATAAATAAAGTGACTCATATTATTGATTCTGGTGTACATACTTGTATTTAGCAGAAGGTTTTGTCGGGGCGGTGATGTAAAGATCAAAGTCGAAGAGAAAAAATAAAAACAAAAATTGCATAAATATTATGAAAATGTAACTACAATTCAAACAATAGGAGAAACAATTGCATTTTTTCGCTTGTAAAAAGTGTACACCTTATTCCAAACGTCCTCTTTCTGTAATGCAACACAATAATAATTTTTATCAATTTATAAATAATATCAACAAATTTAGCAATGTTTAGTAAATAACAGTTCAAATATGGCGCTCAATAACCTCCTGTTGTCAATCTGACAGCTGTCACTGTCAGAATGTTTTCCAATAACAACAATGTTTGTATCGCCTTATAAATAATTAACATCATTGATTTCACTAAAAATGGGGAGCGAAAAGGTAGGTTTTCCCCTAAAGTAACCCTTCTCATTTAATCTGCCATTTGGGCACTTAACCTCTACCGGCTAACCTCCATACCCCTTCTAGCTGCTATTTCGCCTGGAACAACCCCACGGGACT
This sequence comes from Diaperis boleti, assembly GCA_963583935.1. Lineage (NCBI taxonomy): Eukaryota > Metazoa > Arthropoda > Insecta > Coleoptera > Tenebrionidae > Diaperis > Diaperis boleti. The sequence goes on from OY757246.1 coordinate 17,337,661, forward strand.
GGCGACATTTATGTATCATGGCAGACGGGTTCTGGAATGTATTTGGCCACTACAGGGATGGACGCGATGGTCAATATCTTTGACAGATATGGACAAATTCAGGATCGAATTAGACTTCCAAGGTATTTGTGTCCAGTTCGAAAACATAACATGATACGTACTTTTTACAGTCTTTGCACTGGGTTTGGATGGGATTCAGATGGGGATTTATTAGCCATTATTTCTCAGTCACCTCAACTGACTTTATGGGATGCTAACACCCAGAAGAAGGTCCAAATTGATGTGAGGTTGAAAGATCAAATGTCATGTTTAATATGGGCCAAGACGGGCCCCATTTTGGCTGTAGGCACGGTTAAGGGGAATGTTTCTATATACAATCACAACACATCAAAGTTGTATCTATATCTTCTAGTTCAAACTAATCATTGCTGGTTTATAGGAGAACACCAATTATTGGCAAACACACTAAAAAAATTACATGTGGGATGTGGAATGCCGACAGTGTACTTGCTTTGGGTTCAGAGGACAAAACAATATCTATTAGCAACATAGATGGGGACACTTTGAGGGTTATAAATTTAAGGGCTGAACCATCAGAAATTCAGTTCTCTGAAATGAAACTAGATGAAAGGATGGGGGGTGAAAATACTGTAATCAGCACAGAGTATAGTTTGCTTTTGTACATCTGGTACTTTTAGGTCAGTGTCATCGTCGGAAAACGAACTCTTTACCTATACAATCTCCTAGATCCTGACAACCCAATTGAACTAGCCTTTCAGCAACATTATGGTTCCATAGGCACATACAAATGGTTTGGGGATGGCTATATTTTAATCGGCTTCTCAGCTGGTTATTTTGTTGCAATATCAACCCACATCAGAGAAGTTGGACAGGAGCTATTTCAAGTCAAAAATCATAAAAATGCACTCACGGATATCGCACTGTGTGAGAAAATCGGAAAAGCGGCCTCTTGTGGCGATAATAAGTATTAATTCCAACTGAAAAATGAAAAGCAAATTTCAGCATTACTTCTAGTGTCAAGATCCATGATTTGAACAACCTTCAAGAAACTTCTAGTGTCTTAACATTGTCTCAGGAATCCGCTCTTGAAAGAATAAGTTGGAGCACTGATGGACAGCTGTTTTCAGTTTGCACCAGGGGTGGCTCGTTAAACGTGTATGTTTCGCACGTTCCTCTACTGACTTCAGTTTGTGCACCTAGAATTGCAATTTTATCAAGTCTCACAGAAATTAGTCTTTACAATTACTCTTCAGATAAAGTAACCATTAAATCTGTTAACATTCAGAGAGTAACGTTTTCCATTTTAGGCAAAACTCAAACCCATACCTATAACCTTGGAAACTGAACCTAGCTTTATTTCTGTAGGTCCTTATCATATCGCTGCCGGAATGAACAATCGGGTGTGGTTTTACGATTTGACACGGCCTCAACCGGGTGCGGATGACGCGCCTTTGATGCTGAAAGACAGACAATATCTTGGGGGCGTCACAAGTATCAAGCTGAATGCGGAATACGCATCTGTGCTCTTTGAAGGGAAGATTCAGCTTCATATGGTACATTCATTTTCTTGTCACCAAAGTAATGCGATTTTGAATATTGACACATCTTTGAAATCACCCTGTAGATCTGAATTTCTAATTTATTAAGAATTACTTAATTTAATGTCCACTAATGATTACAGATTGAGCAACCTGAAGTATGTCACGAGGACCGTGAAACTAAAATGTTTCCTGACTCCAACGCACCGAATTTGTTCATCACATGTCACGCCCTAACGACCGACTTTTTAATTTACGGTACTGACATGGGTAGCATTGTTCATTTCCATGTGGAAGAATGGGAAGTTGCAAACCAATATGATCATGCAGTCGGTATAACTAACATATTTTCCGACCCGGCGGGATCTCGAATGGTTTTTCTAGATATTAAAGGTCAAGGATACGTGTACAACGCTGTGAGTACTATATCACCCTATTCCTTTTACATAAATTCGACACGGTCACATGGTGCGTAAGCCAATAAATAAGTTTGAGGAGGAGCTTGAGTTACGTATTGTTGGTTGCCGATATATTTGGAATTAACATGGCGGTATAATATTATCAGAGGAGAAAAATGGGAATAAATTTAATTTATTTATTTTCCTGACTTGATCTGGTCTCGACTGATTTACTCAGCGCAATGTTTTCTCTTTTATTTAATTTAACATTAATTATCAGGAAGCCACTGACGTCTTTACTCACGGAAAATTATATGTTGGGTTTTCAAGAGTTCGTTCTTGGAAAGGTTTAAAAATTTATTTGGGAAATCAAAGAAATAATAACGTAGTAGAAAACTACGTCTACAAGGAATTATTTTTAATATGACAACATGCACATTTTCTGTCACCTTGTGTTAATTTAATTGAAATTTTAGCACCGTGTTGACTACTTTTTGTATTTAAAATTTATTACATGTACGGTAGCACTCATAGTATAAATTATAGTTGGTATGGGAGGTATCTAAAAAAATAACGATAACTTTAAAAAACAAACAAAAACTTTCTAAAGTAAAATCAGAAAGAAACTATTTTTAGCACATCGGCTCTGACCACCTAGGGAGTGGAAGGAAAGTACCATGCGATCAAAAATTATCAATTATAAAATCCTTGACTACCCTTGACCAAGATAATTTTTAATCTCATGGTAAAACAAATGTCAAATTGGACAGGTAACCAGCAAACTCGAACACTGCTTTTTAACTTCACCCTTTATTAGAAATTTTGTCGATCATTCACTTGATGCAAATGAAATTTGAAACTGATACTATATTGATTGATAACACTATAGTAATTGTACTTATTCTGACGATGATATACGCTCCCCCATTTTTTATTTACGTAGTTATGAATATTGTTGTGTAAGAAGTTTCAAGATTACTTGGCTACGTCACTCGGGATTACTTTAATTTCAAACTCATGGCGCGCCTGCGCCCCTTGATGACCTAGTCATTACATAAATTCGACACGGTCACATGGTGCGTAACATTTTATAAGCCAATAAAAAAAGTTGTGGAGGAGCTTGAGTTGCGTATTGTTGGTTGCCGATATATTTGGAATTAACATGACGGTATAATATTATAAGAGGACAAAAATGGGAATTAATTTAATTTATTTATTTTCCTGACTTGGACTGGTCTCGACTGCTTTACTGTGTGTAATGTTTTCTCTTTTATTTAAATGGTATTTAGTTATATGTATATAAATATACATTAATTAAATTTATTATCGGCATTACATTATTTGGTTGAAATCAGGAAGCCACTGACGTCTTTACTCACGGAAAATTATATGTTGCGTTTTTAAGAGTTCGTTCTTGGAAAGGTTTAAAAATTTATTTGGGAAATCAAAGAAATAATAACGTAGTAAAAAACTACGTCTACAACGAATTATTTTTTTAATATGACAACAACATGCCCATTTTCTGTCACCTTGTGTTAATTTAATTGAAATTTTAGCACCGTGTTGACTACTTTTTGTATTTAAAATTTATTATATGTACGGTAGCACTCATAGTATAAATTATAGTTGGTATGGGAGGTATCTAAAAAATAACGATAACCTCAAAAAACAAACAAAAACTTTCTAAAGAAAAATCAGAATAAAACTATTTTTAGCACATCGGCACTGACCACCTAGGGAGTGACTAATCGACAAAGTTTTAAATAAAGGGTGATGTTAAAAAGCAGTGTTCGAGTTTGCTGGTTACCTGTCCAATTTGACATTATTTGTTTAACCATGCGATCAAAAATTATTTTGGTCAAAGGTACAGGGATATACCTGCAATAAATTAATAGAGATAAATAGGGGGAACCCATTCCTGAAATTTTTATGTAGCGATATGTCTCCAACAAAAAAGTACAGTTATGTTCAAAAAAGTTTGTTGTGTGTGAACTTACCCGTGATTTCATCGAGTTCAAAAAAATGTTGTACAAGGATTGTTGCATAGCAATGATCTTAATGCCAATAGTGGTCTATCTAAATGATTATTTTCAAAATTACAGAACAAAAACATTTAATTAGAAATTAAATACATAACATAAATAAACATTTATAAACTTTTAACACAACTTAAAACAATCTTTTAGTTAATATTTGGTCATAGCCCCAAGTCTCTCTTCAATATCCCAACACATCCCAAGTCCGTGGATACTTATCCATGCTCAACAATTTATAAAAAATCTTCCTGTTCTATCGCCGGTGATAACATATTGCTCATAAAATATTTTGTATTAAGAACGGGTAAAAAATGGTGGATGAGTCGCTTAAAAAAATGTAAAAAATACAGTCTGCCTTTGAGGGTGTATTCTGTGAAATCTGGGCATTTTTTTCATCATTACAATCTCACAATTGAAGAGAACAAGACACTCGTCTATACATACAAGTCTATAAAGGAAGATTGAAGAAAGAGTGAAAAATGGTAGATGCGCCACTTGAAAAAAATGTCATATTTGAACATATATAGACACCCGGATGTATATAGGAGAATATATCAGAAAGGGTGAAAAATGGTGGATGCGTCGCTTAAAAACAATTGTAAAAAATTCAGCCTGCTTTTGAGGGTGTATTCTTTGAAATTTGGGCATTTTTTTCATCATTACAATCTCACAATTGAAGAGAAAAAGACACTCGGAAGTCTATAGAGGAAGATTGAATAAGGGGTGAAAAATGGTAGATGCGCCACTTGAAAAAAAAAACCTAAAAATTCAGCCTGCTTTTGAGGGTGTATTCTGTAAAATTTGGGAATTTTTTTCATCATTACAATCTCACAATTGAAGAGAAAACGATACTCGGAAATCTATAGAGGAAGATTGAAAAAAGAGTGAAAAATGGTGGATGCGTCGCTTAAAAACAATTGTAAAAAATTCAGCCTGCCTTTGAGGGTGTATTCTGTGAAATCTGGGCATTTTTTTCATCATTACAACCTCACAATTGAAGAGAAAAAGAGACTCGGAAGTCTATAGAGGAAGATTGAAGAAAGGGTGAAAAATGGTAGATGCGCCACTTAAAAAAAAAAAAAATTGTAAAAATTCAGCCTTTCTTTGAGGGCTGAAATTTGTCGAATTTGGGCATCGTTTTCGTCATTAAAATGTCACATTTGAACAGATATAGACACCTGGAAGTCTATAGGAGAATATTTCAGAAAGGGTGAAAAATGGTGGATGCGTCGTTTAAACAAAATTGTAAAAAATTCAGCCTACCTTTGAGGGTGTATTCTGTGAAATTTGGGCATTTGTTTCATCATTACAATCTCACAATTGAAGAGAAAAAGACACTCGGAACTCTATAGAAGAAGATTGAAGAAAGGGTGAAAAATGGTAGATGCGCCACTTGAAAAAATAAATAAATAAATAAATAAATAAAAATTGTAAAAATTCAGCCTTTCTTTGAGGGCTGAAATTTGTCGAATTTGGGCATCGTTTTCGTCATTACAGTGTCACATTTGAACAGATATAGACACCCGGAAGTCTATAGGAGAATTTTCGGACAGGGTGAAAAATGGTGGATGCGTCGTTTAAAAAAAAATGTAAAGAATTTAGCCTGCCTTTGAGGGTGTATTCTGTGAAATTTGGGCATTTGTTTCATCATTACAATCTCACAATTGAAGAGAAAAAGACACTCGGAACTCTATACAAGAAGATTGAAGAAAGGGTGAAAAATGGTAGATGCCCCACTTGAAAAAATAAATAAATAAATAAATAAAAATTGTAAAAATTCAACCTTTCTTTGAGGGCTGAAATTTGTCGAATTTGGGCATCGTTTTCGTCATTACAATGTCACATTTGAACAGATATAGACACCCGGATGTCTATAGGAGAATATTTCAGAAAGGGTAAAAAATGGTGGATGCGTCGCTTCAAAAAAATTGTAAAAAATTCAGCCTGCCTTTGAAGGTGTATTCTGTGAAATCTGGGCATTTTTTTCATCATTACAACCTCACAATTGAAGAGAAAAAGAGACTCGGAAGTCTATAGAGGAAGATTGAAGAAAGAGTGAAAAATGGTAGATGCGCCACTTGAAAAAAAAATTGTAAAATTTCAGCCTTTCTTTGAGGGCTGAAATTTGTCGAATTTGGGCATCGTTTTCGTCATTAAAATGTCACATTTGAACAGATATAGACACCTGGAAGTCTATAGGAGAATATTTCAGAAAGGGTGAAAAATGGTGGATGCGTCGCTTAAAAAAAATTGTAAAAAATTCAGCCTGCCTTTGAAGGTGTATTCTGTGAAATTTGGGCATTTGTTTCATCATTACAATCTCACAATTGAAGAGAACAAGACACTCGGAAGTCTATAAAGGAAGATTGAAGAAATAGTGAAAAATGGTAGATGCGCCACTTGAAAAAAAAAAAAAAAAAAAATTGTAAAAATTCAGCCTTTCTTTGAGGGCTGAAATTTGTCGAATTTGGGCATCGTTTTCGTCATTAAAATGTCACATTTGAACAGATATAGACACCCGGATGTATATAGGAGAATATTTCAGAAAGAATAAAAATGGTGGATGCGTCGCTTAAAAAAAATTGTAAAAAATTCAGCCTGCCTTTGAAGGTGTATTCTGTGAAATTTGGGCATTTGTTTCATCATTACAATCTCACAATTGAAGAGAACAAGACACTCGGAAGTCTATAAAGGAAGATTGAAGAAATAGTGAAAAATGGTAGATGCGCCACTTGAAAAAAAAAAAAAAAAAAATTGTAAAAATTCAGCCTTTCTTTGAGGGCTGAAATTTGTCGAATTTGGGCATCGTTTTCGTCATTAAAATGTCACATTTGAACAGATATAGACACCCGGATGTATATAGGAGAATATTTCAGAAAGAATAAAAATGGTGGATGCGTCGCTTAAAAAAATTGTAAAAAATTCAGCCTGCTTTTGAGGGTGTATTCTGTGAAATTTGGGCATTTTTTTCATCATTACAATCTCACAATTGAAGAGAAAAAGACACTCGGAATTCTACAGAAGAAGATTGAAGAAACGGTGAAAAATGGTAGATGCTCCACTTGAAAAAAAAAAAAAAAGTAAAAAGTTCAGCCTTTGTTTGAGGGGTGAAATTTGTCGAATTTTGGCATCGTTTTCGTTATTACAATGTAATATTTGAACAGATATAGACACCCGGATGTATATAGGAGAATATTTCAGAAAGAGTAAAAATGGTGGATGCGTCGCTTAAAAAAATTGTAAAAAATTCAGCTTGCTTTTGAGGGTGGATTCTGTGAAATTTGGGAATTTTTTTCATCATTACAATCTCACAATTGAAGAGAAAATGACACTCGGAATTCTACAGAAGAAGATTGAAGAAACGGTGAAAAATGGTAGATGCTCCACTTGAAAAAAAAAAAAAAAATGTAAAAAGTTCAGCCTTTCTTTGAGGGCTGAAATTTGTCGAATTTGGGCATCGTTTTCGTTATTACAATGTAATATTTGAACAGATATAGACACCCGGATGTATATAGGAGAATATTTCAGAAAGGGTGAAAAATGGTGGATGCGTCGCTTAAAAATTTTTTTAAAAATTATGCCTGCCTTTGAGGGTGTATTCTGTGAAAATTGGGCATTTTTTTCATCATTACAATCTCACAGTTGAAGAGAAAAAGACACTCGGAAATCTATAGAGAAAGATTGAAGAAAGAGTGAAAAATGGTATGCGCCCCTTAAAAAAATATGTAACAATTCAGTCTTTCTTTGAGGGCTGAAATTTGTCGAATTTGGGCATCGTTTTCGTCATTAAAATGTCACATTTGAACAGATATAGACACCTGGAAGTCTATAGGAGAATATTTCAGAAAGGGTGAAAAATGGTGGATGCGTCGCTTAAAAAAATTGAAAAAAATTCAGTCTGCCTTTGAGGGTGGATTCTGTGAAATTTGGGAATTTTTTTCATCATTATAATCTCACAATTGAAGAGAAAAAGACACTCGGAAGTCTATAGAGGAAGATTGAAGAAAGGGTGAAAAATGGTAGACGCGCCACTTGAAAAAAAAAAAAAAAAAATTAAAAATTCAGCCTTTCTTTGAGGGCTGAAATTTGTCGAATTTGGGCATCGTTTTCGTCATTACAGTCACATTTGAACAGATATAGACACCCGGAAGTCTATAGAAGAATTTTCGGAAAGGGTGAAAAATGGTGGATGCGTCGTTTAAAAAAAAATTTAAAGAATTCAGCCTGCCTTTGAGGGTGTATTCTGTGAAATTTGGGCATTTTTTTCATCATTACAATCTCACAATTGAAGAGAAAGAGACACTCGGAAGTCTATAGAGGAAGATTGAAGAAAGGGTGAAAAATGGTAGATGCCTGCCTTTAAAGGTCTATTTATTCAAATCTTGTATTTAAATGTTGACTGAAAACTCTTTTCATAGGTAAAAATTACTTCATTCCAATTTTCGCGGAACAAACTGTTTAAACTTTAAAGCAAATATTATTCTTGCTTGTTTATGTTCAGTTAGTCTTATTTTTGTTGCTGCGACATGATTGTTCTGGAAAGTTAGTTTCTTGTACGGCATGTCTCATAATATCAAATGGATTTTGTTCGACATGCTATAAAAGAGCGTTATCTACCTCTTCAGTAGTAGAAACTTTAAGCCTACCCGTAAATTTCTTCTATTCCAGAGTTCCGTCAATTTCTCATCGGTTTTTGACTTTTAAAATGGTGTTTTTACTTGTCTGCATTATGTATAATCCATCATCTAATTATGCAATAATATGTGCTCTTTCAATTAAATTCATTGCCGGCATTTCGAAATTACTTGATGCGACAAGCAGTGTCAATTTGATATTTTTTTAACTATGGTGATGTTTTTTTTTTTTTTAATTTGAACATTACTGTACATAAAATATGTATTTGAAATTTGACCCCGTTTACCGCACACGCCATTGTTATAAAATTAATGATTTAAATTATAGATAACGCTTATTTTTCGGAAATACAGAAATGGTACTCTTGGAAATACCGCAAATGTGACTCGGTGTTTTTCAAGAATTTTGCATTGTATTCAAAATAGCACGATAGGCTCTTGTGATGCTTGCATGATGTAGTATTGTATTTTTTTGTATTCGTTTTGTAAAGTACATAATCGATAAAGTGGTACATAACTAAAAATATATACTTTTCCGCTTATATATTTAATTTGACAGCTGTCAAACCTCAACTCAAAATATACTATGCTTTATTGAAATTTCGCTGTTTTGAAATAAAGATTACCAAATTTTTTTGGCACACTTGCCGTTTCATAATTTGGTCTATTTGGTGATGTTTGCAGGTATTTCCATGACACTCTCTACAATAGGTGCTCCGATGAGCCAACACGGGGGTTGGCGCCATTTTTTGAACATGAAACTTCATGAATGTGAACGAAACGTCAAATACAAACGAAAATCGAAAACCCGCGAAATTTAAATTTGGCCAGTCCTCCTCATCTTTTTAAAAGCTTTTTAAATTGTTACAAAATCATTTACAGTAAAAACAGATCGAGAACTACTTTAGATTCTTTACATTACATATTGATATCCCAGATAAAAATCCTGTATTTTATACTTGTCAATTTCAGGTGATAAATGAAGTAGCGAAAATACCAGACTTACCGAGCAAAGTATCGGGGGTCACCTGGGACAGTAACATTAACGATCGTAACATCTTCATCGTCAACGATCAGCACGATATATTCACTTACGTTTACGTTAAAAACTCAATCGACGGTTAGTTGTGTTCAAACACTTTACAAACCTAATTTTCGTTTTTATAAGGTTCCTCCGTGCAGAAAGTTGGTCAAACATCCCTCGTATCCAAACAGATCCCTCTTTTAATGTACTCAGGAGAGGTAATGTCGGCGACCTCCGGCGGCCAGTTGACCCAACTATTACTTAACACTCACGACTCCGTTCAGGGAATAAGCGAACGAGAACAGACGATTCTAGAATGCAACTTCAAGAAGCAGATCGCTTTACACAGGTAATTTGGTTTCTATTTACGGTCTTGTTAGTGAGAATTTTGTTAAGGTTTTCTGCGGCTTGGAGCACGTGTGAAGCCCTCAAATCTGAAGAATTATGGCGACACTTGGCCACAGAAGCTATGAAGCACCTCGACATCGAATTTGCGGTTCGGGTTTATAAACTGTTGGAAGACGTGGCCATGGTGTGGGCTCTAGAGAGTATTGCTAATGTTGAAGATTTGAAATTATTATGCGGGTATATTTCGATGTTTTTGGGTGAGTTTGATTTGGCCCAACAATGGTTTATGGGGTCCAGCTACCCCGTGGCGGCTTTAGAAATGAGGCGTGACCTCCTTCAGTGGGATATTGCTTTACAGCTAGCTAAGAAGATGGCGCCAGAGCAAATCGCTTTAATCTCTAGAGAATATGCCCAACAGTTGGAATTCACGTAATTTTTTCCTTCATTTGTCTATTTCACTTTGTATTTCTGAATTTCACAGTGGCAACTACTCAGAAGCTCACATCCACTACGAGAAAGGACTCCAAGAGAATATCAGTCGCGAACATACGTTCGTATGTAAAGCGGGTATCGCCCGAACCGCATTACATTGTAAAAATAACCGTCACGGTATCAGTATAGCTCTAGAACTAGACAACAAACAACTGTTACGGGAATGCGCGGAAATTCTCGAAAAGAACAAACAATTCAACGATGCGGCGATGTTGTTCGAGAAATGTCAGAATTACGACCGGGCCGCTACGGCTTACATCAAGTTGCGAAACTGGCAAAAAATCGGCGAACTTCTCCCGAAGATCACCTCCAATAAAATTCACCTAGAATACGCCGTTGCCAAAGAGAGCGAAGGCAAGTATGAAGAAGCGGCACGCGCTTATCACACTGCCAAAGATTTTGATTCGGTGATTCGTCTCCAACTAGAACACTTAAATAATCCTGAAGTGGCCGTGGAACTTGTACAAGAAACAAAAAGTACAGAAGGTGCAAAACTCGTTGCTAAGTTTTTCCAAAAACTTAACGATTACACCTCCGCCATCAAATTCTTGGTTCTGTCCAAGTGCAGTGAAGAAGCTTTCGACTTGGCACGCAAACACGGCAAGATGCAACTTTATGGTGAGATCTTGTTGAACACTCTCTCCCCAGATGAATTGCGACCGCAAGACTTTAACAGTATAGCCATGCATTTCGAAAATGAACGGAACAGCTTATTAGCTGGAACGTATTGGTTCCATGCCAAAGAGTACTCCAAAGCAATGAAACATCTGTTGAAGGCGGCCAAATCAAATTCAAAAGAAAACGAGGCCATAACGGCAGCCATAGATGTGGTAGCATCGTCCAAAGACGAGGCACTCTCAGCTCAGTTGATTGAATTTCTTCTGGGGGAGGCCGACGGTCTACCCAAAGATCCCAAATACTTGTTCCGTCTCTACATGGCGCGGAAACAATACAGAGAAGCGTCCAAATCGGCTTTGATTATAGCCAACGAAGAACAAATCAACGGTAACTACCGGAACGCCCATGACGTGCTTTTCGCCATGTATCAAGAACTGAAACAAAATGGTATCAAAATCCCCAACGAAATGCAGGCAAATCTCATGTTACTGCACAGCTACATATTGGTACGGCTACATGTGCGCAGAGGCGATCATCTAAAAGGTGCTAGGATGTTAATTAGAGTTGCCAACAACATTTCTAAATTTCCGTCCCGTGAGGTTTACTTTTAAAGGTTTGACTACTTTTACTGATTATTGTATTCTAGACATGGTTCCAATTCTAACTTCTACAGTGATTGAATGTCACAGGGCCGGCCTTAAACACGCTGCCTTTAAGTATGCGACGATGTTGATGAAACCCGAGCACAGAAAAAACGTGGATGCTAAATACGCTAAGAAAATTGAGGCTGTGGTTAGAAAGCCCCCGAAAATCGGCAAAGACGGCGAAGGGGGCGGAGATCCCATAGAGCCGTTAACGCCATGTCCGTACTGTGAGAATTTACTTCCCGAAACGGAAGTCAACTGTAATAAGTGCAAGAACAACATCCCTTTTTGTATAGTGACGGTAATTATGTTTTGGAGTCGTGTGTTTAAACTGTTTTTATCGTTGTCGCGTGTAGGGTCGCCACATTGTGACGTCTGACTTAACGGCCTGCCCTGAGTGTGACTTTCCTGCATTGAGGACACAATTTATTGAGTGAGTATATTTTTTTATTTGCCGTGTGACATCTTTTGTTTTTCAGAATTTTAGACAACGAAGATTCTTGTCCGATGTGTTCGGAGAAGGTGGACTCCCGGCAGTTATCCAAAATTGAAGATGTTCAGCCTTACTTAAATGTCGAATAATTTTGATCTCACCATTTGAGTATTATTAATTTATTTAGTTGTTTTTACTAGAAGTACAATTAGTTTTAGTGAGACTGCTGCTGCAACTCGTGTCCATCCTTATGTTAGTGCAATAGAAAACTGTTGAAAATGAAAATACAGATTTTGAAAAGTTAAGTGTTTGATGCTGGCTGCCTTGCATAATGTTCACGTAAAGTTTTGAGTCGCACATCCTGGCGGAGCACATTCGTGTCCAACTTCCGAGACGTTATGAGCGATAAAATCCGAAATAGAAATCTCGTCTCCAATAATAATTTATTTCTCGATTCCCTCAAAGTTCCAGATGCATCCCCGAGCGCTTAAAGTAGGAAATTTAAGTGGAAAAATGCGTGTTTGAAGTTCCGTTTCCGCAACTGGGAGGTTAATTTCATTTTAATACTGCGGTCGCACGCCGCATCTATCGGAAAAGAATTAGGCGTCATTTGGTTAGCGGATGGCCCCGGGGGTTCGAGCTTCGATTCCTCTCGACTATTAGCATAATTCCGAAGTTTCGGCTCTTATAATTTGATGATGAATGCGTCGGAAGATATCCGAGGGTCACTCCCAGGAGTTGGTAATGGGCGCCGCGACGCCGCTGCGAGGGCCTTCCCGATAGATTACACCGTCGGGATTCGAACTTGGCAAGTTTCCTCTTAATCCGTGATTTGCAAATGGCCGATCCCTTCGCGGCTCCACATTACTCGGAACCGTTCCTGGGTCATTAAAAATGGATCGGGCTCACGGCTCGGGCCCTGTTTAAGTTTCCGGTTAGCGAAACGACATGAAATTATCCTTTACTCGAGAATTACAGTCGGCTTCAACTTCTCGGAGGAGATACATAATTAACCGTTGGGTGGGAGGAAATGAAGAGTGGACGGGCGAACAGGTAGGTGTAAGAGCAGAGGTTCCATATTCTTGGGATTTTTGGGGGATAGTGATGGCTTTTGTAACATCGACGCTGATCCGGTTACAAAGGTCGTAGAAAAACCAGAAGAATGTCGATAAATCCAAGTGGAGTAAATTTAAATTAAAATTTAAATATATCTAAGTCGAACTCCACAAACTTTAATAAGTGTAAACTTATAAAATTTTGTTATCAAGGGGGATCTAATTGTACCAAACTTTCAAGTCTTAGATTTCACCCCTTGAGCCAGGGGAACCACTCCCTTAAAAAATTTAAACGGCATGGGGGGTCGTGTGATACATCATTTTCAAGCTTATTCAATTCAATTCTTTTCTACAAAAAAAAAGCATGAATTCGATATTTTCCAAATCTACATAAAATACTCAACTAAAATTTGTACCCCCCAACAATTCCAATTTCGAAAGACTCAGAAGAAAACGCTCGAACAGGTCAATTTTGTTATCACTTTTCACATTAGGCCGACGATATAACATGGAGCGGATTCAGAAAAATTCGAAAAGAACTCACATATTATATTGTAACGGGGCTTTAAAAATGATTCACACATCATGTTGCCTATGGAAAACAAAATTTATATGTGGTTAGATGGAGAATTTTGACGTTAAGCCTACTGGATGTATAAATCATTTATAAAGACCCTGTATCAAAGGTAATTTAATGTCGACATTTTTTGATAAATATATGTAGACAAAGAAAAACTATATGAGAATGGGTAAAAAGTTAACCTACTTTTTCATAATTTGTTCCTTTTTTTTACATCCTCTTTGGGCAAAGTTATATCTTTTATTTTCTTGTTGCTTCATACCTACTTTCCTTAATCTTATTTTTGCTGATAGTTCGAGAAACGTACAGAATATATATACAGGGTGTTATGGAAGTCCTAGCAGAAAATTTAACCACAAGTAGAACTCGTCAAAATAAACATTCTGTTCTATTTACCACTTTGCTGAAATCCGCAATTTTTCTGACCCCTATCTGAACCTGAACGCATCAGAAAGTTGTTGTAAAACGTTGTTGGGAAAAAAAATTGTCGTTGATAGTAAATTTCAGTTATCAGTTGTGTCGCGCCGGCCACTATGTTATTGCAATTTCCACGAATTTTTCTTTTCTATGGTGCAGTTGTACTGGATAATGTTAGGTAATGCAAACGAGGCCCGCCGCTTGTCTGTGGATGGTTAATTTTTTTGCTAGGACTTCCATAACAGCCTGTAGATTGAATTAACGAGTAATAAAATTTGGAATTCTCAATCTTGTAATAAGATATAACTTGTAGAGTTGGTCCTAGGTTTTTTAGGTTTACGGAATTATACTGTTTTGACTGAACAAAAAATGTCACAACTTGTGACGTAAGTTTAGTTTTATCATAAATTTTTACGACCGTTAAATGATGGCTATGCTACTTGTAAATTAATCATCAGGTGGATTAATCCTCTTGTTTCCTTTATTTAAGGTTTTGGTGTTGGTCCTGGTTGCGTGTGTTATTTTTTCCATCCTTTTCTGTCTTTGGTTTTCGATTTCTAGGCTTTTATTCTATTTACTACATCCTCTTTCTCTACATCATTTCATTTTCTATTTCTGTCTTTCTTTTTCTTTTCAGTCTTGCTTTTGCCTGTCTTGATACATTTGGTCACCATATTGATGTCTCATTTCTTTTTTTTTTTTTTTTTTTGTTATTACTGATTATATTATTAGTGTTTTATATATTTTTTTTATTAATTTTCAACATAGTAAATGTACACACGATAAGTAATTGGGCTTAATAAACTGGGCTACATGCCTAACCAAATTGCCACATTTCTGAATCTACAAAATCCACAAGAATATACTGCCATTGTTTCCGCCGTACCTCAGCGACAAAATTAAAAAGGCATGGAGGCTGGTAGTCTTCTCAGGTAGCAGAATGATACATAGAAATTGTTTGCAAAATCGAATAAATGTAGCAAAGTTTCTTCAATTATTGAAACTTCTCCTCACTCTCTAATTCTTCCTGCTACATCACTGCGAAGGATCGCGTCTTGGTTGAGTAATGTTAACGGGCGCCTGTAGATGGAGCCTAAATTAGACTTTTGATTTAGTTGAATTTATATCCTCCCATCGGTACCTGTTCAGTACAATTTTTCAAATCCATGAGTGATTCGAAAATATAAAACGTAAAGCCCAAGAAATTTCAAAAGCCACCAGTTTCCCAGGAGCTATTTTGGAAAAATTTTTACTCATTTCTGTATGTTTTAGAGCCTTCTGAATCCAAAACTTCCACAATTTCACACGCACAACTTTGCTTTCGAAAATTAGAATTTTGTTTCTTAAAGAGATCAAGGAAATGCCCATTTTTAAATTTGAACAGTCATAACTCAAACACTGATTAAAATATCCAAATTCGGGTTCCGGTACTTCATGTAGACATTCGTTTCTTACATGTGTTGCAACTTTCAAAGCTTTACGAGGACCGATGAATTTCTTATAATTTTTCAAATCCATGAGTGATCCGAAAATATAAAACGTAAAGCCCAAGAAATCTCAAAAGCCGCCAGTTTCCCAGGAGTTATTTTGGGGAAATTTTTACTCATTTCTGTATATTTTAGAGCCTTCTGAATCCAAAACTTCCACAATTTCACACGCCCAACTTTCCTTTCGAAAATTAGAATTTTGTTTCTTAAAGACATCAAGGAAATGCTAATTTCTAAATTTGAACAGTCATAACTCAAGAACTGATCAAGATATCCAAATTCGGGTTCCGGCACTTCATGAAGACATTCGTTTCTTACATGTGTTGCAAATTTCAAAGCTTTACAAGGACCGATGAATTTTTTATAATTTTTCAAATCCACGAGTGTTCCGAAAATATAAAACGTAAAGCCCAAGAAATCTAAAAAGCCACCAGTTTCCCTGCAGTTATTTTGGGCAAATTTTTACTCATTTCTGTATATTTTAGAACCTTCTGAATCCAAATCTTCCACAATTTCACACGCACAACTTTGCTTTCAAAAATTAGAATTTTGTTTCTTAAAGAGATCAAGGAAATGCTAATTTCTAAATTTGAACAGCCATAACTCAAGAACTGATTGAGATATCCAAATTCGAGTTCCGGTACTTCATGTAGACATTCGTTTCTTACATGTGTTGCAAACTTCAAAGCTTTAAGAGATACGATGAATTTTTTATAATTTTTCAAATCCATGAGTGATTCGAAAATATAAAACGTAAAGCCCAAGAAATCTCAAAAGCCACCAGTTTCCCTGGAGTAATTTTGGGCAAATTTTTATTCATTTCTGTATATTTTAGAACCTTCTGAATCCAAATTTTCCACAATTTCACACGCCCAACTTTGCTTTCGAAAATTAGAATTTTGTTTCTTAAAGAGATCAAGGAAATGCTAATTTCTAAATTTGAACAGTCATAACTCAAGAACTGATTAAGATATCCAAATTCGGGTTCCGGTACTTCATGTAGACATTCCTTTCTTACATGTTTTGCAAATTTCAAGGCTTTAGGAGGACCGATGAATTTTTTATAATTTTTCAAATCCATGAGTGATCCGAAAATATAAAACGTAAAGCACAAGAAATCTCAAAAGCTACCAGTTTCCCAGGAGTTATTTTGGGGAAATTTTTACTCATTTCTGTATATTTTAGAGCCTTCTGAATCCAAAACTTCCACAATTTCATACGCCCAACTTTGCTTTCGAAAATTAGAATTTTGTTTCTTAAAGACATCAAGGAAATGCTAATTTTTAAATTTGAACAGTCATAACTCAAGAACTGATTAAGATATCCAACTTCGGGTTTCGGTACTTCATGTAGACATTCCTTTCTTACATGTTTTGCAAATTTCAAGGCTTTAGGAGGACCGATGAATTTTTTATAATTTTTCAAATCCACGAGTGATCCGAAAATATAAAACGTAAAGCCCAAGAAATCTCAAAAGCCACCTGTTTCCCTGAAGTAATTTTGGGCAAATTTTTATTCATTTCTGTATATTTTAGAACCTTCTGAATCCAAATTTTCCACAATTTCACACGCACAACTTTGCTTTCGAAAATTAGAATTTTGTTTCTTAAAGAGATCAAGCAAATGCTAATTTTTAAATTTGAACAGTGATAACTCAAGAACTGATTAAGATATCCAAATTCGGGTTCCGGTACTTTATGTAGACATTCGTTTCTTACATGTCTTGCAAATTTCAAAGCCTTACAAGGACGGACGAATTCTTTACAATTTTTCAAATCCACGAGTGTTCCGAAAATATAAAACGTAAAGCCCAAGAAATATCAAAAGCCATCAGTTTCCCAGGAGTTATTTTGGGCAAATTTTTACTCATTTATGTATATTTTAGAACCTTATGAATCCAAAACTTCCACAATTTCACACGCCCAACTTTGCTTTCGAAGATTAGAATTTTGTTTCTTAAAGACATCAAGGAAATGCTAATTTCTAAATTTGAACAGCCATAACTCAAGAACTGATTAAGATATCCAAATTCGGGTTCCGGTACTTCATGTAGACATTCGTTTCTTACATGTGTTGCAAATTTCAAAGTTTTACAAGGACCGATGAATTCTTTACAATTTTTCAAAGTCACGAGTGTTCCGAAAATATAAAACGTAAAGCCCAAGAAATCTCAAAAGCCACCAGTTTTCCAGGAGTTAATTTGGGCAAATTTTTACTCATTTATGTATATTTTAAAACCTTCTGAATCCAAATCTTCCACAATTTCACACACACAACTTTGCTTTCGAAAATTAGAATTTTGTTTCTTAAAGAGATCAAGGAAATGCTAATTTTTAAATTTGAACAGTCATAACTCAAGAACTGATTAAGATATCCAAATTCGGGTTTCGGTACTTCATGAAGACACTCGTTTCTTACATGTCTTGCAAATTTCAAAGCTTTACAAGGACCGATGAATTTTTTATTCATTTCTGTATATTTTAGAATTTCTGAATCCAATGATGATCCCACCCTTAAGTCTGCCTGTACAAATCAACCTGTTTTGGAAAATATTACAGAGAATATTTCCAATGCACCAGTTTCAAATTTCATTAATTGTACAAACAGTATAAATATAAATACGAGTATTAATACAATGTAATATAATAATTGTTTCAATAAATAACTTGTTTATTGAGATTTAATTGTTTTTTATTCATACTTTCTTAAAATAGATTAATAGTATATTATTATACGAGTTGCTGCGTAAATTGGACGTGCCGGAAAGCATCTAATTTACACAGAAACGAGTGTAAGACAACGTTTTATAGTTCGACACAACCCCGGCAAGCCTTTAAATTGCTTAAAATAGTGTGAAGTTTATCTGAAATTTTATTATTGCATGAATATTCTGACAGTCGAACTAAATAAAAATATATAATTATCATTACATTTAAAAAGAAAAAGTTGACTATCGCTTGACTTTGAAATTCGTAATTAATTTCAAGGAATACCTTTGTTGCACAGTTTGTAGTCACTAAAAATTGTGTCATTTGGCTTTTAAAATCAAAGAATAAATGAGAAATAAATGTATGCAGCTCTGCCTCTATTAGTATTGTAACGGACGTGGGCCCGAAATGACTCATAGCTGCAGCCGCTTGAGATTATGACATCATCAATTACTAGAACATTCTAGATTTACTACTACAACGTCCTCGAGATAGTATGACATCATCTTTTGGAATTTCCGGTACATATCGAGAGCGCGATGATATCATCAATGGAACTATCTGGAGGCGCCTAGAAGAATTTAGGCGCCGGTATATTTATTGGAGGACGTTCCAGCGGGAGTCTAGTCTAGTCGCTTCAGTTAACCAGTCGAACCAGTCGCATCGAAGTTGAAGATCAGTGGGTCGAGTCGCACAGTTGCCTTTATCTATCCGGAGTGCCGCGCGATGTGTAAATAAGTAATACGAGACGTGCCGGTGAAGTAGTAAATTGTAAATAATGTAAATATTGTAATAGAATAAGTTTAAATAAATTGTACATAGTGTTTAAATAAATAATCTAACCCAGAAACGCAACAGTATTTTTTATTCTTCATCTTTTCTGTTTCCCTGCAATGTCACTCTGTTCTCTATTTGATTTCTCATTATCCCACCATAAAATAATATTTGATTCTCTCTATAAATTTTTAATTTTTTTTTGGAACTTTACCACATTGTTCACTCTCCTTTTTTACTAGGTTTTTAATCATCTTCTTTTCTGTTTTGAATATTAAATTTCTTAATCCTGCTGTTTGCTTATTTATATAGTTCTTCCCGTTTCCTTTTACCTTTTTCTTGTATTCTTTATTCTTTCGTTACACTTTATGTGTTTTTTGTTTATTAGCCTTGTAGCTTATTTTCCCTCTTTTAGTTTTGTCTCTTTATATCTGTTTCTTTTTTCTTTGCACTACGTCTTGTGTTGCTTATCTATGAATTTGGTTTTTATTCGTTTGTATCTATTTCTTTTATTTTCGCCTCTTTTATGACTTTTATGTATTTTAACTTTTTCATATGACCGTTTGATGTTTTTTTTCTACTCGCTACCTCTCGTGTAAGTATCGATACTTGAAGTAACTGTTTGATATGATTCTCCTTTGTTATTGCCTTATTAGTATACTTTCAAAATGGCCGCCCCCACAAAATGGCCCAAAAACCATGAATTTTATTAACATTTTTTCGTTTTTTTATATTTTTATTACAACTGCCAACGCACGTTTCGCCAACAATGTTGGCATCATCAGGGCGATGAGTTTACTTTAAAGTGATCTAGACAATTGTTTTGTTTTTGAGTAATAATAATGTTAAAATAAAATTTTTGGTGTAAAGTAGACATTATCCCCGACTTGTTGCAGCTACTAGACCAACTGACTCCAAGATAATCTTCTGTTAAGTTTGAACATAACCATTATAACTCTTGGAACTGTTATGAAGTAAAACGATATCTAGTATCATCAGTATATTTATGGATGGGTTAAAACGGCATGTTTTTATTAAAAAATATCGTTGTCGCAATCTTTGCCTACATAGATCGCGCTTATATTGTTGAAATTACTCAAACAGCTTTCATAATATTAAGCAAGCATCCATTGTTGAGGTCTTTTTAATTTTAAAGCACAAATAAGGCGATTTGACGTAATATAAACCACAAATTGTGTTCCGCTTCAATACTGAATAATATTAATTTTAGTCTGTGCTATTTAACCCACCTTCTACGGTCAAATAACAAGTTGACAGCAAACACTGCTAGTCCTTGAAATACGTGTGCGGATTTTTTCAGTAACCGGAGTCTCAGGAGTCGACGTGCCCCGGCTCCGGGTGTTATCGGAAACTTGTGCAAATTAATTTCATTAATTAAAGGCATACCGAAATTAAGTGAGACCGGAGGTCGTCTGCGACGTACGTCGAGATGCAGCGTCGTGACGCCGACGAAGCCGACGTCTGAGGGGCGCGAAAGGGTGCCTTTTCGCCAGCGAGGACTACATACTTGAGTGGTATAATTTAACCCGCGTCGGTGAAGTGTTCTCACGTTATGTGTGTGTGGGTTGCGTGCAACGAGGAGATGTTTCAGATACTTTCGTTTTTACCCCCTTTTTGCGCGAGCTTTTTCAGCGACTTAAGACGGCTCCGGTAGCAGAGTGGTGTGCAATAATTAAATTATCTTTAATTATTATCTGCTCTGTATATAAAATGATAAATTGCAGAATTCCAGAGTCAGAATTTAATACCTATCTACTTGTAATGAATGAGAAACTATTTCAATTATTTTCAATTTTGATTTAGCGTGCTTCGTTATTTCCCCGTTGTTTTCAATTAGCGAAGTTATTAACTAAATATTTTATTATTTTGTGAACTCTTTTATGTGCGCGCTTCATGAACGTGTATAGTTTCGAATAAACAAAAAGTCGACGATTTAATTTTATAAATTGATCGAAAACAATGCTGGAACGCCTTTGTTCCAGGGGATTAACAAAAAATTAATTTCGCACGCGTTTCGACAGCTCTGTGTTTTTCCCGATGGAAAATTTATTTCACGTTTTCATGGACGTTAAGATAATAATTGAATTGAGTCATAAAGAAAGGACAATTTAGTTCTATTTTGTCTAATTCAGAATTACTCCTGGACACTTATGTTAGTTGATCTAAGACCTTGAGGAACTCAAGAAACTGAAAAATTTAGAAACCTATTTGATGCGAATTGGAGGATCTGAGAACTTAGAGGACCTTAGATCTTGAGAATATTAAAAACTGGAGAAACCTGAGATCTTGAAAGATTTAAGACTCTTGAGGAACCTGCGAAGCTGATGAGAACTAGACAAATATGTGAACTTGAGCAATCTGAGAATTTAAGAACCTGAAATCTTAAGAAGCTCCTAGACGGTCAATCATTTTGATCAAAAGCTGATTGAATGAAGCCTGATTGACCGTTTAGGGCCTACTGTAGTAAACCTGAGATCTTAGGAAACCTGAAAATTTGAACAAGAAGAATGTTCTTAAATCCAAGTGGAGTAAATTTAAATTAAAATTTAAATATATCTAAGTCGAACTCCACAAACTTTAATAACTGTAACATTACTAATGGTACCATTAGTAATTTTACAGTGATTAAAGTTTGTGGAGTTCGACTTAGATATATTTAAATTTTAATTTAACTGAAAATTTGAGACGGAAAACCTGAGATTTTGGAAAATCAGATAGGGAACCTAAGACCTAATTGAGCTCTAGAGAAATCTGAGATTTTGAAAAACCTGGGGAAGCTTAGTCCTTGATAAACATAAATTGAGAACTGGGGGAACCTGGTATCTATTTGGAAAATTTGAGATCTTAAGAAATGTGTGAGCTTATTTTGAGAATTGAAGCAATCAAAGAAATTCAGTAACCTGATAAATTTGAGGGCTCTTGAGATCCTGAGTAAACTTGAGATCCTAAGCGTAGGCAAATCTGAAATTTTAGGGAATTTGAGAGCTCGGGGAATTCAAGAAACTGAAAACTTCAGAAACCTATTTGAGAACTGGAGGAATCTGAGATTTTGAGGACCTTATTTCTTGAGAAAACGTATTAAAAGCTGGAAGAACCTGACAACTTGTAGAACTTGAAATAATTGAGATTTTCGAGAACTTGAGAACCCTACGGAACTACTGAGAACTAGAGACATCTGTGAACTTGAGCAATCTGAGAAATTTAAGAACCTGAAATCTTAAGTAGTCCCTAGACAGTGAATCATTTTGATCAAAAGCTGATTGAATGAAGCCTGATTAACCGTCTAGGCCCTACTTTAGTAAACCTGAGATCTTAGGAAACCCGAAAATTTGAGACGGAAAACCTGAGATTTTGGAAAATCAGATAGGGAACCTGAGAAATAATTTAGCTCTAGAAAAATCTGAGATTTTGAAAAACCTGGGGAACCTTAAACCTTGACAAAAATAAATTGAGAATTGGGAAAACCTGCTATGTATTTGTAAAATTTGAGATCTTAAGAAATGTGTGAACTTATTTTGAGAATTGAAGCAATCTAAGAAATTGAGTAACCTGATAAATTTGAGGACTCTTGAGACCCTGAGTAAACCTGAGATCCTAAGCGTCCGCAAATCTGAAATTTTAGGGAATTTGAGAGCTCGGGGAACTCAAGAAACTGAAAACTTCAGAAACCTCTTTGAGAACTGGAGGAATCTGAGATTTTGAGGACCTTATATCTTGACAATGTTTATTAAAAACTGGAGGAATCTGACAACTTGTAGAACTTGAAATAATTGAGATTTTCGAGAACTTGAGAAACCTACGAAACTACTGAGAACTAGAGAAATCTGTGAACTTGAGAAATCTGAGAAATTTAAGAACCTGAAAACTTAAGTTGCCCCTAGACGGTCAATCATTTTGATCAAAAGCTGAATGAATGAAGCCTGATTGACCGTCTAGGGCCTATTCTAGTAAACCTGAGATTTTAGGAAACCTTAAAATTTGAGATGGAAAACCTGAGATTTTGGAAAATTGAGCCCTAGAGAAATATGAGATTTTGAAAAACCTGGGAAACCTTAGACCTTGAAAAACATAAATTGTGAACTGGAGGAACCTGTAATGTATGTATTTGGAAAATTTTAGATCTTAAGAAATGTATGAACTTATTTTGAGAATTGAAGCAATCCAAGAAATTGATTAACCTGATAAATTTGAAGACTTTTGAGACCCTGATTGAACCTGAGTTCCTAAGGTTCCGAAAATCTGAAATTTTAGGGAATTTGAGAGCTCGGGGAACTCAAGAAACTCAAAACTTCGGAAAAAGAAATTGAGAACTAGAGGAATCTGAGAGTTTGAAAAACTTGGGAAACCTTAGACCTTGACAGACATAAAATGAGAACTGGGGGAACCTGCTATGTATTTGGAAAATTTGAGATCTTAAGAAATGTGTGAACTTATTTTGAGAATTGAAGCAATCTAAGAAATTGAGTAAGCTGATCAATTGGAGGACTCTTGAGACCCTGAGTAAACCTGAGATCCTAAGGGTCCGCAAATCTGAAATTTTAGGGAATTTGAGAGCTCGGGGAACTCAAGAAACTCAAAACTTCGGAAAAAGAAATTGAGAACTAGAGGAATCTGAGAGTTTGAAAAACCTGGGGAACCTTAGACCTTGACAGACATAAAATGAGAACTAGGGGAACCTGCTATGTATTTGGAAAATTTGAGATCTTAAGAAATGTGTGAACTTATTTTGAGAATTGAAGCAATCTAAGAAATTGAGTAAGCTGATCAATTTGAGGACTCTTGAGACCCTGAGTAAACCTGAGATCCTAAGGGTCCGCAAATCTGAAATTTTAGGGAATTTGAGAGCTCGGGGAACTCAAGAAACTGAAAACTTTAGAAACCTATTCGAGAACTGGAGGAATCTGACATTTTGAGGACCTTATATCTTGAAAATATGTATTAAAAATTGGAGGAATCTGACAACTTGTAGCACTTGAAATAATTGAGATCTTCGAGAATTTGAGAAACCTACGAAACTACTGAGAACTATAGAAATCGGTGAACCTGAGCAACCTGAGAAATTTAAGAATTTGAAATCTTAAGTAGCCTCTAGACGGTCAATCATTTTGATCAAAAGCTGATTGAATGAAGCCTGATTGACCGTCTAGGACCTACTTTAGTAAACCTGAGATCTTAGGAAACCTGAAAATTTGAGACGGAAAACCTGAGATTTTGGAAAATCAGATAAGGAACGTGAGACCTAATTGAGCTCTAGAGAAATCTGAGATTTTGAAAAACCTGGGGAACCTTAGACCTTGACAAACATAAATTGAGAACTGGGGGAACCTGCTATGTATTTGGAAAATTTGAGATCTTAAGAAATGTGTGTACTTATTTTGAGAATTGAAGCAATCCGAGAAATTGAGTAACCTGATAAATTTGAGGATTCTTGAGACTCTGAGTAAACCTGAGACCCTAAGGCTCGACAAATCTGAAATTTTAGGGAATCTGAGAGCTCGGGGAACTCAAGAAACTGAAACTTCAGAAACATATTTGAGAACTGGAGGAATCTGAGATTTTGAGGACCTTACATCTTGAGAATATGTATTAAAAACTGGAGGAACCTGACAACTTGTAGAACTTGAAATATTTGAGATTTTGGAGAACTTGAGAAACCTACTGAGAACTAGAGAAATCTGTGAACTTGAGCAATCTGAGAAATTTAAGAACCTGAAGTCTTAAGTAGTCTCTAGACGATCAATCATTTTGATCAAAAGCCTTATTGACCGTCTAGGGCCGACTTTAGTAAAATTGAGATCTTAGGAAACCTGAAAATTTGAGGGGGAAAACCTGAGATTTTTGAAAATCAGATAGGGAACCTGGGAAATAAATTGAGCTCTAGAGAAATCTGAGATTTTGAAAAACCTGGAGAACCTTAGTTAGACCTTGACAAACATAAATTGAAAAGTGGGGGCACCTGCTATGTATTTGTAAAATTTGAGATCTTAAGAAATGTGTGAACTTATTTTGAGAATTGAAGCAATCTAAGAAATTGAGTAACCTGATAAATTTGAGGACTCTTGAGACCCTGAGTAAACTTGAGATCCTAAGGGTTGGCAAATCTGAAATTTTAGGGAATTTGAGAGCTCGGGAAACTCAAAAAACTGGAAACTTCAGAAACCTATTTGAGAACTGGAAGAATCTGGGATTTTGAGGACCTTATATCTTGAGAATATGTATTAAAAACTGGAGGAATCTGACAACTTGTAGAACTTGAAATAATTGAGATTTTCGAGAACTTTAGAAACCTACAAAACTACTGAGAACTAGAGAAATCTGTGAACTTGAGTAATCTGAGAAATGTAAGAATCTGAAATCTTAAGTAGCCCCTAGACGGTCAATCATTTTGATCAAAAGCTGATTGAATGAAGCCTGATTGACCGTCTAGGGCCTACTTTAGTAAACCTGAGATATTAGGAAACCTGAAAATTTGAGACGGAGAACCTGAGATTTTGGAAAATCAGATAGGGAACGTGAGACCTAATTGAGCTCTAGAGAAATCTGAGATATTGAAAAACCTGGGGAACCTTAGACCTTGACAAACATAAATTGAGAACTGGGGGAACCTGCTAGGTATTTGGAAAATTTGAGATCTTAAGAAATGTGTGAACTTATTTTGAGAATTGAAGCAATCTGAGAAATTGAGTAACCTGATAAATTTGAGGACTTTTAAGACCCTCAGTAAACCTGAGATTCTAAGGTTCCGCAAATCTGAAATGGTAGGGAATTTGAGAGCTCGGGGAACTCAAGAAACTGAAAACTTCAGAAACCTATTTGAGAACTGGAGGAATCTGAGATTTTGAGGACCTTATTTTTTGAGAATATGTATTAAAAACTGGAGGAACCTGACAACTTGTAGAACCTGAAATAGTTGAGATCTTCGAAAACTTGAGAAACCTACGAAACTACTGAGAACTAGAAAAATCTTTGAACTTGAGCAACCTGAAAAATTGAAGAACCTGATATCTTAGAAAACCTGAAAAGGGGCCATCCATAAATTACTTCACACGAATTTCATGATTTTTTGAGACGTCACGATGTTTATCTTGTCACTCCATGTCACACTTTGTTGACCCCCTCCCTTCCCAATAACATGTGACGTAACTTATTAATGGCCCCAAATTTTAGACGGAAACGGAAAACCTGTAACTTGTAACTAGTCACAAGGTTCAGGACCTCCGATTAAATTTTTTAGCTTGTCTACAATGTTGGCGGCGACGTCATAAAAAAAGTCTACCATAGTGGAGTCATATTGTTCTCTCCTGCTCTTGAAAATGATTTAATTAAAAAAGCCGTCGAATTGACATTCAATTTATTGATAAAACAATGCCGGCGGCCGTTGGTGTGCTCATTCTCTCCATTAACCGACTGTCATCGTAACGACCGATAAGAAAAACGCGAAAATTTATAAATTTTCACCTCATCCCCGATCCCGGCAAGACCGAATCCGCATAAAGTTAATGGAATCTTAATTTTTAATCTCACAAACACAGAGAGATTTTATTTTATCTCTCATAAACAAGGCAATTCCCGACTTGTACCTCATAACCCCCGGCTAAAATTTCTAATTAATGTTCTGTATGAAATTTAATTACGCAATACTCTCGAACACGGGAATCATAAGTTGTGTTTTTTCTTGTCGTCGATTCTTTAAGAAAAACTGCCTCGGGTTGCGTGCCGCCCCCACTTTGATCTCATGCTACATACGAGATCAAACGGGTCTATGGCTAAATTTTTTTGGATCATAATGTATAAGCAAGATTGGTGGCTCAAGATCGATTGTAGTTTTTTTTTTCAGGGTGACGGAAGGGTAAAAATCTCCGAGGGTTATTTATATTCCTGCTTAACACAATGTTGATTAGGGTTAGTGGCTGAAGAGATGCTTAATCCTAGAACGGCCCGCCCCGATTTAGGGGAACGAAATGCTACTTTATTTCCTTTGTCACGTGTATAAAAAGCAAAGTAAAAGTCTTTTCTCATGATCGGATACATTAGATGCTGCTATTGCCTCAATTCACCGTTTTAGACTTGAGGCAGTAGCAACATCTAATGTATCCGATCATGAGAAAAGACTTATTTATTCAACTAACAGTTATTTATGTACCAAGTTAGTAAAGTAGTTTGCGGTATAGGTAAAGTATTTTTGCAGTAAAATAATGTGTTTGTTTACTAGTGTTTACTAAAAGAAATCCCTTGAATTACGAGATAATATTATTAAAAAATTCGTGAAATCGTCAACTTTTTGTTTGATTTTTGATGTGCGGTAATAAAATAAAAAATAAAGTGTTTGTCGCAGCTTGCATAACACTGTTGTCCCTTGTATGATAATCCAGAACAAGAATAAAATATTGGATTATTTTATTTATTGAATATACCTGCTGTGGATATTTCTGAAACAGTCTTAAATATTCTTGTCCTTTTTAAGAATGAATTCAATAAATTTCAATGAAAATCGGAGCGTTTCTAATCAACGACATATTGTGGTACACAGCCGTCTGCCCGGACGTAACTTTCACAAGGGTGGCAAATTTTCCTAATTCACTGTGTATAATACGATTAAAAGACGTTGTATTATATCGGGCATGAGGTGGCGAATTGCGTGTAAACGGCGTCATCCCTCGACGATTTCCCACGATGTCGCCCCTAATCCGGTCATTGTGCCTTGGATTTTTGCCACCAGCAAAATATTCGACATGGGTCACGTGATCTGTCGGTATCAGTGGCCGCAGTGATCACGTGCCATCTATCGCCGCCATATAATCCACCCCCGAACGCTTTCTAAAAGTGCGATTAACATAATCTTCACTAATGGGAAGCTGCGATAAAATGACACTCCTCTCAGTCATCGCTCATCACTGTTTGTCCACGATATTCCCTAGACACGTGTTTAAATTAAATAAATTAAAATTGAACAGCTTTGGGTGCGATAGATTATAAAAAATAAATGGTGTTGCACATGAGCTCTGAATAAATCCAAATGCTCAGGGGTTGTATTGTACGAGAAAAAAAGTTTGCACCACAAGCTTCTTCAAAATCATGCCCTTGTTACGTATCTTAAATCAACACATGTCAAGACGATCTAGATCGGTACCGCATTCCTTCACATCTGATCAAGAACAATGAATATTCCAACCGATTGTTCAGTACCCTGCAAGCGCAATCTGACCGAATTTTTGCATGGATTTATTACCGTCCACAAAGCCACCATTACACTCTAGAGACCAAGGAACAGTCAAAACAATGCACCGCGAAAGGCAAACCAGCTCCAAAAAAGGCGAAGACGGTTTCATCGGCCACCAAGGTT
The DNA here is from genome assembly GCA_963583935.1 of Diaperis boleti. Taxonomy (NCBI): domain Eukaryota; kingdom Metazoa; phylum Arthropoda; class Insecta; order Coleoptera; family Tenebrionidae; genus Diaperis; species Diaperis boleti. Next base: position 17,366,232 of record OY757246.1, read on the forward strand.
ATGGCACTCGCCACGGGAAAAACAAACAAATGGGAGCATTATCCCAACTTGCTGAAGAATTATATGATTAAATCATGAAATAAAAACTCATTTAACCAAAAAGAAAATGCTGCTTCTACACGGTACGTATTGTGAATTCAACTCTAGATTTAACCCTCTACGATCTGTTTTCAAAGCGGAAAGCAGCTCGGCGGAAAGAGATTTGCGAACTGGAATGAAGTCATCGATGCTGTAAATGGCCACTTTCAGGATCTCGGCAAATCAATCTAGCATAATTGCTTTGGAACACAGTCGTAATTACACGATGTAATGCATGGAAAAATAGCCGAGTTCATGTGAAAGCCGACGCTCTGTTTTGGTTTACAAGATTTCCTGTTTTACGCTAGATCTGCTGAATAAATCAAATTCCTGCAAATGGTGTCTAAAAAAAGTGAACGTGAATAAAAACGTAGAAATGCTTAGTCGTGTTCTAAATTTAATAATGTCACCAAATGTTTCTGTTTGTATCGTCGTCAGTAATACAGGGAGATAAATTCCACATTTCATAAATAAATTGCCACAAGTGGCTTTTCATCGATGGCCAACTTTGAAATTTTTTTTTCGATCTAGAATAAAAATGGAACTTTCTTGGTTGAACCTGTAGTTATTTGTTCTTAATAATAGTTTTTTAAATGTTACTGATAGAATCTTAACAATATTAATAAAATTAAATAAAAAACATCAAAAATAGTGACGGTTTGCAAAAAAAATCTTAAAGCCATTAAATTAAAAAAGGAAACTGAGTTTTAAATTTTGTTAATTTTAATATTTGTATTTATATGTTTGAGAGTATTCAGTTTTTGTTTCATAAGTGTATAGAAAATATTTGGTTTCAATTTTTCTAAAGGTTGAATGCAACATGTTCGATTTTTGCAATTTTTGAGATGTGCCACTATAGAAACTGGTGAGCCGGCTTAATTTTTATTTTAGGACAAGACTAAAAGCCTATACTATCCTAAAACAAATAAGGCAAAATTTTACCTTGTCAATGTGCCGAAGTTACAAGATTATGATATTAGAAGAAATTTTCTTGGTTACCATATTATGTATAATTTATTTAAAACGTGTTTCGTTTAAATAAGAGAGAATTAATATGTTCGTGCCTTACATTGTTGCCCTCTTCTATGACGTCTTCAAGCTCATGCTCTTTATTTTATTTTATTTTTTCATTTTAATTCAATTCTATACAAAAGTGGAATTTAGATAGGACTTTTAATGTTTTCAATTTCTCAGGTTTTTAAATTTCCAGCTTCTCTCATTTCAAGATTTCAGATTCCAAAATTCAACTGCTAAGATTTCAACGTTCCAAATTTCAAAATTTTCTAGTTTGAAAATTCCGCATTTCAGGTTTCCAAACTTCAAAATTTTACAATAATGAAAATATTCCAAAGTTTAGAATTTCAGAGTTTGCAGTTCCGAGTATTGATTTTCCCGAATGCCAAGGTCCACCTACCACATTCGAAGCTAGCAAATTTTAAGCCCTAAACTTCAATGATTGCATGATTAATTTTTAATCCAAAAATACAAATTTGTATTTTGAAATCTGGAGCCTTGGAATACTGGAATGTTTGAATTTTGGATTTCGAGAATTTGTGGAAAATTGGAATGTGAAATCTTAGATCTTGGTATCTTGGAATTTGATTTACTGAAATTTTGTAATTTAGCAAATGCCAAATCTTGTAAACTAGTATCGTTGAAATTGAAATCTGGAAATACACTAGATTTAGAATCATGCATTTCTTGAATATCTGGGAACCAAATTCCAAACTTCCAAGATCTAAGATCTTATATTCTATGACTCCCAATATTTCAACATTCCAAATTACAAGGTTTCAAATTCCACAATCCAAATTTCAAGATTCCAAATCCCAAAATTCAACTGCCACGATTTCAAAATTTTCAGATATCAAAATTCCACATTCCAGGTTTCAAAATTTTACAATAATGAAAATATTCCAAAGTTTAGAATTCCAGAGTTTGCAGTTCCGAGTATTGATTTTCTCGAATGCCAAGGTCCACCTACCACATTCGAAGCTACCAAATTTCAAGCCCTAAACTTCCATGATTGCATGATTGATTTTTAATCCAAAAATACAAATTAGTATTTTGAAATCTGGAGCCTTGGAATACTGGAATGTTTGAATTTTGGATTTCGAGAATTTGTGGAAAATTGGAATGTGAAATCTTAGATGTTGGTATATTGGAATTTGATTTACTGAAATTTTGTAATTTGGCAAATGCCAAATCTTGTAAACTAGTATCGTTGAAAGTGAAATCTGGAAATACACTGGATTTAGAATCATACATTTCTTGAATATCTGGGAACCAAATTCCAAACTTCCAAGATCTAAGATCTTATATTCTATGACTCCCAATATTTCAACATTCCAAATTACAAGGTTTCAAATTCCACAATCCCAAATTTCAAGATTCCAAATCCCAAAATTCAACTGCCACGATTTCAAAATTTTCAGGTATCAAAATTCCACATTCCAGGTTTGAAAACTTCAAAATTTTACAATAATGAAAATATTCCAAAGTTTAGAATTCCAGAGTTTGCAGTTCCGAGTATTGATTTTCCCGAATGCCAAGGTCCACCTACCACATTCGAAGCTAGCAAATTTCAAGCCCTAAACTTCCATGATTGCATGATTGATTTTTAATCCAAAAATACAAATTTGTATTTTGAAATCTGGAGCCTTGGAATACTGGAATGTTTGAATTTTGGATTTCGAGAATTTGTGGAAAATTGGAATGTGAAATCTTAGATCTTGGTATTTTGGAATTTGATTTACTGAAATTTTGTAATTTGGCAAATGCCAAATCTTGTAAACTAGTATCGTTGAAATTGAAATCTGGAAATACACTGGATTTAGAATCATGCATTTTTTGAATATCTGGGAACTAAATTCTAAACTTCCAAGATCTAAGATCTTATATTCTATGACTCCCAATATTTCAAGATTCCAAATTACAAGGTTTCAAATTCCACAATCCCAAATTTCAAGATTCCAAATCCCAAAATTCAACTGCCACGATTTCAAAATTTTCGGGTATCAAAATTCCACATTCCAGGTTTCCAAACTTCAAAATTTTACAATAATGAAAATATTCCAAAGTTTAGAATTCCAGAGTTTGCAGTTCCGAGTATTGATTTTCCCGAATGCCAAGGTCCACCTACCACATTCGAAGCTAGCAAATTTTAAGCCCTAAACTTCAATGATTGCATGATTGATTTTTAATCCAAAAATACAAATTTGTATTTTGAAATCTGGAGCCTTGGAATACTGGAATGTTTGAATTTTAGATTTCGAGAATTTGTGGAAAATTGGAATGTGAAATCTTAGATGTTGGTATATTGGAATTTGATTTACTGAAATTTTGTAATTTGGCAAATGCCAAATCTTGTAAACTAGTATCGTTGAAATTGAAATCTGGAAATACACTGGATTTAGAATCATGCATTTTTTGAATATCTGGGAACCAAATTCCAAACTTCCAAGATCTAAGATCTTATATTCTATGACTCCCAACATTTCAACATTCCAAATTACAAGGTTTCAAATTCCACAATCCCAAATTTCAAGATTCCAAATCCCAAAATTCAACTGCCACGATTTCAAAATTTTCAGGTATCAAAATTTCACATTCCAGGTTTCCAAATTTCAAAATTTTACAATAATGTCAATATTCCAAGGTTTAGAATTCCAGAATTCGCAGTTCCGAGACTTTATTTTCTCGAATTCCAAAGTCCACCTACTACATTTGAAGATACCTCAGCTTTTCAGCTTTCAATGTGCACGTGTTCAGGTTGCCACATTTTGTTTCAATGGTGTGTTGTTTTCTTCTTAGGACCTCAGGTTCTCAGATATTTGGGTTCCCGGGTTCTTAGATTGTCCAATTTTTGTGTTCTCAAACCTAGTGTTGCATCCTGTTTTGGATTATCACGTCCTCAGTGTAGCAATTTATTAGATCTTTGTCTTTTAGAATGTGAAATATTTAGGTTTCCAGGTTTTCAGATTCATGATGTATGGTGTTACCGCTAATATCCGAACGCAACAAATACGCATAATAACTGAGCATTTTAGGAATTACACGTAATTACTAAAACTGCTAGTTAGTATGCATAATAAGTGAGCACATTAATAAATTTGTTTTTGGACAGATCGCAAAATAACACAAAAGTAAGAACAAATGTAATTTCATTTAATTTCGGCTGGCAAGTATTTTTCCAGATTTCTCTCCAGATATTCCCGATTTTTTTTCAATTGAAAACATTCTATCGAGTTATTTCCGTCCCGGGAGTGTAACGAACAAAACAAAAAAACAACCAAATCGTTAATATCCCTCGAGTGCATACAAGTATTATGATTTTTGCAGTTTGTCCAAATTTCCTTTATAATTGTCTCCAATTTTATTTTCCTGAAAACTTTGAAGGACCATACCGAACAAAACAAAAAAACAATTTCTTATATCAGTTTTTTTCAGTTTTTCCCGAATTTTCCGAGAAACTTTTCCAATTTTTCTTTCGGTAAAAACCTTATTTGGACTATTACATTTTTTTTTTGGTTTTCATCCGAATAAACTTCACAGGAAGAATTTTAATTTACAGGGTGATTCACAAAGTGTGGTAGATATTTAAACCTCAAATTATATGGCCCCTAAACGGAGTTTTGACGGTATTAAAAAAAGTTTAATGTAAAGTTGAAAAATTAATGGCGACCAGCGATTCACTCAAAACATTTTGATAGTCGCTGGATTTATTTTGGGCAAAAAGCTTCCTACTTAGGATACAAACTGTTGTAAACATCTCGGCTTTTATTGATTAACCTTTTCCGACTGACAAAAACCACTCACTCTTGCTTTCAATCGATATATTGTCGATATTTCGTGAGTACTGCCTAAGTACTGCAGATACAGCCTAAGACATCTAATATCGCTATGCCCTCGGATATGGCTTATATCGCGCACATTTGAAATTGCAAGTAAAAAAAGCAAGCACTGTCTACGGTAAATTTATTTTTAATTACGCTGGTTTTTATAACATAGGCAGTACGCAATTAAAATATCGAATTGATTGCTCTTCATATTAGAAACATTATTGCGCAAAACTTTTTATTTTATTTTGATATGTTATCATAAAATATAAGTTTATATATTTTATAGAGACGAAGAAAGTTCCCACGGGTTTCAGCGTAGGTCATAACCATATCGGTCATGTCACTATTTGAAAATAAAGGCATTTTAAAATATTTAGTGCACCGTCAACAGTCAAAGTAATACTGAAAGTAAAATGGTCCTTCAATCGTGTCAGCGGTTCTCAATCGGTTTTCGCGTAAATTTTAAAACTATATATTATCTTGTTTGTTATTTTTCTAGATTTCCTCATATTAGGGACTGTCACAGGTTCAAATAACTACCACAGTTCATGAATCACGCTGTATATTATTTATTTGAAGAAAAATTATATATGTATTCACATGAAGTCCCAATCCGTTGACCCAAAACTCACCGATGCAGCTCCAACGTTTCCATCATTTTCTTAAGCGAACTTACTGCAATAAAAATACAAAATAAATCAAAAACAAAATATTTACATATAAGATTTAAAAATTGAACATGCGTTTGTCAACAATATCTTTCAGACAAACCCTTGAACAATTTCACTCCCTATAACAACACGGACATATCTTCGGCTGTGACTTTAAATTCATTAACATTATTTAAGTCTTGGGCGACGATCACGACTGGGAAACAATAATTAGCTGTGGGAATAAAAGTCACAATTTTTTTTACATTATGACGTAACGAGGTTAATACATAATAATAGTTCGTCCGCCTATAATTTGTTGCTTTTAGTTGCTCGGACTGCCGTTCAGATGTTTACTTTTAGTAGGGGTAGTAAAAAAAAACTATTCGTACTATTAGTATTATTAGTTTAATAAGCCTAATAATAGAATTTAGCAACAATAAAATAATATCAAAATAACTAACCCTTTAAGCCGGTCCACCCGCTGTAACGGAATAGGACACCACCACTCACTCACTTTAATTAACACTAACAATTAGTTTAAATAAAGTCCGCACTGGGTATAAATTTATATGTGAAATCGACGACGCGAAGGCTCGGAGAGAAATGAGGGAATTTTAATAGTGTTACTGATGAGTTTGAACAGAAAAAGTGGCAAGAACTCTAAAAAAAATATTAGATGACATCGAAAATGAATTTTATTGTAAACAAAGAATTGCTGTCTCATTAATGGCTTGTTTTTTCACTAATTGATTGAAAATTGTTTTAAACAAAAAGCGGATAATAAATTTTAGTGTGTCGAAAATAAACAGTCCCCAGACTACATTTATACCCTGAAAATCTCATCGAAATCGGTTGAGCCGTTTAGGAGTCTATACCGGACATACATACCTAAAACATTTTAGTCATTAATAATAATTTCTTACCACTTTAGTTAGTAGGCATAACTAAAATTTAAATTTCAGTCTTTATGCATATTTAGAAGGTAATGTAGGTAAAATACAAGAAAGTAAGTTTAAGTCTTATGTAGGTACTAAAATATACTTTGTACCTACTGGCTGCAGAATGTCCGATTATATAGTTTGTAGAGAATGTCTAAAATTGTTTTTTACAGATTTTAAAAATGGAGTTTTATTTTTTATTTATTATTATGTATCTTCGATATCTTTCTCAATTGTGGACCCATTTTGAATTTTTTTTTAGAAGGGGATCTCATGGAAATCAAAGGAAATCCTCATTGTCGTTGTTTCCTCAGTCGAGAAGTGTCCTTACTAAGTCTACCCATCACTTAAAATTGTAAAATAATTAACTTAAAAAAAAAAACGATTTCAAAAATAGCAAAAAATAACTGAAAACCTAAATGTATAATACCTGATTCGCATTGATGTTAATGTTAGGATGGTAATGTTAACGTAATAGTTGGAATTGACAATGATGTTGACACCAATGGTAATGTTAAAGAGTACGTAACCCTCAACATAACATCATGTTAGAGAGCAAAAATATTTTAAATCTTACTATCATTCTTAACATTGTTGTTCTAAGCGCATGCGTCAAGCGAGTTGTTTATAACCTAACTTTTTTGACAAGTTTGCGGACGTGAAATTTAGATATGATCGACATTGAATTATTAGTGGAAAATCACCTATAGGTACCTCTATGATAAAAAGCAGAAAGGGTTTAAAGACACCATAAAAAAATAATACAAGGTACAACAAGGCATTTAATAATAATTACACCATTCATTAATTAACCTGTCAATTAATACAAAGCTCAAACATTAAAACCCTACAAATGTAGAAATAAGAACAACAAATTTCCTAGTGCCAGTTAACATTTATTATGAACACGCTACTGTTACCATTGTCATTACCACTAACATTACGTTAACATTAACATGTTACTCTCTGGAAGAAACGCGTGATGATTTCATTGACAACTCATACGACCGAGAAAGTTCTCGAATAGTTCTAGCAGTGAACGTTCCAGAAGCCGCACCCCTAGAAATACGACGCGAAATCCCTTTTGAGTTAATCTACTGAATCTACTGGGCGACATAAACTGCCGCTATAACCGAAATAATTTCGAAAATGAAGGAATTGAAATAAAGGATAAGTGAAAGTAGAGAACAATATTTAGAACAAAATAATGTACAGTTAAAAATATTGAGAGGATGTTCACGAATCTGTAATTATCTACTAAGGTGAATATGGATGAAATAGAAATTTCAGAAATTATGTTCTTGTTAAGTTTTAATTACGTTCTCAAAATTGCATTGTTTAAAAATAATTTTCTACCAGGACACATACCAGTTTTCATATTCTGAGGAAAACTAGTTATTATGAGCTGTTTTAATTATCAACATAACTAAATATTTAAGTATACAAATGATATCAAAAAATATGACTGAATTGTGCAAACATTAAATATTTACCTTTAAGGTAATCTAAATATACTATACTTCATGAAGTACAAGTTTGTATAAGTTTTTGGTTTTTAGGGCAAGTTTTGATTTTTTAATATTAGCAAAATTGTGTCACGCCAGGTCTTAAAACTTTCATAGTGCCTTCACCTCTGCCGTAGAAAGTAAACTCTTTTATCATCATTACATCAGTATCTGGGTGACAACACCCACGTAATAGCATTGGAACGTATTAACGCAGATTCATAAAATTTATATTCACGTTTTTTGTCAAATAGTTACGTATTCATGTGTATCAATATGTCAATTATTGCACAACAATTTATCAAATTCTTATGGGCAGCAACTTCAAGATCTTACATAATATGAGACCTAAACCTCTTTTGCCAAATTTAAAGTTACACGTAAATTTTTTTTTTCTTCCGACAGAAGGGATGTGCTCACAGTTGCCACCCCTCGCACGTTGAATTCCCCATCGAAAAGTAAACTTCGTCTCAGTTAATGTTTGCTCGAGGTTTATGAAGATATGCTAAACAGTCTTGAGAGAAGTGTACATTAATAGTCCACCAGATGCTAACTTACGGTTACGCTTCGGTGGTTAGTTTTGGAGAAATCATTGTTATTCACAAAATAGATTAACAGATTTATGCCGGCGTATTTGCACGATTCCCCGTCGGCGTTTCCATCTCAATTTCTCCTCCCACATTATTTTCTACAGCACAGGGCCTTTTCGCGTCGTTTTTTTCTGTATTATTTAGTCTGAAGCCTCACGCTGGCTGTGTTTTAAATAGTTAAAATGCGATATTTCACGCAACTTTTGCTAAACTTTAAATGCATAAAAGCTGTGGTTAATTGTCATGAATTTATTATGCTAAGCAAAAGTTTCGTTCATTTGTTTCGAACGTATGGCGAAAGAGTCGCTAATTCTACGGGGAAACGACAATAGGGAAGGAGCTTTCACATTTTTATGACAAAAAGCTTAGACGCTGCTGAAATGCATACTTTTAACGTCTTTATAGTGTCGTCAACATGTCTATATTTTAACTGAAAATATCGTTTGAGACGAAATTAATATAAGAACAAATATAAAACTACATAAAATGGGTTGTTGTAAAATAATAGCTATGAGATTTGCATTTACCAACAACACCCTAACTGGAGCATTAAAAACAACAAATATTAGCTAATTTGAAGCAGAAGGCAAAATGATTGTTGACCAGTGTAATTAGCGCGTAATGTGTTAATTTGTGGTCAAATGCACATTGCACTAATGTGTCTGAATACTTAATGATAAGTACAATTAACATAATAAGGACATAAGTATTTGGATTGGAAATTAATTTATCAAACAAGCTGATCCTCAATAAGTCATGTCCTTTTAATGAATCTTTTAAGCAAGAATATACATAAAAAAAATATATATACAATCGAATAGAGAACCTCCTCCTTTTTTTGAAGTCGGTTAAAAAATCTGAATGACAATGAATTTTTGTATGTATGTCTGTATAATAATATAAAATAAAATAATGTATGTCTCCATTATTTCTTCTGTTGCATACATCTACGCATTGTTTTGCAGTTCGTCTTTTCCGGCCGATTTTTCGTTGTTCATTCTTCCTATTACCCAATTAATCATTTCCTAATTTCTTCCCTTTCCTCTCATTATCATGTTTCTTCTTTCTTCTGTCTTCTTCCGGTTTCTTCCTTTCCGTCTAGTAATTTTTTGAAGTATTCTCTTTATTATCCTATATGGTTATCTTCTCATCTGCCCTCTTTTCCATCTTTCGTTCTCTGTTTATGTATTTCCAGACTTCTTCCTCTGTGTTGATTAATTTAATTTCTCCCTGTTTTCTTCCTTCTTTTTCTCACAGCTGTCTTCTCTCGATCCCTTCGCACTTCTCTATTTCCTTATTTGTTTTCTGACTAGTCCTTTTTTGTCTCGGTTTTTACCTTTTTCCTTCAAAAATTTTCCATCTTTCTTTGCTTGTTAAACCGTTGTTGATGCAGATTTTTGATCCTACTCTATTTCTCAGTTTATTCCTGGTTTTATGTGTATCTTCTATTGCTTGTTTTTGCTCTTTGCTCTGGTGATCTTTCTGTTTATTTCCTTTTTTGTCTTTTTCGTTTTTTCCTTCTTATATTTTTCCACCCCTCAACCACTTTCATTCTTCCTATCTTTATTCTTTGCTTCCTTTCCTTTCTTCACTTTTCTGCGTTTTATTTACTGTATTTCTATCAATTTTCTTCTCGTTAGTTGTCCCCACGTTGTCTCGTGTCGGTTAGTAATCGTAGTACAGTACAGGCGGGCAAAAATCTAAGAATCTTACAGGCAAAAATGTACAACAATGTGCGGCTTTGAATGTAACTTTTTTATTTTTGAAGATATTTCGTTGAAATTTTTTGGGTGTGTTGATAAAATGAAGATCTTTGCAGCTACAGAGCGTTTTTTGAAATTTGGAAATTAAAAAAAAGATATTGCGGAAAAATGTACTTCGAGCGGAAAAAATGTACCTGTTTTATTATGAGATATACAGAGATTGAGAGGTACAAATACTGAAAGACTGACGGATTGAGGAACAAAAATCCGAAGAGAAATACAGAGATTGATATATTGACAAATTGCATGAATGCACTGAATGACTGAAAGGTAGAACGACTGGGAGATTGAAAGATTGCAAGATTGAGAAATTGAGAATTTGGAAGTATTATAAACTGAACGTATTGAGATATACAATACAGCGATTGATATATTGACAAATTGAGAAATAGATATTTTGATAGATTGAGAAATTGAGAAATAGAGATATTGATAGATTGAGATATTCGCAATATTGAGAGATTTAAACAGAAATTCACAATGCACTGAATGACTGAAAGGTAGAACGACTGGGAGATTGAAAGATTGCAAGATTGAGAAATTGAGAAGTTGGAAGATTTATAAACTGAACGTATTGAGATATACAGAGATTGAGAGGTACAAATACTGAAAGATTGACGGATTGAGAAACAAAAATCCTAAGAGTAATACAGACTTTCATATGACAAATTGAGAAATAGATATTTTGATAGATTGAGAAATTGAAAAATAGAGATATTGATACATTAAGATATTCGCAATATTGAGAGATTGAAACAGAAATTAACAATGCATTGAATGACTGAAAGGTAGAACGACTGGGAGATTGAAAGATTGCAAAATTGAGAAATTGAGAATTTGGAAGATTTATAAACTGAACGTATTGAGATATACAGAGATTGAGAGGTACAGGCACTGAGAGTTTGACGGATTGAGGAACAAAAATCCTAAGAGAAATATAGAGATTGATATATTGACAAATTGAGAAATAGATATTTTGATGGATTGAGAAATTGATAAATAGAGGTATTGATAGATTAAGATATTCGCAATATTGAGAGATTGAAACAGAAATTAACAATGCACTGAATGACTGAAAGGTAGAGCGACTGGGAGATTGAAAGATTGCAAGATTGAGAAATTGAGAATTTGGAAGATTTATAAACTGAACGTATTGAGATATATAGAGATTGGGAGGTACAAATCCTGAGAGATTGACGGATTGAGAAACAAAAATCCCAAGAGAAATACAAAGATTGATATATTGACAAATTGACAAATAAATATTTTGATGCATTGTGAAATTAATAAATAGAGATATTGATAGATTAAGATATTCGCAATATTGAGAGATTGAAACAGAAATTAACAATGCATTGAATGACTGAAAGGTAAAACGACTGGGAGATTGAAAGATTGCAAGATTGAGAAATTGAGAATTTGGAAGATTTATAAACTGAACGTATTGAGAGGTACAAGCACTGAGAGTTTGACGGATTGAGAAACAAAAATTCTAGGAGTAATACAGAGATTGATATATTGACAAATTGAGAAATAGATATTTTGATAGATTGAGAAATTGAGAAATAGAGATATTGATAGATTGAGATATTCGCAATACTGATAGATTGAAACAGAAATTAACAATGCACTGAATGACTGAAAGGTAGAACGACTGGGAGATTGAAAGATTGCAAGATTGAAACATTGAGAATTTGGAAGTATTATAAACTGAACGTATTGAGATATACAGAGATTGAGAGGTACAAGCACTGAGAGATTGACGGATTGAGACACAAATCCTAAGAGAAATACAGAGATCGATATATTGACACATTGAGAAATAGATATTTTGATGGATTGAGAAATTGATAAATAGAGATATTGATAGATTAAGATATTCGCAATATTGAGAGATTGAAACAGAAATTAACAATGCACTGAACGACTGAAACGTGGAACGATTGGGAGATTGAGAAATTGAGAATTTGGAAGATTTATAAACTGAACGTATTGAGATATACAGCGATTGAGAGGTACAAATACTGAGAGATTGACGGATTGAGGAACAAAAATCCTAAGAGAAATATAGAGATTGATATATTGACAAATTGAGAAATAGATATTTTGATGGATTGAGAAATTGATAAATAGAGGTATTGACAGATTAAGATATTGGCAATATTGAGAGATTGAAACAGAAATTAACAATGCACTGAATGACTGAAAGGTAGAGCGACTGGGAGATTGAAAGATTGCAAGATTGAGAAATTGAGAATTTGGAAGATTTATAAACTGAACGTATTGAGATATACAGAGATTGAGAGGTACAAATACTGAAAGATTGACGGATTGAGAAACAAAAATCCTAAGAGTAATACAGAGATTGATATGACAAATTGAGAAATAGATATTTTGATGGATTGAGAAATTGAGAAATAGAGATATTGATTAATTAGGATATTCGCAATATTGAGAGATTGAAACATAAATTATCAATGCATAGAATGACTGAAAGGTAGAACGACTGGGAGATTGAAAGATTGAGAAATTGAGAATTTGGAAGATTTATAAACTGAATGTATTGAGATATACAGAGATTGAGAGGTACAAATACTGAGAGATTGACGGATTGAGAAACAAAAATTCTAAGAGAAATGCAGAGATTGATATATCGACAAATTGAGAAATAGATATTTTGATAAATTGAGAAATTGATAAATTCAGATATTGATTCATTAAGATATTCGCAATATTGAGAGAATGAAACAGAAATTAACAATGCACTGAATGACTGAAAGGTAGAACGACTGGGAGATTGAAAGATTATTGCTAGATTGAGAAATTGAGAATTTGGAAGATTTATAAACTGAACGTACTGAGATATACAGAGATTGAGAGGTACAACCACTGAGAGATTGGCGGATTGAGAAACAAAAATCCTAAGAGAAATACACAGATTCATACATTGACAAATTGAGAAATAGATATTTTGATGGATTGAGAAATTGAGAAATAGAGATATTGATTGATTAGGATATTCGCAATATTGAGAGATTGAAACATAAATTAACAATGCACAGAATGACTGAAAGGTAGAACGACTGGGAGATTGAAAGATTGCAAGATTGAGAAATTGAGAATTTGGAAGATTTATAAACTGAACGTATTGAGATATACAGAGATTGAGAGGTACAAGCACTGAGAGATTGACGGATTGAGAAACAAAGATCCTAAGAGAAATACACAGATTCATACATTGACAAATTGAGAAATAGATATTTTGATGGATTGAGAAATTGAGAAATAGAGATATTGATTGATTAGGATATTCGCAATATTGAGAGATTGAAACATAAATTAACAATGCACAGAATGACTGAAAGGTAGAACGACTGGGAGATTGAAAGATTGAGAAATTGAGAATTTGGAAGATTTATAAACTGAACGTATTGAGATATAGAGAGATTGAGAGGTACAAATACTGAGAGATTGACGGATTGAGAAACAAAAATCCTAAGATAAATACAAAGATTGATAAATTGACAAATTAAGAAATAGATATTTTGATGGATTGAGAAATTGATAAATAGAGATATTGATAGATTAAGATATTCGCAATATTGAGAGATTGAAACAGAAATGAACAATGCACCGAATGACTGAAAGGTAGAACGACTGGGAGATTGAAAGATTGAGAAATTGAGAATTTGGAAGATTTATAAATTGAACGTATTGATATATACAGAGATTGAGAGGTACAAATACTGAGGGATTGACGTATTGAGAAACAAAAATCCTAAGAGAAATACAGAGATTGATATATTGACAAATTGAGAAATAGATATTTTGATGGATTGAGAAATTAATAAATAGAGACATTGATAGATTAAGATATTCGCAATATTGAGAGATTGAAACAGAAATTAACAATGCACTAAATGACTGAAAGGTAGAACGACTGGGAGATTCAAAGATTGCAAGATTGAGAAATTGAGAAATTGGAAGATTTATAAACTGAACGTATTGAGATATACAGAAATTGAGAGGTACAAGCACTGAGAGTTTGACGGATTGAGAAACAAAAATCCTAAGAGAAATACAGAGATTGATATATTAACAAATTGCAAAATAGATATTTTGATGGATTGAGAAATTGATAAATAGAGATATTGATAGATTAAGATATTCGCAATATTGAGAGATTGAAACAGAAATTAACAATGCACTGAATGACTGAAAGGTAGAACGACTGGGAGATTGAAAGATTGCAAGATTGAGAAGATTTATAAACTGATCGTATTTTTAAAAATGTTCCGGATAAAACGGAGGACAAAAACCAACAGTTCCGAATAAAACGGCAAAATTAGAAAACGAGTTTGTTCCGGATGAAATGGAGTTCCGGATAATCGAGTTTCTGCTGTATTATACTTTAGCTTTAAACAGCTTAATATGGGTGGAGTTTAGAGGGAAGGTCACGTTCCGATTGGTCAGTACCTACCCCGTAATTATATAAGATCCAATAGTAGGTATACGTTTTTATTATGTACTTTGCATTTTTGGTTCTGGATGAAATTGTTGAATTGGTGGCTATGGTGAACTTTCAGTTAAAAAAAAGAAAATGAATACACAAATCATCAAAAGCAATCTATTCTAAAAAAATGAAAACGTTGACAGAGCAATATTCTACGTAACATTTAAAACTTTGAAGTAACAGCCAACCGTGTTATTTCTAGTAACACACCATAGCGATTTCCGTCCTAATGCAATGCAAAAGCTCTAATCGACTTGTAAGGTGTCACTAGTATCAGTGCTCGTGATCGTTATCGTCGGGACATTCAGAGAAGCCTCCCTTAACTGGCACCTTTAGCGATGCTCCCATCGACATCAAACCCTACTTCGCGTCCGTCTAAATATTTGACATGACGTATTTGACAGGCGGTGCGACTGTCTTGTGTTATTTCATCCCCACCCTTCTGGAAAAATAAGCTGCGAGCTTTCGTGCGCGAAAGCTCGCAAAGCTCGTGACGGCAGCAGCGACGGCACGACGACACAAACGGGTGCGCATTCCGAGTCCGGTGGTCGGCGTGCGAGGACGTTGTGCACTGAACAGACTTCACTTCTTGACGCAAACGAGACCGGAAAGTCGCACGAACGAGAAAAAGATAAACGACTAGTCTGTGTTATCGCTGTGTTTTTGTTGACTCGTTATTAGCGTGGTTATCTTGGTTGTGTGGTGTGGCGAAGACCGACGGCATCATCGGCGACCGCAGCGACGAAATCCGTAAGTCTCAATTTTACTTAAAAGTCGAATTTTTCGTAATGACATCGAAGAGAAACGGGTGAAGTTTGACAGGAAGCGCAGTGACAGACGACCACGTGCTTATGCTTCTTTCGCGCCATTTCCGCGCTTCCCGGAACGTCAGAAAATCTCGAACGAATCGACTGTGATTCACTTCCCGAGTCCGAGAAATGATTTTCCAATAAAGTTTTTGTCTGAGCCTCCGTTCATCCGTAAAATTACTTATTTCTACCGATTTACGCCAACTTCGACGCAACACAACGCAAAAATCCAGTGAAAGCGCGCCTTTTACATAACATTTAGTTGCGTGCGATCAGGACTTCCCCTACAAAAAATAAATTGACAATTAAAAATTCACGAGTGCAATAAAACCTAAAACGCTCCACTAATACAACGTGTTTGTCTGTCTGGGGGCTGCCCCTCCGACGTTTCGTCTGCCACCGGGATAATTGCCTCCGTCGTCGTCTGTTGAAATTGTTTCAATAAAATTAAATTAGATTTAAATTAAGGAGCGCTAATTGATTTTGTGCTCTTGGCTGTTCTGGTGTTGGTTTCGTTTTTGCCGGCAGATGAAGGATTTAATTATTAGGAACAATGGACGCGTCGATTTGATTGGGTTCGGTTTTTAATTGGGGAAATTGAGCGACATTTCAAAACAAGTCCGCCTTTTTTCCGAGATAAACAACCTATTAGCATTTTAATTTCTTTATTTAATTACGGGTGTCGAATGCATGGATATTATTTTCATTGAAACGGTCGGTTCAAGTGGAGCGGAATAATCGCTGGAACGAAAATCGAAAAAATGTCTACGTTTGTGTTTGGAGCTGTTGCTTAATTCGGGTTGGCTGACAGCTAATTTCTAAAAGAGTATTTGACGAGTTGATTTTTGCAGAGACCAGGCAAGCAAGCTCTATCTGATTTGCCGTAAAAATAAGACGAAGATATTACCTATCGAAATTCATTTATGATTTTGACCAAATCGTTTACATTACGAGTCATATTTTCGTCGATGTCAGCAATAAACAAGTAATATTTATATCAATTTATTATGTAGGTCATAAAGCTCCGGAAGCAAGCCTCAATGGGCGAATTTGAATACTTGTTGTGATGTGTGCGTAATTGTTTACTGCTATTTGCAACAATTTGTACATGTTATATTAAAATTCGTCAATCCGTATTTCCAATTTGGTTGCCCATAGATTTTCTGCTGTTGAAAACAAGATTTTTCAAGAAACTGTTAGGAGTGACAATAATGTTTATAAAGAACATCAATATGAGGAAGTGCTGCTTTATTTCCGTGGAACAATAAAAGTCGGAATTTTATATGTTGTTACAGTAAATCATCTAGTTTCGAAAGTTACCATCAAAAAGGTCTTTGAAGTTGAAATGCTGATTTTTTCTCTATCTTTAGAAAAGCAATTACTGAGCAATCACAGTTTATTGGAATATCTGTAAATTTAACATGACTTCTGATGAAAATGATAAAAAATGATTAAATTTCTAGATATAAAAAAATATTATTATCTGAGCTTCGGGAGAAATTGAATTCAGGATTTGAGATACATGATACATTGGGAATGTGTTCTTAAATTAACTTAAAATTTTGTACTATATAGTATTCGTATACTATAGTCTTCTCCGCCACTATATTCTATCTCCATAGCCAATATCTTTTTTTCCTTTCTTTGTTATCTCCCACAGTTCAGATCCATACGTTGTTATTCCTTCGACAATACTTTCATATTGGACATTTTACCGCCGAGATGTGTGGGTGTGTTCCGAATTATTTGTGTTAAATATCCAACCTTCCTATCATAATTTTGTTCTTTATATCTTTATTCGTTCCTCCCGTATATGATATCATCCGAGGTATTTATATTTACTTTGTCTTCAACCGAGTCGTCTTCCATAACCATAAATGACTGCTCTGTTTTCTCAAGTCAATTGCAGGCCCCACATTGCGTGTTCTTCATCTTCGTCTTCTTTTTCCCAAGCTATAAGCATTTAGCATGGCAATGAAGCCGTTAAGAAATAAAATTTTCGCAGAAACTGTCGGAACCGTATGTATATAATTTGATGCATTTCTTGTGCCACTCGAACGCTAAATGACAAAACCAAACATGCGGTTAATTATTTTCCCAATGGCGGTTCCTTAATCTGTTATCGCTCCAGTGGCAGTGGATACATCCGCCTATAATTTTGTAGTTGAAACCATTCATCGCTCCAGCGGCCGGAAAAAGCGAACCTTATTTCCAACTTGTTTATTTTCTCGTTAAAAAAATCGATCAAATAAATCGATTAAGACGAATTTTATCCGAGAATCGTGAACTTAAAAAAATCCGGGCGTTTTTCTGAATTGTTGAAATCCAACCTCCGCTTCACTTCACGCCGATTTCCTTGTAAAAACACCACCGTTCCCGATCTGTTTATGAAAAAGAGTCTCGACCGCAACCTCCTCATTTCAATTTAGTTTTATTGAACATTCCTCATCGCATTTTCCTCGCCGTGGACCATTAGGAAACGAACGACGGAAAAAATCCCCAGCGGAATCTCGGCGAAGTGTGTGACCGGGCGCACGCCACTGATCCCATCTCCCTTCGTCCCTACATAATGGACTCGAGAAAAAACAAATTTGTTTTTTACGCTCAAATAGAGAAACAAAATTGAAAAGGAAACTGTAATAAGACCGGCTCGTCCACTCCCCGGTTCTCGTGTTGTTTTTACATTTCGTTCTAGGTCCAATCATGCATACTTTTATCCGTTTATGCCTAGCGACGTTATTTATTGCTCTGCGGTCGTGTTGTAAACGGAAAAATCGCCAAAAAGTCGCGTTGGCAAGCGGTGGGCAAAGTTAATTTTAAGGGTATTGCAGATTACTGACAGTTTAAATTACAGCTTCGATTGTGAATCAATCGCCTGGGGGGACTCATTTTGAGTTCCATCCGTGCAAAATCTGTATTTCCAGACAGCGTATTGTAATAATTGTGAATGGTTGGTCAACAATGACATGTCAATAAGTACGGCCCTAGTACCCGGAAAAGGCAGTTCCGGCCGATGGATGGAACCCTTCGAAACCGTGGTGGTAATGACCAGATCATTTTTATTTGACTGCTTTACAATTTGGACCATTTATGCACGTGACAACTCCTAAAGCCACCCACTTAACCAAATTGCATTCCCACCGAATTTGCCCACTTTTTCCCGAAGTCGGCCCATTGTGTCGGTCCCCGAAAATAAAACGCAAACGGAACGCTGTTGACATAGGATGATTATCTCAATAAGTTTGGAGAGGAGCCGGCGAAACCGTGAGCTCTGTCGATATTGTCAATCACTGTTCGATCTGTTTACAGAGACACGAAGACTTGACCGCACTTCTTTTCTCTCTTCCATCGCCGTCAGATCGATCGGGCTGTAGTTTAAAATTCGGCTCGAAGGTCTAATAGGGGCAGAAAAACAGTTTCAGATTAGCCAGAACGATGGGCGGCGGAAATGATCTACTCCCACCAGGACGGACCGGAGTTCCGGAGGCTTTCGACCGCGCGGACATTGATCCAAAACAATCACATTATCTTTCACACGACTATTTTTTTCTCTCGATCGTCAATAATTAAGCAAATTGGTGTTTGTATTGTGGTTGGGACCGACGCGCCGTTATCGAATGCGTCAGTGATTAAATCACAATCAATGGAATTGAGGTCGATTAAGAAAATTAAAAAGCTTGGTGCAGTTCGGGATTCTCACGAGACAAGGAAGCATTGCGTTTTTGCTTTTCCACAAATCCATACAGATTATTAAAACTAATTATATAGTTGAATTACTTTCTTACTTGATAAGAATTTAAGTATAGCCATCCTTATCAAAATTAAATTGCTCTGTGATTGTGGTTAAAATTGATTGAGTACCATTTGTTTTAGCTTTTTGGTAACCCCACCGATGGGCAATATTTTAGCTATGTACATGTATTCCCTATTTTCACTTGGGTCCTTCTTGTTCCACTTTTATTGTTCATTGTGCGTGGTAGCATATTTTTTTCTTGGACATTTCATCCCCAAACTCATCATACTCGGAAGGGGGTTAGTTGATTGTAATATTTTCTTCCCTTGCTTCTTCGTCTTACTCGAACTGTTGTTTTTCGTTTGGACTGGTTACCTGGTTTTACAATATAGAGAGATCGAAAGCTTAATTAGTAAAGGGTGGCTATGTTTGAAAAGCCACTGGTCGTAGTTTAACAGACAATATTAAATTTGACATTCCATAAATAATTCTATAACCTTTGACTAATTTAGTTTTATCTCTTTGTATGATTAATTAGTTTTCTGCGTTGTTGAGTAATCTTTATTTGAATTTTTCAGTCTTTTTGATTCTCTCATCAGTATTAGCATTTCACTATTCCAAGCAATTTTCTGATTTATTTGCGCTTCTATTCTTTCAAACAAATTGTTGCTCATCTTCGTCTTCATATGAATTATTTTGTCGGTTGTGAATAATTAGAGCCTGATAAAAATTCCTAAACTGTTATCGTTCATGATGGATCAACAGTTGGCAAACAACCACCCACAGTATAATTTAAACTCAGTCAATGTTATTGTAAAAGCATTCATTACAGCCGTGGGCATCGACAATTTTCGCACATTTTCCTATATCGTACGATTTATGCCAAAACAAATCAACGCAACTGGACTCAGAGATCGCCTTTCCATTCCAGGACTCTCTTAATTTGCTAAGTTTCCCTTACTACCAACGGCCCCTAAAATTCGCTTTTCGACAACCGAACCAAAAAAGAAGTAATTACCATAAATTCCCCCCGTGTCATCGGCCTAAATAACGAAATGATTTATACGCGCGGTCGTTTTTCTTTGAATTGACTTCATGTAAAGGAAATTAAAGATTGTACGTCCACAGCGGCGATTGTGGCAGACCCACTCCGTCCGATCAGTTAAAAAAATAGCTTTCCTCCCTCGCCCCGCTCTTATTTCCCTCAAACAAGCTTATTCAATCACGATCCACTCGAAATTATATTCAAACCGAACACAGGCATAAACAAATCCAATTAAGTACGCATTTATTCTGACAAGCAGACCTCCCCTTTTTGACTGGTCGCATATGTGGAACAGCGCTCCATGTTAAGGGTGAAACTCGACGAGGGGATGAATTACGCGCGACAGGGTTTCACGACGAAAATAATATCGTATACCTGATTTATTTTTATTGTTGCATGATAAACTATGGTGGGACGCTACGCCCTCTTTTCTGGCGAAAAAATTAAGCCTTCCGAACGGGTTCTTACCCCATGAAGGAACATCTGTGGTTCAAGGTTGAGAGACTAAATGAAGATCTTCGTTCTGAAGACCGGTCAAGAAAGGATCGGGTTTAATTTGATATGTCAGAGGAGAATGGGAACCGGTTGGGAATCATAGGACTGAAACACGTTGAAAAGGATCCGGAGGAAAATGAAGACAATTTTTTTGTTCAGGGGGCAATTACCTAACTTTGTGTGAAGGGTGAAGTAATGGTGATTCTCATAATGGTCAGGAGCTGTTTTGTGTTGGCCACCTAACTCCCTGAAAATCTTTTGGAATTAGTGTCGTTATCTAATATAAAAATCAATATTTGTTTGTTTGTTTGTTCGTATGTTATGCGCTCCTAAATCGGTTAGGATTTTAGACATAAAATTTCACTCTTCAGTTTTCGTCAAAATCATTTCACAAGGGAGGAATAGTGTGGTGAAGTCGAGGGAGAAGTGCCAAAATTTATTGTGGATGTGTCCAAGGATTGGGGAGCAACAAAGTAGGACCTGTAATCGGCAAGCTAATTTGCGGCTCACTAAAAAAATAGGATCAAAAGCTGCTGAAACACCTGAACAACATAACGTCAATTGAAACGTCAAATTCCATAGAAAATATAATGGGAAGATTTGCTCATTCCACGCATACCAATGGTTCGGTTTGCCTTTCGATTTCAAACGGCTTCAATTTCCAGTGCGCTTTGGTTACCATCAACAAAGGACAGTCACTGAGTGTTGCTAGCGTGAATTTGGGAAGTCCATGTTTTTCACATGGCCAATTATATTATGTTGCTTGCTACAGAGAGGGCACACCGAAAAACATATTTATGTATTCGCCAAATGGGAAAGATATTGTTTACCCGACTGTTCTAGAATAAGAATAAGAAATAAGAAAATTAAATAAAATGAAAATTTCAAGATACTGTTCACTAAAAAAGAATGTGTTTTATTATTTCTACGTTCGTCTGTGCCGAATAGAAACAGACAAACGTAGAAATACCGGTCAACGGATCTATGTGAAATTTTGACCACAAATCAAATAATAGGTAAATGTAGGTGAAGAAACGAAAAAAAGATGTAACTAATTTTGGTAATTAGTTTCGTTCCTACAATTTTAATTTTTAAATATGTTTCAGAAAAAGTCTTCTGCATCAAGCAGTTTACTTTGGAACCTTCGGAAACCATAGACCGGTTTTTTAGGCCTTATCGGTACGGTATATCCGAAAAGATCCACTTTCCTTCTTTATAACACTACCATGAGTCACGCTTTTTGCTTTAAGCAATGCTAGTGGACCAAGTGCTTTTGAAAATACTTAAGTATTAACTACTAAAATTCTTTTTGTTAGGAGTAAAAGTGGGACTTTTCATGGCAAAGGTAGGTTTGAGGGCCGAGCGCGCAAGGCCGGCAACCACAGACGAGCCGCGAAAAGTCCCACTTTTGCTCTTAATAAAACAATCTACTATTATCGCGATTATGCAAACGCGAATATTTTACGTCACATTTCCTTCAAGTCCTTTCAAAATATTTCAAGTCGCTTCAGTAGGTCTTTTCAAAATATTTCAAGTCCTTTCAATCAATTCGCTTCAAGTCTTTCAAGTCGTTTCAAAACATTTCCAGTCGCTTCAATTCCCTTCAGAACGTTTCAAGTCACCTCAAGTGCTTTCAAAACATCTAAAGTATTCTTTTCAATTCACTTTAAGTCTTTCAAGTCGTTTTAAGACATTTCATATCCGTTCAAGTCGCTTCAAGTATTTTTCAGACATTTCAAGTCCTTTTAATATATTTCACGTCGCTTTCAGACATTTCAAGTCCTTTCAAATCGCTTCAAGTTTCTTCAAGTCTCTTCAAGACCTTTCAAAATATTTCATATCGCCTCAAGTCCCTTCAAAATATTTCAAGTATTTTCAATTCACTTCAAGTCTTTTAAGTCGTTTCAAAACATTTCAAGTCCTTTCCAGTCGTTTCAAGTTTTTTCAAGTCGCTTCATGTCTCTTCAAGTCCTTTCAAGACTCTTCAAGACATTTCAAGACTTTTCAAGTCGCTTCAATTTCCATCAAAACATTTCAAGTCACCTCAAGTCCTTTCAAAACATCTCAAGTCTTTTCAATTCACTTCAAGTTTCATATCCGTTGCAAGTTACTTCAAGGTATTTCAAGTGGCTTCCAGTCCCTTGAAGATATTATTTGAAGTCTTCCCAGGTCGCTTCAAGGCTCTTCAAGACATTTCAGTTCCTTCAAGTCGCTTTATCTGTCTTCAAGTCACTTTCAGTCCCTTCAAAATATTTTCAAGTCATTTCAAGTCTTTTCAAATCGCTTTCAAAACATTTCAAGTGCCTATTCAAGTTTCTTCAATTCTCTTTAAGTTTTTTCAATTCACTTCAGTACAAGTCTTTTCGAAGCCGATTTTTTATCCGAATAGAACATGCTATTTTTTCTTCAAACGCCAAAAATCGACCACGAAATACAAATCTGACAGTTTACTAACCTCAATGTATACATGAATTTCTGTCTAAAAGTGAACATCTCACTAACTTGATGATGAAATCTATTGCTAAATTTATGAAAGAATGAAATAATTTAAATTTAAAAAAAATCTAAATTATATATGCTGCCGATTTGACAGGCCTCTCGAGAGGTAAATTGAGCGGCAGACAAAATATTTTGTCTACGCAGCAAAAATGATCAATTGAGCGGCAGACAAAAAATACTTTGAGCGAGCGCGCAAGGCCGGCAACCACAGACGAGCCGCGAAAACAATCTACTATTATCGCGATTATGCAAACGCGAATATTTCACGTCGCTTCACGACATTTCAAGTCGTTTGCTTCAAGTTTGTCCAATTCCCTTCAAGTCCTTTAAAAATATTTCAAGTCGCTTCAGTAGGTCTTTTCAAAATATTTCAAGCCTTTTCAATTCGCTACAAGTCTTTCAAGTCGTTTCAAAACATTTCAAGTCCTTTCCAGTCGTTTCAAGTTTCTTCAAGCCACTTCAACTCTCTTCAAGTTGTTAAAGGACATTTCAAGTAGCTTCCCGTCCCTTCAAAATATTTCAAGTCTTCCCAGGTCGCTTCAAGACTCTTCCAAGATATATGAAGTCGCTTCAATTCCCTTCAAAACATCTTAAGTTTTTTTTTCAATTCGCTTCAAGTCGTTTCAAGATATTTCAAATCCTTTCAAGTCGCTTCAAAGTATTTCAAGTCTTTTCAAGTGACTTCCAGTCCCTTCAAAATATTATTTGAAGTGTTCCCAGATCGCTTCAAGACTCTTCAAGACATTTCAAGTATTTTCAAGTCGCTTCAATTCCATCCAAAACTTTTCAAGTCTCCCCACGTCTCTTCAAGACATTTCAAGTCCTTTTCAATCGCTTCAAGTTTCTTCAAGTTGCTTAAAGACCTTATAATTAAAGACCTCAAATAATTTCAAGTCGCTTCAAGGTATTTCAAGTCTTTTCAAGTTGCTTCCAATCCCTTCAAGATATTTAAAGTCTTTTCAATTCTCTTGAATTCCTTTCAAAACTTTTCAAGTTTCCTCACGTCTCTTCAAAACATTTCATGTCGTTATTCAATTCGCTCCAAATATTTTCAAGTTGCTTCAAGTCCTTTTAACATATTTCACGTCGCTTCGAGACATTTCAAGACCTTTCAAAATATTTCATATCGCCTCAAGTCCCTTCAAAATATTTTAATTGTAAGTAAAGTATTTTCAATTCGCTTCAAGTCTTTTAAGTCGTTTCAAAACATTTCAAGTCCTTTCCAGTCGTTTCAAGTTTTTTCAAGTCGCTTCATCTCTCTTCAAGTCCTTTCAAGACTCTTCAAGACTTTAAGATAATATTTCAAATCGCTTCAATTCCCTTCAAAACGTTTCAAGTCACGTCAAGTACCTTTAAAACATCTAAAGATTTTTTTTCAATTCGTTTTAAATCTTTCAATTCGTTTCAAGGTATTTCAAGTCTTTTCAAGTGGCTTCCAGTCCGTTCAACATATTATTTGAAGTGTTCCCGGATCGCTCCAAGACTCTTCAATTATGTTCCAGACATTTCAAGTATTTTCAAGTTGCTTCCAATCTCTTGTTTTTTTTAGGTTTATTAACGGACTTGGCCATTGACAATAAATAGTTACAACACATAAACATAAAACAATTACAATTTTAACTCACGCTTACACAGAATTTTAAAAACGTTTTCTGGAACGCTTACAAAATCTACATGATAAAGATGATTTACCAAGCTCGATAATCTTGCAACACAAGAGTTCATGCCATAACATGTACGATAATATGCAACATCTAATAATCTAGGTTCTCTTATGTTGCAGGATGTAACAACAATAGAAAACAAAGCTAAAATAGAGCTACAATTTATAACACCAGATAAAATTTTATGCACAAAAGAGGCATCAAAAAATTGCCGCCTTACATACAATGGAGTTAAATCTAAGTACTGTAAGATATTTACATAATTATCTCTATGATAAAGAATATTAAAGTGATAACAAACAAATTTTACAATTTTTTCTGCACTGCCTCTAATCTGTCTATGTGCACCTTATGATATGGGGACCAAATTATCGTACAGTATTCTAACAGCGGACGTACAAACGAATTATATAGTAACAACACAACACGCAGACAAGAGATTTCTACACTGTGCCTTTTTATGAACCCAAGAACCTTGTTAGCTTTCGTTAGAATTACATCAACATGATACATAAAATTTAGCTGGTAATCTACATATACCCCTAAATCATTGAAATATAAAACTGATTCTATCTTCACCCCTTTAATAAAGTAAGATGGAGACTGATATTTTACTTTCCTAGAAAATCTAATCGATTTACTCTATATAATTTTAAATCATATAAAATGCATATAAAAGAAATTATGATTCATGGAAAACAGATTTCACATCATTTATATACAAAGAAAACAGAATAGGTCCCAGATGAGAGCCCTGCGGTACGCCACTAGTTGGAAAGATTTCACGAGAAAATTTATTATTTATTGCAACATATTGCGTGCGATCTATCAAATAAGAGTTAATCCAATTAAGCAAAGGGTTGCCAAAACCCATTTTGCCCAGTTTCAATATTAAGCGATCAATACAGACTTTATCAAATGCTTTAGACATGTCTGTATAAATGCAGTCCACATCATGTCCAAGTGCAATATTTTTCATTATGTAATTAGTAAAAACAAATAAATTGGTGGTGGTTGAACGACCTTTAAGAAATCCGTGCTGTTCCTCAATAATGAAAGCTTTAACCTTGAATGAAATGTAATCAGCTACGATGGAATCAAATATTTTTGGTATGGCAGATAATATCGAAACTGGGCGACAATTAGCAATGTTTCGACGATCCCCATTCTTGAAAATGGGACTTATTCGAGATATTTTCCATACTTTTGGAATTTTCGATTGGATTAACGACTTATTAAATAGGATCGACAAAGGCAACTTAAGTTGATCAGAACATGCTTTTAAAAATATCTGTGGAATACCATCAGGACCAGGTGAACAGTTATCATCAAGATGCATTAGCTTGTCCAGAATAACCTCATCTGGAATTGAAATATGACTCACATGAAATGTAGTATTTTGAGAATCAAAGGTTGGCAGAGAATTATCAGGTCCTTTAGATGCATAAACCATTTCAAAGTGGGAGGCAAAAAGGTTAGCTATGCCCTCCTCGTTATCACATAAAACATCATCTAATACCATTGTTCCAGGTAATCCACAATTACTAGATTTTGTTTTAACATACGACCAAAAGCGTCGAGAATCACTTACAATGTTATGCTCAATCTTTGCAATATATTCCCGTTTACACTGATTTAATGACTGCTTGCACCTAACTCTTAAATCACTAATACCTTATAATCTCTATCTAGTCTCGATTGCTTAAATTTTTTATTTTTTCTTACATCTAATTAAATCTTTGGCATTATTATTGACCCAATAAGGAAAGTTACTACGTTTTCTACACCTGAACGACACGAAATTATCAATTATTATATATAGTGTGACATAAATTTTATCTACACAATCATCAATGTCAGTATTCTCAAATAGAGTTTCCCACTGTACAGTCCCCAGAAAATTATTAATAAGATAATAAGGAGCATTTTTAAAATCACGATAGTACGTATCATTATCACTAGATGTTATTGGCGCATTAATATCACAGATCATTAAATTCATTCAAGATATATCAGATCTTCTCAGGTTGCTTCAAGACTTTTCAAGACATTTCAAGTCTTATCAAGTCGCTTCAATTCCACTCAAAACATTTCAAATCTTCCCAGGTCGATCAAGACTCACTCACTCGCTTCATCTCTCTGCAAGTCCCTACAAGACTTTTCAAGACATTTCAAGACTTTTCAACTCGCTTCAATTTCCATCAAAACATTTCAAGTCACCTCAAGTCCTTTCAAAACATATCAAGTCTTCCAAGTCGTTTCAAGACATTTAATATCCGTTGCAAGTCATTTCAAGGTATTTCAAGTGGCTTCCAGTCTCTTCAAGATATTATTTGAAGTCTTCCCAGGTCGCTTCAAGGCTCTTCAAGACATTTCAGTTCCTTCAAGTCGCTTTATCTCCCTTCAAGTCTTTTCAAATCGCTTCAATTGCTTTCAAAACATTTCAAGTCGCCTCAAGTCCCTTCAAAACATTTTATGTCGTTTCAAGTCACTTTGAGTCGTTTCAAGACATTCCAAGTTTTTTCAAAGCCGATTTTTTATCCGAATAGAACATGCTATCTTTTTCAAACGCCAAAAATCGACCAGGAAAGACAAATTTGACAGTTTACTCAATGTACACATGCATTTCTGTGTAAAAGTCTCACTAACTTGATGATGATTTAAATATATTAAAAGAATGAAATAACTTAAATTTAAAAAAATCTAAATTAAAGTTGTTTTTTTTTTAAATCAATTGTCAAAATGTTATCATGTTGGTATAAGCAAACTAGTGCATTTCACGATGTAGGTTGCTAGTATTAAATGTCATAAGTTTTTCCACGTCAATTTGAAAATAAAATTTGAGATTTGACTTTAAAACTAAAATCAGACTGAAATGGCTTCACGAAAGAAGGGTAGTGGACGGCCACTGTCGGAGCGTGAAAAAATGGCAGTGGTGCGTTATTGCAAAGAAATTAAAACCGAGAAGCCGGATATACTTATGAAGGAAATTTGCAATAAAGCTTCATATATATTCGATGTATTTATAACTGCAAATATTTTCCAAATTCTTACTTTTCCGTGAATAATTCTCTGTTAGATCCATTCGACGGCTGCTTTCAAAATTATAAATGAATATAAAACCTCTCTCTCATAGTGTCAAGACTCCAAAAAAGAAAGGACGGTGCAAAATTAATTATAGTACAGATCCGGCATTTTATTATATAAAAGAAGAATTGGGTAGATACATACATGCACTACACGCAAAAAAACAGTACTTCACAATTAACGACTTACACAACTACGCAAAAAATGAATGCGAGTTTGTTTGTAGCAGGTCAAAATTATATAAAATTATCAAGGCCATGGGATACAGATTTAAAAAAATTAATAACAGAAAAGTATTAATTGAACAACCACACATTATTTCCAAAATAATTACATTTTTGAGACATTATCTTCAATATCTTGAATCAGGTAACTACATTTTTGTATATTTGGACGAAACTTGGGTTTATGAAAATGGTAGCCAATTACGACAGTGGGTCAAGGAATCCGATCCATTGGGTATTCCATAGAGATTAGATGGCGAGGGCAAAAGGTTCACAATTTTACATGCTGGAACTTCAGATGGTTTTTTGCCAAATTGCGATCTTCTGCTTAGTTCTGAGATAGACCACAGAGACTATCATAAAAATATGAACTCTGCAATTTTTACAGAATGGGTTAATAAGCAACTACTTCCAGCACTAAATATTTTAAACAAACCTTGTGTAATTATCATGGACAATGCTCCATATCACTCTCACCAAGTAGACAAAGCTCCAGTTTTCTCTGCCAAAAAAGCTGAGATGATAATTTGGATGAACAAAGATAATATAACCTGCCCTCCACTAGCCACAAAAAAAGTACTGTGGGAACTAATTCGCACGAAAAAACATCTTCAAAAAATTTATGTTATTGACGTTAATTCGTAGCAACGGACATGTTGTGCTCCGACTGCCTCCATACAATTGCCAGTATAATCCCATTGAACTGGCTTGGGGTTCTTTAAAAACGTTTTATAATAAACACATTCAGTCCAGTACTGAAAAAAGAAGTCGCAGAGTTAGACAAATGTGGTTGAACGCTATTGCTTATTTTACTCCAAACATGTGGTATAATACTGTCCGCCACTGTGAAGAGCTTATTCGGGAGGACTGGCAAAAACTGATGGGAAATGCATCAATAGCAGATATACCTCCCATAATCATCCAACTTGGAGAAGATTCAGATTCCGAAACCGAAAAGTCTGAAGAGTCGTCGGATTCAGACGCACATGAATAATCTTCCAATCGTTGGTGTGTTCATTAAACGTATTGTCATGTTGTTTTAAGCTGTAGTTGTGTTTTGTTTTATTTAAATTGCCGTCCATACACTTGCACATTACACTTTTACCAGTAGCGTATAATTATCGACACAGTTTGTGACTGACATAAACATAACGTGAACATAACCTAAATTTTGATTTGGGGGGAAATCTTATAGAGCTGGCCCGTAAATGAAGGCGTTTAGGGTGATACAGCATGTTTTTTTATAAACTTTTGACAATGACAATTGATTTAAAAAAAACAACTGTATATACTCTGTCGATTTGACAGGCCTCTCGATTTTTTCAAAGCACACCATTGGTAAATTGAGCGGCAGATAAAATATATTGTCTACGCAGCAAAAATGATCGATTGAGCGGCAGACAAAAATACTTTGGCTGCCTAGGCACCAAGTATGGTCAATTGGGCGGCAGACAAAGGGCTTTTTTTAATATTCAGGACCATTGCAATGACAAAGATGGCTGTAGACTGTGTGGCTTCTCAGTGTTTTTATTTTATATTTACTTTTATTAAAATGAGGGTCCGACAGGAAGAGCGGTATGTACTATATATAGACACGTTGCATGGCATAGTAAGTTGTTCACGGGTGAATGTCGCAAGATCGAATAATCAATGGAGAAAACACCTGTCATGTTACAATGACGTGTATCACATTTTGGTCATATACTTATTATTAGTGAAATGATCTGCATTTGTATAATGTTTTATATTTACGTGGCGTTAACGTACACGTGTATACACATCCATCAGCCCCTATGTGATATCTAATTTAAATTGTGAGTTTTTGCTCCATATGCATATTAATATTTGGTTTTTATTGTTCACACTATCGATTCTCTATCGATTGAACTTTATGAATAAAGAATTGCTATTTCAAGAGGGCGCAGTGTAGCCGCCGCTATAGAAAATCCGGCAACTTTTTGCCATCGTGGTGAATTTATAGATGATAGTGGTAGTTTTCCGGGGGTTGCGGCATCGGTTTTAATTAAACCCTCTCGATTGCCGGCGACTCCTTGTATGAATAAGCCCCCCGTCCATAATTAAACAAGACACGCGTCACGAGGGGAAACCCCGGCGGATTCCGTAGATTCGATCTTTGTATAGTTTATACACGGATCCGGTTAAAAGGGGGACGGCGGGGGTGGTTTATACTTCATAATATATCTGTACGAAATTGCATTACGCCGACAGCCAGACGGGAGATGTCTGTCTGAGAGAGAGGCCGAAAAGGAGGCGCGCTGCCGCCCCCGAAACAAAGCAATCCCATCAAGCGATACCATCGCACATTATGACGTATTATTAGCGCATTACGGCTATTGGAGAGCGATTCAATTATTGGAATAGCGCCATTGCGGCGAGCCGGCAAACTACGATCAAATATCGCAGATTTCGAACAGAGATTACCGGATTTTCTTTCCGGGCGTCCGGAAACCGACTCGATTTAATCAAAGAGTCGCTGAAACAGACGCCGACGCCGCGAATACCAAACATTCCAACACGTGGGACGTAATTAGACGTGCATCGAGAGGGTCACGTGGGAATGTAGGGTTAGTTGCGCCCGGCGTGCTCGGCGTTTTACCTGGGCCGGACCTGCGCTCGAAATTTGTTTGCATAAGTAACCGAACGTCAGTAAAAACTTTGCTGTTACGTTACACATGTGCTTTATACGACTCCCTCCTTTTTAACTGCCATGTTAAAAGCCCAGCTTTTTAAAATTACATTTAAAGCAGTCGGAGAAGTGGTTTTCCTAATTTATATTCTTTTTCGTTCAAAAATTTATGGAAGTGCTTCCAAACGGACTCACGTGCCTTTTCTGAGTTGGTGGTAACATTTTCTTCAATTTCTGCGTTAATTTCCATACTCGCACTTGTTTGTTGTCATAGCCAATTTGATTAAAAAAGGATTTGGTACGGGGACTAGTCCTCCGAATACAACCCGTAGTTATTTTTCAAACGTGCTGAAGCTCTGCGTGGACTTATTCACAAGCACAAATTGACATTCGTGACCAGTTTGAAAAATAATCGACGTAACTTGGACTACTCGTGATGGTATTACCTACGAGTGTTCCGTTCTCATTGGGTTAATATCCGTTACAATGAAAAGTAAAAGAACTAATTTAAAACTAGGAAAACTTTTCAAGTTGAAAACAACATTACTATACTCGTTGCCAGAGTGCCGCCAACTGTCCAGTAATATACCTAATGTTTTATTTGACTTTAGATAAAATCTGCTAGAAATATATTCGGTGGTTAACCAACCATGTCCTTATACTGTTTTAATAGTATATTGAAACACTAGTTTTGTGAAACTGATATTAAGACAGGAGTTCAGGTTTTAGCACGACTGCCGTAGGCAGGAGTGCCTGTAAAGAACGAGTACTCTTAAGTTTTACAAAACGGGTTTTTCATGTTATTTTTCCTAATTTGCATATTTTTTTTTTTTTAACAAATGAAATCAATTTTGGTAATTTAGGAAATTTTGTTAAATTTTGATTTTTCTGTACCTGACGTATACTTGAGATGATTTACATGGAACCTTAACCACAAAATCACACTGAAATTTCGTTCAGTGCAAGGTTCAGTGTGTCTAACCAATGGAAACAAAAATTCTAGATTTTGGGTGCGTTAATGAAATATTAATGCAATGAAAATGAGTGCGTTAATCGCGTTGTTACAACAGCAAATTAGGAAAAGAACTATTGTTTCCTTATAAAAACGGCAACAAGCACTTTATAACATCGAACTAAAACAGGGCAGTGTTCTTGGAAGTAAACTGTAATGCACTTTAGCCGCTGTTTAGCAAAGAAAATATAGCATCAGATACCAAAATATTTCTTCTCAACACTTTATCTGTTCCAAATATTGAAATCCTGGAAATGTTACATTAATTGCAGAATTTAGACGAGCCTATGGCGTCATCAAAATAAAGTCAAGAGAGCCTTTAGGATGTGAAATCTGAAGAGTTTTTTTTACATACGTAATCTCGGGTCAAGCACCTCATTTAAGTAAAAGACGCAAGTTAATCGGGTGCATCTGCCCCAGAAGTTCTACGTGGGACCCCCCGACACGTGTGGACTCCGACCGCCCTCCCCATTGAAATGCAGATTTCTGAACGATATTTTTTAATAATGGAAGTTAAAAGTCGCATTCGCCGGGCTTGTCATAACACTGTCATTTATATTACGATCTTTTTTAATTTTAAAAAATCTTTAAGGAGCGAATTAAACTTCCCGCCAGGATATTACGCGAATAAATCAAGTGGCCTGTCAGTTCTTCACTTGTTTTAATATCAATAAACCACTTTGCGTTCAAAGTTTCTTTTTATTAATTAATTTCTACCGCTTAAATAATTAACTATTGATTTCTCTGTGGACGTCTCTCTTTGATTCCACGGTCGTCTCTCTCTCTTCACGCCAATTTATTGCTCGGGTTATTCGACAACCTTTAATTAACAATTCAATTCCTGTACAAGCAGACGAATTAAGAAATTCACAAAGTTGCTCGCTCCTTTTAGGGAAATCCGGACTGCCCAAAATCCAAAAGCTCTTTTTTGAAAAATATTTTTTTGCAATTCTCACACTCTTAGCTGACACTACTTATTTTTCTAATTTTTATTAAGTACTTCTTGCAACAAGGTAAGTTGCTGCGAGTAATTTAAAACACCATTAAGTAAATATCATCGCGAATGTTAGTCTTACTTAAGACACTGTTGACACACTAAATACATAAACACAGATGTTGATTTCTTTAAAGACCATGTGTAAACACACTTAGTAGTGTACACGTTAAAACCGATTCAAGTTCTGAAAAAGCTCACATCACTCAAACAGGTGCGGGTATTATATGTATCATAACCTATCAATTAAGCGCGCTAATTAGACGAGTGACGTATGTCACACGCCGATAACGCTCCTCTTAATTAGTTTGTAATTAATGTTTTTGTTGTAGGTAAGTGTCGCCCCGGTCCGGATGAAACCCCCGCCAATGAAGGTAAACTTTTAATAACCTTATTCCGCCGCCGTCGCGCCACTTTTCTTTCAATCGGTCTTCGATAAATCTTCAATGACAATCATAAATAATAAAACGGTCAATTATCTCGACGTTTCCAATTTGCGTGGACTAAATTAACTCTCCTTGTTTTGTACTTTTCGTTATGCTAATGCGAACTCGGCGGCTTTCTGCAGGGATGGCCTCTGGGTCCGGCATTATTCGCGATCGCTTGCACGCAAATAAAAATTAATTAACTCGGACATATTTAGACTGTTCGTTTTTAATTGAAACATTACATTTACATACGGGTTTCCAAGAACAATTGGAGATAATTTTAACTGCACACAGACGGTCGATTAGATTCTAAAGGCCCTACATGTCGATCGAGTGAACTGAGATTATGTAGCCTGCATGTATACTATAAATTACATGGTTTGTTACATTAATAAACCATACGTCACTTACTTGTTCAAGCATGGCAAATTATGATTAAACACTGTTTTAGACATTAACTATTAACTAACACGTACTTACAATATTACAAAATTTGTAACAATCCTACTGGCTGCTTTGGAAATAGGAGTCCCTCTATGCTACATTAAACGGATATTTTCTATCAATGAGATATAGTACCATGAGGTCATTTAAATTATAAATTAGAGTAGGCTGTGAAATTTAAATTAGGTTGGCACTACTAACTTTTGACGTTTTGATTTAAAATTTGAATGTCAAAGTGACTTAAAAAAAACGGCAACAGAATGGTGAATTCTATAGAACGCTGATGTGTTAAAAGTTTTTCGAAATGCCTGCTCTAATTGTCCTGCAGATTATCAAAAATTAGTCCAACAAATTTATAAATGTGTGACAAGATTTCGTGATGTTAGAGTAGTGTAGCAGAGCGCCCAAAAAAGGACTCCTGAGATTGTGGCAGATAATGGAAGCGCCTCCCATTTCTTTTCGAAAAATATTTAAAAAAAGTTTTTATTCTTCATCTTTATAAAATGTCCGTTATTCAAGAGCTGTTTCCACGAGATTCTAGGATACTAGTGCTTTTGAATCATCTAAATAAGAACAATATCTTGGATTTAACTTTTTTCCTACGAAACATGGTTCCACCTTTCTGGATATGTAAATAAACAAAATATGCCAATTTGGTCTTCAATTAATCCCCAAGAATTCGTCCAACCGCCTCTTCATCCGCAGAAAATTGTTTGGCTGGCGGTCTCTCGAAGACGTACTTGAATCTTCTTTCCAAAACCTTCATGATGAGTAACTTCTACATGGGTACTTCCAGCAGGATGATGCAACAGCTCACAAGACGAGGGAAACTATGGCCCCAATTCACGAGTTTTATGATGATCGTGTAATTTAATTTCCTCCCCGAAGTCCGGACCTGACAATTCTAGATTATTTCATTTGGAAAATGCATTTGAAAATATGAAACGGAGAGTTAACAGCTGCAGTGAAGCTGGGGGAGAACACTTTGAACATTTGCTGTAATTCTCAATAAACCTACATTATTTGTTAGTGTTTTATTTTCTTTAAATCAAAAGAAATTAACACGAGAAACATAAACGTCATTATTTACCCTGTCAGTCAATTTGCAGGCTGGGCCATTGCATAAAAAAACCGCCTACTGACAAACATATTTATCCAAAATCTATTCTCCTCTTTTAATGCCTCTTCATTCCCTCGAACCCACAAGTGCTTGAGTGGTTCTAATTATCGAATTAACTCTTGCGTCAGCTTTATCAAATTCTTTGTTGGTTAGTGTAGTCTTCAGATCTTCAATACAGGAGGTCAATATTAAGTATTTAAGTGACATTATTATCGTCTTATTTTAGTAGCAATATTGATCTTATTTGAGTGTTTTCAGTCGTGTCGTTCTCATTAAGCAGAAATGTTTTTACTACCTGAGATGTCATAATTAACCCATTCAATTACTTTTTGTGGTTTTGTAATATACTATGCCAATCTCCCCGTAATTACATATCCGTTTCTATGTAGAAATAAATTTTTTAAAAAGATAACGTTAGATAATTAGTTAGATGAACTTACATTACATTCAGTGCCTCGGGTATATCGAAAGGCCTGCTCTGCTTACAGCCACTTTTTAGTAATAATTACCCTGATTAATGTTTAACTCTATGCATGATGGACAGGCAAAAAGGAGCACATGAACTGAGTAATTATAAATTTGTTTACGCAGCACTGATTGTACGTATGTTAGGAGTTTAACTGTGTTTGATAAGTAGTAAAGTCCTGGCGGCTAGGGCCAAAACGTGACCAGCCTGTCTATTTTCTTTCGTCGTAAAATCGACGATGAAAATTTAGTTTAAACAGACTGAAAAACCGGGCCCCGCGCGAGGGTTAAAGCCGCCCATACACGCGACTCTTC
Organism: Diaperis boleti; assembly: GCA_963583935.1. Taxonomy (NCBI): domain Eukaryota; kingdom Metazoa; phylum Arthropoda; class Insecta; order Coleoptera; family Tenebrionidae; genus Diaperis; species Diaperis boleti. Next base: position 17,402,094 of record OY757246.1, read on the forward strand.
GATTGGGGCCGTCCCTGCGTCGAGGTCGACGCTAATTGAATTCTGTGTTTGCGGATGCTTATTACCAAATTAGCAACGCTTAATTACCGATGTGTTTTATTAGTAAACACAACTACTCGCTTACATTAGGCCGCATTAACGTTCAAAGCTTTACACTTCGACTAAACGAGGCCCGCTTTATTTAGTTTGCCGAACAAAGCGTTTCTTAATCTAAATATGTACATACCCGGTTGAGACGTAATTGGTTGGGGGCGGTGGGCGCCTTCGCCGGACGGGAAAAGTCACAGTGGAAAGGGTCGCGGAAATCGACGGAAAGAAGCAAACGGGTCGTTGCTGGCGTTAACGTGTTAACCGACGATTAATGGGTTCATTTAACGCGATAACGTCGAACCGGTATTTCGAAACAGCCAATTTTCTGTAGTTATTTAATTGGGCATTTTGTTGATGTTGAGAATAATCGTTGTGCGTACCTCTTTCGGGACGAGTTATTCAATGAGGCAGCAAAGCTAGTTGTATCCTCTAGGTTAGTTTATCTATGACATTATAAGCACTAAGAATGTGTTATTTATTACTCGATAATTACAGTCGTGTGAGTGTTACCTCAATTCGAAATAAGGTAGTAAAATAAACGTGTTAAGCTCAGAAACATTGTAAAGCACAATAAAGAAGTGTAGAGCTTGGAACGAAAATTTAAAGACCTTCTAATGAGATGTTGAAAATATTTTACTCTTCACTAAGAGCTGAACAATTGACTATCTTTATTTTATTTGCAGTGGCAGAATATCGTAAAATAAGCCAGTGATCTTACAACTGCAGTAATTATTTACACATATGTATAGAATCGACAACTACAATACAACTCCAATGATTAAAAATTATCAATGCGAAAGTTCCACTATTAGACATTCAAACTCAAGGTTATTCATCTTTTGCTAAAGAAACTGGAGCAAAAACATAGGGGTACAAAATGAAAGTACCCATACAATCAGCTGTTATCAGCTAACATTAACCATTCATGGGCCAAAGATGCAGAAATACTTGAGCAACGTCTTTTCGTAGTAAATTGTATTTACAAAATTAAGTTTCCCACTTCCTTCTTTAAACAGAATGAGGAAACCAGTTGTATCATCCGAAAGTACGGAAGGGAGAAAAAAAATTGCGGCAATCGTAGATTTTTTAGGATTGCAAGCACCGGGGCAATATTTTAATTTAGATACTCTTTTATTATCACAAAGAAATTTGTGACTCTCTTTGACGATATTCGCCGGTCATAATTTCGTGGCAGACTTTGATAGATGATGATGATGAGGACGAAACGTCTGTAGAATATTCTCAAGCCGGGACAAGTTCACAATGCACCATAACTTTTATTGTATTTTGTATAATGTTGTTCGTTCGAAGCTTTCCTAACATAACCCCAAAAAGCTAAAATGTCCAAAATTCCGTTGATATCTCTGCTATCACTTTGTCATTCAATAGCTCTCTATGGTTTATCAAAACATCTCAAAATGATAGAAGCGCTGAGGGTATCAATTGGGTGCCAAATAAAAAAAAATACGCGTTACTGTATACCTTAACTATTCGAGGCGTTCCCATATGCCTTAACTATTCGAGGACTTCTGCAATGAGAGATGAATATTAGGTTGATTAGCAGAAAAACCCTTAGGGGTATAAAATGAAAGTACCGGTACAATCAAATGTTATCAGCTAACATTAACTATTCATGGGCTAAAAATGCAGAAATACTTGAGGAACGTCTTTTCGTAGTAAACTGTATTTACAAAATTAAATTTCTCACTTTCTTCTTTAAACAGAATGAGGAAACCAATTGTGTCATCCGAAAGTACGGAAGGGAGAAAAAAAATTGCGGCAATCGTAGATTTTTTTTAGGGTGGCAAGAAACGGGGCAATATTTTAATTTAGATACTCTTTTATTATCACAAAGAAATGGGTGATTCTCTCTTTGACGATATTCGCCGGTCATAATTTCATGGCAGACTTTGACAGATGATGATGATGAGGACGAAACGTCTGTAGAATATTCTCAAGCCGGGACAAGTTCACAATGCACCATTAGTAAATTGCTATTGTTTCTTTTTTGTGTCATAAACTTTTATTGTATTTTGTATAATTTTGTTCGTTCGAAGCTTTCCTAAAATGCTAAAATGTCCAAAATTCCGTTGATATCTCTGCTATCACTTTGTCATTCAATAGCTCTCAATGGTTTATCAAAACATCTTAAAATGATAGAAGCGCTGAGGGTATCAAATGCATTGTTTCTTTTTTGTGTCATAAACTTTTATTGTATTTTATATAACGTTGTTCGTTCGAAGCTTTCCTAAAAAGCTAAAATGTCCAAAATTCCGTTGATATCTCTGCTATAACTTTGTAATCCAATAGCTCCCAATGGTTTATCAAAACATCTCAAAATGATAGAACCGCTGAGGGTGTCAATTGGGTGCCAAATGCATTTCAGCGAGTTTGCCAGCTTCAAAAATACGCGTTACCATATGCATCTATCTTCAGGTAACTATTCGAGGACTTCTGCAATGAGAGATGAATATTAGGTTGCTTAGCAGAAAAACCCTTAGGGGTTTAAAATGATAGTACCGATACAATCAAATGTTATCAGCTAACATTAACCATTCATGGGACAAAGATGCAGAAATACTTGAGGAACGTCTTTTCGTAGTAAATTGTATTTACAAAATTAAATTTCTCACTTCCTTCTTTAAACAGAATGAGGAAACCAGTTGTGTCATCCGAAAGTACGGAAGGGAGAAAAAAAAATTGCGGCAATCGTAGATTTTTTTAGGGTGGCAAGAAACGGGGCAATATTTTAATTTAGATACTCTTTTATCATCACAGAAATTTGTGATTCTTTCTTTGACGATATTCGCCGGTCATAATTTCATGGCAGACTTTGACAGATGATGACGATGAGGACGAAACGTCTGTAGAATATTCTCAAGCCGAGACAAGTTCACAATGCACCATTAGTAAATTGCTATTGTTTCTTTTTTGTGTCATAAACTTTTATTCTATTTTGTATAACGTTGTTCGTTCGAAGCTTTCCTAAAAAGCTAAAATGTCCAAAATTCCGCTGATATCTCTGCTATCACTTTGTAATCCAATAGCTCCCAATGGTTTATCAAAACATCTCAAAATGATAGAACCGCTGAGGGTATCAATTGGGTGCCAAATGCATTTCAGCGAGTTTGCCAGCTTCAAAAATACGCGTTACCATATGCATCTATCTTCAGGTAACTATTCGAGGACTTCTGCAATGAGAGATGAATATTAGGTTGATTAGCAGAAAAACCCTTAGGGGTATAAAATGAAAGTACCCATACAATCAAATGTTATCAGCTACCATTCATGGGCTAAAAATGCAGAAATACTTGAAGAACGTCTTTTCGTAGTAAATTGTATTAACAAAATTAAATTTCTCACTTTCTTCTTTAAACAGAATGAAGAAACCAATTGTGTCATCCGAAAGTATGGAAGGGAGAAAAAAAATTGCGACAATCGTAGATTTTTTTTAGGATGGCAAGAAACGGGGCAATATTTTAATGGGGTCGTCCCACAATTTTCAAAAACAGCTTTTCTAGAAACCAGACGAAAAAATATTATACCCCTATTTTTTTCTTTCTACGAAATCACGCGTTTACTAGGTAAAAAAAATCCGAAACATTTGTCTTATTTGAAACGCGCGCCTTTTTGTGACGTCAACACGGGAAAAAATTCACCAGACAAAAATCAAGTAAGGTCACTAGATAAAAAATTCTCTTTATAAAGGTACCGCCATCAGTTATTTTTCATGGAAATTAAAAGAGATAGATATAGGATGAGTTTTAATGGGTTAGAAAAAGATACAAGAATCTAGGGATTTTTATCGATTCGTCAAGGATTTTAATGACATAATCCGGATTTAAGGTTAAGGTTTCAATTTTAATTTGCTGATTATATGAATTTATGTCTTCGCCACTGGACGGGTTTGAACGTGGAAAACTTATTCAGGCAACCCTCGATCGAGCCACTTTTTCCAAAATCATCAACGATTCGTCAACCGTGTATTTACCAATCTTCAACCTCCGAGTCTTCAACTGACAAACAGAATAACTCCATAATAATAACAAGTGGTATTTTAATGTTATTTATTCAATTAATTTTGTCTAAATAATATTTTGTATAGTCCGGCCTCATCCCAACGCTTCTACTTCTACATCTCGCTGGTTATGGTTTCTTTAATTTCTTCTTTATTAACTTCTTTAAGCTTGAGCCTTCAAAGATTGGCTTTAAATGTAAGGAAGGCTTCTTTAACACTATGCTTACAACTCACTATAAAATCTTCTGAACAGAAGTGCCTCTGAAATAATTAATATTCATATAATTATAACAACTATTGTCGTCTACCGCATCCTAGTCTCCATATAGATCGATTCGTTACATCTTCTTCCTGCAGGTTTCTTTCTAACATTGCTTGTTCTACGTTCTGCTTGGTCTACCCCTACGTCTTCTTTCCAAAGGCTCCCATCGCAGCATTTTCTTTTTCCATCTGTAACAGTCCATACGACTGACATGTCCGTACCACCGTAGACTTTTTGTTTCTACTGTGTCTAATATTGTAGTATCGATTCCCATGCGTTGTCGTACCTCTGTATTCGGATTCGATCTCGTAAAGTTGGCCTGCAACATCTACGCCAGAAGCCCATTTCTACTGTGGACAATTGTTTCCTTTGTCTTTCACTAATGCTCCAAACTTCTATAATTAATGTTCTAGGAGTGGAAATTTACATACCAATCTATACCCACACACTTCATCTCATTTATTGTAAACGAAAGCTCACACTTTATCAACTCAAAATTTTGAACTTTTTAAATTTCTACATAATCCTTCTCAAGTACATATCCCCATTCTACAGTATGCCTAGTACTTGTAAGTATGTATAATGTTTTATAGTATTTGGTTTTTTTAGGACTTCCAAACAAATTTTTCGAATGACCATTTTCTTCTCGCCTAAAAATTTGAGGAGGGTAACAAGTGCATACACTCTAACATGGTATTTACCTGTGGGACAACTGAAAAGGCTTAACATCTGTACTTGATTGTGCTTTACAGCCTTGAACTTCACATAGTCGTACCATATTTATCGAAAAATCAAAAAACTCCTCTTGACTTTGCCGAGAAACATCATAAATGACAGTTCAGGGCATACACGAATAACAGAAAATATCCATGTCAAATGTTCATGGAAATTAAAAGAGACAGAATGATATATGTCGCAACCGTTGGCGTTACCTTTAGAAAGAGAATTTTTCATCTAGTGACCTTAAAATCAAGTTCCTAGACGTGCCGACTAGTGAGAAGCG